>OZ018408.1:5559822-6159822 GCA_963969595.1 Neckera pumila | reverse complement strand
CTAGCCAAATACGGAGTATATGAGTTTATGGTTGAAGTGAGCATGCATGGAGTGCCACAATGTTTTCTTGCGTTCCTCTTCTATAGGGACATGTGTGCAATCATGTCAATGCACCTCAATTAGAAAGAAAAGAATGACAATCCTAAACTAAGATTCTGGATTAAAGGCACAGTGTATATTTGGGCTCTTAGTTGATTTAAACTTCTGAGTGCTTTAGTTAGTGTTAAAATGGTGTTATCTAAGATTTTAGAAATACATTTTGGCATTCTTTTGGACTAGATTTGCTAATATTCCTAATCTAGGTGCAAACATATCTTAGAGATGCAATTGCAAGAGATGTTGACGTTGTATGGGATGTAGGCACTAAAATTGACACTCTCCACATTTATTTAGAATGGCAGCAAGGGATCAAACATAACATAAACTTGTTCCAAGTCGAATCCAGCAAACAAAAAACAAGCCATTTACAGACACACGAATTCGATTACCAAGGAAATGTCTCAATCTCGGAGTCACTTAGATGATCAGAATATTAGTCACAGTGAACAATTACTGTACAATCCCCAAACTTAAGTCTATAGAATCGGGCTGTAAGCATGACATTAACACGAGCAGCCTTGAAAACAATATCAATGCAGCTATGCCTTTAATGTTGGAGCTAGTGATAAGATCCACACCAGTCCACCATGATTGCAATTGCATTAAAAAATAAATTAATGAACTGAATCCAATCTATCTCTTTAAAAGTGTTCTATTTCCTGCCATATTTCCTAATTGCAAATGCTACACCCAAGAGTACAAGCGGCACCAGAAATTGGAAAACTTTACTGAAGATGCCCACACTGTTGGTGAGTGTGGCACTATCACTGACAGTAAGCTTTGAGTCTGTTTCTTCCACCTTCATTTCCAATACTTCAGGACATTCTCCAACGTAGAAGTCTTTCAGTTGCTCTATAGCACTCTTGCTGTGTGCTGCGTCATCAAATTCCTCGCTGGCATCTTGTCCTGTTAATAGTCACAAGTCACAAGTTAACAAGCAGCTAATTGCAAATGTTCCTATCCCAAATATGTAATCCTCATACGTCTCTTTCCAGTACAATCGTAGATGTATAATCCTCATTGATTCAAAATTCCAGAAACCCTAATTAACTTAACAATCTTAGAATACCGCTATTCCTACCACCATATACACCATAACACATGCACCATAAATCTCTAAATTTTCGAACCATCACTTAGTCTCTCCCCAGCAAAATATCTTAAAGTAAAATTTCACAAAATTAAAGAAAATTATTAGTAAATCCCAACAGGAGTGTTCCATACCAACTGTAGAGCATTCACGCACATGCTACCAGAAACTCAGCTCAGACATCTGACCTAATTGACGCTTGATACCAAAAAGAATCGCATATTCAGACCTGAGGAGCTACCGGTCTTTATCATACTACGACTGAGCTGAATAACCCTAATTTAGACTCAATAGCAAGAACACACTACCTCTGATTGCAAATTAAAGGCAAAGATCATTTTTATTCTACTCGTATAACCTAAACCATAGCACCGTCTTGGAAGTCACGCATCCAGAGAACCTTCCAACAAACCATTACTCACAAAAAAAGGCAATCTAACTTATCCTAGGAATCCATACCTGCAGTCTGCAACAGCACCTCGTCGCCTCCAGGGTGATCATCCATAAAACTCGTCACATCGTACACCTGAATCCGTAAAGAAAAATTCTCAGTGAGCCCAAATTAATACAAGACAACCAATAACGCCATGACCATCTGATTTACCCAAGATCCAGCTCCAAGGATCTCTTCAAATTCAAACTAGAAACCACGATTCACCTTCCCATGAATGACCATCCAGCAGTCATCTTGCGCAACATGTTGCGACACTTCCTTGAGACTAAACACCTTCTTCTCCTCACCCTCTGACGCCATGGCCACAAGTACCCCCAACAGGCTCAAAAACGGCTCAAAAAGAAAAGCTCAAAAATCAGAGGGGCAAATGGCAGCTTGAATCTCTCTCCATAACAGTGCGAAATGCAATAATGGCCGTGATCATGTTCGGAATTTAAGGCAGGCCTCACTAGTCAGTAACCCACTCACCTTCCTGGTGACCAGCACGCACCCGCGCCGCCGGGAGCTGTGACCAACGCGCGCCCGTTCGGCCTCAAGGAAGGTTCCTTGAGCTTGGTTAGCTTACCTCCACGCGATCACGCGAGACCTGGTTCTCGATCGATGACCGGTCCGCCAAATCGATGACCGGACATAACCGGTTTGTTTGAGATGAGGTTTATTTGGAGTTTGATTTTGAATCAGAAAATGTTTTAGTTCCACCAACTGTAAGGTGGAAGCACCCAAAACCGTCAATATTAAGCAATTCAGCACAGTTGGAGGCAACTTTCTCTAAAATTTGCCCCTCTGATTTTTGTAGCATTGGCGAGTAAAAATCATGAATATTCAAAAAAAAAAATAAAGATTTTTTGGATGCGGTATGTAATTTCTATGATTTTTTAAAGCGACGACTACCTAGACCACTAAAACTATCACATAGGTGGACCCAAAACTAAAATCAACAAAAATCAGCTTTCAACAAATGAGAATTAAATATGTGCGTCGACTCCGTTAGCATATTAGAATTAAACATTTGTAGGACACTTTAATGGATGCTTATGGACAGATTTGGTGACAATCTCAAGTTCAAGAATGGGGACAAGGACGAGAATGGGTGTTTCTACCTTAGTCGTTGAAGCTCTACAATGTAAATTTATAGTTCCCATAACTTTCAACTTGATGTCTTCTCACTTGAATTTGAGGTTCAAAAATTAAAATTAAATTTTGTAAAATCCAAATTTAGTTCACAACAACTCATATAGATCTAAATGACATATTTTGATAACCTTTAAAAACTTTAGAATTGAATAGAAAATATAAAATGTATAGATGGATGAAATTCTAGCTAAATATTTTATAAGTTCTGACTTGTAATCAGTGATAAAATAGAAGTTGATTTGGATACATAGACTAGCAAGAAAAAATGATGGATGAAGTAACATAGGATAAAAAACAATAGAACTTCATCCAATTGAAATTTTAAATAGAAAGGTTTAATTTAGACGCACCATATCATTGTAGAATGTATATGTAATTTTGTACAACGTAGGATAGTTGAATTAGAAATCCCGTAACTTGGGTTTGAGACTGAGAGTTTTGGCCTTTAAAAAAACAACCTTTCCGTTAAGGAGATTGGATATGATATGATATCTTGCATTTTTTGGACTTAAATTTAAAAACAACTTGTCCATTGTTTGTGATGTCAATTAGAGGATTGGATCAACAGTTAAAAAAGTTGTAATCATCTAAAGCAAAATCCGCTTAAGAAAATCAGATTGTGCTTGTTTTATCCTAAAGGTAGGAATAAAATGCTCACAATAAGGTTTTATAAAACAATCAATAATGAGTGATATACTTTATACAACTATACTATAATAACACTAGTAAATAATCCTAATACAAGGTGGAGAGATTTATTAGAATTTTATCATGAAATTTCATCTTTGTTTGCTTCAATTATCCTATATACAAATTCATTTGTAAACAATTTAGCAAAATTGGAACATATCCAAATTTTCAAGAAAAACAAATAAAGTCATGAAATGTCACCTTCTATTTAATCCCTCATTTACATCTAATTTAAGATTTTATTTGAATTCTTATTCAACTTATATATTTTTTGGAATGGCAACAAGGCTTGATTGCATGCAAAGCAGACAAATTGACAAAGGTCTTTTTGTTTTTAATTTGAAGTTTAGAATCCACCCCTTTATAGCTTGGAGTTGTAGTAGTGGGACCTAATTCAAAACCACAAAATTGGCCCAACAAATAATTTAATGAATGCATGTATTATTTGTAAGATCTTTTTTTCTTACTAGAGATATACCAAGACTTCTATAATTTTTGTCTTTATGTTTTTCTTTTGTGTGGATCTATTTTAGTTATTCAATTTTCAAATCTGGACAATCTTATGCTATTAGCAATTCAGTGGCTTGGAAATAAAGACTTCATTTTTGGTATATCTTGTGCTCATACAATAATTAATACTTAATGATCATTTTGAAATAAGATTTGTAATTTTTTTAATGTAAAATGAAATTTAAGAACATATAAAATAACTTGTAGAAACTTTAATGTATATAATCTATAATTTTCTTAAGTTTCAAAAAAGACTGTGCAAAGATTTAGGAATTAAACTTCTAAAGGACCTTGTGTTCAAATTTCAAACAGGGAATTAACACAAACCTTTTTCCAATGAATAAAATCATTGTTTTTTCATCCTTTTGAAGAATTATTCATCCCTATATAGGATTTTCACATTCTTTTAGTATAGATGTTTACAAATTTATTTTGCAAATTCTAAATATCAATAGTTATAAATATATTTGTTCTCAAAAATTAATTTTTTAAATTTAGAAAATGACTCTTACAAAATGGTTTAATAAATAATTGAGAAATAATTAGAATAAAGTCATAAAAGGTCACTGTAATTTGAACTTATAATATTGTCCATAAAAAATTATCTTGTGAAAATTACAAAGATTCAATCTATAATCAATTTTAGGAAAAATTATCAATTTTTGGTTTCAAACTTTACTAAAACACATCATTTAATGTAGCAATTGATGTCATTATATAAATTTCATCTGTGGGTCTTATTTTACAACTCTTTTGAAAGTCTTCTTCAAGTTATTCTTCTACAAACTTACTTACAGGAGGCCAAAAAAAAAGCTTGATTAGAATTGAACTTGAATTTCTACTGTAGATAACTAAATCCTAGTACTTGTGTAAGATGGTACATTTTGCCCACAAATTTAAAAAAATTCCCACTTTTTCTACTAAGAAACAAACAAAGAAAAAGAGATTTCAAAGAAAACTTTGCAAAATAATTAGTACTACAAGTGAGGAATGTGCGGGAAAAATGTTGAAAATTTTGACAATATGAATTGAAAGGTTATAGCATTTCAAGTTAGATGATTTATTTTCTAGACCATGCCTAATTGGATCATATACTTTAACTCTTCCTAGAATGAGATTTTGCATTGCTCATAGTTTTTGAATGGATAGTTTCACTTTGTACTAAAATAGTGACTTGTCAAATTCTAGAAGTAGAAAAGGAGTTTTATTTAATCTACTTAGAGTTGCTATGTTGCCCAAAAAACTATAGACAACACATATAATTATTGGTGGAGGCATTTAATAGAAAAAATTATATTTTTTCCAAAAGACCAACATCCACGCTTTGTGTAGAAATATCAGAAAAATCTATTCAAAACTGACATCATATGAATATATCCAAACTTCTAAACATTGTTATAAATTGCCTTTAGTTTAGAGGTTAAAGAATATTTCTATTAGCTTATGCCAAGGATATTAGTCTTTTTCAGTTGGTGCTTGGTAGCTAAAATAATGTTGCCTAGAGTAAAATGTGTTTAAATTCAAATTTTTAAAATTACTTGAATAATTTTTTATAAAGTTATTTTTTCATAGACTTTGTCGATATCTAAATATAAAGCATTGATGATTCTAATTGGAATTAATGGATTGGTGATGAGAAGGTTATAAATGGTCTTCTTTTTGCGGGCATCATTCATTTACCTAGAATATAACTTTTTTGAATTTTATTTTCTAACTCCATTTTTTCAGTTCTTCAATAAAAAAAAGTAAATCATATAAAATTTAAATTGCTTGTACAACAATCTCACCTTTAGGATTGATATATTTCTATTCCATTTTAAGACTATTGATTATTAATTTTTCCTTATATTTTGTATCTACTTTTATGCAACAATTATTTTTTTAAAGGAAAAGAAATTATAAACTTGAAACATATTTCTTAGGCCTTTAATTCAATAGTTGTATATGAACAATTTAAATTCATAATCTGAATTGCAATATTTTGAAGTTAAGAGGATTTAAAGTTTGATGATAAAGAATGGTAAAGTAGAAAAAAATTGTTTATTTTTACTATAAATGCTAAAGTTCATTTGAATAATTTTGAAGTAGAAGATTATATGGTTGGATATTTCTACCTAGTCACCTCAAGTTTCAAATAAAACGTTTGGAGTTTCAAGTTCCTCTGCAAGCTTTATAACAAATTGTATCATACTTCAAAACAGTTACAGAAATTTATGAAAGCTCACTATCTTGTAAGTGTACAAATTATCATTCCACCACTTCTCTAAAAGTAAGAATCCACCTCCTTTGAATTATGATGCTTCAACTCTCCAAACCCTAATAAAATCTAGCTTGTTCATAATTTGTGACTGGCCTTAAATACATTTCTTGCATTAGATACTCAAGGATGCCTCACAATTACTCTTGTGACATGGCTTTGATGCTTTCACATATCTGCATTCTATGAAGTATTAGCAAAAAATCAAAAAATAATTTATGTATGAGAAAAGAAAAATTACAGGAGGGAAGAAGGAGGAGGAAGTAGAGATCAACATTTTTTTTTTGGCAATTTGGCATCCATTTGCACTAAAGTAATAGACCCTATACTATGCCCTTGGAACAAAATAGTCTTGGAAAGGCCACAAATTCCAAAAAAACTTCAAATTAAAAAAATCTTAGATGAAATCGCCAGATTGTGGGTGAAAACATAACTATGAATATGTGATATGTGCTAATGTGATATTTTTCTATCCAATTTGTGAATGAATGTGAGCATTATTACAATTTTTAACCTTGAAGCACTCCGACATCCAATTTCCGGACAACTAACAAATTCAAAATCAAGTTTCATTCTCATTATAGCTTGGATGAAAGTCATATTAATTTGTGGAGATACTTTATCAAGTTGTAGTCCTATCTAATGGTTGGATTTGGTATTACAAAAGTTCATATTTTTTTTAAATTACAAATTTGGAAGCATGTCAATTGGTTGACTAAGCCAAAATTGCATTGACTCTAGTTCAAAGAACATAAAAAATTTCAAAAAAATCACCATGTCATGAAAACTTCATTTCTAACACATTTTACTCAAAAGAAATGATAATGTTTTGCCTGTAATTGATTTTAGAAGGAATTTTGCAATTTTCCTTCAAAATTTTGAAAAAAATATTGGTGATAGCATTGATGAATCTAACCATACGGATTGAATTTGCAACTCAAAATCTACAACTTTTATTTGTATATGAATTCCAAAAATATTCTTCTAAATATTACTTTATGATCATTTTTTTCCAAATTGTGAATTTTGGAGAAGACTCTGAACATTCAGGGGTTAATGTTGCCACTTTGATACTTCATAAAAAATGAAAAACAGAAAATTGGCAAGGAGGAGGCCACAAGCAATATTTTTTTTTGAGTGTTTTTTCACTTAGAAGCAAGAATTTTTTTTTTTTTTTTCTTGCTTCTAGGGAACACTTGACAAAATGTTCTTGCATAATTGTGGATGAAATCACTAATTTGCTACCAAATCTTGAGACAATATCGCTCAATCTTCAATGAATGTACATCATTTTGGATTAAGAAATGAAATTTCATCCATAGATTGCAAGATTCATCCATTTCTATGGATGTGAATAGCTTCATCCTTCCAGAGATTATGCCTTTCTGTGCTGCTTAAAATAAATGAAAAAAAAACCCTGGTCGCAGGTCGCAAGTCGGGAGGGAGGAGGGCGCAGGTAGGAGGGAGGAGATCTTTTGAATTTCGACCTTGTCCTTCGTGTTTTTTCTGATTTCTGGTTGCACTCGCAAATCGCTTGGAGCAATGGCGACGGAGGTGAAGCTTTTGGAGACCAAGGACCTGACCAAAATTGAGCGCATTGGTGCGCACTCGCACATCCGCGGCCTGGGCTTAGATGAAACCTTCGAGGCGCGCGCCGTCTCTCAGGTACCATCCGTCCCTATGCCAGTGTTGTCATTGAATTTCTATGCTAGTAATGATGGACACGATTAGGTTGGTAACGAAAGGCTTGAAATTAATAAGATTAGGGCGTTTGAGAATGATCGAGCGAGCTGACGCGAGGAGAGGATGCTTGTTTATTTAGGGCATGGTCGGGCAGACGGCTGCGAGGAGAGCAGCTGGAGTGATCTTGCAGATGATCAAGGACGGGAAAATTGCGGGACGAGCGGTGCTCTTGGCGGGTCAGCCCGGCACTGGAAAGACGGCTATTGCCATGGGAATGGCGAAGGCGCTGGGCGAGGAGACTCCGTTTGCCATGATGGCTGGGAGTGAAATCTTTTCTCTGGAGATGGGAAAGACGGAGGCTCTCACTCAGGTATTCATCAGGGTTCAGGGTTTAGTGGTATTCATCAGGGTTCAGGGTTTAGGGTTTAGGCTTTCAGGCTATTGGGGTTCTTGTTGAAGAGGACTTCTGAGAGTATAGTGAGTATGCTGAAATTGGACACTGTGCGTGGTTCCTAGTGTGAGACAAACTAATCGCTCTTATCGATTCTTGTTAGCAAATTGGGTTTTTGTATCGCAGCTGCACATGTAGCATTTGGATGCTGTATGCAAAGTAGTAAGGGTTTAAAGTTATACTAGTGGATTCCTAGAACCAACACACGTTTGTCAAGGCGTTGTTCATTCTTGTAATGGATATGGACTTATTGTACAATACAAGATATATAGGGTTTCTGAATTACACGCACTCACCTCAGTTTATCTTCACCCTAAGTCATCTTGTTTGAGACTTACCGTGATTACATTTTGGTGGTGATTGTAACCGGGCATATCTCATTGCTAGTGTTTTTTTTTATCTATTCATTTGCAGGCTTTCCGTAAAGCCATTGGAGTCAGAATTAAGGAAGAGACAGAGCTTATCGAGGGTGAAGTTGTAGAAATTCAGATTGACCGTCCGGCCTCAACGGGAGCAGCGTCGAAGACCGGAAAATTAACTCTAAAGACCACTGAGATGGAGACCGTATATGATCTTGGTACGAAGATGATTGAGGCCCTCGGGAAGGAGAAAGTGACCAGTGGAGATGTGATTGCCATTGACAAAGCTTCTGGGAAGATCACCAAATTAGGTCGTTCATTTGCGAGGTCGCGTGATTATGATGCAATGGGACCACAAACGAAGTTTGTACAATGTCCTGATGGAGAACTTCAGAAAAGGAAGGAGGTTGTACACGTTGTGACATTGCATGAAATCGACGTTATTAACAGCCGGTAAATATTCTGAACACCCCTGTGAATTTTTTTTGCGAAGGCCTGTTTACAACATTTAAATGACCTTTCACTTATTTAGCTTCAAGTTCATCTTAAGTTCAATTCACTATGGTATGATTTGGGATCAAAGCCTGAGGTATTGTAGAGATTCTAGCATTGTCTGTTTTGCTGTGGTTTTTCCCATCTGGTGTTTTTCTAATGTTCTGTGCCATCTACCAGTTGACTTGGCTGCCATAGTCATACTTGTGATATGTGGTATATCAATATTGATTGAAACCCTGTGATGTTTTGGAAATACTTAGGACCCAAGGATTTCTTGCATTGTTCGCTGGAGACACTGGAGAGATACGGTCTGAAGTTCGAGAACAGATAGATAGTAAGGTGGCGGAATGGAGGGAGGAAGGAAAAGCTGAAGTTGTACCAGGCGTCCTTTTCATTGACGAAGTGCACATGTTGGACATTGAGTGCTTCTCATTTTTGAATCGAGCATTGGAGAATGAGATGGCGCCCATTTTAGTTGTTGCTACGAACAGAGGTATCACCCGAATTCGTGGAACAAACTACAAATCACCACACGGAATCCCAATAGACCTTTTAGACAGGCTTCTGATTATTTCTACCGTCCCATACACTGAGGATGAACTGCGGAAGATTCTTGACATTCGGTGCCAGGAAGAAGATGTCGAGATGTCAGAGGATGCTAGAGAGCTTCTGACCAAAATTGCGTAAGTGCATGCATCCCATGAGAAGAATGTTATTCCAATGGGGCGGATACCAGCATATCTTCTGCTAGGTATCTTTGACATAGCGTTATATTTATGCCTAGTATGGTATGTCCAAGTTCATCTAAACAGACTTTTTTTCCTTGCAGGAAAGAGACCTCACTGCGTTATGCAATGTGTTTAATTACGGCTTCATCTCTGGCTTGTCAAAGACGTAAAGGAAAGGAGGTCGAGATCGAAGACATTACCCGCGTCTACCAGCTATTTGTTGATGTCAAGCGCTCCACTCAGTATCTCATGGAATATCAGGAGCAATTTATGTTCAATGAGTTCCCTGGGCAGGATGATGGTGATGAAGAAGCAATTATGGTGGAGGGTTGACTCTTTTAAGGTTTCTGCAGGCTTTATTAAGAGCCTATACAGGATGTTGTACAGCTAAAAGCACAGCTCCCATTTTTGACCACACTTTGATGATTTCAATCTGCAGCGCTTGAACGGAAACTTGATGCAGTGTTCAGATGCCCGCTTTCTCTGATGTTACCTACGGTAGCATGTTATACGCATTGTAACGTGATGCAAACACTGCACCGAGTTGCTTCCTTGATATGGTCAACTGTTCCAAGTAGGTGAGGAAATGTGAACATGCAGAAATTTGCATTGTAATTCAGCACTTGGTCATCAAGCATGTACTGTACATGATGTTCTCTTTGATTATATGGGTTTACATGAGGATTGCGAAGTATATCTTGCAGTTCTCAAGATGAAGCTGAGATCCCTATTTCCCAGATTTAGTATCAATGCGTTTTTTACGAGGCATTGAATTCTTGTGCTTTTGTGGATTATCTTTTTACTTTCATCTGCAAATTTTTACTCTATTCTATTACCTTGATGCTTGTTGCTTGTTGCTCCCTTGTGCGCACTTTTGTTTTACCTCTTATTTCTGTAACATGTTAAGGTAGGGGGTTCATAAAGCGCTCCTCGAATGTAGATGTGTATTTTACTTTCTCATAGCACCAACAATGTACAAAAAGTGTACATTTTAGGAGGTGGATGCTTTTAGTGACCATTGCATTTCAACTTCAAAAATTCATAACTAATTTTAAGAAGCTCCCAAAAATATGAAAGGCCTTGGGTTACACGTCAATTCCATTTGTCTTTTAAGGAACATTTACAAAATATTTCAAAAAGTCTAACTTCTCCAAATTAATTTTTCAGTATTGAAATGGATACTTTATAGACCTCCTACCTTATGTCAAAGAGAATGAGCTCAATATTCATGGGATTAAGTTGATAAATTTTTTTGAGATGGTATTGGCCATTTAATCTACCTCGACAATAAATTTTGCAAAAAGAATTGTATGAAATTCAAAGCACCAATGGTTATTGATAACATATTCACCGAATTAGACATATTTGCACTTGGCCAAGTGCAAATGACTGTATACATTGCTATTTATTGAAAACCTTTTTTTTTGGAAAGTTGGGTAACCCCAAGTTTTTTAAGAATACCTTTCTTACATTTGATTGTCATGCACTTCACTTGTGCATGCGGATTTTGTATAGAGATGCTTTCTTGATCACTTTTAGGCAAAACAAGTAAATAATACGCTTTTGTCTTATTTCAATTACTCTTCTTGTTTTTTTATATTTTAGTCTTTCAGCATCATGAACTGCAAAAAAATTATTATCATATTGTTCTTATGCCAATATCATATGAACAACAGAAAATCGCATTAATTATTGGAACATTTATTTAAAAATCGAAATGATATTGAAGGTATGATTGACCAAGGTGATTTTTCTATAAAAAAACACTCAAAATTGTCATTTCTATTGCAAAGAAAAAAGAACTTTAAAATTTTTTTTTTTTGCATATTCAATCGTAAGATCCTATACATGACTACAAGATCCTATAGTATATGAATACGTGGAAGAAAATTCAGAAACTTTGACCATGCAGATTGTAAGATATATACATTTAAAGTGAAGAAAACAAATTTTTTTGCACCTTGCTTGATTAGATTTTATGGCTTTGAATCTTTTTAGTTCAAACTTTTTACACTATTGATTTAAATTTTCTACTTACTTATGTTAATTAGTGTAGTTGAGAATCTACCAAAAAAATTAGGAAAAGAAAGCACTTAATTTTTATTCATTAAAAAATTGTTAAATAGAAGTGGATTCAAGATTTGAAGAAAAAACTAAATTGTTAATAGCTTTTAGATGGAATTGAATCACAATAATCCCAACAATGAAGTCGTTGTAGCAAGAAAATCTAAGCTTGTT
Source organism: Neckera pumila (assembly GCA_963969595.1). Taxonomy (NCBI): domain Eukaryota; kingdom Viridiplantae; phylum Streptophyta; class Bryopsida; order Hypnales; family Neckeraceae; genus Neckera; species Neckera pumila. The sequence goes on along the minus strand of OZ018408.1, from coordinate 6,147,634 downwards.
TAATAATTTTTTTGAAAAATTCTAAAAATTGCATTCAAGAATGAATTCTACAAGAAGAAGATGCTTAGATTGCCCGAAAAACTAAGATTGTCCATAATTTTCTCATTATTAGTCCAGATTGACTGAAACAAAGCTTCACATATAGACAAAAATATAATATTTGAGAAAAAAATTTGAAAAATAATTATTTTGAATTTTTGTGATTTTTTTGTGCTGCTCGCCAAACTCCATTTTTGCTTATTGTGCCATAACTTTTGCTCCTGGGCATCAATTAAAATAAAAATTACTCCTTATATATTCACAAAGTTCTCGCAAAAATACACAACTTCAAAATCCCAAAAAATATCATTAAAAATTGAGACAGTTGGAACATGCCTGGACCCAAATTGTCCTCCAAGGGGACAAATGGTCCTTTAGGGGTTAACATTACAAAATTTCAGCGATGAGTTTTGCACCCTTGCGGTACAGTTATGAGAAAAAATAAAAATAAAAAATTATTTTTTATTTAAAAAAAATTAAGTGCTGACATGGCACTATTAGTACCATGTATGTGCCATGTAAGATTGTTTATTTTTTAAATATTTCTTTTCCAATTTTATTTTTTTTAAATGTATATATATTTTTTATATTTTATGTAATTACACCATAGAGGTGCCAAAAATCAAACATTGCCAGACTCTTTGAGGCCTCAGATTTTTCCTAATGTACCTTCCCATTTCAAATTCCTAATTTGAACAACACATAGAAAATCCATTCAAACATCTACCAAACTTTAAAAACCAAACACATGATGGCCAAACTTCCACACACCTTACAATACCATCACATATACCACAATTTCCTTCAGTTATTACACTGCTTCATCTGGTGTCTCCAACATTCGTGCTAATGATTGTGTCAAGTCTTTTGCTTCTCCTTCACAAACTGTCTTTGTTTCTTCATTTATGCTTGGTCCGCCAATTGAATTCAATGGGAGCAAAGAGGCATACTGCAATGCCCTATCCACCACAGCGTTTGCAATGGACGATGACACTCCCTTTGATAAAGTTTGTGACAAAGTAGGTGCTTTCAAGATGGAACTCACCTGCTCATAAGCGTGACGTCCCTCATTACCAAGATCATTATAGCATACGTGTTCCCTATCATAAAAATATCCATCTTTGTTTGAAAGCAAGGCCGTGGAATCCAAAAAATTGTATGGTGACAACGTTGACATGAATTCCGTTGTTGCCGGTGTACTTTCAATTTCCCCCACGTTTGTCTCTACACCTTGTGATTCTTTGTTCTCCTCATCACTAGTATTTTGTGCTGGCGCATAATAGGGTCCGCTTCCACTTCCGGCAAGGCTACTTGGTCCTCGTGGGCATTGCTTTTAGCATCGGTGTCAAAACAGCCCAAACTTTGGCCGCCACTAAGTAAATTGTTTAAATGTATTTGATCTGAATCACTACCTCTATTGCTCGTTGACAAAGCTCCAGAATCAATTGCGATCTCTTTTTCCTTTTGCTTTTTTTGTTCACTCAATTGGACTCTTTCTTTTGTATCTGATGAGTTGCTTGATGATTGCACTACCCTCTCAAGCCATCCTCAAGATACATTTGCATCTATTTTTGAAGGACCAAAACTAGGAGACAACATTTGCAAGGACCTGCACTCGGCTGTCGTATTCAGAGTATTCACCATGACCATTTTATCTTCATACCTCAATTGCAATGTATTGTACACAAATTGTGCACGAGCCGTTCTGCCTTCCATGGTGAAAATTTAATTGCCAATAAAACCTATCTCTACAATCCCTGGCATAGCCATCATAATACCTCAAATCCCCAATCCCCAATTCCGTGGTAGATACATTTGCACCATCCTCTTCAACTCCATTGGTGTCCTCTCTAGCTTGTTCGCCGCTTGTGGCATCACTTTTGCACTCCAAGAGTCCTAAAACATCACATTTAAATATTCTGCACTTTGTGAGCTCCCAATTTGTCACTTGGGACTCATAGTTGTTGTTATTATTCTTACTCAAAATGGCCTAAATTACTATGCTTGGTTGAATTAGTTTGAGGGAATCCTAAAGAGGTCCATAGAATAATTTTTCAAAGAGAGGTTTCAGTTTTCCATTTCATTGATGAAATAGTAGAAACTCTAGTGGTTAGTCTATAGGAGTCAATTTCTCAAGATGGCCAATAAAGGAATTTATGGCCACTGGACAATGATCTCGGGTTAGAAGATGCCATGAAGTCAAAAGCAAAACCCATTTGCTAAGATTTCTTTGTATGTGGAAGATTCCTTGACTGCCGACAAATTAAAGGAGGTTGATTTTGCCCTCCTTATCAAAATGAGTAAAGTAAAAGCATGAAATTGCACATCTCTTGAGAAACTCCATGAGAGGTTCCCCAAGAAGTTTCAAAATTTTTTGACTTGCAAAAATACCCTTTTTGGATGGTCAACCGCCTAAACCAAAGGTGGGAAATTCATGGAAATTCCTTGGTTGCAATAAAATCTCACCTAAAGAGGCTAAAATTTAGGGTAGCTTCTTTGATGCTAATAGCACGCTACCAAAAATTTCAAGGCGTTCCGATAGCGTGAGGTGCCCAAATCACCAACATTCTTCTAAAATATATGCGCGTCAGAAATTACGTGGAGTTGACCAGTGTTCCGGGAGCACACAAAGTTGAAATGAAGTCAATAAAGAGTCTTTTCTTACTCCCTAGAGCCTTCTAAAAAAACCCTAGCTAGTCCCCCTTGTCATAAAAAGTAACCTATAGAAAGTAGATTTTTAACCATCTATTGACCTTAGTTGGTGCTAGCTTTAGATGGGTTTTTGATTCCGGAATAGAGTGCCAGAGGATTAGAAAACTAAAAATGGCCTTCTGAAGTCAATGGCACAATCTATTTGTGATTTTGAGTTGATCTCCAAAAGTTAGAATTATGGACCAACGTAAAACTCCCAAATAGGTGAAAATCCGAAGAGATTAGGATGAAAATCTAAAGTGGTAGGATTACCTAGGTTAAAAGAGAGGAGGTGTGTGCCTTGGAAGGGCACCCATTTCCCTCTCAAACCACCACCCATTTTTGTTTTGGGATTCGTTGGATCTACATTATGTTGGGTATTTTGGATTTTTAGCCAAAAACCTTGACGTTGTTTTTAGGGGCACTTTTGGCTCCGTTGTTGTGTTATTTCAAGCTTTTGAAAGTCTTTGGAAGTTCCCTTATATGATATGTGCATCTCTATGTGTTTTTAGTGGTTGTCTTAGTACCTTGGTGCTTTTTTTTGTGAACGGTTTCTAATCCGTCTAGTAATCCTAAAGAGACACCCCACCGTACTTTGGCGATGCCACTTTGGGGTGCCTTTAGTGTGAGTTTTGAATAAAGCTAATCGGGAAGATTGTATTAACTTGCTTACTTGTTGTTGTACTAATACCTTGTGACAAGAAGAGGCCTTGCAAGTCTTTAGTGAACTAACCTTTGTCAAAAAGAGCATTTGGTACTAGTGGGTCCTTCCACAACGGCAGAGCTTTGAACCCCTCAAATGTCCTAAATCCTAGATTATGTATTAAAACATGACCAAAGGTGGAGCTTTGAACCTTCAAAGTACTAAGAAGTACTAGATTTGGTACTAGATTTGATTAAAATCAAAGTCACGGCGAAGAGCCCCCCCCCCACACAATGGTTGTTTCCAAAGTTTAGTTTCCTAAACACGCTTGGAAACATCCAAAGTTTAGTATCCAAGAAAATAGGAGCCCCGTAGTGATGATAGCCAAGGGATACAAGAACAATGAGGAGAAGTCATTTCTCTCCTTGTCTAGGTGTTTTGAAATTTGTTTGAGCATCAAATTTCATCGTGGGACGAGCAAAAAATCAGAAAAAACTCCAGCCTCAAGGCGCCCGGCCACTCGACAATAGGTTTCGACCGTCTAAGCAGGCCAAGCCTCCGGCCAATTTTTTTTCTTTTTTTTCTTTTTTTCAAAGTCTCTTTTTGGGGGGAAACAAGAAAAGCCAACTTACTTAAAGGAGGAGGGGTCTAATTACTACAATAGAAGATAGATAGGAGGTTAAATAGCAAGGTAAGATTTAATTGAAGATAGATGAGAAGTAAAAGAGCTAAGTAGGATTGGCTGAAGGTAAATAGGTAATAGAGTTAATAAGGTAGAGTTTAGTTGGAGTTAGATAAGAAGCAGAATGGGCTAAACAAAACAAAGGGAAATTAGGAATAGAAAGATAGACTAGTTTAGGAAGTAAGAGCATCTTTGCACCCTCACACAAGCTCTCCATTCACAAACAAACAAACAAGCTCTCCAACATCAAGGCAAGGAACCTTGAAGAGATTGATAAGGGAGGAAGTTTAATAGGAGGAAGATAAGTGGGGAGAAGATTAGGAGAAATCTCCAAAAGCAGTGTGAGCCATTGGGTCGATGAAAGCGTAAGAGAACAAAAGAACGTGCCTATTTAAGTTGTAAGAGTGGTTGGAAGGCAATTAACATTGTGTAAGGGAATAATAGAGAAAGAAGAAGGGGGAAGAAAAGAGAAGAAGGAAGAGAAAAAAAAAAAAAAAAGCGGAAAGGAGCATTAGGGGAGATTGGAGGGCATTGGAGGGTCGTTTTAGACCCGTTCCCCAATCTGGCCAAATCTGTGAACAGCTAGTACGGGTTGCCAAAAAATTAAAAAAAAAAAAAAAAAAAAAAAAAAAAAAAAAAAAATCTCTCTCAAATATCATTTTAGGCTAAAAATAATTTTATTTTTATTTTTTTTGAAAATGACATGGCACTATCTCGACCACATCAACTAGCAGGTTTCTTGCATTCCCACAGTCTAAGAATGCTGGATAACTCGCGGGCTCTTGGAGGCCTCAAATCTCTTCTAATGGCTAATCAAGGGCCATAGATGAAGTTTGTTGTACCAATTAGCAGTCAAACTTCATCCGTGCATAATTTTTGCTAGGAATAATAGATTTCAATAAACTTTAGATTTTTAGAAATGGCTAGAAGTCTTTTACAATCTAGATTTATTAAATTTATACTATCTCCACATTTATTCTTAAGACCCTTGTGGCCCTATTAATTGGGTCACCTAGTTGTTGTTTACAATAGATTAGACCTTTTAGGATCTTTTACAAAGTGGTTTGGATGTTTAGGCATTAGAAAAGATCCATTGTTTGGAAGGCACAATAGACCTATACTTAAGTGCTCGCTTAGGATAAAAATTTGCATTGAAATTTAGAACCTGATTGTTTATGTTTATTTACCAAGGGTGGATAAATAAACGCTCACAAGCTCCTAGAAAGATTTTTTGTAGGCCTAGACTCTTTGGAATACTGCATGATGATGCCAATGTCCCCACTACTTGCATACTACGCACGCCTTGCTCACCATGTTGTAGATCATAGACATGTGAAGAGACAATTTGTGGTTTAAATATCTACAAACCCCGCAAGCAATGCAAACTATTTGGCAAGGCTATCTTTGATTGCATTACTTCATCAAATTCTATGGTTGGTGGAAACAAAAATATGAAAATCCATTGTAAAATTAAAGACATCCAGTTCTGAAGTTGATGTAGAACCTTGCTATAGTCACCATTTGACCATTCTTCGTCTACACCTTCCGAACCTCCATGTCTACACCTTTTGAACCTCCACGCTTACAATCAAAAATCTATAAACAGTTTATCAAGTTTTACGTACTTGTCCTTGAAGAACCTTCTCCTACACCTCACGCGAAGTAATCATTATCTTTTTTTGGTGTTACACTGTAGAGAGTTTGGTTTGCCAATCTCAACGTGCATTTGACTCATCTTCAACGTTCCAATCATAGCCTACATAATTTTTGCGACCCGCTTTGATATCCATAAAGTGTTGCTTCACAAACACTGGGATTAAATTTACATAACCACTCACCGATTGAATCGTCTTCATAGTAGGTGAATTCCACAACGTCTTTGCATCAATATTAAATGTCAACCCCATCAAGCTGAATTGCTTCCATGCTCATTTCTATACTTATTAGTAACTATGGCGAAGAACTCATCTATAGACAGTGAATTCTCATCCCCTGTTTGGACTATTCAATAGCAAATTTGGTTCCTCACTACATCTTTTTTGTGCAAATGATCTAGTACATATGCAACACTATTTTTGGAGAATCACAAAAGTAACATTATTGAAGTGGTGCTGTTATTCACTACGCTTTCTGTTCACCACATCTTTGGCTGCCATTCGTTTAACCACATATACATAAGTCTTCATCAAAACTCTGCTCAAAGGCCTCAATTAAGTCTTTTCCATCCTCTTTCCATTGTGACATCGAAATTCCGCTCTCTTGCCATCTTCTTCTACTTATCTTCCAACTTCTTGTTCAAAAACAACTTATCTTTCTCGTAATCTCTGCAAACTTTCAAGATTGCTTTGTAGGACTCCTCATCCTCGTTCTAAGCATATTGTGTGTACTCAATCATTTCTTGGAAAACTCCTGTGAGCTCCCAATTTATCACTTGGGACTCATAGTGGTTTGTTTTTTAAACTTTGCAATTTAAGCTATAAAAAAATGCAAAAAGACCAAAAAAGAGTGAAGAACCAAATTAGGGTTGTTACATATCAATGTAGCATTTGGTCAATAATAGGATTTTATCCCTATTTACAAGTGAGATTTTGAAAATCCTTAGAAAGACATAAATTACCAATTTTAAGGCTAAATTTAGTATCTTTTTACAATATAGCACTTTAAAAAGATATTTTCATTGAAATTCTTTATACTTCTCAAATATACAACTATTTAAAAGAATTTTTAGTGATTAAATCTTGAACTAAAAATAATATAATTTTTTAATTATTTGATTGATTATTGGCAAATTATTAATTTCATCTAATACAAAATTTAGACATTCAATTCCAAAAATAGCTTATATAGTGACCTTAAAGTCAATATTATATACATTTTTTGTTCTAATACAATCATCAATCGGATTATTTTTTATATTGAAAAGGACGTTTATAAGTTTTTACCTCTGAATATTATAGAAAATGCAAAAATATTCAAATTGTAGAAAAACAATCCTTTTTTACTCTATCATATGAGTGTGTATATATAAATATATATATATAAATATATATATATAAATATAAATATATATATATATATATATATATATATATATATATATATATATATATATATATATATATATATATATATATATATGTATACATAATTTTTTTGGATTCAATCACATTATCATTAATCAAAAATTAGAACCCTTTTCTACAATTGAAAAATCTGACATATTGACATTTGAACTTCAACTGGAACTATAATAAAGAATTTTTTATTTTCTGGTAAATAAAGCAATATTAGGCTCAATATGACTTGAAATACTAGTCAAAAAGGACGAAAAGTCCTATAATTAATAGATGAGCATTAAAAAATGATAGCTAAAAAGAAGTTACATTACAGATTTGAGTGGGTTTGATCCCTTTTGTGGTACATTTGAGTGTGATTTGAGTATTTTTCGTGGTAGAACATCTAATGCCATTTTCAAAAATATTAAATTCGACTTTATCCCATTCTCTTAGCAAAAGATATCAATAGATGAAGTTTAGCCTTTCCGGGGCTATTTAAACTTCATCCACGTTTTTGGACGTATTTCCTACTTCAATTAATCTTGAAATTTGAATTCTTGTTCTAATTAACTGGGCCCTAATTAAATCCTAAGTTTGGACTTGGATAAACCAATTCAAATTGATTTCATCCATTTTCTAACCTAAACTTCATCCTTTGATTTCTCCTAGGATTTTTGGTCTTTCTTAAAGTTTGGATCACTTTTGGATTACATGAAGTTCCTACTTTGGGTTTCTAATGCTAAATTCTTCCTTTGATTAAAATGAGATGGCCTATTCTTTCCTATCCTTGTTCCTTGATGTTTTGAATGAACTCTGGCCAATTACTATTTTTAGCAATTTTAGAGTTGTTCCTTGAAGAGGTTAATTCAAGATTTCTAAAATGTTATCTCCCTTGAAATTTAACCTATCCTATCAAAATTTATTGATGGATGAAGGTTACCTCTACTTACTAGCTTCCTAATTTAGTCCTTCTTGGTTACTTTTAAGTATTTTTCATTCATTTTAGGTGGTAAATTTCATCCTTCCATTTTTTACTCATTTTAGCTCTATTTCTAAAGTGTGATATGTTTTTGGAAAGCCCTAATCTTAATCTACAAACTTTTATTGATAAACTTGGAAAAAAAACTAATCTTAATTCTTTGAATTGATCTTGAAGTTTGGCTGAGTGTTTTAAAGGCTAATCTAAATAATTAAAAAGGGGGATGGAGAATTTAACAACTTACCTCAAGTTTAGAGTCATCCGTTGTGTTGTAGAGTAGCTTCTTGAGGTACTCCCAATCCGCCATCTTTAGGTGTAGTCTTTGTAAGTTGCTCCCTACTTAAAGTTGGTGTTTTAATACAAAGTTTTACAGATTTCACTACTTCCTTCTTTCTTTCTATCTCTACTCCTTCTTTTTCTTCTATCACTATTCTAATTCAATTATTTCACTATTCCAATAGTTGACTTGTTTTGGAATAAATAATTGACTTCAACCTTCTAAACAATAATTGACCTTCAACCTTGTAGTCTATATAAAATTCCAATTTGTTTTTGTGTTATGTGTACATTCCTAGTGGAAATGTTCAAGTTGGATTTTAGTCAATGGAAGTTGAATTCAAGTGTGACTTGGGTGATTTTGAGGTGCCAATTTGGAGTTTTGCACTGGTTGATAGGTAGGTTAATAGTCGGTTGTAATTCAAGTGAACTTGGATGGCAAGGGGTGTGAATTTTGACTTTGAAGTGGGATTTGGAAAGGTGTCTTTCAAGTTGGATATTTAGGTGTTGAGTAAGGGTGATTCGGGACCCATTGTTGAGGAGTCCAGTGGTGTCCAACCCAAATTGGCTGTGTTATTTTTTTGGATGTGTGTAGTGTTGTGGGAGAATTAGATTAGAGATTGAAGATTATAAAATGTGAAGTGCAGTTAGAGAAATAGGAATGTGAGAAAGTGTTAGTTTTGTGATGGAACAAGAATATTGTATAATAAGATTATTGAAACAATTTAGATGGTATATGATCAATTATTATTAATAATAATGTATAAGTTAAAAAGAAATTCAATTATGTATGAGTCTTATTGTTGAATGTGTATAGAAAAATTGTGGTTGTCGTTGTAGTTCAATTGGTGAAAGGGTACATTTGGGAAAAGAAACCTATTAGCTAAACAATCCTACTTGATAGTCTCCCTTGGTTCGAACTTATTGTACTAAAAAGAATAGTCCTCGAGAGAGTGGAAATTCTTCTTCAACAAACCTCCTATCCTATCTTGATCAATTATTATTCTATCCAGATACTTCTAATGGGCCAAAACAATTTTTCAAGATTTTCTTCTAATCTTGTTTTAGATCCTAACTTCTTTTCAACTCAAAATTGTCCCTTCATCTTTTCAATTGCAATTTGAGTTCTACCTCTTGGAGTTTGGAGAGTTTGGAGAGTGTTTATGAAATTGGCTACTTCTATCCTATTTCACTAGAACAAACTGCGTTGGATCCCACAAAACCATGTGGGATTGGTTTTGTTGAATTCCTAGTTTACAACGCAAAATTTTGCTTTGGAATGCATTGGAATGTGTTAGAATGCATTTTCCAATGTAGAATTTTGCGTTGGAAAATAGGAACTCAACAAAACCAATCCCTTATAGTTTTGTGGAATCCAATGCAGTTTTCTTCTAGTGTTTGTCTTCTAAATGTGACAATTGAGCAACATTAGAATGATGGCATTTTTTGTCACGATTCCATCGTTTCCACTGGGCGGAAGTCCAAAGAGAACGAAGCACAACCGCGGAGAAGGGATTACTTTGCAGCAGTTACCTGACAGTTACAATAAGATGGTTTAAAGCCAAGGGAGGGGGGCGTTGTCCCTCACTTGACATTCTTTCAATACAGCGCCAAGATGGCCCACTGTTTCCCAGCTGGGTGCTTTGTGAGTCATGTTGAGGTTTCCATAGTTTCCGGGTGTTTGGGATTCGGGTTGATTGTGCAGCTACAGGGATGATGATCGGGATGTCAGCACAGGGCTCGGACTAAGTGATGTAGGAGTCAGCATGAGCGGAAGGTTAGGCGGATACTTCGAAGCTTGGGGAGCAGCGACTTTTGTACATGGGTCCCAGTGCTCGAAACCTCGCGTTCATCGGGAAGCATCGACAGTAACTTCGGAACCCAGCCGGAACCCTGACATTATGTCAAGTCAATAAGTGTCCATGCTTCCAGGAAAAGAATACGGGGATGATAACGGGAGTGATGTGAGTGGTCGGAATTGTTAAATTCCAGGGAAAGAGTCGGCGCAATTTCGGGGACGAGATTGTCCAATGGATCAGGAATGGACTCACGGAGGGCTTGAGCAATCGCCGTCAGGTGAGATGGGATCGGAGTGGGTAAACTTCATCCAACAGCAAATCCAAGTAGTTTTCTAGACAGCTATCCCTCATATTGTGCAGCAGATATCAGAACGAGCTCTGACTGAACCGGTTGCAGCTTCTTCATCCGCAGCCAGGGAAGTGACGGATCTTACACCACCCGGGAATGGAGATCACGACAGAGGGTGCTGTGAATATAGAGAATCGAAGGTAGCAACCCCTGAAAAGTTCACTGGAAAAAAGGGAGGAGAGGTTTACAGATGGTTTGCGCAGCTCCGCCTTGTGTTCCGGGAAAAACCACGTGCTTACCGATGCGACGAAGATAAGGTCTCATATGCATTGTCGTACATGAATGGTGCAGCCTAAAATTGGGCTATGCCAATCTTGTAGGCCTTGGATGAAGGGCGGCCTCACGAACTACTGACGGATTATCAAGCATTTCGGGAAGCGGTTATTGCTGTTTACGGAGATTTGGATTGCAAAGGTACCGCGGAGGATCGCCTTGGGCAAATTCGCCAAACTGGTTCGGTGTCCACTTACATTTCTTTATTCAATGAACACGCCGCCCAAGTCGATTGGAATGAACCAAGTTTGGTGGCACGCTTCCGGGGTGGATTGAAAGAGGAAATCCTTGATTCGATTGCCATTGCTGAAACCCAACCGCGTAGATTGCAGGAATGGATGGCGATGGCCTCGTGAATTGACGAGAGATTGTGGAACCGACGGCAAAACCGACGACCTTCTGGTCCTATTTCATATCCACGGGGTTCTTCTGTTCGACCTCCACTTACTTCCGCAGTTTCAGGTCCAACACCGATGGAAATCGACGCAGTCTCCAACACGAGTGCTATGGCAAGGACGGCGGCTGATCGTTTGGAGTTTCAGAAACAAGGAAAGTGTTGGGGTTGCGGGCTTGCCGGGCATGTACGAGCAAAGTGTCCTACTAATCCGTTGAAGCCTTTTTCCCTTGCAGCCACAGGCGAAGATGTCACAAGTGAATCGGGAAAAGGATGACCCCGGGACTAAAACTGTTCATTCGGTACCCGGGTATGCCTCAGACAGCAGCAAGTACGATTTCAAAATGGGACATAGTTGACGACATCTCTGCGACACAACGAGGACGGGGTGACGGGGTGATATCTCCTCACTATGTACGAGCCACCACGGAGCCAGGAGCACATTTGACGGTAGATGCTCAAATTGATTCCTTCCCTGCAACCACTTTAGTGGACTCGGGAGCAACTGGGATCTTTATGCACCCGGATTTTGCTCGAGAATGCGGAGCAAAGGTGCAACTCAAGTTACATCCACGAGAAGTTCGGGTGATTGATGGCCGAGTTATTAACTCGGGACTTATTACCCATGAGGCGACAGTGGAGTTGGTGGTGGGAAATCACCAAGAAACAGTTATGGCTGACCTCACCAATACCGGTCGCTACCCATGTATTCTAGGAACACCTTAGCTTATTCGCCATGATCCTACCATTCGGTGGGCCCGAAACCATGTGATTTTTGATTCTGCGCACTATCGTCAATATTGCCTGCAATCACCAACAGGAGTACCAACTCCGTCCACAACATCCTAAGGAACGGGGTCATTGTCAGCAACGGGCCACACGACAAGCAGCAGTGGCAGCGGAGGAACGGGGCAGCGAGCAGACTGACCCGCTCTGCTTAGCAGGTCGCAACGGACGGGCTCGATCAAAACAGGGAGCTCGTAATGAAGATCCCGGCGAGAAGAATGGAGGGGCCTGCTCACCTCAGGGAGCTCGCAACCCGCCAGGGTCCTACCACGCAATCCGCCATGCTCCTGACACAAAGATAGCATTGCCAATCCGGTGCACCAGCGTGGAAAAGCCTCAATTGGCGATTCCGAAGCATGCTTTCGTTTCTGCGGCAGCCTTCTGATTATCGGCGAAGGCAGCGGAGATATATGTGCTTGAAGTATCGGAATTAGTTATTACCAGTAATACTAAACCCTCTCCAGATGACCAGATTCCTGTGGAGTATGAAGATTTAAAGAAGGTATTCAGTGAACAAGCTTCTAATGAACTACCCCTTAATGGTATATCTGATATGAAAATAGAATTTAAGGAGGGACAGGAGCCTCGTAATACAGGTTTGCGACCTATGTCCCCGGTGGAGTTAGAAGAACTACGACGCTATCTTGAAGAAAATTTGGGCAAAGGCTGGATCCGCCGCTCCAAATCTCTGGTCTCGGCGCCCATTGTCTTTGCCAGGAAAAAAGACGGGACTATTCGAGTTTGTGTCGACTACAGAAACTTAAATCAGGTTACTCTAAGAAATCGCTATCCTCTTCCATTAATTTCTGATTTAACTGATCGACTAGCGGGAGCAAAAATATTTACAAAACTCGATATAAGACAAGCCTATCACCGAGTGCATATGGCAATTGGCCATGAATTTAAAACGGCATTTAAGACCCGTTATGGATTATTCGAGTATTTAGTCATGCCATTTGGCTTAACCAATGCCCCAGCTCAATTCCAGGCTCATATGCAGTATATTTTTTATGATCTCCTAGATATATCGGTTGTAATTTACTTAGATGATATACTTATTTTTTCGAAGGATTTAGAGGAACACCGTTCTATTGTTCGGGAAGTTCTCCAACGACTACATCGACATGGACTTTATGTTAAATTGTCCAAATGCCACTTTCACAAAGACTCTGTGGAATTCTTGGGGATGATTGTTTCCCAAAAAGGATTACAAATGTGCCAAGACAAAGTTCTTGCCATTCGAGACTGGTCGATACCAAAATCAGTGAAGGAGGTTCAAGCCTTCTTGGGATTCGCGAATTTCTACCGCCGTTTTATTGAGGATTATTCCCGGATCATGGTTCCTCTTACCACATTGACCCGAAAAAACCAAAGATTCAAATAGACCCCTTTGGTACACGAAGCTTTCCAAGAATTACGCTCTCGGTTCACAAAGGCACCGGTATTAATTCACCCGGATTTTGAGAAACCGTTTGTCGTTGAAACGGATGCGTTCGACAATGCCACAGGAGCTATTTTATCACAGCGCGGGGCAGATGGTCACCTACACCCATGCGCTTATAGGAGTTCCAAAATGCAACCTCCTGAACAAAACTACGACATTTATGACAAAGAATTGTTAAGCATCGTGCTAGCATTCTAAGAATGGCGAGTTTACTTAGAAGGCTCACCTCATCAAATCCAAGTCATTTCCGATCACAAAAACCTGGAACAATTTCTATCAACCAAACAGCTAAATCGTCGACAAGCTCGGTGGTCCAAGCAACTCTCGGCATTTAATTTTGTTATCCATCATCGACTGGGGGCATTAAACGGTCGAGCAGATATGTTGTCAAGACATCCAAATTTTCTACGGGAATCTCAGCATGAGACTAAACCATTGCTACGGTTAGCAGCCATGGAAGACATTACCCCGGTATGGACTGACACTCAAATCATTGAACGTATTAAATTATTAATACATGAGGACACTACCCTCAAGCCTATATTGGCATTCTTCATGAACAGCCCTGACCGAGCTCCGGCGGACATTCGCCGTCGTTTTCAAGAGTACAAATTTGATAATGGCCTCCTCTATTTCCGAGATACAGTTGTGGTACTGGACGATGAAGACGTGCATCGACAAATACTATGTTCCAGGCATGATGCCCCTGCAGCAAGACATCAAGGTCGAGCTAAAACGGTTGACTTGGTGGCAAGGACGTTTTATTGGCCTACTTTTCGTAAGTATGTCCACTGATATGTTGACGACTGCGACGTATGCCAACGATCAAAACCGACACATCATGCCCGTTATGGATTGCTACAACCCATTTCGGCAGCCGAAGCACCGTGGAAGCGGGTTACGGTCGACTTTGTGGTTAAATTACCAAACAGCGGTGGCTTCGACTCGATCATGGTGGTGGTGGACAAAAACACCAAGCTCGGGCATTTTATTGCCACGAACAAAACAATTGACTCCTCCGCAACAGCCACGTTATATCTCCACCATGTATGGAAACATCGTGGGCTACCCGACAAAATTATATTGGACCGGGGTTTAGTGTTTGTCTCCAGATTTATGAAACGGCTCAATGAACTCCTCCGCATCCGTACATCTTCTACAACGGCTTTCCATCCACAATCGGATGGCCAACCAGAGCGTGTTAATCAGGTTTTGGAGCAGTTTCTACGCATGTTTACAACTAGACGACAGGATGATTGGTTCGATCTACTTCCAATTGCAGAGTTCTCTTACAACAACTCACTCCATTCAACCACAGGTTACACTCCTTTCTATTCTACTTACGGTTATCACCCAGCGCTGTCATTTACCATGCCTTCGGATTCAAATGTATCTGCAGCGGAGGCCAGAGTTCGGCTTCTAAAGGAGATACATGAAGAGATTAAAACTATGATAAACATAACAGGGGATCAGGCAAAGCGCCACTATGACCGCAACATGCAGCTTCAGCCTTCGTTCCAAGTAGGGGAGAAGGTGTTACTCCGTCACGACAACATTACTACAACAACGCCCAGTAAGAAGTTGGCCTCGAAATTCCTGGGACCGTTCTTGATCACCTCCAAAATATCTGATTTGGTATACAGATTGAAATTACTGAAAACTCTGAGAATTCACGACGTCTTCCACGTAGCCTTGCTGGAAAAGTACCGTCCTGACACCATTGCAGGGCGCAAACAGCGTCCACCTCTGCCAGTGATTACCCCAGAAGGCGACCTAGAATGGGAAGTCAAAAGCATTCTAGACTCACGACTGACCGGACGATGGAAAAAGTTACAGTACCTCGTCGCCTGGGAGGGATATGGCCCTAAAGAAAATTCTTGGGAACCTGTCGGGTATCTACGGAATGCTCCTGATGCGGTGGCTGAATTCCATCAGCTCCATCCTGACGCACCGGGACGAGATTACGGAACACATGGAATTCATGCGCTTGAAGGGGGGAGTAATGTCACTATTCCATTGTTCCCACTGGGCGGAAGTCCAAAGAGAACGGAGCACAACCGGGGAGAAGGGATTACTTCGCAGCAGTTACCTGACAGTTACAATAAGATGGTTTAAAGCCCAGGGAGGGGGGCGTTGTCCCTCACTTGACATTTTTTCAATACAGCGCCAAGATGGCCCACCGTTTCCCAGCTGCGTGCTTTGTGAGTCATGTTGAGGTTTCCATGGTTTCCGGGTGTTTGGGATTCGGGTTGATTGTGCAGCTACAGGGATGATGATCGGGATGTCAGCACAGGGCTCGGACTAAGTGATGTAGGAGTCAGCATGAGCGGAAGGTTAGGCGGATACTTCGAAGCTTGGGGAGCAGCGACTTTTGTACATGGGTCCCAGCGCTCGAAACCTCGCATTCATTGGGAAGCATCGACAGTAACTTCGGAACCCAGTCGGAACCCTGACAATTTTCCTTCCTATCCTATCATGTTTCCTTTTCGTAACTCTTATCTCTATTTGTTAATTCTAATTGACTAAAGCAACATTTCTACCTTTCTAGAATGCCAAATGTTTTTTGGGACCCTTATAGGATGAGTTTTTTTTAGCCTCCAACTTTTAAGTTCCAACACAAAAATCCATATTTTGGCCAAGGCCGCAAATTAGTCTAGTTCACAACCATTTACACAGTTGGAGCACCGAATACAAAATGGAACAGCTAGTACACATGGAGCAGTAGTACACAATGGAGCAGCAGCCCTCCACCTTGCGGTGTCACATGTCATAGCCTAAATGGTCGGACCCCTTTGCACGCCCCGTCACGACCTCTGCTGGTGGTCCATGTGTCGCGGCATGGTTGGCCAGACCTAATTCGGTGATCCAGTTCGGGCCTTGGTTGACATGGTTGGTTCAAATTTTGGGGGACCCTGGCTGGTTTGAGTTTTTGGGAGACTTTGGGTTGGTTTGAGTTTTTGGGAGACCTTGGGTTGGTATGAGTTTTTGGGAGACCTTGGCTGATTGTAAAGTCCTGATTCGTCACCCGGGACTCACTATTTTCTTTTTGTCATTTATAGTAAATTTGAATGTACTTTTAGTTACAAAAAAAAAAGAGTATAAGACCAAAATAGGTGTGTCATATACCAATATAGCATTTGGTCCCTTAACAGTAAGTTGCCCTCAACTAAATCCAATTCCCATTTGTAAATAGGTATAAACTGAGATTTCACGTAATTAGACGGGCTTATAATAAATAGGGTTAGAATCGCCAAACTTACAGTGTATGTGACATCCTGAGTCTAGATTTGGTCTGAGGGAATATTGTTGAGATTATATGTCCATTCCCAACAATAGGTTTCACTTTCTCCATTCTATTGAAGAAATAACAGAAACCCCAATTGTTAGGCCTACAGAAGTTACAATCGCAAGAAGGAGACCTGGAAGGAATCTAGGGATGCATATGTGGTTTTTAGGTGGAAATCATGTTTGGAGGTCAACGACAAAATAGATTTTTCAAGATTCTCCCTTACACAAAAGATTCTTCAATTATCAATTTCATGAGGAGAAGACAAGATTTGATTCTCCTATGACCTTTGTGCAAAGTAAGAATACAAATTTGCACATCTTTTGTGGAATTCCATGAGAGATTCCATAAAAAGATTCAAAATTTTTTGACTTATAGAAAATGCCTTTCCAAATGGTCAACTGCCCAAACCTTAGACGGGAAATTCTTGTAAATTACCCAGGTTGTGATAAAATCTCACTAAAAATTATACTAGCTTGTTTTTTGCTAATAAGATGCTTCAACAAGTTCCAAGACATTTTGATAGCCAGAAGTGCCCAAACCGGCAAGATTCTCCGACAATTGCCAAATTTGAAGAATCCAGTGGAATTGACCTGCGTCCTAGGAGCACACAAAATTGGAATGGGGTCAAAGTTGGGTCTTTTTTTTACTCCCTTAGACCTTCTAAAGAACTTAGGCTAGTCATTTTTCTTAGAAAAGTCAAACTCCAAAGACTAGATTTTTATCCCTTTTTGGTGTTTAATTAGCGCTAAGTATTATTGCGTTTTTGAGGTCAAATTAGGGGGTTGGAAAATCTTTGGACTAAAAATGGCCTTTTGAAGCTAATGGCGCAATCCATTTGTGATTTGGAATTGTTCTTCAAAAATTAGAAGTTTGGTCCAATGTAAAAATAAAAAATTAGAAGATTAGGATGAAAATCTCAAGTGATTAGTTTACTAGTAGGAAAAGAGAGGGGGGTGAGCACCCTTGAAAGTGTATATAAAGGGCTCACATTTTTTCTCACAAACACCCCTTGGGCCATTATTTTGGCTTTCAAGACACGTTGGTCTATTTGTTTGGACTTTTTTGACCATTTTTGAGCCAAAAGTTGTAAACGTGTATTTTTGGAGCATTTTAAGCTCCATTGTTGCTAATTTTCAAGCTTTCTTTGAAGGACATTGGAGTCCCTTCAAAGTTTGTCTTGGTTTTTGGATTTTTGACTAAAATACTAACTTGGCCTTTTGTTCTAGCAACTTGAAGTTTGTTTTCACTAACCTTTGTACTAATCCTAGATCCTCTCCTCCATACCTGGGGGTATGCCGTTTTCAAGGGCATTCTAGTGTGTTTTTTGAGAAATTTGTGTTCTAATCCATCTTGATTAACGTGTGTTTGAGTTTTAGCCTCTACTAATCATCTGTACTTACCCCGTGTTAGTTGTGCTTGTCTTTTCGCCTTTGTAGAGTTGTACTAACCAACTTTTGTCTTAAGTTGTTCTAAGTTTCTTGCAAAACTTTACATACGGCGAAGCTTTGACTTCACTTAGTGTGAATTCCTTTAGAGTTTTAAATATTAGCAAAATATGGCAAAGCTATAGTCCATTTTTCTTAGGATTTTTGGCGTTAACAAAAAGACGGCAAAACTTTGACTTCACTTGATTTGGATTTTCTTAGAATTTTGGGTACTAGCAAAATACGGCAAAGCTATAGCCCATTTATCTTAGAATTTTAAGTGTTAGCAAAACTATGGCGAAGCTATTGCCCTCCTTACAAAATTGCCTCCCAAAGTTTAGTTTCCAAAATATTTGGAATTCTCTCCAAGGTTTAGCCTCCAAAATTAGGTGTGCACTAGTTCCTGCTCAAGCCCCCAAGAAAAACATCCATGTGACCATGTTCTTTTTATTTTCCTTTCATTTAGCCGGTAAGGGAAAAAATCAAGTTTAGTGTTGAAAATCCTCCAAAAAAGTCAGAATTGGCGGACGGCCAACTCCCAACAATTGAGTCCAAAACAAGAAATCAGATCAAGCCGGAGGTCCAAACCAAGCCGGGTCCAGAACAGGCCCGAGACCAGCAAGAAACTACATAATCAAAGCAGCACTCCCCAAGGCGCCCCGTCATTCCCCCAGGGTCCGACCAACCTGCCCACGCCACATGGCGACAGTTGGGAGGCCGCAAGGAGGGCGACAGTTGGGAGGCAGCAAGGAGGGCGACACTCCAGGCGTGAAGCTTCAGGAAGTCCAAGCTCGTTATAAAAATTCGGATTTTGGCCACCAATAAAAATTTGTTCCAAAATAATTCTATAAAAACAAAAACCACTTTGCATTCTATTGCCCCAAAGAGTGTATGTATTAGGGATAAAAAATTAGCAAGTAGAAACTAGTAGAATGGATGGAGGGCTAAAGAAACTCAATTGGCAATATTTCTATTACCAAAAGAGGCTCAAAAACCATAGGAAATAAGACACTTAGGACTTTCAAAACCACATTGAAAATTGAGAGAGATGAAGGACAATTTAGGAGTTGGAAGGGAATTTAGGAAGAGATAGGATCAGTTGGAAACCTAAGAAAAACACTTAGAACCATCAAAACTTGGATAGAATAATAATTGACCAAGATAAGATAGGGGTTGAAAAGTCAATTATTGTTTAGAAGTTGACTTCAATTATTTATTCCAAGACTAGTCAACCTTTGGGATATTTAAATAATTGAAGTAGAATAGTCCTAAAAGAAAAGGAAGGAGTAGAAGTAGAAAGAAAAAGTAGGAAGAAATTAGAAAATTTGTGTTAAACACCTATCTTCAAGCGGTGAGCAATATTCCAAGATAGCATTTGAGAATGGCGGACCGTGAATATCTCAAGGAAATTCTTTACAACATAGCGGATGAAGGGCAATTTGAGGTAATTTACTAAACTATTCCCCTTCTTTTTAATTATTTAGATTTAACATTTTTTACACTTAGCCGAAGTTCAAGACTAATTCAGAGTATGAAGACTAGATCTTTTCTCAAATATAGATTTAAAAATCTGTAGATTAAGCTTAGTTTCCAAAATCATCTCACATTTAGGACTTGGAGTTAAAAGGAGTGAGAAATGGAGGGATGAAGTTTAGGACCTAATTTGGATGAAAAGTGATTAGAAGATAACCAAGAAGAGTTAAATTAGGAAGTGTTAACTAGAAGTAACCTAGGTCTCAAAAGCAAAATTAAAAGTTAATTATCAATTTAAGATTAGGAGTAATCAATGGATGAAGTTTTGAACACCAATTAGCGGTCAAACTTCATCCATCAATAACTTTTGATAGGATAAGTGGAATGTCACGTACCTCCTACAATTCGTAACATTAGGAAAAATAGCAGGCCTCTGTAGGGCCGCTTGCCTTTGATCGAAAGGGGGGAAGTTGAGCGCCTGGGCAGTTGGCTAAAAGTAGGCGCGCATTAAGAACGGCTATGATCACTGTTGAGGTTCAAAATCAAGTGGCTGATATTGGAAGTTTCAGTATGGGCTACTGGAGGCAATGATTTCGAATCCCAATCATCTCTTCCGTTTTGGCGGGAATCATTTTTCGGCAGGAGTTCCATCTTTCACAGCTCCACGGTGTCAATGCTGGTCACTTTACAGTCCTGAGTTCGTCTCTGAGAATTAGAACTTTTCCAGCCTTCCTCCTGATTTTTTGGCTTTGAGCCTTATTGCAGAGAATAAGTCCTTTTTAGCATCCATTCTGTTGAAACCTTTTCTCCATAAGTCCATTTCAATATTCTTTCAAGAACAGGTCATTAAAATAGTCCTTTCAGAATCCTCCGCCCTTCCGTCCTTCAAGGCATTTGCAAGTAAGTACACTTTTTATGACAACCTCTCTTTCATATTTCCGATTTCCATGAATTGTAAGTATTGTGAAATTAATGTCA
Source organism: Neckera pumila (assembly GCA_963969595.1). Taxonomy (NCBI): domain Eukaryota; kingdom Viridiplantae; phylum Streptophyta; class Bryopsida; order Hypnales; family Neckeraceae; genus Neckera; species Neckera pumila. Next base: position 6,127,059 of record OZ018408.1, on the reverse strand, counting down.
AGAGCTTTAGTGCTAAACCTATACTCAAGTCTTGAGTGCCTGCTGATGGATTTAATGGAAAAATATGTGCCGAGTATTAATGTGTGAAATGCTTCATTGCCTACTGGATTATTTTGTAAGTTTCTTATAAATCATGTTTCATTCTTCTTCGTTGTGGTTTCTGCACATCAGCTTAACTTGTGATTAATTACGTGACATTGCAATTAACAGAGAGTGAGGGCATGCAAGCTGTGATTGATAGTCTCAGAAATTATTTCACGTTAAGTTGCCGCAATGGGTGGAGGAGAAATTGACGCATTTATTGTAGATACAAGCGGATTGATGCATGGGAATGAGTGTGCCATTCAACGATCTGTTTGAAAAAGAACTTGCCAGCAAGAACTTACTTAGGAAGTCAGGAAGTTAGATAGTCAGGAAGTTAGTGTCATTTTTGCTTCAACTATCGATCAGTGATGGCAAATCTGGGTTACAAAATTAGTGCGACAATTAATGCAAAATATGCTCCGCTTATTTCTCGGAATCGTGCGATCCATGATCAAACACCAAAGTCCGATTTTCCTCAAAGAAGAGAATCGGGTGCATCAAACATCGATCTTTGGGTCGATGGTTTGTTGTATCCACATTGTCGTACGCGTAATCTAGGCGTAAGTATCCTTAACACAAAAATGTGCCAAGATAACACAAAATATCGTCCCAGGGAATTTCCGGATTCTATGTAGTATGTTCTAACTATCCGGCTTTTCTATCTTTCTTTCTTCTCACTTACTTACTCTTTTTCCGGATCCTTTCACAATCCGGATCATAAACTATCCGGAATCCGGTTTACGTCTCTGCTTCCAATCCGGTTTTCTATACCTCTGTTTTACCTTCAGAGGGTTCACTCATTGATCTTTGAAGGGGGTAGGGACTTCACCACCTTTGTTCTCCTACAATTCTAACAAACAGAAATAAAAACACCCAAGTATTCAAAAGATTGCAGCAAGACGAGAAGATCCAAATCCTCACAGCTTCCGGATGGTAACTCCGGACAGCAGGTCACTCAAGAATACTTCACTCTCCCTTTCTACAACGATAGATCTCAGAGTCAAGAATAAGCATGGAGGTGTGATCTTTCTAGAGGTTAGATGAATTTCTAAGGTTGGCAGATCTTCCGGACAAGTGGGGACTTCCTCGGGCGGGCGCTTACCTCCGCACGGCTTGATAACCGGACTCACTTCCCCGCTACTCTCAGATCCAGACTACTCTTGTAGTAATTTAAAGACACAATGCGCAGCTCCTAAGTCAATAATCCAACAACATTACAATAGCATACTCCCGACTTAGACCGTATTCTCCTAAACCCGGATTCCTCCTCATCCGTCCTTTCCTTCCAACACTCAGACCACTGGTCAACACAATCCGGATACACTGATAAAATGAAAATGCATACCTGAGGGCTCTGATTTCGAAAAGGGAATGAAATACAATTGAATATCAACTAGGAGGGAATGAGGGGCAACTAACTTGCCCACCCTTAAAAATCCAAAACAAAACCAAAGTCAACACCCTAAAAGCCAAAAAGCCCCCTGGAAATCCGGACAGCCAATCAGAGAACCATCCGGAACACCCGGAAAGTCCAGGCCTCAGCTATCCCTAAAAATCCGGAATTCCTAGAAATCCGGAATCTGGAATCCGGGCCCCACGTACAGAAAATCCATTCCAGATTCAAATTCAAATCCTAATAAAAAACAACCTAACTAACTACTTCGCCTTTCGCGCCTTCTTTGCACTGCTCCCGCCTTGGCGAAGGTTGCTGCATGTTGGTGAAGTCTTTTGAATGGGTATTGACTAGATTAGTTAGGGCTCCCATCCGATCAACTGGAAACTTTTTCGGACTCCGAACTTGTCTTCAACAAGGTTCCCTTCATTCGGAACTCTCCCAGTTGCCAAATCCGGATTCCATCCGGATTCCACACCAATCCGGATTCCATCCGGATTCCACACCAATCCGGATTCCATCTGGATTCCACACCAATCCGGATTCCATCTGGATTCTACACCAATCCGGATTCTATACCAATCCGGATTCTATACCAATCCGAATTCTATACCAATCCGGATTCTATCCGGATTCCATACCAATCCGGATTCTATACCAATCCGGATTCTATCCGGATTCCATACCAATCTGGATTCTATCCGGATTCCATACCAATCCGGATTCTATCCGGATTCCATACCAATCCGGATTCTATCTGGATTCTATACCAATCCGGATTCTATCTGGATTCCATACCAATCCGGATTCCATATCGGTGAAGGATCCGGATTCTGAATCCTTCTTCCATGTGATGGAATAACACTGGTAACAATTTTGAGTAATCCGGAAATTACTATTCTACAATTTTCTATAACTGAACCAGATTCTCTATGTTTTACCACAACAATTGAAAACTTTGACTCTATTTAAATCCTATTCTAATCTATTTCTACAATTTTGAGTTTGCGTATTCTGACACACATAATCCATTCGATAACAAACGCCCACAGTTTCGGTCAGTAAGTCAGCTACTTGAATTTGTTGCCGAAGAAAAGAATGGTTTGCTAGGGTATATTGAAAGGTTGTGCAGTAGGGATAGCCAAACCGACTTTGCATTGAACCAGGCTCAAAGGGAGATTTCCATGTTGCGGGAGGGTATGCAACAGTTCATAAGTGTGTGCGAGGAAAGGGATCGATTGCTTATGTTCACAAGATCAGAAGCTTCCGCAAGAGAGAGAATTGCAGAAGAAAATCGCACCCTGATTTCGTGTAGCAAGAGGTTAAAAAGCAAATTTTTAGATCTCCAGCTTGAATTCAAAAGAATGCAAGCATCCTATGACGAACGCTTAAGTTGCACATGTGCTACAATTGAAGAAAATTGTGAGGCGAGTTTGCAAACGGAGATTGACTTTTGGATATACACTGAAACTCAGAAAGAAGCATATGAGAAGAGATTCAGTGAGTTATCATCGGAATTAAAGAAGACAAAAGCAACCTTGAGGCGAAGGGAGAGTCGGCTAGGAAAGCTAATTAAAACTCCATATGGTTACCGTAGCAATATAAGACCACGAAAGGATGTCCACAATTTAGCACCCGGTAGAGGTCAGACAAAGCGAGTGGTGCGATTAGCAAGGTCCGTACTGGTCCCGAAAACAATAGCTGAGATCCAAACCCGGAATGCTGAAAACGGTACAAGGGAACGTCTTTGTGGCGACCAAAAAACTCAGGAAGGTACTGGAAAAGTGCTTGCATCAATGCTATCAAGGGAAGAAGTCATTGCCATGTGCGAATCTTCAAAATTGTCTTTAGTTGGGATTCGAGTGGCTAACCATTACCTGGACCAAATTGGCAACAGTGTGGGACCTAATGACATCTTGGAAACCTGTAATCGAAATGGTATAACTCATGTTGGATATGGGGCAATCTATAAAAGGTTCAAAGGTGCAATCAAGAAAGTTGGGAAGGGCCTTCGGATTGGCTGTTTGCCAAATCCACATAGTGTGTCAATTTCCAGAAAAATGCTAAATCTAAAATTACGAGAGTACGTTGGAGACTATTACTGGATCAACAGTACACTAGAGGTGCCAGCTGCAGCCAAGTCAAAAACGAAGGACCCTATAAAGGTCAAGTTGAACGAGAATAATTCTTTATTTGTTGATGTTGAACAAGTCTAGAGGACTATGGTGGAGTTGTACAACGTCATCCATGAAGGTAAGCTTTGAACCTATACTCTGTCAATTTTCTTTTTACTTTTCTTTCGTTCAATTCTGCATCTGCTCAACATGCAATGTCAAGAGTCTCTGTAACGATGGCTCTTAGAGTCTCCGTATGAGTGGGAATTCGGGTGGAAATTGGGGGATAAGTTGCGGCATGGTGGAATGGAGTAACTAAACTCAGTGAGACTTGTAGAATAGGGTGCCTTGACTTGCAGTCTTTAAGTTAAGTTATCATTGAACGAAGCCTTTTGAGGATTGAATTTGGAGTCATTGACAAGGTGCACAAGTCTTCATGTTTATAGACAAGCTTAAGTTAACTTGTGAACCATGATATACGGTAATGTTTGGAGTTTGGACCTTTTGTTGCAGATAATTTAGATTTGCAAGTTTTACACAGATAGAGGTGTATCATAATTATATTGGGCATGCAACGTTTTGTTAATTGGTATAGTGTTTCAATTGTTCTCAGAATGGAGCAATAGCCGACCAATTGATTCAGAAGAATTTTGCATTTGAAAATTGTCTGTTCTGATAAAGAGAACTGAAATAACCATCGGAGTTCTGAGAGAGAATTAATAAACCTCTGTTTTGCAATAGTGAAGACAAATGGATCTTCCAAAGTTACTCGCCTTTTCCAGATACTCTTCTTTTCCTGATTCGATGGTATTATCCGCTCAGGGCTTCCCAGTTCCTGATTGGTTGTGAAGCCCCGCTTCTGAGGGGGGATTTTTAGAGTCGTAGCCTTCCCCATTTGATGTCTTTGCTTCTTTAGTTAATCAACACAGTAAATGTAGAGAAACTAAAAAACTATCGTTAGGAAAACAAGAAATGTTTAAAACGAGTTCTTTTTTTAACAAAATTTTGGGTAAGTAATTTGCTATTTTCATGAGATTTAAGTCATCCAACCTCAATAAATACACTTAGATTGCATTCTAAGAAAGCGTGCACATTACATACTAGACACAACTGTTTCTAGCCGGGGTGAACTGATTGCAAATATGAATTCAAAATTTGCAAATTTATCATGGGCATCAAATAGTTTCCGTATCTCCCTTGGGACAAACGAGGGGTGTCAGTTCCCGCGGCCTTGTTTCCAGTTGCTTTTATATGCGCTGTCAGTCTGCTGCTTTCATATTGACTCAGATGAACTCTAACTTTCCTCGTTATTTTTTATCTCATAATTAGAGCTGGCACTGAAGGCAAGCGTTCCGTGTGGTTTTGAGAAAGGATGTACCTGTCAAAATTTACAGTTTAGACTAATTTTTTGAACTATTCTCTTAGTATTATGCTAGTTGTTATTTTGCTCATTTGGTACCGGTTATCTGTGTGTACAAAAGGATTTACCATTCAGTATGTGAGAAGTCTGGGAACATTCAGAAGGTTCAGTTGTTTCGGCTGAAAGTCTTCATGTTGGGATCATTCTTGCACTTGTCTGTCTTAAGATTCTCTAGTTTTTTAGTACTAAAATTTGTTCTTGCCTTTCTTCTTTTTGTAGAACTACAAGGATAACCGTTGATTTTTGTTTTAAAGTTGGACAAAGCAGAGATCATATATGGGCAGAAGATGGAGCGAGTCAGCATCACGTTGATGAACCGAGCTTTGAACATGGATATTGATCCAAAGTCGGATGAATATTTCTCAGTTCAAAGTGAAAGGGAAATCTGGCCAATTGCATCTTTTCAAGTACCTCGGGAAACACATCAGATTCTTAATTGGGTGTTCTCACAAACTAAGATTCCTGCACTCATAAAGGCACAAGAAGAAGGTCAATTGTTAGAAGTACCAGATAGAGGATCATTTAAAGTGGAGTGGCATCTTGCAGCCGATATGAAGACCCTCAAATGCATGTTTGGTTTGAGCATGGGTGCCAACAACTTACATAGCTATATATATTGCTTACAAGAACGGAAGAAGATAGTGGTAGCAACGGTTGCTCAAGCTGTATCTTCAATGACAAGCCGGAAGTGCTCATGGCACGATGGTTTGTTTTCCACAAAGGTCGCTGCACAACCACTATCAGGAGCCGCTACATTATCCAGATGGAAGCCCATTCTCCCAATTCTATTAGATAGAGTACATATATGTACTCTTCATGCCTTTAATAGAATGATTGAAAAGATTGTGCATTTGCATTTCATTCACATTTGGACCATTAGGGCCAAGCTTTACAGAAGATTGCTATTGAAGAAATGCAGAGAGTAGTGTCCCTAACAGGAGCACATGGTGGCAATGTCATAATTTTCAAGGACGAAGAATTATCCGGCAAGAGAAACAGTGTGCCAAACAAGCCAAGCTTCAGTGGGGCTCATGCGATGAAATTCTTTGCAGACAATCCTATCGAACACATCCCAAAAGACTGTATATTGACTTGGTGAATGCTGAGAAGAACTTCATGAATAGTGGAAAATCAAAGAGAGAAAAATTAGACATGTGGCATGCATTGGATACCTTAAGGCCATACTTCTGTGGACTTCGTCTTAGCGAGGAACAGTCACCAGTTGACTTCGAGACCAAAGTTGAACAGTGGGGCTGCTCCTACATTCAATGTTATGGAGAGCACTAAGTAACCCACTATATGGTACGTCACTGTAATCACCTTTCAAATTCTCAATTCTGCATTGCAAACTTTAAGCACAATATGTTGACAGAGAGTTCTGTTCAGTAATGTGTCGAATGGGCAATGGTTGATACAGAGCTCTACAGATTCCAATGGTATCGTACTTAATTTCATGATCGGTGTGAGATCACTTGTAACTCATTTTGGAATATGTTTCAAATGGGATTTCAATATAAGTTGCTTGTACCTCCGTTGAACCATTGGAATTAAGGTAATGAAATTCTGTTTCATTTGTGTCAAATAAAACCCCATCAGAGTCAAGGTATCACCAGACCTGTAGGATCAGAGCAGCATTGAATGTGTTTATTTTAGAGCTTCTTTAGAGTTAGCAAAAAAAACTCACTCTATACACTATGACAAACTTCCGTAGTGTGAACCCCTACTAAGCATGGGAATGAAATCTCGATCCACTCACTCATGAAGAACTGGAGATCCGCATGACGTGTCTGTTTTCCGAAGTAAATTCCTCGCTGGGGATTCGGGAAGCGGAGTTGCATGTGTTACCTGATTACTAGGGAATCTCGAAAGTTTGGTACTTCATTCTCTTCATCTAGCAGATAGGTACCAATTTTTCTACAATTTTAACCGATGGGAGTTTGATAACGGTCGTAATGGATTTTTGCCTCCCACTTTGTCCTGTCAATAGTGTATGTTAGTTTCTGGTGGTGTTCACTCTGTGCACGTCAACATTGTGCTTCTTGGACCTTTTGAACTTGTCAACTGCCAATTCTTTGATTGTGAATAAGTGTACTGTTATCTCTTATTTAAAATTCTTATCTATTTGAGACCTGTATTATCTAGCACATGTGCTGTCATGGGTTCTAACATGATATTCTTTGCTATTAATTTGCAGCATGTTATAGTAAAACACGCACCATATTTTCTCAAGAGATATGGTTCTTTAGCAGTCTGGTCGTGCCAGGGCATGGAGAATAGCCATCATGCAACGAAGACAGCTTATCAAAGGCACACGCAACACTCTGGAGGCAAGGTAAAAAAGAGCCCACTTATCCAAACTTATCAATATTGGTATAGAATTATAGCACATCGGTTTAGAAACAAAGACATCGTAGTGACTGCCGCAGATTTAGAAGCCAAGTTGCAAGGTGAATCTGCTATACTTGCAAGACTTGAGGCTTCACTTAGATCAGCTTCAGCTGCTCATACAGCTCTTTGGAGAGAAAAATGCACTAGAGTGGGAAGCAAATGGATCCCTAATGAAACTGCTACTAGCTAGTGCATTTGCTACGTTCAAGATTTCTTTCTTTGATAAATCTATGACCTTGCAACAAGTCGAAATACTTTTGGTGGCATAACGTCAACAGTAGTAAATTTTTTTTCTTGACGTGAATTCACCTTCATTGCAGTATCACCAATGGAAATCCAAATGTCCATCTCGGTATCTGTACTTACCCCCAATTGAAGTAAAATCTCTTGTCGTATGTCCAAAAATGTCCACAACATCCCAACCTCCACATCTTGTATCTATTCTCCCATTTCACAGGAAATGGATACCAGGATAATTGCCTCATATTGGTCAATGGCCTCCCAAGTTGAATTAGCTAACATTTTATGCCAATTATAGACAAATAGAGCATATAAGGTAGACCTCCCTATGTGGTACTTGCAAATAAGTGAAGCTCTGGGTATCACACACTTGATCACGTCTGCCCCATTGTATTCTTATAGTCCCATCCTCCATCCATAAGTGACAAGCACAAGTCATCAGTCATATGTTTGAACACAAACATTGTGGGGGTCCTGTGAACGTCTTTAACAATCGAGAATAAGTCCACAAAGACACCGATAGGCATAAACCAAGAAAGTCGAGTTTGTTTGCTACTCAAGTTTGGCTTCATACTGTTCTGAAAATCAAGCCGTAGTCTTGCTCGGAATGACTCAGACGTATGCATGTCTAGTAAAAGCCAATCGGGACTGTCAAACGCTGGAAGTGGAATGGATTGTGTGTGGCCGAAGGAAGAACTTGAGCTTTGGGGAGTATAAAATGCATTATAAAAGAACACCGCATCGTTCAAAAGTTCCTTATGCGATCGATCTCCTCGCAGTAGCTCTCCAATCTTTGCGTGAAACACAACGATAACTCCTTGTATAGATTTTGGATCGATCCAGTCTTCATATGCTGTTGGGTACAAGTCTGCCAAAAATTATATCATTAGTATCAAATCGACAAGTTTAGAATTGATGAACAAACTGTTGGTACCAACATTTTTCAGCCGTGATTGACTATTTTGGAGTGCTAAGCAAGTCACGGAGGTGCCTGCAGCCTGATCACAAGCCAAAATAGTATACAAACATTGATTGCGGATGTTGACTATGGTTGCTACAAATGCAATTTTGCACTCGATCAAATTAAGTTATGCTACTGCCAACTCGTAATTATCATTCAAGTTGAAATTTAAAGCTTAAAAGTTGCCTCGGTGTGAGTGTCATGTGGAAAACATTGGACTATCATGTGTAAGACTGACTGGATGACCTTTAAATTCCCTCACCAACTTCGATTGCAACATCTGGCCTCCCCCTTCAATCCCAATAGCCCTGATATTTGCACAAATTGTGATTTGAACCTTGTACAGGGATCCATCCATTTGTAGCTATAGATGAGAAGAAGTGAACTGGAATGTTCTTGTAGAAGAAATTAAAGAGTCTTCAAGAACCGGTCAGTGGTAGACTTAGCCTCAGATCCCAATACTCATCATGTCAATCTCGGATTAGTTTTAATTTGGTTTAATTTAGCTTCGGTTTATGAAGTTGGGCCAGACTTGCTTCTAATTGAATCAAATACCTGAAGTGTTGGAGCTAGTGCTACTGTATTAAGCTACGTGATCCTTCTGATCTCCTTGTGTTGTATACTGTCATTTTGACCATAGATTCAAGCAATTTTCTATCTGCCCTATCTTACATGAATTGTTATATATGCAAGTCCAAAAGTCCGTTGGTTCCCCTCCCTAAAATGCATCTGGCTAAACATATTCCTGGCTTAGCTATAGTATCCTATAATTCACTCTGTTGCACTGGTTATTAATGTTGAATAAGAACATTGACTCTTGAATTTAGCCTTAGCATAATCCATAAAATGTCACGTGTACAATCACGGAAGAAGCTTACAGGACACTACGTAATGGTGGTTTTGATTCAATCGCTGAAGGATCAGGTACATCGTTAGAACTGATCAAGCATCTCAATCAAAGGCCAGGTTTAATTTTACTAAAATCATTGTTGCATTGCAAGATTCACAGGGGGAATCAGGTTGAGAACCTTGAATGATTCATTGGAATTGACATGAAAATCGTTTAAACCTCAGCATACATTTTCATATGGTTTATTTCCAAATTATTGTTTACCAGTTGTATTAACTAAAGTTGATGAATTGAATCAGAAGAGTCAAGAGAGATTCTAATGTACTGTATGTACGTGGAGAAAAACGTTTCTTCACAGACTAATCAATCGACAAACTCCAAGTTAAAATGTTAGAACATCATCACATATTCCAATCCCACCTGGCTGCTTAAATCACACGACTTTCACAATAGATTGAAATACGTACAATTGCATGCAGCCGGGATTGTCATCGATACTGTTGGATCGAGATCGAGTTGCCGCCACATGTATGCGTGTTGAATCAAGACTTCTGAAATAACGTTTGATGTAGCACTCAATCTGAACTTTACCACTCTTGCCTTATAAGATCCTTCCATACTACAACTACCACCATATTTCTTTGAATCCTTAGCATGCCCACCATTTCTTCCTGCCGTAAGTGTCACCCAGGAATTAATTTCTACCTTTGTAGGTACCCAACTCCCATCACTATCTGTTGAATTGTAAAGAAGAACACTTTGAACAGAACTCCGAGGCCTCATGTTGAAACGTGAAACTCACAACAAAAGCTTGGCGACAAATAATATTTTAGAAATAGCCTAAATTAAGTGTAATTGCACAAACTCCAAATAAGTATCAACTCACGATCAAATACGCTCAACAGTGAAGAGACGATGTACAAATCATGAGCTTTGCCAAATTCCATGTGGAAGATCCAAGTTGCAATTTCCTACAAACGAAAAATCTTAACAATAGCCTCAAGTGTAATTGCATAAACCGATCAAACTTCCTAATATATTCAGTGAGAGAGCAAGCAAGAGCGACTCAGAGCAACGACTCAAAGCTCAACATGTAAAAGGAAAGCGGGAAGCCCTAGCTTTGCGCCACGTACAAAATTGGCGCCCAAAAACAGGTTGTTCCTTATTGGCTAAGACACCCTATCCGTTACATGTTGATTGTGCTGGACTACGGTTGCCCACATGTACTTGTCATGATTGTTCATTAGGCAGCCCATAAGGCTTGTACATCTTGTAGCCGTTACTGGAGGCCCTCTGCTGGCCCGCCTTTTTTCCTAATGCTTCAAATAACAATGGAAGTAAAACAAAGACCCAAAATATAATTATTAACAAACGTTTCCAAGAGCTCAAACCACCCGACCATAGAGAGAGATCAGTCCCCAAAAGAGAGCCTGCTCACCCCCAAGCTCTATCTTATGTATCTAAGAAAGACTAATAGTCTTTTTGATAGTCTAGGTCTTCTTTTCTGTCTTTAGCTTTCTATTCTTGGTTCTATCTAGAACCATCCACTAAAGTAAAAGTCATACTTAGAAGTATTTTAAGTATCTAGTCCTATCTCATCCAATCTTGATCTTCTACTTGAAGTTGTCTAACTCCAAGTTCCATTACACTTGTCATCCAAGTGAAATTGTCAAACTCCACTTCGCAAATCCATCATTTGGAAATATCTATCCAATGTACTTGTCATCCAGTTGGAGTTGCCTAACTCCAGTGCATAAATCCATCATCGGGAGATATCTATCTCCAATCAAATTCTACTTATCCACTAATTCACATTACATTGTGAATTAGTTATCCATCAATGCATTGATCCATCTCTGGTCATCTTGACCAGTCATCATTCATTATCTTTAGTCATCTTGCCAGTCATCATTCATCATCTCTGGTCATCTTGCCAGTCATCATTCATCATCTCTGGTCATTTTGTCAGTCATCATTCATCTATCAAAGGGTCATGACATGAAAAATCAAGCAAGATGACATTTTGGAAAGCTTAGGTTAAATCCTTGAAGGAACAACTCCAAAAATCCTAAAAATAGTAAGTTACTAGGGCTTAATCAAAACCTCAAAGAACAAGGATAGAAAGAATTAGGTTGTTTTAACTCAATCCAAGAATGAAGTTAGGATTAGGAAGTCAAAGTAGGACCCTAAAGTAATCCTAAAGTGATTTGAACTTCAAAAAAGACCACAAACCCTAGATGATTTTCAAGGATGAAGTTCGGGTTAAGGAACAGATGAAATTGATCTAAAATAGTTCATCCAAGTCAAAACTTGAGATTTAGGCAGGTCTTATTCACCTAAAACTAGGGTTCAATTTCCAAGTGCAATTGAATTAGGAAGCACGACCTAAACCGTGGATGAAGTTTAAATAGCCCCGGAAGGGCTAAACTGTTGAAGTTAGAGAGTGACTTTAATTAGGAGTTGTTTGTAGCCAACTAAGGTGTTATTAGAGAGGGACAACGTGATATTAGAGAGGGACAGTGTGATATTAGAGAGGGACATTGTGATATTAGAGAGGGGCAACTTTCTATGTTGATATAACCCATAAGGTTAGTCATGGCACTTGTTAGTAGAGTAGTATAAGAGGGCAACCCCTTGCTTGGGTTATTCACCTCTTCCTTGTACTTGTTTGTGTCCTCTTTTCATTGGACTACAAAGCCTTTGTGTTTTTTTTACAATATAAACTTCATCTGTCCATAACTTTTGCTATGAGAAGGGGCTAGAGTTGAGTTTTAAGTTTTTGGAAATGGCATGAAATGTTCTATGATTCAAGATAGTTAAATTTAGACTGTAATTAGTTAAATTTGAAACCACCGTGACCACTTTTTATTGAAGAAGTTAGAATAAAAATCATCAAGTAGTGCAAATCTTTAGTTTTTGTGTACATTGTGGATGTTAGGAATATAGGAAAAAAGATCCATTGCTTAGAAGGCACAATGGATTGGTGCTAGGCACCCGTAGGTTGTATAAAAATCCATACAAAAACTAGAGTTTGGTTGTGCTTGCTTATTTATCAAGGGTGGGTAAATAAATGCTTACACTGGTTCGATTTTTTGAGAGATGTCTAAGGTCCATTTAGTCTAGCTTACTCTAATATCTAAGGTCAAAGCTTTGCCGTGTTTAGAGAACTGCCAACACTAAGGACAATAATTTACGGGGACGGTTGTTAGTACAAGTCTACAAGGGCTACGCCAATAAAACTAATATTGGGTGAGTGGTGAATTGTTAGTAAATGCTAAAAACGCAAACACTCATTAGTGGAGATGAATGAGAATAAAATTTACTCAAAGAAAATACTAGGTGGACCCTCTAAACGGCATTGCCAATGTACAAAGGAGGTTTCTTCTAGGATTAGTACAAATGTTAGTACAATACTCTCAAATTCTTCAACAATTGACCCACGCTAATAGAACAATTCAAAACACGCATAAACAAGGACAAACTTTGAAGAGACCCCAATGTACTTCAAGAAAGCTTCAAAAGTACTAACAATTGAACCTAAAATGCTCTCAAAATACACACATTTACAACTTTGGCTCTAAACGGCTAAAACGGCCAAAACGGCCAACTAAATGGACCAATGTGTTTTAGAAAGCCAAAAGAATGGTCCAAGGGGTATTTGTGAGAAAAGAGTGAGCCTCTCACATAAATTTCCAAAGGAACTCACTTCCTCTCTTTTCCTAGTGGTAAACTTATCATTTAAGATTTTCATCCTAATCTTCTAATTCTTGACTTTCTATGTTGATCCTAAATTCTAACTTTTGGAAAACAACTCCAAATTTATAAATGGATTGAGCTATTGGCTTTAGAAGGCCATTTTTAGACTAAAGATATCCCTATCCCCAAATTTGACATCAAAATCTCAATAAAATTTAGTGCTAACTGAACACCAAAAAGAGGTAAAAAATCCAATTTTTAGAGTTTAATTTTTTTGAGAAAAATAATTAGCCTAGGTTTCTTAGAAGGTATAAGAGAGTAAGAAAAGACCAAACTTCGACCTTGTTCTAAATACGTGTGCTCTCGGGACAATGGTCAATTCCAGCGCATTCTTCAAATTTGACAATTGTTAAAGAATCTCACCATTTTGGACACTTCTGGCTATCGAAATGTCTTGAAACTTGTTGTATAATCTTATTAGCATAAAAAAGCTAGTCTAACTTTTAGTTAGATTTTATCGCAACTTGGATAATTTCCAAGAATTTCTCAACAAAGGTTTTGGCGATTGACCATTCAAAAGGGCATTTTCTACAAGTCAAAAAATTTTGAATCTTTTTATGGAACCTCTCATGAGATTCTACAAAGGATGTGCAAACTCATATTTTTACTTTGCACAAAGGTCATAGGAAAATCAATTTTGTCTTTTCCTTCGTAGGGAAGAATCTTGGCAAATTGATTTTGCTGTTGATCTTCAAATGTGATTTCCACCCTAGAATGACATGCTGCATCCCTAGATTTCTCCTAGGTGTCCATCATGAGGTTGTAACTCCTACGGGCCAACAATCAAGATTTCTGCTATTTTGTCGATACAATGGAGAAAGTAAAATCTATCTTTAACCCCTAAAGGACCAAGGCCTTTTTTCTACCAAAAAACTCTGAAAACTGCCATTTCTAAAGCAAAGAGTAAAAAACTTAAAAAATGTTTTTTTTGCACATCTAACCATAGGATCTTATACCTAACTAGTATAAAAATGTGTGGAAAAAATTTCAGAATTTTTGACCGCATAGATTGCAAGATATTTGCATTTGAAGTGAGAAAAACTAGTTTTTCAGCACATTGCGGGACTAGATTTTTTGACTTTGAACATTTTTAACTTAAATTTTTTGCACTATAGAGTTTTGAGCTTTAAATCTTTCCAGAGGAAAATTGGGTTGAGAGTCTAGGGAAAAAAAAAATTCAAAAAAAAACTTAATTTTCATTCTAAAAAAATTGTTAAGTGAACGGCTTTGGGGACGGGGGAAGGAGAGCTCCATATTTTCCGGATCTGAGTTTTCCTCAAGGAATCTTTAGTTTTTGTTATCTGTTTGATTAGGTTTGGATCGTATCAAGGCGGGTTCAACAGATCCTAGTAGTTGAGGATTAGACGAAGCTGTAGATACTAGCATTGCCAGATTTGGAGAATAGTTAACAATTTCAACAGTATTTGTTAAAAACGGATCGAGGTGAGGGAGCGACGCGGATCGCTACTAGCTATCTGTACGCGGATCTTCTTGTCAAAGATGTCGTTGCCTCCGATTGAGTGATCTACTTGCTGCTGAGGGTTAGCGTATACCTTGGGCGTACGATTGGTGGTGTCGAAATTGATTTTGAATCACTCTAACCTCCGAAAAGTAGACGAACTCTCTCAGTCGTACCTTAATCTTTCTTACCGAGGCGCTTACAGAGATTACATTCGCTATATAGTTGTTGTTTTTCTTAAGACCACACTTACCAATGGAGTCATACCGTGACGTAGTTCGAGACGGAAGGAGATATACGGCCAACGAGTACCTTGAACTTCATCGCCAGCTCGCTAGGAATCTGAGACGCGAACAAGTCATCGACAGATTCAATAATGGAAGGCAAGGGCAGGGCCACAGGGTACAGGTGCAGAGTCATAACGGGCACGGTCAGGCTCCAGATCTCTTGAGAGGTCGACTGAACGGCTACAAGGGACGACTTGTCCGAGGCCCAGAAGCAGTTGCTCATCGACAAGAAGGAGATATCCTTCGAGGCACGCATTTCGACCAAGGAAGGACGTCATCCCCTGACCTCATGCTGAATCCATATGCACCTTCGGTCGGCGAATCCTCCCGCAGGACACCTATCGAAACTGGGCGGGACTGATGCTACAAACATACAAGGTACTTCCATCAAGAGCTATTGATCCTTCCGCCCTATCTCAGGAGATTTCGTTGTTGCAGAGTAACGTTGTAGTCGTTGGATTTGTGGGAGGTCAAATTGACGACTCCACCTCAAGCTCTTGGCTTGCAGAATTGGGAAGGAAAATCTACCCTAACCGAATCTTACTCCATAAGCACGCAGGGAATGATTTTCAGTACGTAAAGGTTGATAGCATCGAAGCTGTAGAAAAATGCATTAACCTTATGCTACATAGATTCCAAGGGGGGGAAGCTGCTTACCAATATTGGCAACCATCTTTTAATCCTTTCTCTCACACGGTTTCAAGCCATCCCTGTTGGTTAACACTAGAAGGCCTTCCACTAGAATTTATACCTTTTTCGGAAATCATCATCCGGATGCTAGGAAGACAGCTCGCAGTCGACATCCCCAACCGTGCAGTGAGCCCTCATAGGTTCTGCGTTGCTCTCGATTTGTCAGAAGGTTGGATCTCCAAAATTTATATCGAGACACAAGAAAGAGATATGGCTGAGGTGTGCGTGGTGTATGAGGACCCACGTTTGAATTGCCCAAGATGCAGGTCTGCCGCTCACCATGTGTAGGACTGTCCAACTCAACGTGTCAACACGAACCATAATCCCGCTCCGCAGCAGACCAGGTGGAGTCCAGATTACGAACACCATCCACTAGCTAACAACAAGCAACCTGACATGAGCCGATCAACCCAATCCAAGAAATACAACCGCCATAACAACACGAGGAGCCAACAGCATCAACCCAAACCGCAGATTCCTACAATAGATGAAGACGGCTTCACGTTGGTCCAGAATCGTAAACGAGACCTTCTACCTCGCAGGTCAGGATCTCAAGCAAGTTCATCCAAGGTTTGGGTGAGAAAGGGTGAAGCAAAGGGCAAACTAGACAATGCCCACAATGAGGAAAATCAGACACTACCACATCATGGGAAGGTCACAAGTTCCAGGAACGGTGTCCAGGAAACGAATCTACCTTCTCCACCATCTCTCAAGGCCTTCCACAACCCTAGGCATATATCTGAATACCTTTTGGACCAGAAGTCATCTCAAGTTGGCGATTCCAAGTTCCAAGCTTTAAGCCTGCCATCAAATCAATCTCCACAAGCTTCTACATTCAAAGCCTTGAATTCATCTCCTCAAGTACTGAAAGCCATAGCGTCAGGCTCATCGACCTCGGACTCACTATCGTTTCCAAGTCAATCGTAGCAACCGACAGCTCCTTCTTCTACTTCGCTAGCACAACCACCGCACCAATATGGAGCTGGACCATCGGGATTGGAAGCTGGACCATCAAGATTGGAAGCGGGACCATTGGGAAATGAAGCTGGACCATCGGGAACTGGAGCTAGACCATCGACATCCAACCCCATCCACGACGGACCACATTCCAGGCAGCTACGGGAACCTCCCAACTCGATTATCCAACTGCTAATCGACCAAGTTGCGCAATTGATAATCGATTCACAATTTCCAGAGGTACCTAATGATCTAACTACCAAGCCATCTGATGTTTTACCTCTAGCATTAGCCCCAGAATAGGAATTTGAATCTGAACAATACGTCGATGCTCCAATCCACTTACCTGCATATAGGGAACAATCCAGCCCTTCGTCCCCATCTGCAGACAACGAAACATCGCTGGCAATTAGAGTTTTCAACTAAATCTCAGGTTCCATTCCTCAGTGGATCAATACCGATCCAGAGATGACTGACCAACACGTCAATAAGGAGTGGTCACTTAGAAGTACAAAAGCCATTGCAAGAGATAGAATCTCAAACCAAAGTCGACTTCCTCAAATAGAGACCGTAGTGGCGACTAATGTACAACCACAAGCTTCATGGGGTCAGATTAGGGATCCACAGAAGGACGCTTGGGGCTACTTAAATAACCAATTCGTAGATCAAGAAGACCGCGAGGAGAGCGCTAGGAATACTCCCAACCAGGAAAGCTTATGAAGTTAAAAATTCTATCGCAAAATGTCAGAGGGCTGAACGATCCTGCAGCCATAGATAATCTTAAGAATTAAAATAGGAAGAATCCAGTCGACTTTACGTTCATCCAGGAACATAAACTCCGGGGCGTCAATGCTTCACGACTGGGATCGATACTGTGGAAGCAGGCTAAGTACTTCTACACCGAAGCCGAACCAGGATACACGACAGATGGAAGAAACTTAGGCAAAGGTGGGGTTGCTGCTTTTATCTCGCCCAAGTGGGCAAACTAGATAACACTATCTGGTTCGATCTTTAGCGGAAGGGCTCAATGGTTCATACTCAGTCGAATTACAGGAGGCGATTTAGGGTTCGTGAACTTATACGCACCAACTGATCCTCAACCAAGACGAATCCTTTGGGAATCCATGACCCGTGAATTGCCAAAAACTTGCAGATGGATAATGCTGGGCGATTTTAACATGGTGGAGCAAAGGAGTGATAAATCGACCGCATGTGGGAAATCGATGCCGATAAACAAACGTCTCTTATTTAATGGGTTGAAAGACACGATCCAAGTCATGGAATGCCCGCTTACCACCCCCAGTTTAAGGTACTCATGGGACAACTCTAGGGAGGCAAATGCCAGAGTCATGGCGCGTTTGGATAGATGCTATATCTTTCCAGAATCAGTCAATGGAAACAGGAAAATTACTGAATACCGAATTAAAGGTGATCATTCTAGATCTGATCACTGTCCAGTTTCCATTCACATAGAGCTCGAGAAAACGCCAACCCGTCCTAGTAGGTGGGTGATGTCCTCGCACTACCTAGATGAGGCCGATCAGGTGATTCGACATACTTGGGAATCAGCACCACAACAGGCTGGCTTCTTCTCAAAACTCAAGCGAGTGACTAAGGCGTACAGGAGCTACTTTATCAGGAGAGCCAGCGATAACAGAGCACACGAAGTCTCCTTGTGTAACAGGCTCGAAATGAAGACCGACCAGCTTCAAAATTCACCCTTTTCAGTCCAATTACAGGAAGACATCAACTAGATCAAGGACGAACTTGCAAATCTTGAAGTAAGGAAAGTTGACGGTCAGAAAGTAAGGTCCCGGGCAAGATGGAGATTATATGGTGACCGCATGTTTGCCGAGTTCTTTAAAGCGGTCAAGGAAGAACCAGTCAATACTTCGATTACTGAGCTAAAGGATCACCTAGGCTCACTCAAACAGGAACGAAGCGAACTTGAGAACATATGCACAGCTTTCTACTCGAGATTATATTCCCAAGCAAAATCGACTCTAGTAGAACGCGAGGCCCAAGAGAAGATCTTAGACTGTGTAGAAAGTAGATTCTCACAACCCATGACGTAGGAGCTAGACAGACGCTTGACCCAAAACGAGCTTCACCAGGCGCTAATACAGATGGCAAACGAGAGAAGCCCAGGACCTGATGGGGTAACGACGGAATTCTTCTGTCGTTTTTGGGATTTGCTCGGGGAAGAATTCACTAATATGATATGTGAATCAGTCACGAAGGGTAGTTTTCCGGATGGCATGACCTCCGGATCAATTATACTTCTCTTCAAGGCGGGAGAGCAAGCCGATCTTTCTAACTGGAGACCAATAACTCTGTTAAATGTCTCCTACAAGATCGTGGCGAAGGCTTTACAAATTTGAATGCAGAGCCTGCTTAAGGAGGTAATTAGCCCAGAACAATCTGCACTCCTCCCGTCACGACATATTTAGCCAACATTCTTCTTCAATATGAGACTGTGGAATGGGCTCGAGAGTCAGACCAAGATTTTATCTTCTTGAAATTAGATTTCACCAAAGCTTATGACATGGTGTCGTGGGAGTTCCTTCTCCAAGTCATGGAAAAAATGGGTATTCCCCAATCGTTTTCACAAATAGTGATGATGCTCTTACGGAATGCTTCGGCATTAGTTCTATTAAACGGCAAAGCCACCGCACCCTTCCCTATTCTACGTGGCGTGAGGCAAGGCTGTCCATTGGCGCCATATCTTTTCTTATTGGTTGGAGAAGCTCTGAATATGGCCGCAACTATGGAGCAAAGGATGGGCAGAATTCAAGGGATTCTTCTATCGGATGGTGAGTCACAGCAACTAATTTTGCAATACGCCGATGACACAGGCTTCTCCATAGTAGGACGAGAGATTTTCCTCCAAAACTCCATATTGCTCTTGAAGGTTTTTGGAGTCACTCCGGCCTCACTATAAACTAGATCAAGAGCATCGGGTATTGGTTCTCTAAGCTAATTAGACCAGCTTGGACAAACAGATACGAACTCACTTGGGCTCCTTCGGGATCAATAACGAAACTTTTCAGAGCTCCTTTTGGGATCACGCTTGAGACCCCAGACATAGACAAGTTTTTACAAGGAAAAATTACCAAAAAACTTGCGTATTGGACCACTCAGAGACTGTCGCTTGCAGGGAGAGTAATGGTGATAAATGCCATTCTATTG
The DNA here is from genome assembly GCA_963969595.1 of Neckera pumila. Taxonomy (NCBI): domain Eukaryota; kingdom Viridiplantae; phylum Streptophyta; class Bryopsida; order Hypnales; family Neckeraceae; genus Neckera; species Neckera pumila. Next base: position 6,107,271 of record OZ018408.1, on the reverse strand, counting down.
TCAACTCTGTACTACTTCATTGCGATATAGACGGGGTCACTACAGGCCATCAGGGCAATCAGGGGCAAGCTACGCAACTACCAGTGGAGCGGCTCTGAACACACATCAAGAACAAGGGTTAATTGGGAAGATTGCTGCCTCCCCAAAGCGGCTGGTGGATTACAGATTTTGGACCCGGAAATCTCCTTCACGGCCTTATTGGTGAAATGGATCTTTTATGCCATTGAACCAGGAATTTCAAACCTCAAGATTTTACTAAGGCACAAGATCCTCAAGATGAAGCCAAATTCCAAACTTGGATTTTGGTACCCTTCAGCAGCTTGGCTAATGGTACAGACTTCGTCCGTCACCAGGGGTTCCAGAATATGCAATAGGGTAACAGCTGCAAGGAGATGCATTGCCAAACACATCGAACCCATCCCACCTACGAATGCAGAGGAGGTACTATTGACAAGCTTGTGGTGGGCCACTAGTTACATTGGTTCAAATTTCCATTTCAACCAGAAGAAAGCTCAAGAGTTGGCACACAGTATACTTAAGACAATCGCAGATTTATGGGACTTAGACAGGCAAGACTTCAAGCCATGGGTGGAAGTACAAGTTCATTTTCAACTCACGGACATAGAATATGGCCAATGGCGTTATCTCATCTCACAAGTTCCACAAGAATGGATAGTTTTTCTTACCAGACACGTCAATCAGGTTAAGGCTGGACATTGGATTGGTATCTTCAAGACAGCAAACGATGAGATCCCAATGCTCACATGGAAGGTTGGAGAGCAAGGATTACGGCTTCAGTCAGCACAACCTCAAAATATCTCCTTATCAGAAGCTAATTCTTACGCAACTGTCAGGCATAGCTCCAGGCAAGTATCAACTCTTACTTTATTACAAGAAGACACAAGGTATGAAGGTTTTCTCCGGAGAGTGCGAGTTCTGGAAGGGAGGAAAACAGTGAAAGGGATACCAATTTTGCTATTTGCTGGTGCCATCCAAACTCTAAGCTTTGACCCCGGCAGGTGGAAATGGGCCAACGGTATCAAATTAACAGCATATTCTACAGCTACTGGAAGGCTATTACTCACCAAATGAACCCATCTTAAACGCTCCATTCCATCAAAATGGCCCGGTCACCTTCCACCAGGTTTTCTGCCAAACTGGAGAGATCTTTGGCAGAATACATGAGCCCAGAAGGAAGCAGCTTTCATGTGGTCCGTGTGGCATAATGCGGTAGCTGTTCACTCTTGGAGGTCCCGGATCAATCCAGGCGTCGACACTAGGTGTAACTGCTGCACATCTAACAGCTCAGAGACTCCCATCCACAAGTTTTTTTACTGCCCGCGAGCCCAAGAGGTATGGGAATATGCCTAGTCTATCCTCATTCACTTATCTGGTGACCAGTATAAGTTTATCTTACACACTAGACTTAGCTACAAGCATTGCATTTTTGGTGATTCACTTTCTCATCGGTTCCTGCGGTTTAAAAACCTATGGTCTTTACTTAGGGGATCTTCACTTTGGATCATTTGGATCTCTAGGAACAGTAGAGTGTTTACACAAAAAGAATGGACCCGTGAGCGCACTCACAAAGCCTTATGGATGGCTTTACTTGACTCAAGTAGGGCAGCTCAGATTAAGGCAACCAGAGCAACTCATCAGAGGCCACAGAATACGGGGAGTATTTGGACCGAGTTTGAGAAATCATGGCTGCACGATCCGATCTTAGCTTTTCATGAAGAGGGGTGGTACACTTGGAACAGAGACGGTCCCCCGTCTTATTTGTTTGCTTAGTTGTTGCCCTGCCTCTTGCCTTTAGGTTTGTTTTGGCTTTTCGCTTCGTTTCTTTTCTTTACTCGTTTTCTCTTCACTGTCCAGCCATGTGGCTTGGCTGCTTTGTACTTGGTTCCCGGTTTCTTTTTTAATGCAGTGGGTTCTCCCATTTGTTCAAAAAAAAAAAAAAAAAAAAAAAAGAATTGTTAAGTAGATGTAGGTACGAGATAGAAAGAAAATCTAAAATATTAATATCTTTTAGATGGAATTAAAATGCACTAATTCCAATGGTGAGATTGTTCTAGCACAAAAACTAAACCATGTTGTATTTTTTTATTTTAAAAATTACAAAAATTTCATTCCAAAATGAATCCTACAAGTTATTTTTTCAAGAAGATGCTCTAATTGCCCAAAAAACAAGATTGTCCATAACTTTCTCATAAAAAGTCCAAATGAAATGAATCAAAGCTTCCCAAATAGACAAAAATATAATCTACAAGGAAAAAAAGAAAATTAAAAAAAAATTAATTTTTTTGCAAAATCTTTTTGCTGTCTCTTCTCCCCTGTTTTGAGCTTATTTGGGCATAAATTTTGTTCTTAGGCACCTATTGAAAAAACATATATATTCCTACAAAGCTTATCAGTTTTTCTATCTCCAAAAAAACTTTCAAAAAATCATAACAAAATTTCAGCTCGTAGATACCTGCCCAAAATCCCATTTGTCCCCCGAACGGACAATGGTCCTTTAGGGTTTAATAATAGATTATGACCTCAATGATATTCCCTCAGATCAATTTTAGCCCTATGATTTCACATGCACCGTAGATTTGGCAATTCCAGCCCTATTTACTAAAATACCTTCTATTAATGTGAAATCTTGAGTTTTGACCTATTTACCAACAAGAATTTATTTACAAGGGATTGAATGCTATATTGGCATGTGACATGCCTATTATGATCTTACACTCTTTTGAGGGCTTTTTGTAGCTAAAACTACGCTCAAACTTGCAAGAAACGAAAAAAAAAAGTAAGTCATGAGTGACGAATTGGGAGCTCACAACCTTTCGGACAATCCTAGCTAGTCACCTCTTACAGAAAAGGTAAACTCCAAAAGTCAGATATTTAACCTTTTATTATTCCAAGTTGGCGCTAATTTTTTGTGATCTTTTGGCTAAGGGAAAAAAGGTGGTAGGTTTCGTTAGACTAAAATTGGCCTTTGAAGCCAATAGCATAATCCGTTTGTGATTTGGAGTTATCTCCAAAAATTATAATTTAGACTAGTATAGAAAGTGGAAATCCTAAAAGATAAGGATGAAAATCCTTGAGGATTAGGATGAAAATTTTAAAAGATAGTTTTGATTAGCATAAAATAAGAGGAGGTGGGTGGCCTAGAAGAGTATTAAAGGGCATCCATTTCCCTCTCATACCACCCCCATTTGTACGATTTGGGTTTGTTGGGTCCAATTCATATTGGAACTTTTGGCATTTTAGCCAAAAAAAACTTGAATGGTGTTTATAAAGCTCTTTTTGCTCCATATCTTGTATTTCCAAAGTTTTGAGAAGGACTTTGAGGTTCCTTCACTTGTTATCATTGTGTACATGCTGTGAGCCTTTTGTTTTAATGCTAATTCTTTATTGTATAAGTTGGTTCAAGTTTTTGTACTAACCCTAAAGATCTCTCCCTTTGTACCTTGGCGATGCCGCTTAAAGGGACCTCTAGTGTCTCGTTGTGAGTTAAGTGCCCACTAACTTGGTTGTATTACTATCTCTCAAACTGACTTGTGGTATACTATGTTGATGTACTAATTCCCTATTTCATTGGATTTTATAGTCTTTGTCACCGACCAATGGAGCTTTGAACCTCCTAAGTAGTTGGATTTATAATTCTCACCAAATGGTGAAGCTTTAAAGCTTTTTAATAGTTAAATATTATAATATTTGTTACCAAACGACAAAGCTTTGAACCTCCTACTAGTTGGATTTTATAGTCTTGTCACCAAACGACAAAGCTTTGAACCTCCTACCAGTTGGACTTTATAATTTTTTCATCAAACGGCAAAGTTTTGAACCTCCTACTAGTTGGACTTTATAATTTTTTCATCAAATGGCAAAGTTTTGAATCCACTTAAGTACTAGTGGTTAATCGATTGGGAATTGGTATGTCAAGATTTAGCAAATGCACCCAAAGCTAGCCCTTTTCTTTTCCCTTAAAAATGTCAAGGTTTAGTTTGAGGGATGTCCAAACTTTTTAGTCTCTTTTTACAACCCTTCTTTTAGTTTTTCAATATCTCTATTATACACACAAAAATCCAAATCACTCCAATTAAGTCCCGGACGGCCAGACCCCCTCTAAACACATCCAACCACCTCAACACTTCCCGGAGAGATTACTATTGATTTTTGGAAAACTATCTAGGTTAAAAGATAGGGTCTATTTAATTCGAAGTGGATAAATTTTATATAATATGTAGGGCTACTATAGGGTCTATGAAAGGTTATATACTCTATTGTATACAAATTAGACCATATAGAAACATTGTATCAGTAGGAATTATTTACTACGGAGTAATAAATTAGCCTTAACAGATAGGGGCCATGCAAATTTTTTGTACTATAATGAATATAGATGTAGATTGATAATTTCATATGGATGATGAATTGGACATAATCAAGAAAATCTATAGTGAAGGGTGGTTGATTGAAATTGTGCCATAGTACCATTAGATGAGATTTGGGGGTCTTAGAGGGCCGTTTCAAGCCTGTTCCACAATCTAGCCAAACTCAGTGAACGTTGGTACGGGCGTGTCAAAAAAAAAATTTCAAAAAAAAAATTCAAAAAATTCAAAAAACAACGTGGCAGTTGCTATGCCACGTCATCCAGCTGCTACAGCTGTGTTTCCATACTCTGGAAACGCAATAGAACGCAGGAGAACTCGGAGCCCTCCAAGACCCCCAAATCTCATCTAATATAATAGTGTATATATAGAAAAATTAAGTGTAAATGTAAGATATTAATCAAAAGTGGCCAAAATTGTCACATTGCATGAATAGGGAGGTTTATCTTAGTAGGTTCAACAAACTAAAATTGTACAATACAAAGATAGAATTTATATAGTCTAGTATTTGAAGCCATACTTATTAATCTTACTCACATTAAATGAGATGTTCATAAGACAATTTTAGTAGAAATTCTAAAGTGCTCAATATTATTAACCTCCAAAGGCTAGAGGGTATTTTGAAAGAGGAAAAATCCAAAACTGCCAATTTTTGATGCATTGTCTAAAACTATATATATATATATATATATATATATATATATATATATACATACATATTTTTCTTTGAATTCCAACCATATAAAAGAAATTAAGGTAAAACATCCCATCACGGTCAGAATTAGGAGTTTGTTTACATGCCATTGTTGAAATTTAAAAAAAAATTCTCCACATGAAGACAAGTGTGAGAAACAGAGAGAATAATTGAATTTTTTTGACAAAGTATGAATTAGCTATGAATCTTTCAAGGTTTAGCCCCAAAAGAGTCTGTAGACTATTCCATAACCAACAAAAATTGTATCCATAATGCTCACCTTACTCACCTAAAGCAGTCACAATATTTTTTTAATGTAAAAGGCCTTAAAAAAGTTACTTTCTACAATGATTTACACTAAAAAAGCTAAGTGTTTGTCATGAGGTTATTAATCACTCCATTAGTGTCAGGTGAGACATTGATTATGGCCCAAAATATCACAAATTGAAAATTACCGGCATGGAATCATTTCCTAGGTGTCCATCATGGGTCATTTGACCATAATGGACTGTTTACCTTATATAAATAAAGCAATGTGTGGAATAAATTTCAGCTCATTTGACCATGGATTAAAAAATTATAACTTTTGAAGTGCGGAAAAAAAACTTTTTTTAATCTTGAAAACTAGGGTTAGCAGACTTCAAGGTTCAGGCCCTCTCAGAGTAAAAATTTTGGTCTACACAAAGATGCAAATTTTGACTTTTCATAAGTATATGATATTAGGTTCTTCATGAAAAATTTTAGAAGCAAGTATGGAGTCTAACATACTCAAAATCAACCTTCAATGCAATTGCAAGGAGGTTAAATACATTGGCAATGCACTGATCAATTTTTTGATGATTTCTTGTGCAATGAGGAAATTTCTTTCTTTTTAAATCCAAATGGTAGAAGATTAACGACAAAAATTTGGAATATGTGGGAATTTTTTTGAGAACTTTGACCTCAAATAGTCAAATATTGCAAGATAATAGGGCTTGAGGTCAAAAGAAAAGGTTTTTTTTATTGAAGCTACCTCAATGCAGCTAATAAAGTTTGAATCCTCTTACAATGTGAATTGAGAACTAATTTTTTCTTACAATTGTATGCTGCATTTTATTAGTTACATTAATGCCAAATTTCAATAGTTAATGAGAGTTTTTTCAAAAGATGCCCAAAAGATACCCAAATTGCAAGGGCTGCCAAAAACAATTAGGGTGGAAAATATTATATTCCCACTAAGGGAATAAACGTTCACATCTTGTGTCAAAATTTTGTGAACATCTTAGCAAAATTGACTTCATAGGACTTTATCCAGATTGTCAATTGTTCATTCAATAGACACTTTGCCTTTAGGGATTAAAAATTGCCACTTGGTTAATGGCACTTGAATTCAATTGATTGTTGTTGGTATTACGGTGTATACTTATACACATATGTAGTAGAAGGAAGGAAAAATTTGTGAAAAAGGATGGAGCTAGGAAAAAATTGGACACTTAAATTTTATATATAAGATAGTCGGGTGATTGCAAGAAAGACCGATACTATTTTGCATCACAATTGAAATGACGGAGTTTTCATCTCCTTGTCGGCTATAACTTTTGAAGCATGAATTTGATTAATTTGAAATTCTTACTGGAAATGGCTAACTTGATTATATTCAGATTCCTTGTTTTTCAAAAGAATTCAAAAATCATTTTACATTTAAATTTAAATTTAGCTAATTTGTCACACTTTGCAGTTTAGGACATTTTAGTACTGGAGAGAGATCAAAATTAATGATCTAGAGCTGAAATTTTTTTGGTCTATTTCCAGAGTAAAAAGTCAAGTTTCTACCGAAGGAAAATTTAAAAACATTTTATTTTATGTCCTCCACATGCGTGCTAACAGGGCTCCTTTGCGCATGCATTTCTGAACATTGAAGATGGTTTAAGATCATTCTTTTGCTAAAATCTCTTCATCATAAAGCTCTCTCAAATTTATAAATTTATTTTTTCTTAAAATTGCTTTTTCTATTTTTAACAAATTAAAATGTGAAAGTATCTATTTTCATGAAATTTTGCACTTTTCAAGTTCTTCTACTTATAGAATTTTTCTACACTTTTCCTTCTTAGGGGTACCTTTTGGTTAAAGGTGTATACATTAAAAAAAAATTCACATCTTTTTAAAATTGATTTTCTAATTATATATTACTCCTAAAAAAATTGAGCACTGTAGAAAACACTACGGAAATTAGTTGGTCTTTCTTGCAACCACCGAGTTCCACTTAAAAAATTGCATGAACAAATTTACAAAAACCATAGGATATTGAAAATATGCCTCTCATAACTTGTCCTGTAAAAATAGGATCATCTTAAATGCTATAAATAAGATAAATAGCCCCTCATCAGATACCCTCTTAACTCAGGTATATGCCTTAAATTACAAGGAATGAATCCTAAGCCCGAGCAACACCCTCTAGGGAGTTTCAATGGCATAAACGGAGTTTGATGGGGTCCAAAGAATTTTGAATGGCATCTAAGGAGTTCCGATTGGGGTCCAAGGAGTTTCGACTTGGAGTTGGAATCAAGATTCAATTCAACAAAATACAAACCAAACTCTCAAAGTCTCAATAGAAGTAGATTAGGACGAAAGTAGGATTAGGAAGGAAGATTGCAAGGAGAAGTAGAGTAGGAGGGGGATGCCTAAATCAAAACAAAGAAATCTCTATATGATTTAGGCTAGGACCACTTTCTCCCTTGCACCAAACAATTCAAAACTCAAAACGTCAAATTAGAAGTCAAGGAGAAGAATGAAAAGAAGATTAGGAGAGGGAAAGGTAATCTAGCCACCCCAATAGGATTAGGAAGAAGGAAATCCAAAGAATTCCTCCTCGTCCATTAGAAGAAGATTAATAATTATGAAGGTAGTTCAAGTGTAAGAAGAGAAGTTGGGGCATTGAAATTACCTTGGAATACGTGGCAAGGAAGGTTGTAAGGACTATAAAGACTTTAAGAGGAATAATATAGAAGGGAAAGAAGTGGGGAGAGGATAAGAAAAGAGGAAGAGGAATGGGAAGTTAGTTAGATATAGAACGTAGCTAGATCATCAAAACCTTTGTACTAGAAAACCTTTCATTACTGTGTGACATCATCTACATTAAAAAAAACAAAAATTCCTATTGGAAGTCAAGCTACCATATTGTAGAAGATCTCCCCTTTTCACAACAAATTTTAAAGATGAATAGTTGCACTTCTATCCTATATAGTTTGATTCTCTGTCATCCATTGGCCACATAATGGCCTCCTTGTTGTTTAAAGGCTAAGTAGTGAAATTAGGTTATCCCACACTAGTTGCTCTACATTTGAAACTATATAAATAGTTACTGTTATGATAGAAGAATGCACTATTTTTGAATTAGATATTGTTGTAATTGGAACTTATAGACTTCCATATGTACAAAAATGAAATTATTTGTGGAAATATTTGTTGACTTTGATGGCTTGTAAAATAACTTTCTTGAGATAAGGTAACCTAATTATTTAGACATTGACCTAATTTCACTATTTAGTGCAACTGATTACATTTGGAGGGAGACTAAAGTGACTCTGAAATATTTTTTTATATATTTCTCTTAAAAGGTAAAGAAAAATAGCGTCTAACTCCAAGTTTTTTTTATATGTTTTGGACCTTTGTAGAATTAGTTATCAGTTTTTGAAGCTAAAATGGCATAGAGTTTTTGAAATGTGTTATATTCACCATTTGTACATCCAACACTCCAATATGTAAGTTATCTCTATCTTAACCCCTAAAGGACCGTTGTCCGTTTGGGGACAAATGCATTTTTGGGCAGGTACCTACGGGCTGAAATTTTGTCATGATTTTTTGAAACTCTTTGTGAACGTGAAGAATTGAGAGAGGTATGTGGCGGAATTTTTTTTTGGAAATTAGACCTTTGAGTGAGAAGTTATGCCATTTTTTGGAATGCATGGGGACGGGGGGCAGCAAAAAAATTTTGCAAAATTTTGAATTTTTTTTTAAAATATTTTTGTTTTCATAGATTATATTTTTTCTTTTGGAAAGCTTTGATTCATTTCATTTGGATTTGTTATGAGGAAGTTATGGACATTCTTGATTTTTGAGCAGTTAGAGCATCTTCTTGAAAAAAATAACTTGTAGGATTCATTTTGGAATGCAATTTTTGTAATTTTTCATTTCTTTTTGTAATGGTTTAGTTTATTTTCTAGAACAATCTCACCATTGGGATTAGTGCATTTTAATTCTATCTAAAAGATATGAATATTTTAGATTTCCTTCTATTTTGTACTATATTCTACTTAACAATTCTTTTAAGAATGATAATTAAGTTTTTATGAATTATTTTTTCCCCTAGACTCTCAATTCAATTCTCCACTATAAAGATTTAAAGCTCAAAATGCCGTAGTGCAAAAATTTTAAGTTAAAAATGTTTAAAGTCAAAAAATCTGGTCCCGCAATGTACTGAAAAATTTGTATTTTCTACCTTAAACGCCGATATCTTGGAATCTGTGCAATCAAAAATTCTGAAATTTTTTCCGCACATTCTCATACCAATTAAGTGTAAGATCCTACGTTTAGATGTGCAAAAAAAAAATTTAATTTTTTTTACTTTTTGCTAGAGAAATGGCAGTTTTGAGTGTTTTTTGGCAGAAAAAAGGCCTCGGTCCTTTAGGGGTTAAAGAACACTTTTCAAACCATCGGGCGCTTTATGAACCTCCTACCTCATTGTATTTGTGGGTTACAAATGGCACTTTCCATACACAATAACAAACAATTATTAGAATTACTTTAGGCCACAATACCTTATGTGAAGGTCTAATTTAGAAACCTAAATGCCAAAATATTTTATTTTTTGCATGCAAAGGATTACTGTTAGTATTTTGGCATTTTGACGTCCAAATTTCTTTTGTGTTTGACAACTTTTAGATTTTCTTGTTTTGGGAAACCTATCATGCAGGATTTAAGGCGTGATGTAGGTTTTCAGAAATCTATTCCAAAATTTAAGCAATATGAATGAATTTTTTTTTGCAACATTCATTTTGAACATTTTACTTGTAATTAACGTAATACTCCAAACATTTTGTCAGACATTCCAACAAATACTTCATTTATGTCTGAATCTGACCTTAATCTTTATGTAGAATAATTGCAAAATAGTTTGTGTGACGAGTTGTCTGAACAGTCAGTCACGCTTGCCATGCAGCACTGCATAACATTATTAACCTTTGCTGGAGGGTACCCTTTTCTTCCCTCCGAAATTGGGAGCCCCCAGCAAAGAGAAATACCAAGTAAAACCAGGTTTTACACCTTCTGACAAAAAGGCACCCGCTCCTCAAAACTTGGCGCCGGAATTGTAGCTATACATCATCGATAATAATTCTCAATGTTGAGTTGAAACGGAGTGCCTGGGATGATGCAGGGCCAGCTCACAAAACCCGTCCCAAGAGTTACCTCACTAAGGTAGACGTACCCAATACCAACCGCTAACCTAATACCACTCAAATGTAGGATAGTCATTGATTCAAGAGTGAGAATCTATGACAATAGTACATGCCTTAACTTCACAAGGCATGTGAGTTAAGGCATGTACTTGTGTTATAGATTCTCATTTTATAATCAATGAAGGTCTTACTTTTGGGTGGCATTAGGTCAACGGTTGGTATTGGGCACGTCTACCTTAGAGCCAATCAGCACATTCAAATTATAATTGAATTCCCCCCAGGCATCTAGGAGGGAATTATCCCTCCAGCTGGAGAGAGCTCTGCAACCTGGTTAAAAATAGGGGTAGTCACAGCATCTTTGAGGTTGACATTTTCTTTGAGAAATTTCTTCAGGGCATGAAATGGAGAGCCAATGGGGAGCCTTGTTTTGTGGAGGAACTGTGACACCCCTTTTTGCAGCAAAAATGAAACCTCCAACAAGGTTCATTTACACAGTACCACGGCAACCACGGCAAACCAATCACGGAGCAGACGGTGAACCTAAAACCTTTGCGTAAACTTCTTCACGTCCGTTTCTTGTCCTCTGGAGGAAGAGAACGACTCTTCTCAACCTTCACGGAAAGGAGCCGGCGCAAGCCGCAGCAAGCCAACTAACAAGTGCCACGTCCCTCTTCTCGAACCTTCACGGAATGGGATGAAGGGGCTGTGACTAAGGTAGGATGCTCTAAAAGCGACCAGCTTCTTCAAATCAACCCTACAAAATGATACTTAATAGATATGAGTTGGTCTTTGTATGGACCACTTTAATCATTGATTGAACTCTCCAAAAAAGTATTCTTTATTGCAAGAGCCAATCACTGGCCTTGATTTCCTCAAATCACTTTAGAAGTTGTAAGTGGACGCATTTTGGGAGACCTAGGGTCACAAATAGGTAACTACAACATAAATATTAGGAAATTCATAACTAATTCAAAAATGCTTCAAAAAATATGAAAAGACTTGGGTTACGTTTGGCATCCATTTTTCTTTCTCTGAAAAATGAATGAAAAATATTTCTATTTATGCAAACCTAAGAAAAAGGCGGACCAGCCCTTAAATGGTCGCTTTTAGAGCATCCTACCTTAGACCATCTGCAATGCTATCACGGCAAAAAGGCCCTGTAACAGTACATCGCGGGCCATTCCACGAGGCCTCTTAAGTACCGATTCTTTCTTTGGAAAATTTGCCCCAATGCAAAGACGGCATCCAAACGTCAAATGGACTTTACGATAATATAAAAAGAAAGGAAGAAAAGAATCTACATTAAAGAAAGGACTTTTCATGGAAACAAGGAAGGTTGAATTGATTAGCGCACATACCAATAATTTTTTCTTGGCATCCATTGGCTACTACCACTTTTTGTCATGATGACTCCCATCAATCAACTTGCCGAGAGTTTTGCCGGAGTTTGCAAAATGACAAAATATGCCGATCCCGGGGGGTCCCATACCGAGACCGGGAAAGTGAAGGTCTCCATACCGATTGCATTGGAGCACAATTTTAAATCAAAATTCTTGTCCACCCTGCACAGTGCCGATACTGTGCAAGGTGCCGGTTGCATTGCAGATGGTCTTACCCCTAATGTTATGTGCTGTCCGTGTGCACAAGAATCATAAGTGTGATCCCTGTGAGAAAAAGGATCATTCACCCTTTCTCGGTTTCTCCTAATCCAGTACGTCGGTGTAGACTGCAGAGAGTTTTTTATGATTCCATAAATGTGGCCAGCAACTCAATGCAATCATCACGTGGAAATTAGATTAGTGTGGTCTGGTGTTCCCAAAACCGAGGGGCTGGAGATCTACACTACTATAGTTTACTGTTTTAAAATGCTTTTCCTGTTTTATTGAACTACCCAATCGATGGGAAGGACCGAGGCCCATTCAATCCTTGCTTTACACACCGAATCCTCTCTAATATCACACCAATACTCAGTTCTCTCACCAATACTGTACCCGGTTTCAAACTGCTGTATTCTCACTATCACACTTTATTACTGATATGTCACTATGTCACAAAGTTCGAGATCCTCGTGCAATTGTGTGTGAAATTTAGGTACTTTTACATCAAACAATATTGAAGGTCTCGTGGGTGTAAAACTCCATATTATCACGTGCATTTGGGGGGGCTAGGTTGAGATTCGAAAGGAAATTGAGTGTAAATTCTATGCTCAAATCAAATATGGGATTCAACATGGCCATCATGAATATAACAATGACTTCTCTTATAATAAAATTTTGATAATCCCTTGAAGTGAACATTTGTTTTTGTGTGGCAAGAATGGTAATAAAACGAGCACTTATGGTTAATGAAGTGGTGTTCACTAGAGTTATAAAATTGAAGATCTTAATAAAGGTTTCAAATAATTGTCAAAATAAGTAGTTGAGCATACAATGGATATATTTGAAAGTAAAAGAAGATTGCATCCATTTCAACAATATATGAATAAGCTATGGGTTTTTAAAAGGTTGAAAATAGGTTTATCCAACATTGACCCCCTAGAGGCTCTCATTTTAAAGGTGGTACATTCTAGGCATCAATATTAAAAACATGTCATATATAGTTACATTTTGTTAATGTGATACATTCACTCAAGTTCAATTTATGTTAGCCATTTAAACTAGTCATCTTTTCCAATTAATAAATTTAACTCTAACAAATCCAAATCATTGACTTGGCCCCAATTTTACATTGTATACTAGGGTGATTGCATGAAAGACCGGTACTGAAACATTGTTACAAACGCAATGCCAAAGCTTCATTTTGCAATAACTTTAGAAGCATGATTCGTATGAACTTGAAATTTTTAGTAGAGATTCTTCTTATGAGTTTAATCATATTTCATATTTTTCAAAAAAATTCAAAAATCATTTAAACTAATTTGTCACGTTTTGAATTTTAGGGTTTTTACTACGTAAGGAGTCCCCAAATTTAATGATTTGGAGCTGAAATTTCTATGGTCTATTTCCATAGTAGGAACTCATGTTTCTACCACGGGGCATTAAAAAATATTTTATTTTATATCCTCTACGTCCATGCAAAGAGGGCTCCCTTGTGCACGCAATTCTGAACATTGAAGATGGTTTCAGGATCATTTTTTTGGTGAAATCTCTTCACCATAAAGTCTTCTCAAATGGCATTTTTCAGTTTTTTTTCAAATTACTTTTCCTATTTCTTACAAATTAAAATGTCAAAATATGTATTTTCTTGCGATTCTGTACTTTTCTAGTTCTCCTATTTAGAGAATTTTTTTTGCTTTTCCTTCATAGGGTACCTTCTTCTTATAGGTTTATACATTTTTCATATTTTTCATAAATTTTTAAAAATGTTTTTCTATTTTTATAGTACTCCCGAAAAAATGACTGAAAACGGCCAAAGTGGAACAAAAACGGAAGGTCTTTCATGCAATCACCCACTAGCATTTATTGCAACAAAAAGCCAAAACAATGTAGTAACCTATTTTTTACAATCAATTGATTAAATAATTAAGTTGAATTTATACGTGGACTCAAAGACCTTAAATTGCACGTGAGAAGCTAAAAAATACAAAACAACCACGTAACATTCACTAGCATGCACTATCACTACCTTGGCTCTATAGTAGACAATGTTAAATATTCTATATTCAACAATACTTCATTAGTAGGAGGAATGTTAGCATGTGAGCATAGAATCTATGAGCCCATAAGCCTAGGAATCTATATTATAAACATCTTCATTATTATAGGTATATACCTACAATTAGGTTCCACTGAAGGCTCATAGGTTGCGCTCGTGTGCTAGCATTGTTGCATTAGCGGCTAAGTGGAGGTTCAACTTGATGAGTAGGATGCATGGAGGAAAGGAGGTTCAACATGATGAGCAGATTGCATGCAGTCTACTGAATGTTAGGCAACCACCACAAAGGAAGTAGATTTTTACATTCATCTGGCTATGTGAAATATTTGGATTGGGTCTTGTCACAACCCTTGCAAAAGAAAATGCTTGGGTACCATATGTGAAGGTTTGCTTCCTTGGAATCAAAGATACCCAATTGTACTATACACCAAAATTGCCTTATTACTATACACAAAATAATAAAATTAGGTTGCCTTACCTTAGATAAATTACCTCATGAATCAATGTTTGTTCCACATGGAGGCGCATGCCACTCTAAATCAGGCCTTGAATTGGTGCACAAATCTATGCCATGCACATGACTCTAAATTGAATGCATCATTGTACAAAAGTAGTGAATATTTCTATAGTGTGGAGTATCAAGAAATTAGTGTGGGGCAACCTAATTTCACTATTTTGTGTAGCTTTTCCTCAAGAGAATCTTACAGCTCTTGTCCAGGACTCCAGGGGTCTGGGGTTCCCGTTCAACTCCCAGTTGCAGCCAATAGCGTAATAGCAACATGGGCTACTACAGGTCTATGTAGGATTTGAGAAATTTGAAGGAATGGAATTAAGGTAGAGTGGTCCATACCGTGACTGCAGTCCCTGTACAGTACTGTACTTTCTTCAGGCTGTACTACCAAGGCAGTGGTGCCAATTTCCCAATAATTCTTGATCACATCAAGTTGTCATGACTCTTGGCTTGGTGACAACTGAAACACAACTTGTCCAAGTGCTGTTTTTACAAGGGTGAGATTAATTAACATTTTATATTAAAAAATGTTGATTACAACATTAACCACTTGGTGATGGAGCCTGGTACTGGCACTGCAACTTGGTGTTCAAGACCCTCCATTCTACTACACCGCAGCATAATTGGAGTGCAAATTAATTCACTTATGTTAACTCGTAACAGAGTGGGTAAAAGAGTTGGTATCCGTTGGGTGGATTATGAATATTTTTCAAGAGTTTATTGTAGGTTTCCCACAAAAAGGATAAAATACATACATTTGTTTATTTATGCTAAAAAAGCAATTTATGTCAATTCTTTAGCGATGTGTGACTAGCTTGGTCATTATATTCTTCATGATTTTCTTGCAAAGTTATGCTTTAAATCCCCTCCCATAGGAATGGAGAGAAAAGTAACACTTGCAGAAATGACAATTTCTATAGATTTTTTTGAAGATATAGTTTGTTTTGTCAAAAGTCCTCTAAGTCTACATTCTCCTTCTTATGAGACCCTCTTTGGGATTAAGATTAAGATTCTTTTGTACTCCTCTCAAATTTGTAATTCATGATCTCAATAATGATTCCTTTCATAGAATTACCAACTCCTTTTTTTTACAACAATCTCACCGGTAGAATTAATTATTTCTATGTATATATTTGCAGATGAATCACACTTCCAACTACCTCAGAGCCAATTTCCAGCACGGCTCAAGCTAGTGTACTGTAGCCCATTCTAGAAGTGAAAGGGGCAATACCAGAGAGCGACTGAATCCCCTCCCGGCAGTCACAGCCTTGTTCTTCCCTTCCTCGGTCCGTCCATCTGTTTCCTGAGGTGAAATCAGTTGCAGGAATTGCAGCAAAAGCAATGCATGCGACGCCATAGCCAGCGCTAAGGTAGTTCCATAACAGCCTCAAAAGCTCACTACAATTCTCTTCACTTACAAAGTCTTCATGCACTTACAACCCCTCAACAGGGTCTCTTCTAATGTGAGCGTTGGTGTTGCTCGTCGACTAGGTACCATTTTGGGAGGATCGAGTACTATTGAAGATCGAACTTCGAGGGAGGGGATCGGGAGAGAAGCCAGGGGTCGCAATGGGGGTGGGCGGAGCAATGGCTATGCTGGAGCACAGTGCTGCAGCAGCCGCCAATTTGTCGTTGCCTTCGTCTTCTTTACTGCGAAGTGTGGGCTGGGCGACTCTTCCTATGCAGAGGAGTGAGAAGCTGGGAATGAGAAGGAGCAGGAATGGGAGGCAATGTGAGAAGGGGCAGAAGCAGGGGCGGAGAGGTATCGTGGGGACGAGAAATTTGGATGAGCAAGGGGCGGCCACGGGGAAGGACAGGACGGTGGTGTTCAAGGAGAGCAAGAAGCTGCTGGCCATGCAGAAGGAGTTGCTGGAACAGGTACGGGGTTTCGGCTCTCATGCCTATTGCAACCTTCTGAAACCCAAACCTTGGAATGTCAATTTTGGCTCGGGATGCTCAGGAGTCACTCATGACAGTTGTGAAGTTTTTTTGAGAAAAAAAAGGCCACTGTCAATTTCGAATTGAATGTAGCCCAAGAGTCAAGCTTTACGCGATTATTTGTTTCGGCGATGGCGGGGTAATTGGCTGTGCGAGTAGGTCCGGTCGGTATTTGCAATTGGTGTTGTTCCTGCAATCCGATGAGTAGCCTTGCGCAGATGGAGTGTGGATTCTGCAGATGGAGTGCGGGATATTGCGCTGGGCACTCGGCAAAGTGTACTGCAGAGTGCACCGCTTACAGTGCAATTTGCCGTGTTCCCCTCATGCTGGGATTTTGCCTCCAATTCGATGACATTGTGTCAACTTACCGTTTCTTACGGTAGAATCGCCTCACTCTGAATTTCGACTCTGGAGTCCGCACATAATACCGACACTTGACGTGAGTGTGGAATGGTCTGTTATTAAAGCTTCATGGGGGAGATCACTTTGTAGTGAACCGCTTGAGGGCAAGCTAGACTGCAGGGGTGTTTGAATTCACCTCATGTTTGGCTGAGAATACGAAGAAGTAAGATAGATTGTTGAGTTAGAGTTCGCAACAACCGCAAGATTTGATTATGTTCAGGTTTTGGATTTCTGCAGTTTTTGTGTTGCATTTGAGTATCGAGCTGGGTGGCTATGAGCGTTTTTCACGAACAGTGCGCCGAATTCAATGGTGAAATTGAATAATATTGGTGGTGGGAGGGGTCTAGGGTAACATCTATCAACTTGAACGCTAGTTGATAGGCTTTACATTCGTGGCCCAGGTAGTTGAATCAATTGAGGTGACCTCTTTTTATAAGAAATGGACTGCGGTTCTATGACTCGCTGCGCTCTTAACAAGGAGCAGTTTGTTGAGCATTGGTGCAGATCGAGGAAAGGCAGAAATTCTTCTCGTCTTCGTCGTCCAGCACGGGCAAATCGAGCACTTCTGAGGAGAATGTTCCTGAAGCTTCTCCATCTGGAAGGCCACATTCAACAGCTGCTCTCAGACGAAGTGCACGGTCTGACCGTGCAGCTGCGTCTCCCCCATTAACAATCCGTCCAGCTGGTTACCCAGAACCTTCAGCTGAAGCCGAAGAAAGCAAGCGAGAGTTTCACAGCGACCATAGTCGTGAAGGCACGGGGCGTGCGGCCTCGCAGGTGGCAGAACCAGCTCTCATCGATGTCGATGCCGATGCCCCGAAGGCAGAGGAAAAGCCTCCGCCGGTGGCTGGACCTAACGTGATGAACATCGTGGTTGTTGCTGCCGAATGTGCACCTTGGTCGAAAACAGGTACTCACGCTCAGATCTCTTTAATATGACCTTCTCGAAAACGACAATCTGGAATATTCTGCAAATTTTTGAGTGTAATAAACTTTTTGAACATTCAAACTATTATGTCACAGTTTTTTGGGGGCGGACACCAGGCAGCCTTAAGAGGTCAGGGTGCCGGATCTTTTGTTTGAACTGATGAGTCGGTCTCTTGCATTGTTGCTTGTTGCTTGAGTATCCAAGGTATACTGTATTGGAGTTCTGAGAACGGTTCCTTTCTTTATTCTTGTCCTGTGGTTACCTAAGTAGTGTGACCTGCGAACACGGTACAGAGTAGAAGTTTAGTTACATTTTGGGGTCTTTAGATGACCAATTGGACTGATCATTTGTGAAAATATATGCAGCGAGGGTTATGTTTTGTAAAACCGTTACCAATGAAAAGCATTGCGTGCGTTGTTCAGAATCTTTATATGTAGTCGAACAAAAGAAAGTCTCCATATGAACCACTCAGAAGTGCTAAGAAAAAACATGACCCGTGTCGCTTAGGTTTTAGGTTGTAGCTTTGCACTCCATTTCTTGCTCGTCTTTTAGTTCATTGATATTGATTTCATTGCTTGCATTTTGTGAAGGGGGTTTGGGAGACGTTGTAGGAGCACTTCCGAAGGTATTGGCTCGAAGAGGTCATCGTGTGATGGTAATTTTCTCTTCTAATATCACGACCCTTATTAAAGTTGTGGATGAGTTTCGGTCTTCATGTTCTTTATTGGTCGTTCCATATTGTTAAGATAAAAATTGATTAATGATTACTCCGAAGGAGAATTTTCTAATCCAATAGGGAATCAAGCTTCACTTACAGCTACTGGTGCGTCCTGTCTGCAGGTTGTGGCCCCTCGATACAGTAATTATGCAGAGGCTTGGGAAACAGGTGTACGCAGGATTTACAATGTGGCTGGACAGGTTGCCCACCACCTTCTTTTTGTGTATATTATGAGGGTCAAACATAATAGAACTTCAGCTTAGATGAGCCTGGATATCCTTTTACGAATTCTAAATCTGTACTGAGAACGGTTAGTGCTAATTTTAAATGACTATAGTGGAAGTCTGCCAATTTTTTCAGAACCTCTTTCCCGTTTCATGCTGAATCTTTGAGCCCCTTCCAAGTGGTTTGTTGGTCTTTGAATGTTGGACATTGCAGGGCATGGAGGTTGGATATTTCCACGGTTTTATTGATGGTGTTGATTTTGTTTTTATCGACAATCCTATCTTTCATTCATTTGCAAATAACATTTATGGCGGATCTCGGGAGGTATGTCTTAACCGTGTTGAACTGCAGTATTCAACATTTGAATTCAGGTCAACAATGCAACCATCTTTATGTACGGTTGATGATCGATCAATTCAACAAGACTTTTAGTTTTCTCTAGTAGCCAGCTTCGTATTGCAAACTCAAGTGTTTTGCCTAGAAATTATATTTTTCGGGGCACGTGGTTACTGACAATAAGTGGAAATTCTCATGTAATGCAGGATGTGCTGAATCGGATGATTCTTCTTAGCAAAGCTGCTGTCGAGGTTGGTTTGGATGGAATGTGTTGTGAAGTTATGCATAAAATTTGGAAGATACTCTCTCGATCAACTTGCTGATGTTATTGCGTATGTCATCTCAAGTTCAGTAACTAAAATGATTTCCTATGGAATCCCTAGTATCCCCTAGAGAGTACTCGTTGTTTCCATATACCACAAACTAAAGGCATAGTACTGGGTTTTAAAATGTTGACGGGATTGTCAGAGGTTGACGCATTTTTGATCATTCGTGCAGACCCCATGGCATGTTCCTTGCGGTGGCGTGTGCTACGGCGACGGAAATCTAGTGTTTATTGCTAATGACTGGCACACAGCATTGGTGCCAGTTTATCTGCAGGCATATTATCGGGACAACGGCTTCATGAAGTATGCTCGATCGGTGCTGGTCATTCACAACATGGCTCATCAGGTAGCATGTTTTTCCGCGTTAATTGCTCAGCCAATTGGCCAAACCTTGGTCTAGAAGTTAACTCTAACAGCCAACCCGATTTTTAAGATTTTGCCTGTTGCTGCAATATCTATATCTATATCTATGTCTGTCTATCTTTGTATAAATATATTTGTTGCCTCAATTTCATGAAATTAGTTAGAAGGGAGGTTGTTTTTTGAAGATTCAAGCATTGCTTTGCATGAATGAGAAGTTATTTGGAAGAATCATCACCTTGACTCACTCTGTTCATCGTCCACAAAATGGACTTCGAGGGGCTCTGGGGTAAAGTATATGATGCTACCAGCTAACTCCCACTCAGCCCAGCCTTGAAATCCAGAGTTCGGGCTCTTACATCCCAGCCCTAGTTTCTGGATTCTCTCTGCGACCAGAATACATAATTTAAGTGGATTAGAATTGGCATGAAATTGTTCTAGGATAGGCTTTATGACGCCTGCCATTTCCCATGCAGGGCCGAGGACCACTGACGGACTATGCTAAACTGGGCCTTCCCGATCATTACATGAACAAGTTTCGCTTTAACAACCCCCATGGAGGGAACCATAGCAACATCTTTATGGCAGGCCTCATAACAGCCCACCGCATTGTGACTGTAAGCCATGGCTACGCATGGGAAGTACAGACAGGAGAGGGAGGTTGGGGTTTGGATGGAATCATCAGGGAGCACAACTGGAAGCTGAGGGGTGTAGTGAATGGCATTGATGACAAAGAATGGAACCCAGAGGTGGATGTGCATCTTCAGAGTGATGGCTACGCCAACTACACCTCTGAAACCCTAGACACCGGCAAAACGGCTTGCAAGGCTGCGTTACAGAAAGAACTGGGTTTGCCAGTGCGATCAGACGTGCCACTACTGGGATTCATTGGGCGGCTGGATCATCAGAAGGGGATTGATATAATAGAACACGCTATGCCATGGCTGATGAGCCAAGATATTCAATTGGTCATGCTCGGAACAGGCCGCAAAGACTACGAAAACATGCTGAGGAAGTTCGAGGGTTCACATCGGGACAAAGTACGTGGCTGGGTTGGATTCTCTGTGCAGACGGCGCATCGAATCACTGCAAGTGTGGACATTTTGTTGATGCCCTCCCGGTTCGAGCCCTGCGGACTCAACCAGTTGTACGCCATGCGATACGGTACAGTGCCTGTTGTGCATGCTGTGGGTGGACTGAAGGACACTGTGCAATCGTTCAATCCCTTCAACGAGTCCGGCTTGGGGTGGACATTTGATAGACTGCACGTGGACGCTTTCATTCATGCTCTTGGGAATGCTATGTGGACCTACCTTGCTTTCAAGAGTAGCTGGAAAGGCATTCAACAACGAGGCATGTCTCAGGACTTGAGCTGGTTCCGTGCAGCGCAGCAGTACGAGGATGTGCTTCTTGCAGCGAAGTACACTTGGTAAACATCTTGAAGTGCTTCTGTTTTTTTGTGTATTACATTCTTACGGATTTCCTGAGCGGTTCTCTCCAAGCTTCTGCTTCCCCATCACCGGATCATAACTTTCATGGACCTGTAGAAAAACCTTCGTTGCAAATGCTGATGATCTGCACCTGGACCAGGCAGTACGATTTTAGAGCTGGATTTTTGAGTATGTGTAGAGTAACGGTGGGAGGTTGTAAATCCTTTTACCCTTGAGGTGCTTGTGTATCTAGCTAGTAGAGGTCCTTGAAAGATGATCTTTGGTTTGTCAAATATCATTCTATCTCCAGCTCCAATGCTGAAGGGTACTGGTTCAAGATTATAATGGCTTCATCTGGCATTTTCAGTATGTTATTTTCGTCTTTTGCAAGGACATGATGACCGGTATTGCCATTAAATTGGATAAGAACAACTTCATTCATGCATAAGCTTACAGCAAGACGACAGTTTTCAGCATACGTTTACTTAAAAGAGCGACCCTGGAGTCTCTTATGGCAGCACAACATGGAGCAGTTTTATTTAGCCCAATCTTTCGTTATTCACTAAGGTCAATTTTAAAGTCCAATTTAATAGTGTCTACTTAACCGTTAAAGGACAGACTGGTGACCATGGAATTCATCCCTTCAGACACCGTGAGTATCATTTCCTTAAAAACATGCAAAGATGCTCATTGGAAGTCAAACTATTGTACACTGAATAGGTATTAAGGGGACCCATACTAATTCATTGACATTCACACTACAAAAATATTTACACATGTTCACTGGCTCATTGGTTACACATGTTCACTAGTCACTATTCATGTACACATGTTCACTGGTTACGTTTTGCATGCATTCACTATGAGGTAAGTCCCCTCAATGTTTTGGTCCCCTTAATGCCCCTATTTAGTGTAGAAGTCCCCTTAATTTTTTGGTCCCCTTAATACCCCTATTCAGTGTAGAAGACCTCCCTTTTTCACAACCAATGAATATTCATGAATATTATATCCAATTTTGCACCACACAAAAGATTGATGATGCTCTAACGCCATCATACTATTGAATCTCGACTACCACCAGGTGCCCCAGGTTCGCAATAAATGCTGGCCAGTCCAAGATTGATTCCAGGGGGTACGAAACTACTAATGCTGCTGGCACTTCAACAGGATAAACAAGAATGATGAAAATCAATCAACAGAAATCGTGATGAATATATAAATCAAAGCTTCTGCTGAACCCAACAACAGCAATAACAGAATTCCGTTGAATATCTTCCAAGCAAGCGAAATTGTGGCTCAAATCTACACGAAATTCTAAAAACTGGCACCGATATAGATTTAAGTTTCAGTCCTTGCCGCTACTGAAAGAGCCAAAGTCGTGGAATACCATTGAGCGTCGAGCAGTTTGCAAATTAGACACATGCAGACTGGTTAATATTTAATTGCATGCAATGTGGGAATCGAAGGCCAGTGTGAGCAATCAAAGGACGTAGCTGAATGCAGAATCAAAGACGGAGAGAAGCCATGGCGTCAGAGGCAGGACCGACAGAGCGAAACTCCACACCCACGAAGCCTGCCTACAGAGAACATGTGAAGCGGAAGCACTGTGCTTTGGATTTCGACACTCTGGAGTGCCCCATTTGTTTAGAGCCTCTCTTTCCGCCCGTGTTCCAGGTCCGGACGCTAACTAACTGCAAGCTCTTTAATTTCTTCTTCAGGAGTGCGCAACGTTTGATTACATTCTTATTGCGTCATGACTTTTTCAATGGTTGGAACAGTAATTCGGATTTTCCAGGTTTTAAATTGACGGGCCTTACTTGATACATCGGTAATTAGACACCAACGCAAATCTCCATTCTGTAGAGCGATGTGATTATGATCGAAGACACAAAGAAGTCATAATTTTATGAAGCTTTAATTGGGTTTGAATACGTAGGACATATAATTTTGAGAGGATCCCACAAGACAACTGTAACGTCCATTCACTTAATTCCATAGTGCAACTAGTACAGAATTTCACAGCTGGAGTATGGAGTTTCGGGCTCTATTCCACACGCAAGCTGAGTGTGAAGTTCCACACTTTCACAATGGAATTGAGTCTATGGACTTTTTGCATTTCTCTGGTGAGAGTTTCAAATGAAACTTAATCCTGAGAGACTAAAGAGTGGTGGTTTTATGATTCCAGTGCTCAAATGGTCACGCCACCTGCGCAGGCTGTTGCAAAAAGCTTCCCAAAGGCTCCTGCCCGACATGCTCCGGTCCAATCGGCTCCAACCGCTGCATTGCATTGGAGAAGATCATCGAATCACTCCAAGTAAACTGCAAGTACGCCCCCTGGGGCTGCAAGGAATTGCTTCACTACACAAGGAGCAAAAGAAACCATCGCAAGCACGAGGAGCTTTGTGTGTTTCGCCCTTACCACTGCCCAGTTGTCGGTTGCAATCACCTCTGTCCGAAGTTACGTCTCCGCCAGCACTTTCACTTGGTTCACAACGGCTCCCTCCTGGAAGTTCTGCGTCCCCACGACGAGAGGAAAGTGTCCTTCACAATCGACGGTGCGTATGACAAATCGTGGAGCCAGTATGTGTTACTGGAAGCTTTAGAATACGAAGCTGTCGACTCCGAGAATGAAAGCCTGTTCCTGATTCATCACCAGTTTCAGGAGAAGTTTTGTAGGTACAGCTTCTCATGCACCTCGTTTGGAGCTTGTAAATCGGTGAAGCAGTATCAACTTGGCGTTAGTTTTGAAAGAAGTGGAGGATTCAAGGAGAACCACTGCATTGAAGGGCCGATTCATGACAATCAAAAGGACTGTGCGGTGCTTAGTAAAGTTGTGCGACTTGGAGATTGCCTGCTCGTTCCGAAGCTATACCATGATCAAAAGGATGGTCCCTCGTTTGACGTGGAGCTTTCGCTCTTGTGATACTGCTCAAGTTTACACTGGCATTATCAATTTATGTGATAATTAATATTAAAGCAGTTATGTGTTAATATTAAATACGGAGTAAGTGACACGAAAAAATTCTACTCCCCTCCGTCTATAAAGGAATGTGACGGCAGTTTGAAATTATATACTGCAAACTAAGACGTAAGTATTTTTAACGGAATTAAGCTATCAATGTCCTTCGTGCCGATAGTCTCCTCTTTATTATAATTGTGATATTGTCCTTCGTATGATTGTGCTGAAAGTGGAAATTAATCATGTGCTCATTCATCTCCTTGTAAGATTCTACTAAGCAATATTTATCACTTGGATTCTTTTATATTAAATCAGTGAATTTGAACTTTCTAAACTTAAGGTTTAATTTTTCTTAAGTCAATTATGTAAGGTTTATCCCAACAGGAGTAACGTAATTAACATAATTGATGTCAATTGTGCGTCCTGGGCAGCCAGTGGAGTAGGCTGTGAGTGGGATAGAGGGAAGGAAATTTATGATCGGTAAGACTTTGGTTTATATAAGTTAGGGATTAGGCACAAAGGGTAAGAAGCAGTGATTTTTTTTTCATTAATTTTAGGCAGCACACAAAGCAAAGTAATGTAGAGGGGGGTACAGCTCATTTACTAGTGTTTCAGTCAGTTTTCATTACAGAGTTCAGCAACTTTAGGAAGCTCTAGGGTGATTCCAAGAAACGCTTGTACTATTTCTTGTCACACGTTGTGTGCTGATTATTTTTTTGGCTATAACTTTTGTATTTTGACTCCAAATGACTCAAAATTCATATACAAGGTACTTACGGCTATTATATACTTTGTTTGATTTTTTGGAAAGTTTTGAATTTTTTTTACTGTTTAATAATAGACCCCGATATTATGTCACACTTGCTAATTTGGGGGGGATTTAGTACTATTTAGTACCCAAAAAAACGAATGTGGAGTTGAAATTTGGAGAAGATTGTCTTCTATTAGACTTATAGCTATTTTCCAAAGCAATTTTAAAAATACTTAATTTTATGTGGTGTAGAAGTTTACAAAGTGAGCTTCATTCAGCTTGCATTTTGAAACATATGAAACATATCTTTGGTGGTTTCTTTTGTAAATGACCATCTTTATAGAGTTGTTAGAAATGAACAATTTTTGTTTTGTTTTAGTTTTAGTTTTTTCTTATTTTTAACTAATTTAAACATCAAAGTATCTATTTTCTTGAGTTTTGGCACTTTTCTAGTTCTCCTACTTAGAGAATTTTCCTATGCTTTTCCTTTGGTGGTTATCTTCATCTTTAAGACACATACATTAGCCATATTTTTTAAATTTTTTAAATTTAACTTTTCTAATTTTAAAATACTCCAGAAAAAATCACGAGTATTGTTGCAAAACGCAACAAATAGTACACGTGTTTCTTGCAATCACCCTCTAGCTTGCTCAAAGAAAACCCAGTTTTTAAACAAGGGTCATTGCAAGAAACACCGGTCCTGTTGAATTGTCACAAGGAGCTTGTGGAAGCTTCTTTTTGCAATAACTTTTGAAGCATAACTTGCATGAAGTTGAATTTTTTATTGGAGATGTCTGTCTTGAGGTTAATCATATCTCATATTTTCTAGAAATTTTAAAAAATCATTTTATATTTAAATTTCAATTTAACTAATTTGTCACGTTTTGCGATTTAGGGGTTTTGAGTAATAAGGAGCACTCAAATTTAATGACTTAGAGCTGAAATTTCTATGGTCTATTTGCATAGTAGGAACTCATGTTTCTACCAAGGGGCATTAAAAAATATTTTATTTTGTGTTGTCTATGTCCATGCAAAGAAGGCTCTCTTGCGCGCGGAGTTCTGAACATTTTAGAAGACTTCAGGATCAATTTTTTGGTCAAATCTCTTCACTATAAAGTCTTCCCAAATGGTCTATTTTTACTTTCTTTGAACTTCTTTTTTCCTATTTTTTACAAATTAAAACTTCAAAGTATGTATTTTCTTCAAAATTTCACCTCACTCTTTTTTGTGAATAACTTTTGATCTAGATTTTTTTTAGATCTGAAATTTTGGGGATATCCTACTTTTAGTCTTGTACTAATTTTCCTTCTTTTATATTATTTTTAAAATTTCATATGCAAAATCTCAGGAGTACTCGAAAACAGGCCAAAATGGACCAAAAGTGGACGGCGTTTCTTGCAACGACCCACAACAGATTGTGTTGGAATCTCAATGAAGTGCACTTCAACTTCATAACAAGTGAAAAATGTGAAATCCAAAATCTTACAATTTGGATTTCTTTTATACATTATCTACCATCCTTTGGAAGATAGTTATAGATTTTTGCAATGGGGTGAAGAATAAGCACGAAATCATATAAGCAATTTAGATGGTATGAAACAAAGTATTCCTACAACTACAAACAATCATTTTGAATATGCCCAATCAAATGCAAGCATAAATTTTGACGAAGGGTGATATCACTATATGATAGATAGTGTATAAAAAACATCCAAAATGTTGTATAATTTTGAATTTCACATGTACATATTTGTTATGGTGATAAAGTACTCTTCTTTACAATTCC
The DNA here is from genome assembly GCA_963969595.1 of Neckera pumila. Lineage (NCBI taxonomy): Eukaryota > Viridiplantae > Streptophyta > Bryopsida > Hypnales > Neckeraceae > Neckera > Neckera pumila. The sequence continues at coordinate 6,080,433 of OZ018408.1, read as the reverse complement.
AACAAAACTTGTGGTTTGAAAATGAATTCATTTTTGAGCATGATATAGCTTACTGAAGTTTAGGAACTTGCTAATAAAAACTTCCAGGGAGCAAAATCTTGTAAATGAACTATCAATACCCCACTGTATAATGGAGTGGTGAAGTAATTTACATCCATTGACATGGATGAAAAATGAAAAATTTGGATGAAAACACATATATTCATCTAAAAGTGTGTAATTTCATCTATGATGGTATCTAGATTATAGAGCTATTGAACAATTTCACCATTGGAAATAGGAGAATCTATTGCTCAATATTCCTTCAAAAATCAAGTTTGGTTAGAAGGAGATTTTGAAAATGAATTTATCGATAGTAAAATATGTTCACCTACAATCAACCCTAATTACATTTATGAGGAATTTCGTTAAAATGGCGGTATTCCACGTGCCATTTTGACAGCGTGCTATTTTGATCATCTAGGACAAGCATAGATTTTAGAACAGCCGTTTTAAACCATCTAGGACAGGTATAGATTTCAAAATGGCTGTTCTAAATTGTGAAAGTGCCAAAGTTTTGGAATGGCGCCATTTTAATGAAATTTGCCATAATTGAACATAGTTTTATTATTAAACATAAAATTATTTTTATTACTTCTTATTGGCATCTGAAAGTAAGGTTGAGCCAGACTTTAGCATGCAGTATTTGAACATTGTATGAATAAATTAGTTATGAATTTGCAAAGTATTGTCTTTTAGTGTACTAAAATACAATTATAGACCTTCATTGACTTTTATTTTCAGATTGTGTTTAATGGCTTTCAAAATGTTTTGCACAATTAATGTATATTCTCACTTGGTGTTAGGCGTGATTGCAATTTGAATCTAGTCCAGAAGTAGGTCTAAATTTGTTCCTAGGCCTTCAATAACAACACTCTTTAACACTAAGTGAAAGCATACCTTTACAAAAATTGCCATACTGGTAGCTGATTGAGTAATTAGAGATTGGAAACTAGACTTGGACATGTTGTGGTACAAACAACACACGCATAAAAAAATATTTCAAATTTTTTTGAATAAACTTTGATTTCTTAAGAATATAATCAAATTTAATTGTGATAAAAAACTTTAATTCAAGTAAATTTTATTTCAAGATTCTTTAGTAGGTGGAATGAGAATTATTTTTTGAATTTAAAAAAAAAGAATTTTATAAATTTTAAAACTTTTATTGAAAGAAATATTATAGACTAGAATATGAAACTAAATATGTACGATTTTTATAATTTACTCAAAAAATCATCCAAAAGCTGTGGAAAATTTGAAAACTGTATAAAATAAATATATATATATATATGTAAGTTTTCACAATTTTTTGGAGATTTTTGGAGTGAATTATAAAAAATAAATCTATTTAAAGTCATCTTTAAGTCATTAAAATTTTACTCAATAAAATTTGTAAATTTGTAAAATTCTTACCAAAACTTCCAAAAAGAATTTTTAATCTATTTACTAAAGAATCTTGAAAAAAATACATGCACTAAAAGATTATTATCACTAATAAATTTGATGAAGTTCTTAAAAACATAAAGTTAAAAGAGGTTTTTTTAAATTTTATACACTAAGTATATTACTTGCACTTCAATAAGTCCAAAATTTGTTGAAAAATATAAGTTCTGAATTAATTATGGCAGTTTTATTATATATGAATATTTAGGAGAGCCTCTATACATCTTCTCTAATGAGTGCCTAGGTATTTTTTCTGTCTAGATATAGGGTAGATCAACCTATTATCATCAAAATTTATTACCTAGGTACTTTAGAGAAGCTATTTGTCAACTCAAATATTTTTCAAAGATTGAAAAGTTTTAAGTGAGAAGACATTTGCAAGTAGAATAAAGACATTTTTACATGACAATGGATTTCAGTGCTTTTTCAGAGTTTGTTGAGACTAAATCGGTAAAGCATGGACAGACCTATGCTAAACCATATGTTGACATGTCCCCTCTCCAAGTGCATTGTCATGATGCTAAAGAATTGCTAATATTAAGATAATATGTAGAGGATTGATGCAAATGGGAGGGTTCAATAGATGTCAAAATTGGATGATTGATGGTATTGGGTTCAATTCTACCTTGACCCCTCACTACCCAAGGTGACCACAAGTGCCCTCACATAGTTTCAAGTCTTATTCAAAGTACTGTAACTATTGCATTCACTGTCTGAATTCAATAAAATTTGTTGGAAATTCTACGCTCTCTCTTCTTGTTTGTGTGGTAAAAAATTTCAAATCAATTCAAGATGTATTGACATTTTGGAAGCCAATCAAAGTTTATAGATTCAATTTGAGTTCACCAAATTGATTTTTGATGGCTACAACTTTGGGGGTTTGTATCTCCTTCACCCAATGTTTATTTACAATACAATTTGTTGGTTTATATTCCCCTATATTCTAGTGTTGTGTTAAATTTTTTATGCTAATCCAAGCTGTTTTGAATTTTTGGAAATAATTCAACATTCATAATCCAAACATTTTTGAATTACAATAAACTTTGGGTGGCTTGTTTCTTCTTCATGCAGTGTTTGTTTTCCAAAAAAATTTGGAAAAATTGTGCATACTAGCCTATTTTGTGTGGCAAAAATTGCATATCAATCCAAAAAGTTATGAGTGACTGAGAAAGCATTTTAACAAAAGCAGATTTAGCCTTCAATGTGTTTTTTGCAACTTTTCTTGCTATTTTTGACATTTCAAAGCCATTTTGTAGTCACAATGTGTCAATTGAAAGATAATTTCTTTCACCAATGCGTTTGTATACTGGCTTTGAATCAATGTCTATATAATTTAAAGATTTTTCATTTGAGTAGGTTTAGAATTCAAAATTCACTTCCAAACATGTTGCTAGGAAAATTTAGCATCCTGTTCCAACGCTAAAGCATTATAATTTTGCAATCTACGTGGCGTCAAATGACTCCAAATTTGATTCATGTCATCTACTCACATACCCGTAGAAGGGATTCGAGGGCCTTGCAGGGCTGCAAATTCCCATGCGTTTCCAGACTGCGGGAACGCAGTTGCAGCACTTGGCTAACATAGCACAGCGACTGCTACATCATTTTTTGAAAAAAGAAACATCTGCTTAAAATGATATTTGCAAAAAAAAAAATTCTAGCAACCCGTACTGCTGTTTATAGAATCTGGAAACATTGGGGAAAGGGCCTGAAACGACCCTGTAAGGCCTGCGAATCCCTCTAATGCTATAGTACAGTAGAGATGTCTATAACTTAGAGATATTAAAATCAATAGCACTTCAAAAGCCATAATGCTTTTGAACCCCAAAAGGCCTTGGGCTTTTAGGGATTAAGTGTCACTTTGGGTGCAGTGTCAACTGTGGGTGTAGAGTGCGTATTTTAGTGAGATTCTCAATGCTCTGCAAATCAGTTGGACCGTGATCTTCATTGAGAGTTGTGCTCGCCACAAGAAAGAAGTTCCGTGCAGAAGTACGCAATGCGCTACAGTAGTTGGTTGAGGATTGTACGTGGATCAATGCCGCTCTCCCAAGAAAACATCAGATTCTGCCTTCTAAAAGAAATTCTACCAAAATGCAGACATGGATTTCGACTATTAAGGTAATTACACCTAAAAGCGCACACTTCCTAAAATCTCACACTACAGATTCTTGCCTAAAATGTACTTTCACTATTCATAAGACTCTATGATTGTTTTTAGATACAACCTATTTTCAGTACTTTGAAAATTTGTAGTTTATTTACATGGTGTTGAAAAAATGCATTCTACCAACATGATCCCACAAAACTCTGTAGTGCAAACAATTTAAGTTAAAAATGTTTAAAGTCAAAAAATCTAGTCCCGCAATGTGCTGAAAAACTTGTTTTTTTCACTTTAAAGGCAGATATCTTGCAATCTGTGCGGACAAAAATTCTGAAATTTTTTCCACACACTCTCATACTAGTTAGGTGTAAGATCCTACGGTTAGATGTGAAAAAAAAACATTTTTCAAGTTTTTTTACTTTTTGCTATAGAATTGGCAGTTTTGAGCGTCTTTTGGCAAAAAAAGGGCCTCGGTCCTTAAGGGCTTAAAGAGCAAGAACTCTCATACCTTTTGAGTAAAAAATTATTGAATGGTATGTAGTTTTTTTCAGAGCCATAGGTAACCTGAGTACCTTAATAAAACCAAAAGTTTTAAGAAATATAAATTTGAAATTGGTTTTCTAAATATATGGATAATATGTATATAGTTTTACATCATTTCATTTTTATAAGTGACATGAAAGACATGAAATTTTTTAGTTTGGAGTCTATACACTTTGAAGTCTTTGAAGTCCTTCATTGATCTCAATTTTCAATGTTTTTGGAAAAATAAATAAACCATAGGATGCAAATTTCTTATTTGAACATTACAACTGGAATTGGGATTTTTCAATTCCATAACAAAATTCTTATCCACTTAGTATTTATGTACTTCTTTTGATTTATTCTTTTTTTAAAGCATGAATAAGAGATACTTTTTGTTAAAAATTCTTATCTTGAATTCCTAATTTATTTCTTTAACATTTAATGGAGAGTTGTAAATTGTCAAATCTTCACATTTGTGGATGAATATGAGAACCAGAATTCAACCATTTTGAAAGAGTTGAAACTACTTCTATATTTTGATCAAATTATAAAGCTCAAATTTTTTAATATGATCATTTTCATTATATCAAATTAAAAAATATAAAGAAAATTAAAAACTAGTTTTATTGCTTTACTACACCACATATAAAATGCAGATGCACAATAGTAATATGGATTTATTTTGTACTCTTGTAATAAGTTAAGTTCTTATTTTCCCTTTTCTTTTTGTAACGAGTTAGGTTTTCAATTTGTTCCTTTTCTGGAACAAGGTGATGTCTTCGATTGTGCCTTCTATTTGGGTATTGAAAAAAAATAAAATTTAACCTAGTTTTTTTATTTTTTATTTTTATTTTATTGGAATCAGAAATGATGAAAACGAAGGGGTGCCAAAAGGGAGGAAGTCAAATAATGGGAAAAAAGAATACCAAAAAAAAGGAATCCTACAAAGGAAGAATGTCAAAAGGAAGAAAGTCAAATAATGGGCGAAAAAACGTTTGTACCTCTTGTACCTTTTCAGAAGGACGGACAGGGTGATTGAGCTCCAAAAGGGCGAGCGACACTCAGGCGCTGACCCCGCAATGGACAATGGACAAGCGACAGCAGCAGCTGAACTACCTCGACTACTCTTCCGGCGATGACGCCGAGGTCGCCGCTTGTACTGCTCAGACAGACTATCCACATTGTTGTCAACTAATCGACCGTAATCGAAACTGTTATTATGCATACAAGATCGACCACTCCAGACTCAACACGGGACTCAACATTCACTTCATCGATTGCGCGCGACGTCTTTGATGAGCACATTGAATCGATCTTTCCGCACCGTGTTCAATCACCAGCAGCAGCTGCAGTAAAATCTCTTTAATACGCCAAATTTCTTTTCAGGTGGGAAAGGAAGGCTGATCTTCTAGAAAAAGGAACACTCGATTGCCTTTGACCGGCATGAAATCGTTTTACAGTTTTGACCTCGAAAGCTAGCTAGATCTTCTAGAAAAAAATGCTAGATTGACGATGGAATCTCATCTTTGATCATGAAATTAAAATGCTTTTCAGTTTTAACCTCAAAAAGGTTTCACTGAAATCATAGTTCAATAAAACAAGAAGGAGACCCCTGATCACGTCACCCGAAGATCCACAGACGGTAGAGAGTATATAAGGATTAATCCTGGGTGGGAAAGAACTAGACATTCGACTCTTCGAGTCTTCGTGATCGAGGTAGAGTTCTGTGTCCGAAGTCCTGATTGTGGAGGGGGAGTTTGTGAGATGCTCGTGCTGGAATTGTAGGCGACGCAACAGAATCCATGGTGATGGAGTCTCTTGGAGGGTCCTGGGGCAATGCCCCGGGGTCATGGTGGGCTGTGGCGATTTTGGTGACGACGCTTGCGGCTCTTGTGGCGTATACGATGAACCTCCGAAGTACGAAGTGGCCGCCTGGGCCGATGATGCTGCCAGTGATTGGAAACCTACACAATATGTCCAAGCTTCCTCATCAAACTTTCTGGAGAATGCACCAGAAATACGGACCCATCGTGTTCGTGAAAATGGGCACGAACGCGATGGTGGTCGCTGGCACGGCCGACGCGGCCAAGGAGTTTTTGAAGGTGCACGATAAGTCGTGGGCGAGTCGCCCGCAGCATGGCTTTGTGACGAAAATTTTCTCCGACGACTTCCTCGGGATCGGTGGAGCGCCCCTTGGCCCGGCTTGGCGTCACATGCGGAAGATCTCTATGTTGGAGCTTTTTTCGGCGAAGCAGTTGGCGACGTTTCGGACGCCCCGCCTCGAGGAGTTTGGTCTGTTTGTGAAGTCGCTTTACGACGACGCCTTGGAAGGGAAGAAAATTAATATGGGGTTGAGGCTGGCTCACCTTGCTAGCAACAACATCACGCGCATGCTGCTCGGCAAAAGGTGAGCTAGCGTTTGGGAATCATTCCCTCGAAATGGGCATTCTCTGCATTCATTCAATTCTTTTTACAAACACGTCTTTGGGAATCATTCTCTCAAAAATTCTCGGGATGCATTCAATTCGTTTTACATACATGTCTGTCTGCGCAATTCACTCGAATTTTGTGCATCAATTGGTAGAAACTATCTGTACCGTGAATTGATAAGCAACCTGTGTGCTGTGAATTGATGATTCTGGGCACAGATTCTTTGGGCAGGACAGCGAAGGTGAAATTCAGACTAAACGCTTCAGAAAACTCGTCGTGGAGTTGTTCACCGAAGGCAGCGGCGTAACCATCGGCGACAGCCTCCGCTGGTTGAGATGGACCAACTACCTCAATGGCTACGCGAAATACATCTACAAACTGAAAGGCGAAATGGACAAGTTCCTTCAGGAGTATCTCGACGTGAAGACGAACGGCACCCCCGGGGACTCCTCCCGCATGGAAGATATAGTGGACATCCTCCTTCGTCAGCCCTCCGAGACCGGCGAGGGCCGCCTGTCAGACAACGCCATCAAGATTGTTGTCCAGGACTTACTCCTGGCCGGCACCGATACCTCCGCGAACTCCGTTGAATGGGCGATGGCGGTGCTCCTGAAATACCCTCACATCCATCGCAAGCTCGTAGCCGAGCTAGACGCCGTGGTCGGCACCACGCGGATCGTCGCGGAAGCCGACCTTCCCAATATGCCGTACCTCATAGCCTTCGTGAAGGAGTTGATGCGTGTCTACCCGCCCACGCCGATGAGCATCCCTCACTATTCTATTGAGCCGACCACCGTCGCGGGATATGACATTCCCGCGGGGACTATTCTGTTTGTGAACTTTTACGCAATTCATAAAGATCCTAACCTGTGGGAGCGGCCGCTGGAGTTTGATCCGGAGAGGTTTATCACTACCCATGCAGACATTGACGTGAAAGGGAACCACTTCCAGCTCATTCCGTTTGGAGCGGGACGCAGGATGTGTCCGGCGCTCTCGTTTGGCCTTTTGTTTGTGCAACTGGCGACCGCGCGGCTGGTGCAGGCCTTTGATATGGAGTTGCCGGATGGGATGACCTCGGAGGAGCTCGACATGACGGAGGGGTTCATGGCCACCCTCCCGCGGGTGGAGAAGCTGGAGGTGCTGCTCAAGCCACGGTTGGCGGAGCATTTGTATTGAATCATCGGAGCTCCCGTAGTTTGAACCCTCCAGTCATTTTGGTGTCAGGGAAGCCAAGGACATACTAAGAAGCGTAGAATTCTGATTAGCAGTAAGTAGAGTAACTTGCAAGGCCATGAGGTTAAGGTTCTAATGATTCCATTGCCTAATGATAAGGGGGATTAGGTTGTTGGGATCTTATGCGTTGGCAGCAAAGTTACTATGAGCAAGAATAGTGAGAGTAGATCAAGAAATAAATAAAGCTTGGCAAAGGGGGATAAAAGGGGAGGGCCATGCTCATTCCCCCATCTTTCTTTTCCTTCAAGCTAAGGTGTAGTAGCCACAACCTAAGCCATTTTTTTAGGAATAAGATTTCCTATTTGTGATTCTTGTTTGGTGTTATGAGTTTCTCGAGAGTTGTGAGTGATGAGAGAGAGAGCATTGGCAAATTATGGAGTTTTTTTTTTAGCAAATGTTGGCATTTGGTTGTGAGAGGTGAGGGATCATTGTAAGAGACTTTGTGCGCTTTTTGTAGCATTTTACACAATTCTCATGATTTTTTTGGGAGTACTTTATAACTAAGAAAATATATAAAATACATTAAATGTATACACCTTTATAAAGAAGGTACCCTATGAAGGAAAATCATAGAAAACTTCTCTAAGTAGGAGAAATAGAAAAGTGTATCACCTCATGAAAATAGGTATTTTCACATTTTAATTTATAAAAAACAGGAAAAATAAATTTTTAAAAAAGCAAAAAAAGTTCTTGCCATTTGGGAAGACTTCATGATGAAGACATTTCACCAAAAAAATGGTCTTGAATGTTCACAAGCAGGCACGTAGAAAAGCCATGTTCTCATGCATATAGAAGACATAAAATAATATTCTTTTTAAGTTTCCTTTATTAGGTACATGCCCACTTAGTGTGGGAATAGACCACAAAACTTTCAGCTCTAGATTATTAATTTGGTTACTCCCCAATACTAAAACCCTTACTATTGCAAAGTTTGACAAACTGGCAAAATTGGAATTTAAATATAAATGATTTTCTAAATTTTTTGAAAAACAAGGGATTTGATTGCTATCAAGTTGGAATCTCCAATAAAAATTTCAAGTTAGTTGCGATTATGCTTCAAAAATTATAGTGCATAACAATTCAGTCGTTCTAAGTGTGACGCAAAATAGTACCGGTCATTTTTGCAATCACTTTGAGTACATGTTTGCACAATGGAGTTTCTTTTTTGAGCCTTGTTATTTGGTTCCCTTTTTAAGATGTGGAGAGAATTTGTTGCAAAAGGTTGAGAGTTGAGGGTAATGAATATTATAACATGTTAGAGATTGCTGACACATGGAGACTATTGTAGCTCCGTAGCTAGCTGCATTTGTAGCTGTAACTCAACATTTGTAGTTGTGTTTGTGTCTTGCATCAATTATCATCTAATTTTGTTGGTTTCCATTAGAAGAGATTTGAGGGCATTGGAGGGCCGTTTTAGGCCTGTTTCCCAATCTGGCCAAATTTGTGAACAGTCGATACGGGCTGTCAAAAAGAAAAAAAAATCTTTTTCAAATATCATTCAGGTCAATTTTATTTATTTATTTTTATTTTATTTATTTATTTTAAATGACATGGCACTGTCATGATCATATTAGCTAGCAGCTTTCTTGCGTTCTCGCAGTCTGGGAATGTAGGATAACTTGTGGGCTCTTAGAAGCCTCAAATCTCTTCTAATGGGTTTTTTTGAGGTTATGGAATACATACAGTTGGACATTGATCCTTTGGTGTCTGCTATATACAGAGTATGTTATTTTTAAGGGCAATCACCAAAGCGGAAGAAATTTGAAAAAAAAAAAGTTGACAAGGTGGAAGTTTGACGAAGAATGCCTACACAAAATAGTGAAATTAGGTTGCCTTGTCAATTAGGTTGCCTTATCTGAGATACATTACCTCATGCATCAATGCTTGTTCCACATGCCACTCTTTGAACCACGCCTTGAACTGGTGCACACATCTACACCAAACACATGGCTCTGAATTGAATGCTTCATTGTACAAAAGTAGTGAATATTTGACTAAAGTTCTCTAACTAGTTTTTCACCCAAAATGTCCCAAAATTGCCATTTCTACTACAAGTACCAAATGTAGTAACCATAAAATCTTATAGTATGCTGGTTTGAAAGATATAGAATTTTTTTTGAAAAATTCCATTGTATGCATTGCAAGATATTAGCATTTGAATTGACAAAAATCCTTTTTCTAGCCTTACAAAAAGCAAGACAGCTGCACTTTACAAGGTCATATTTGTATGAAAAAATGTTCATGTTGGTGGTGCTTCTTTGGATTCATTCTGCAAGGCAAGTTGGCTATATAATTGACAAAAATCCTTTTTCCGGCCTTACAAAAAGCAAGGCTGTTGCACTTTACAAGGTCACATTTGTATGGAAAAATGTTCATGTTGGTGGTACTTTTTTGAAATCATTCTTCAAGGCAAATTGGCTACATGCTTGAAAAATTTCAAATCATTTGGAATTGTACAACATATAGGACAAAAATAGTCATTAGAAGAGATTTGAGGCCTCCAAGAACCCACGAGTTATCCAGCGTTTCCACGCAGGAAAGCTGCTGGCTGATTTGGTTGCGCAAATGCCACGTCATTTTCAAAAAAAAAAAAAAATTGGCCTAAAATGATATTTGGAAGAGAATTTTTTTTTTTTTTTTTTTAAATTTTTTTTGTCTAATAGCTCGTACTGGCAGCTCACAAATCTGGCCAGATCAAGGAACAAGCCTAAAACGGCCCTCCAATGTCCTCAAATCTCTTCTAATGATTCCTTTTGTTTTCAAATAAAATAGGGATTTAGGCATTTTATTCTATTTCAAATTAAAACCTAGATTTTGAATTCTTCCAACAATTTAACGTTGAATGAGCGATGGAAAAAGAGAGCATCTTCCTCTGTTTAGCATCAATGCATGATCATATTGCTGTTGTATGAATAGTTTTTGACAAATCTCATTCTTAGAAGGTTGCTATAAGGTAGAGCCATCCATTCCCAATTAGTGATCCATTCCCAGCCTATAGGTGCACGTATTTTTGACCAAGCTTAGAATGTTTTTTTCCTTTTCAAGGTTGGAACTAATAAATACATGATACATGTCTCAAATTGTGAGAAAGAAAGTAGGAAATAATGACCAGGAAAAAAGTTATTAAGTAATTGAAATTGGAAGAGTCTAGATGTTGGCTATGGGTCTAGAGCACTTTTTGCCTCCCAAAATTCCTAGTAATTTCAATTCAAGCGATAAAATTACTAAATTTTTTGCAATCCTTGTCATTTCTATTGATGTACCTTTGAAAAATATTTGTTTTGCCTTCACTACTCTAGATCATGTTGGAATTCCTTATTTGGTCAGTTATAGGTGGCCTTACCTTAAATGATAGGACTAGAGGATTGAGCAAAAGGACTATACAATTATAGTGGCTCCAGTTCTATGCAAATGATCTAGAGCTCAAAAGTTTTCATTGATTTTGATTTGCTAAGCTATAATAAAACACTAGCATGAATTACAATAACTATATTACCTCCTAAAGGACCAAGGCCGTTTTTCTGCCAAAAAACACTCAAAAATGCCATTTTTATAGCAAAGAGTTAGAAAACTTGAAATTTTTTTTTTACACACCCAACCATAGGATCTTACACTTAACTAGTATGAGAATGTGTGGAAAAAATTTCAGAATTTTTGACTGTACAGATTGCAAGATATCTGCATTTAAAGTGAAAAAACCCAGTATTCTAGCACATTGCGGGACTAGATTATTTGACTTTGAACCTTCATAACCCCTAAATGCCCAAGGCCTATTTCGGGCTTCTTGAAATTTGCTCTAAGTTGAACAAAATGCCAACATTTTGATAAGTTGTATCAATCTTTTTGAATTGTAACCGTACAAATTCAAACTAGACATGTTAGAGATCTCATATACTACAAGAAAACAAGGGTATAAATGATTGCGGAGTCATTTAATTTTGGAATTGCAGTCATTTCCGCAACTGTACTTCTATAATTGCACGCCCTGGCATTTGGTCACAATGTCCAAGTCATTTACCTGTCATTTGAGCGACTGGAGGATGAAAAGACAATGAAAAGCAAGCTTCCTGTGCAGTTTTTCTTTCACGGACCATTTCTTTTCCTTTCGTGAGGGTCACAATTACAATTTATGACTTCATGTTACTTGGTGACAACTACGATGCACCCAGTCTTTAATTTAGCTGGTTTTGAAGGAATTCAAAATTGCCAACGTCACATTCCATATGCTGACATGGCCGTATTTTAGGTATAAATCATTTATTGTACGAAGGACTCCTATTGTGCCACTGGACGTGACTTCCAAGCTACTTCAGAATGAGTTTTTGAGGATTGTCTGGGAACTTCTTTGATATTCCATGTCCTTCACTCTGTATCAAGTATTGTTGTTCACATAACAAAACTGGTAGATATGCACAAAATGAGTGGGACTATGCCGGTTCACTACAGGTGCGCTTTACACATGGCGCACGCTTATGATGGAATGATTAGAACAAAGCAAAACATTGCAAAATGAACACTTTACTTCTAATTGTAGGGGTGAATATGATTGGGTTTAGGCATGCAAAGCACTTCAGGATTAGAGTGCTTGTGAACACATGACAAGACACGTCTCAACTGCAAAGACGCTATTACATGATTTCATGAGCACTATGATATGACGGCTTTAGGAGAGGTCACAACTAGTAATGTGAATGGGCTAGGATGTTCTCTTCCTCTAACAATTCAATTGCACCTACAAGATTTGCAGCTGTTGGGGGGACTGGCAACATCTGAGGAGCAATGAGGCCGGCACTCTCCAAAGTGGTTGTGATGAAGGTGTCTATTTTGTCAACAACCTCCCAGCGTGCTTGGGCTTCTTTACGTAACACAACTTTCCATCCAGGTTTGTCAACAACATCTGAGCATTAGAAAAAAATTGGGGTGAGAAAAGGGCCCTCGAGCTTGCTTGTTATCTCCTTAAAACATTGCTTAAAATGACATCATGGCAGCTTAAAATGCAATGAGTCTGACGTTAAGCAGTCCTTCGATGGGTTCTGGGGCCATCATTGGCGTACCATATTTGGCGGGAGAAGCTAGGTGGCCCTTTCGAATTCTGGCGCCAAGCTGAAGTGGCGTCTTTGCTTTTTCCAGTGAGCGGGAGGCAGGTAAATGAGTTTGGTAAAGTCGGTAGCACCTGGCATGCTTGAGGTCTGCTGTACATGAAATCGACTGTTGGTTACGGTGCTCTTGTTGCAGGAATCGTATTGTTGTTTACAGTTGGAGTGGATTTGACATGGCTTTGCAAGATCAAACCAATAGAGTGAGAACACAGAGAAAGTTGTATGATCCACATGTATCTTTGGATTTAGAGTATGCTCCGTTGATAAAGAAGGGTGTTGCTCTGCATTTACAATGTAGTCCAGGTGAATTTGCTGCCAAACATGCTCAAGGTTGCAGGAATATAGACTTGTGGACCGATGGAAAAATTTATCCTCCAAATCCATTGACAAGTGAGTCACCGTAGTTCAGAAACCTCAAGGGGTTTATAGAATTTTGTTGTCATGGAGACTCTGGACTACTTGGTTACACAAAGGCTCTGTCTGGTGCCGATGTATTGAATGTGGAGAAGAGACGCTTTGAGAAAGATGTATTTCAATTGGAAGCAGAGAGAGATGAACTACAAAATGCAAACATCAGCTTACAAGCTGAATTCAGATTGAAATTGACAACACAGTTGGAGGAGCAAAGAACAGTGGATGAGAGGCAATTGTTGAAAGTCAATGCAACATACAAGGATAAGGTGACAACACTGGAGGGTGGACTTCAAGACGCCAAGGCCACTGTGAATTTCTTACAAAGAAAATTAGCAACAGCAATGAGGGCACAAGCGGGGGCTGAAGCACGAGCACGGAGAAGTAGAGGCTTGGATTCATTGGCAGCAAAAAGTGGACACACTAAAAAGAGGATCATGAAAATTCGTGAACTACTGCAGGGCCCAAGAGAGGTGGATGACAACACGGCTTCCAAGAAGAGGAAGAGATCATCTCCAGCAACCAATGCACTTGTGCGTGTTTTATCCAGAGCGGAGGCACATGCTCTTGTTGACACACCAAAGTTCAACGTGGTGGCAGATCGTTTAGTGGATCACACATTAAAGAAGATCGGTGAAAGCATAGACCCTGAATCTATGTTGGCAGCATGTGATATGACAGGAGTCTCGCATAGAGGTTATGGAGAAATCTACAAGACAGTCCAGGGACGGATTGGTATTACCAATAAGAACTTAACAAGGTCCCTGTTACCAAGGCCATATAAGGTGAGTATCGTAAATTTATAAATAGGGTGCAAGTCTGGGTAAAATTTTAGAATCATTTAGTATAATACAAGTGCACCTGGAGGCACATTCGGTGAGGATGGAGATCCACTTACTAACAGATTGAAACCGTTGCTGAACAGATTACTTTACGTAGAAGGGAACTGAATTCCAAATTGAAAGAGCTTGTGGGAGATTATTGCCACATAAACAACACTCTTCAAGTTACCACTAGCAAGAGTGGGCCACAAAAGGGAAAGGCAAAGGGTCTCCAGCATGAGAAGTATGTACTCAATGAAAAAAACACCGTGATCACTGATGTGGAGGCGGTGCAAAGAACTATTGTTAGGCTGTATGGAATAACGCCTGAAGGTAAGCACTCTTGCACACTAAACATCTACTTGTATACATTAAGATGAATGGACTTATAATACGTAGTGACTTCTACATATTAGGCCGCCTAGACTACAAGGTTGGCTTTCTGCATCAATGTTGTTTACACATTGGATAGTGACTCTGCTTAACATCTAAATGGGTGCCTCTGTTTATATGGCAAAGATTGGCGACACCCCCCTCATATTTGTGTTGAAGTTAGACGAGGCTGAGGTGATTAGAGGCAAAAAATTTGAAAGAGTTAGCATTACACTCATGAACAGGGCTCTGGATCCCACAATTGCCAAGGATGACGATAAATACTTTTCAGTACAGAGCGAGCAGGAAATTTGGCCGATAGCTTGTTTTCAAGTTTTGAAAGAAAGCAATGAGATTCTAAAGTGGGTTTTTGACCAAACATCTTTGCCAAAACTTATTGGGGACCAAGAAGTAGGTCAACAACTACAAGTGGAAGGTGTTGGTTCTTTTAACATTCAGTGGCATCTCACAGCGGACATGAAAACTATTAAATGTATGTATGGGCTAAAGCATGGTGCTAATAGCACATATTCATGCATTTTCTGCGACCAGAAGAGAGAAAAACCGCAAGTAGTGGCGGAGGGAACAGCAACAAAGATTGCTAAGACTCGGAGTTACACTTGGGAGGGTGGCTTGCTTTCACCTGGATGTATAGAACGGCCTGGGGATGGGGGTATTAATACTCGATGGAAGCCTGTACTGCCAATTCCACTTCATAGGGTCCACATTTGCACGTTGCATGCTTTAGTAAGGATCACAGAAAAGATCCTACACCAGCATTTTATGTACATATGGAACATGACAAATGTTCAAAGACAACAAGTGTGTATTGAAAACATGGAAAAAACACTTTCTGCAGCAGGAGTTTATGGTGGGAATGTATCCTTGTTTAAAGACAAGGATCTCTCTGGACTCAACAATAGCGTTCCAATTAAACCATCGTTGAATGGAGCTAATGCATTGAAGATGTTCCAACACTCTACCTGGTCAGGTCAAGACAAGGTTTGGAAAGATGTGCTCAGGTCAGAAGCAAATACAAATGGGAAAGGTGCTGGATATACTGCTAGGGTTGAAATGTGGAAAGCTTGGGAGAAGGTTGTCTCATACCTCACAGGATTGATACTTAAAGAAGATCAGTCTCCTGAAGATTTTAAGGAGAAGGTCCATGTGTGGGGCGGCTTGTACCTCAAATGTTTTGGTGAAGAACATGTTACTCATTATGTGGTAAGTATGCCATCAGTCATCCTATGCCTCCATATCATTCAATTAAGATATTTGACTGTGCTTAGTATTTTTCTTGTATGAACTAACAATCAATATAGTATCACTAATTCCATTGTTGGCATATACAGCATGTGCTCGTCCAACATGCACCCTGGTTTTCAAAAGAGTATGGTAGTTTAGCAGTATGGAGCTGTCAAGGCATGGAAAAATCGCACCATGCGGCAAAGGCAGCTAACTAGAATCACACTCAACACGGGGGAACAAGAAACAGGACTAGTGCAATCGTTCAACAATATGAACACTGGTATAGAAACATTCATCACAGATTTGAGAGAAAACAACAGCGTTTCAACTTGATGGCATTGCCTCCCAATCATGGTGAGGCTTTGGCAAGGTTCCAATCTCGTAGTGCCGCCAGTAAAATGGCGTCTGTTGTAGAAGGGAGACTCAGGTGGAGGCAAACGCAGGTCAGAAGAGGAAGCGTCTGGAGTCAACAAGAAGATTTTACTGAAAGTTTGGGTGAGCGCCAAAGTGGATCAGAGAATCATGAATCGACAAACATGGCAAACAGTATAGAAGATCATGATTATGATGCCACACTAGAAGATTTTGAAGATGTGTGAATTTTTTTGAAAATGAAACAATTGAGAAGCATTCATTTAGTCATCTTCATCTTACAGACTGATACATCCACTTCTAGTCACTATGGAGTCATAGCTCAACATAGAGTAGTCTACGTAGCTAATTGACAATCACTATGGACTTACTCTGAACTCACAAACGTAGCTACTTAGTATGGAATCAAAGACACACTGCTCCTCGTGTAAGGTATTCACAAGGAGGGCATGACAATCAGGCTTGCTGGATGGGCCACTGTGCCAGCCTTGATTACCTTTTCAGTCCTCTTGTTTATCTGAATCAAAGCATAAAATATAAATTAGAAAGGTGCCATTGGAATATGCATTAAACATACAGTTGACCAAGAGTTGACTTTCGAATATGCTGAATACACAAGAGAGTGAGGCTAAACGATTCACCTTCTGGTCGGGGACACCAGAACGTCTCACCCAAAACTTGAAATCCTTTGGTATAGCGTCTCCCATGCTAATGCAAACTTCCTGTCGAATGTGTGAGAGGGGCCAAGTTTTCCCCACTGTGAAACGCTCAATTAATTCGCCACCGCAGTAACAATCGACCTTGATCAGCTCTTCGTCAGCGTCGGCATCCATGAGCTCCATGTAATTCCTCCCAACAATCAAAATTGTTGGTACTTGAAGTTTATATAAATCGTCTGTCGTCTAATGTGATATCGGAATTGCACAGATGACCGCAACACCTTGCATTTGATGATGTCCCTTCCTACATGTATCTTCTCATCCCATTCAACGTCCATGAGGCTTTCAAACAGTTCATCGGCCGGTGAGACTATCTTCAGTAGAGTACAAGTTCTACGGACATTGTTGGAAACAAAGATCAAGTCAATAAATACATGAATAGGTATAAACAATTGCAAGTGCCCCATGCGGGTGCCTGTGGTTGCTTTTGTAATCCTCTGAAAATCAGATCTCAGCTTGGCTCTAAATGTCTCGCTGGTATTCATGTCTGGTAAGGGCCACTCAATGTCATCCAGGTTTGGCAATGGGATGTCTTCTAGTGTACCCCACAGCTCACCAGTGGTTGGTGGCACATACGTGTAACGATAGAAGTAAATGCCATTGTCTTTAAGATCACTATGGGTACGTGCTCCTTGCATCTCCTCTCCTATCACGTAGTGTTGGGCTACAATGACAGTGACAATGCTCTTTGGACTCACCCAATCCTCACAGTATGAGGGATACAGGTAATTGCAGGGACATGCTGTCAAACTATGGTCCTGGGGATCAAGATGCATCTGGCGCCTACTAAAAGCGTGTCTAACTAGCACTGCATCAAGTACTAGCTTTGTTGTAGTAGGGCGCCGAGGATTGTTGCCAGTTTGGAAACGGAAGTCCACAACCTGTGCCTTCCAAGCACCGGTCATGGAGTCAGCATTTCCTCCTGGACTTCTATTTCGCTGGGCCCATGGACCACGAGTGGCAGCACTGAGGTTCACCCAAGAACCTTTCTCAACCCTGTGGCCTACCCAGCGTTGCTCGGAATCTATCTCATTGTACACGCACACACTGTGCACTTTGTCACGAGGTCGTCTAATAATCGACATGGCGGAAAATGCTTGTAAACAACAACTACTGAACTAGGAGTGTGGAGCTAACTATGCAAATGACTTGCTATTTGAAAGACAACCTTGCAAGCTGCTCATCCGCTACCTATCAACGGTTGATATAGCGTCCAAGAATGGTTTGAATTCAGACAAATGTCCTGGATTCATGTAAGCAAACGAACGGTTGATATGCCGTCCAAGATTATTTTAAATTCAGCTGACGTCCACGATTGATGTAAGCCAATGTCATGTATTCAAAGATAGTGACTCTGATATGTACATAGACAAGTTGATTCAAGGCTGCCAAGGACATTTGCAGTCGTCACCAAGAAGAATTGGATGTACAGTTCCAAACTCACTGATGTCTAATACCCATGGGTACACCTAATCGAACGGCTCATATTCAATGTTATTGCGGCCAACGAGAATGTATAGTACATCATTCAGGTGTTAAGAATGTACAAGAAATATTGATCAATAAAGATTGTAAAATATTAATTTAATCCAATCAGTACTTGATTTGTAGACTGGGTCAGTGATTACATGATGACTTGGAGCTACTAAATTGTTAATGGACATTGGCCATACCCGGATTCATATATTCTTCATTTAGTTAAGTATATTCAATATTCATGAATGTTTTTGCTATTGGTATACTTATTAATATTCATTTACCTAAATTTCAAGTTTATGAACGTCTTCAATATACTATTCATATTTTGGATTCATGTCAATGACTGGGATGCAAAACACAAGCAATGCACTAGTTTTGCTTATGAAGTGCACACAATATTACGTAAATAGCCTTGTAAATAGCAATAGTACAGATAAATACAAGACTGCAACTCACATTAAAAGATGCAAACACATGGCAAAAACAAGAATGCAGAGAGCCAAAGACACAATTGCAGGATAGGTATCCAAATTGGAATGTATTAAAATGATGGATAAATAAACATTAAATCCAGTAGTAATAACTACGATGCCTTTAAGTGATCAATCATCTCTAATGTTATCTATTACTGCATCAATGGTTGCCTGGTTGCATGCATCTAAACCAGGTCCATGAGAACTACTGTTTGGTGGAGACAGAACATCTGTACTTCTGGCGATGGAAGTGGGATCACTGTTGTTGACTATAACTTCAGTGTGGCTTGTGACAACAACAGTGGGATCACCATCGGTTGTTTTGCTGTTAATAGCACCTTTGACATCCACTATAATTGCTTCATGTACCGCTAGATCTACCTCCCGCTTATCCTTGACATTGTCTATAATCTTCCTATGCTTGTTGGGAATGGTGCCTAAATCCTTAACTGGGCATGCTCTCTTTGCAACAGTAAATTGACTTGTGTGACTTGCTGAAATCTGGAGTGGATCCAACCAACCACTCGCCTCCATTTGAGCTGTGGCTGCATTCACCTCCTTCACCATCTTGCTACAGATGTTGAAACCCCACTGAGCCATCCACGTCCCACTTGCATATACTTGGCATTGTAGACACTCCATTCTACAACATCCCTTTGACAAAACCAGTTTCCAGATACAATGTGGATGGAAGAAGCAACCACAATTAAGAGGTACACATGCAGAATCTACAAAGTATCGACCACATATAGGGCAAGGGTCATCAAAGCGGAGGATCGTCTGCTTTAGAGGAATGCAAGGTAGCTTTGTGAAGACCCTCTGGGGCTTCACGCAAGATGATTCCAAGACCAATACCTCAATGGTGGCAGTTAGATCTCCAATTTTAGATCGCAGAGCATGCTGACGGTCTTCAATTGCCTGTGCTTGACCTTCAATCTTCGTGACGTATTCTCGTGCCTTCTCTATCTTTGCATCGACTTCCTGTAGT
Source organism: Neckera pumila (assembly GCA_963969595.1). Lineage (NCBI taxonomy): Eukaryota > Viridiplantae > Streptophyta > Bryopsida > Hypnales > Neckeraceae > Neckera > Neckera pumila. The sequence goes on along the minus strand of OZ018408.1, from coordinate 6,060,677 downwards.
TTGTTGTTCTTCTACCTTGCCTTATTTTCAAAATCAAGCTTCAAAATGAGGTTGCCTGCCGCTCCCATGGACTTTGCCTGAGAGCGCAGAAAGCTGTACTCCTCCATGACCTTGTAACAATCATCTTCGAGTTGTGCCAGCAACTCCCTATGACCAACTAAAACACGTTCTAAGCCTTCTCCTTCGCGTTCCAGATGGAGCAACTGTTGCTCAACGTCATCCCTCTGCAGTTTTGCTACTCCCAAATTTGTCAAGGCCGTTTTCTCTGCTTGACTCCTCTGTACAGGTTGCATTTCTGGAACCAAATTAGTTGTAGGTGAGGATGCTGGAGCACGAGACAGACTTCCTTGGTTTGCAATGGCATATATCCCCAATACCTGGATCAAAGCCTGAATTTGTTCCCTAAGTGCTGGAGGACTCAACTTCAGTGGATTCCTTCCTGCATTTTTCTTGTGGTCTGCCCAAATCTTGGCTGCCCACTCCGCCCAGTTCACCGATTTCTTGGGGTCCCGCCTAGATACAACAATGCCACGTAGAAATGTGGCACTAACCCCACCATTGTCAGGAGGTCCACCATAAACTTGAATATACATCCTCTGCGCTGCCAACTTCAAGTCGTCATCCAAACAATCGGAGAAATAGTGTCGCCCTGCCTTGTCTGGCCAATTCTCCTTGAGAATAGTTTTTGGAACCACCGCGTCTGTAAGTTGCGACATGAGATACCCATTTGCATTCAAATTCAAAACTCTGTTGAAGAAGGCAGCATCATATCTTGCATTATTCCTCCCCATCAGAACCGGCGCTACCTCCAAACAGTGTTGTGTAACTGCAGACGGCAACATTGAAAGATCAAAAGTCATGTCCCAAGGTGTCAGTGAAATCTCGCCATCACAAAAAACCATGGAAGCCACACGCTCTTCCTTTGCCACTATTGTATCTTCCTTCCTCTTTGTTCTTGTGCGACTCTTAAGAGGTCCCATGACTTTTGACAACAAGTACTCTAAAAGTGTGGAGGAATAGTGAATGAAGCAGGGCTTCAGCGGAAAACGAATTAGCACAATTGGCCACTGATGTAAACAACAACGTCTAAGTGCTTGTAAACAATCTATGTGGTCACTGCGAGGTTTACTGGTTCCCATCTAGCCGTCACTGAGAGTTCACTTGTTGAATCAGGCTTGCTCAGAAAGCCAAGAACTCAAGTGGCTAATTGCATTTTAGTAAATTTTGCCGGTACTTTAGTAATATAATTTACTAGAGAAAATGAATAGAATTTTATGAAATGGAGATATGAAGTCAATAAACATATGTTTTAATCAAGTGAATAAATTCATATAATTCATCTTTAGTTTAAATATCAAGTCAAAAAATATATTTTTTAATCAAGTTAATAAAATCATATAATTCATCTTTAGTTTAGATATCAAGTCAATAAAAATATGTTTTGATGAAGTGAATAAATTCACATTGACTTGATCTATGTTGCAAAGATCAAGTCAGAAAACATATGTTTTGAAGTGAATAAATCATATTCTAAATCTTTTTTTTAGACATCAAGTCAATAAATATACCATTTAATCAAGTGAAGTGCACTCATATTTTAAATTTGTTTTTTAGATATCAAGTCAATAAATACATAACTTTATAGATATCAAGTCAAGAAAATGTCTTATAAATAAATGGCTTTATTGATATCAAGTCAAGAAAATGAAGTATAAATACATAACTTCACATATATTCAATCAATAACCCCATGTTTTCATAAAAAGATGATAATGTTGATTTTTTTTTCCTTCTATATGATGCAAAGTTTTAAAAATTAAAAGGTGCCATAAATGTTCAAATGTTATTGCCTAGGTATCATTCTATACAATTCAAGGTAAATACTAAAATTAACACGTAAAATATATAGGATAAATGCTCATTGAAGCCAATTGAGGTGGATAATGTCCGTTTTAAAGCATATTTGGATGTTTTGTATTTTTTTAATATAGGTTTAATTTTAGTTACAAGGGTTGATTTCTTTTGCATTTTTTTGGCTAAAAACGTATTTGGATTTTTTGTCATCTTTTCAAGTACTTGGTCCATATAAATTATAGTGGTTCATTTTTCTTGCAATTCTTTTGGCAAAAGCATTGAATTATATATGGCAAAAGGGGAGGATATGGGTTAGTGCATATTCTTAATGCAAATATTAAAGTTTGAAGCGTCAACTAGTATCCCCCAAAAGGTAGTTGTAATATGCATACACCTTGTGATTAATACAAACTTCATTGAATATTATTTATAGTTAGCCATGTCGGTTCACGTAAAGACCATTTTTAGACTTCTTTTGACATGGTCCATCATTTCCACCCATTCACATGAAGTGGCTCGCTGGCTAAAGACATTTGTATGAATTTCTATCAACATTTATCTAAAATCTAGAATTGTTGTTATTTTATTCTATTTTTTTAATACATTTTTAATGATGAAATTAGGAATTTCATATTTTTATAATTTATTTTAGGATTTATTATATTAATTATTTATATTTTCATAATTTATTTTAGGATTTATGTATTAATTATTTTATATTTTCATATTTTTTTTTAGGGTTTAGGGTCCGCTTGGGCATATCGGGATCATGAGGTTGACAAGGCGTGGTGCAATAAGCAGGGCTTGCACTATGATGACTTCCGATGGGACTGGCTACGCATACCAAGCTGTTTCATCATTGTTTCAACACTGTTTCATCATTGTTTCATCACTGGCTATTACTATTCATTCAATGGGACTGGCTACGCATACCAAGCTGTTTCATCACTGTTTCAACATTGTTTCATCACTGGCTATCACTTTCAAATGAATAGTGTAATACCAATTCTGTTAGAACAAGCGGCCCACTGGCTAATCATATACTGGATGGACTCAAAGGACACTAGTGACATCTAGCCGCGTGGAGGAACCACTAGAAAGGGGTATGTCCATCCGTGATGGTCCAATGAGGAATATTTTCATTTTCACAAACATTGCATAAAAAACAATGTTTTTTCTAGAATTGTACATGGAAAGGTATTACATAGTTACTTCGACCATATATGAATGCTTCAATCATAAAATTGAAGGTACACATCCTATAAATGCACAAAGTTCAAGGTGACATGATACCATTGTATTATATTTTTTAGACAATCCTTTGAAGCATATCCATGTGACGACCTCAAAAGAAAAAAAACTAATTAATCATAAAAGTGTTGCAATTGGGCTATAGTTAAGTATGAAAGGGAATGTGGATGTTGGAAGTCTTTTGCTAAGTTATAAGAAAAAGACAAAGGAGTGATTACTGGAGACTACAAAGAAATGAAAAAGTGTAAATATCTATGGAAAACAAAATTAGGGAAATAGTTAATGTTGTACATTTTATACAATCTGAAATGAACAAATATTTGTTTCTTTCTCTCTCTCTCTCTAGCATGTCCATAATATTAAAGTATAATTCAAAGTACAAATAATAAAAATACAATAAAAAAAGCCAGTTCACTACATTTTGTGCAATATTCCTATAGTAAAAGGAAGAAAATTTACAAAAAGTATTTTCTATTGAATGTCAGAACAAAATATATTGTTGATTACTTTGTGCAACTTATAATAATTAAGAATAAAGACAACAATGATAATCATATATACAAAAGACATTCCACCTAAGATTTCATGTAAAGGTCAAGATACAACTAAAGACAAGTGTGAGTTATTTTATATAAGGTTCAAATTTGCAAATCAATACCTTAAATGAGGCTGTTTGTTTGTTAGTTAGTTAGTTAGTTAGTTAGTTAGTTAGTTAGTTAGTTAGTTAGTTAGTTTGTTTGTTTGTTTGTTTGTTTGTTTTGTTTTGTTTTGTTTGTAGCGTGGACAACTTCCTGATCGTGCATCCCCCGGCCACGTGCTTGGTACCGTCAGAAAGCTCTCGCCGAGGAGGGGTGCACCGGCTTGGTTTCGTGGCGTTTGGAGTGGTGGTACAAAAGTTATTGAATTTCAAAGTATTTATTGATTAAAAAATTAGAAAATTACTTTTACTTTGATTTTGGTGGCGTTCTTGGTACTGGGAGTGGAACCAGGAGTAGAACTGGGAGTAGAATCGGAAGTAAAACCAGGAGTGGAACCAGGAGTAGATGAAAATTGGGCCAACAGCACAGGGCCACACTAGTAGGTGTTGAAATGAAATTTCCAAATTTTGAGAAGTTTACAATACTTTGTAGGTCCACATAATGTTCAAATTTTGAGAAGTCCACAATAAGTTGCACAAATAGTATTGAAATTTGCTCTACATGTTTTTAAACAAACTTACTATAAGATCCTATGGATGGATGTGTCCAAAAATGTTTTTCATTTAAAATTTGGTGTTTGTATTTGAAATAATAATTTTGGAGTGTTTTTGACCTTACATTCATAAATAAATAGTTTACATTATATAAATAAAACCTTTTTCTTTTACAATATAGATATTTATAATTTTATTTTTAAAAATAGTTGTAAATATATAATGCTAGAAAATATAATAAATATGTTGAATATATAATGCAAGAAAATATATATATAATGCTGTGAATATACAATGAAGAAGTTATTTGATGACAATTTATAGTCCACATGAATTCTAATTTTTAAAAGTGAAATTACTATTACACTTTTATTTTAAAGCAAAAGCACATATTATGTAAATAAATTATTTACTTCAAACTCAAAGATTAGAATATGACTACAAGTTATTACTTTAATGTAAAAGAAGAATTATAATAATAATTTTTTTACTTTAAATTTAAACAACAAGTTATAACTAGAAGTTTTTATTTTAAAGTTTTTATTGTAATGTTTTTATTTTAATGTAAGAAAGAATATAACAAAAAACTATTATTGCTTCAAAGTGGAAAAAAGTGTTATAGAAGGAATATAAAAGAGTCAAAGTAAAAGATAAAATTAGTTTCAAAATGTATATTTTTAATATAACTTAGTGTGATTAGTGACAAATGATTTTTTTCTACATGTTACTAATTGTACTAACCTCAGAAATAGAGGTTAGTGTGGTTAGTGACAAATGAATTCTTTTTTCAAATATGCTACATGTCACTAATTGCACTAACCTCAAAAATAGAGGTTAGTGTGGTTAGTGACAAATTTTTGTGGCAATATGTCGTATGTCACTAATGTGAGTATAAAATTGAATTACGTTGAATTCATCACATTTGGTTTTTGTTATCACTACTTATTTTGTCTTGTTGGTGACCAATTTTAATTATTGACAAATGTTAAGGTACTATTGCTATGGGTTAAGGGATAAATTTTCATCGTTCTACATTGTTTTCCTTATATGATGAAGTAGGGATTGAAAAGAATTCTTGTAATGAATTTAGAAGCATAGTATAACTCAAGAATTTGATCAAAAATACAATGTCAGTCATATCTTATTTTAGAACTGTAACTTGCTAGTGTGAGTGGATAATTTAACTAGAAATTGAATATTAACCTTGGACTTCATGTAATTAAGACATCTTTCTTTACGTAACCTTGGATGGTTAACTACATCTAATCAAATGTACTACAGAATTAATTGAAATGGATGATAACTTGTCTACTTAATTAACTGAAATGGATGATAACTTGTCCACTTAATTAACTGAAATGGATGATAACTTGTCCACTTAATTAACTGAAATGGATGATAATTTGTCCACTTAATTAACTGAAATGGATGATAACTTGTCCACTTAATTAACTGAAATGGATGATAACTTGTCCACTTAATTAACTGAAATGGATGATAACTTGTCCACTTAATTAACTGTGCATTAATGGCGATTGGACTATTAGCCCCGTCAGCTGACTTCAATACAACCACTATTAAATTGATTGTTGTTTCCTGATTTTTGGTTGGAGTTTTGTATGGTGCGTGGAGCTTGCTGCCACTGAGTTGCCAATCTTCTGACTAGTGGGGAGTATGCGGAGCCACTGTTGCTAATCGGAATTCGTGGAGCTGAAATTAGTCGTGAGAGTTTGCACTGTTGTTATCACAGATTGTAGGTGCGGCAATGTCTTCCAAAACTCCAAAGCGCCGCACAAGCAGAAGCATGAAATTGCGCAAGCTTGATCCGACAGATAGCCACAATTCTACGCGGGGGAGGACTCCATCTTCCATCCCGGATGCACCAGCTGAATCATCTGAGCGAAGCCGAGGGGGCCGCGACGATGGAGCTTTAATCAAATTTGCAGCAGCTCCTATGGACACGACGGTGCTGCCAAGGTTTTCAGTAGGGTCAAATCAACATTTTGATGACATTGTGGATTTATCTGCGTTGCCACCTGACCTGCAAAGTCGACTTACTTTAGGCGCACCATTTCTTTTGGGACTCAAAGATGCTGTCTATGATAAACCTTTCTACAATCAAGTCGCTGGGTTGTGCGCATCAGGACCCCATTCAAATGAGGTGACGGAGGACATGATGCCACGTTCAGAATGGGCTTTGAAGTGGTGCGGAGCAGAAGCCGTTGCCGATTTAGCCTCAAGAATCTGGCTGATGGACGCTGAAACGGATGCCACTCGTGAGAAGTATGAATCATTGTATGCTAGGGTTTACGGCAATAAGCCCGACAATGGCTCCTTGGCAGATTTTTTCCTAAGAGCAACGACCTATTACTTTGAAAAGAATGAACCAGTGGATTGGGTTGCTCAAGCGTTGGAGATCCACAAAAAGAGGTTTTCAAATCCCACGCTGAATCCCCAAAAGTTGATGCCTCCGTGCCTGACAAAACAGGTCCAACGAATGGTCGATGAGTTTGCCAACTTCTTTGCCAACTCTCATGGGCCAGCTTCCCCTCAAGTCAAAAATCTAGGACCATCTTACCTAGATGACTATAAACTTCGAGTTGAAAGTGCATTGGAAGATGAGGCTGCGTGCATTGATTAGGTATGTATCCACTACTACTTTGCCGTTTGATTTGTCATTGGAATTTTTTGGGGTTCAGATTTGGTGGTTTGGTGGCCACTGGCCAAACGATTTTGAGAAGCCTAAGGAACTTGTTTTTAGAATTAGTATGTGTTGTTGATTTTTTGAACTTAGAAGATGGAGCAGAAAAAATGGGAGGCGGATAATCCAGGCTCTGGTCCCTTGTAAATGCTTGCATGTTTAGAACATGCTTCTAACAATGCCCTTTTCTTTTGCAGATACTCCTACTGAAAAATGATTTGGCCATGCTAGAGCTAGCCCTTACTACAGCCAACAAAGGTCTTCAGCACCACAACATTGACCTGGAGCTATCGATTAAGTTGAAACACGATGCAGAAGCAAGGGGAGACACACAGTATTTGAAACATGCATTTGACCAAATCCAGGCCATTGCAAAGACTATTACAGATGCTGTGGAGACAGTTAATAACTTGGAAGAGCAAATCAAAGCAAGTAAGGCCAATGTGGAGATAGCAGAGACAGAGATGCTTCCTCCGCTGAGGTCAATTTTGAAAGACAGGAAGATCCAATTGCTAGATGCCATTTCTGAAGTTGGTGTGTTTCCACAGCACATCCTTCCCAAATTGCCAGAGTGTGGTGCAATGGAGACTCTGTGTCCATATTGCTCCAGAGTTTATGTTTCAAATGCCTTTGTTCCTCTCTTGTGTGGTTGTCGCTACCACCCCCCTTGCATGCGGGCATTGATTTTTACTGGACAGATGAATTGTTTGGCGTGCGGTGCACGACCACATGGAACATGGATGGCATATTGGGGATATCCCTTGGACCCAGAAATGTCTTCACAGGTGGAGGAACATAGAGCAAGAAGCATGAGAGAGGAAGATTGGATGGAGGCTGCCCCTGATAAACTGGGGTCTGTAGTTCCATTTGGGCCGGAACTGTCAAATTCTGCAGGTGCTTCGGCTGTGATTCCATATACCACATGTGGTTGACATCTCAAACCCGTCTTTGTAAATGATATTCTTAAACTAAACTTTGTTTATAAATTTTTTTATGTTTAATTTTTGAAAATACAAGTAAGATGGGGTGGACATAAGTGACAAGTCTTTTTATTGTAGCTGAAGACCTTCAATACAGCCAGACAGTCTATACAGCCATTTGGTTAGACTGAACTTTTTTATATGTAGCCCTTTATCTACAGGCAGGAACTCAAACTGTCCATGCTGTAAATGTAATGTAAATTTTTTGTGACTTTCTATCTGGCATTCTTGAACTGCCACAACTACTGAGCATTTTTGGAATCTTAGTGCCACCTCATTTTGAAATTGAGGCGGTTACAGATGTTGTTGATTGCAAGCCAGAGCATGTCCTCCCCAATTTCACAGACTGAATCTATATAATGCATTTCTTTTTGGCTCACACAATTTCTTAAACCCTTTTACCAATAAATTAAGGAGGCTCAACACTGTAGCACCCAAATTTTGCCTATACAAAGAAAGCACTGTTGTTGAAACCGAGCTATGTAACATGGCAGTGAATCCGGCTTCCAAATTTTGGTGTGAAATCGACTGTTGGAAACACACCAACTTCAGCGTACAAGCGGAAGCATGACATACTGACATAGTGGAAGCATGTCAGACTGGCAAGCTTGAAAGTTACCTACCTGTCATCGTCAAGCAGGTCAACGGTGGGGTCAGGTAAATTTCTTCCTCGTCCAGTACTCTTCAAGTATGCTCCAAGCACGTTGAGTGCTCACTCCTCATTGGCCAAATTTGAGAGGGAAGGCCAAGTCACAATGGCCCATGCCAGCTCAAAGTGCCTTCAAGAACGCGTTGTACAGTAATGCCGATTTACAAGAAAGGGCCCTTTTCTCATCCGAGTTTTCCTCTAATGGAAAAATACTTGCGTTGCCTGACTGGGAAAAATGAAAGGATTTGCCATGCAAGGTAATGTATGGCGGAAGTTCACAAGTAGGAAACCAGCATCCTCCCGTGTATAAGCTGCGTTCCCTCTATTGTCTGTGGCCTTCACCCAGTCACATCACAGGAGAATGATATGGGTATTCAGGCCGCCTTAATCCAGAAGCAATATGTCTTGAAGCACGCCCATATAGTTGATGGACAAGTCACTGACAGTGTCAAAAGTCACTTCAAAAAGAGATGTGACGCCGCTATTGTAGCTTTTCAATCGTTCAGTTGTTGCATCATCCACTCTGAAGTGGTTACTGAAAGCAGTCACCCGGCTGTACCTCATGGCTCTCTGAGATGGCTTTGCACTCAGCAACAACCGGTCTCGGTCTTCAGGGTTACGCATATCAAGATCATAGTCCCGGACAGAGCTGAACATCTAGTCCACTAGCAAAGGCGTGGAAGGATTCTCTTTGCTTTCAACCCTCCATTTCCTACCAAAACAACTAAACTGCAAGATTAAACAGCTGTTAATAAAACAGGGCCGCTTCACGTACATTTCAGAGGAAGTAATCACTGCACAACGCAATGGAAAGGCCATGTATTGTGGCAGAACTTCCAGTGGATTCAATGAAGTCGACTAGGAATTGCATATTGGTACTTAGCACTACTTTGTGATCCAGAAACGACTTCCACGCAACTTTGTGGAAACTTAACATTACTCTTATTCTACTGAAGGAGGATGCAATTGCAACTACGAATGTAAGAAGTAAAGTACAAGTACTTTCGGCGCATGGTCTGTTTCAGAGAGGCACTCACTTGTAGAAATCTTCCATTACGGCTCCGTTCATGAGGACAAATTGGTGTGCAATGTCTCTTAGCGCAGGGGTCATTATATATGGCTTCTCTGCACCTTGCAGAACTTCCTCCGCATCCCCGTACTCTTCCTCTTTGTCCCACACATGCCTTTGCGTGAATTCAAACTTCTGGATGTGCTCTGTAATGAAACCCAGACATTCATCTTTCAAGTACCCCTCTGCCATGCAAGCCTCCGGCCGGGCAAAATTCCGGACATGATTCTTCAATACTTTCATATAACGCTCCACTAGATACATCCACCTTGCAGTCACTGGGCGACACAAGTCTAATTCCACAACTAGATGGTAGGGGAGATGCGTCATAATATCAAAGAACGATGGAGGGAATTCAATCTCCAGCAATGCCATGCTTTTATCAACATCAGCTTCCAGGGAGGCAAAGTCAGCAAGGTTGTAGACCTTTGTGCAAAGATGGCGAAATAGTTTGCATATGCGCATTACAGCCATGCAAGGACCAGGGTTCATGAGGCTTCGCAGGGCTAGAGGCAAGACCTGTTGCATGAACAAGTGGTAGTCATGCAATTTAAGGCACCCAAAATTCTTTTTCCTTATGCACTTTCCTAGGTCAGATGAATACCCGCTTGGCGTTTTCAGGGTCTCGATGCACTGCGCAAACTTCTCAAACTCGTCTTCTCTTAGCACTTAACTGGCTTGAGGCTTTAGCATTTTCCCAGCCTTGTGGGGGTGGGGCGTTAGTCACAAATGCCTCTTGATCGCCCGCCTCTGCAAGTCCCTTCGGACCTTCACAGTGTCTTTCTTTCCTGTGATAGTTTTTTGGAGGTTCTTTGCTAAATTCATTTCATAGTGCATGACGTCCAACGTGTTGCAAATGAGCAGATCCTGCACATGATCCGCAATAACGAACACTAATGGAGTTAGTGTTCATAGAATAAGGTAAGAGCTGGGGTGAAGAAGAAGAGGCCGTGCCTCTATTTGTGACGACTTATTGCAGCAGAGTTGCAACTAAGTGACACTATGTCTCTGCGACTCAATCTCGACTTCTTTGCGACTAGAATGCAACTTCGAAGTTGGGACTGAGTGCCATTGGAGTCATATTCCTTCTGCTATGTGAGGCTTACGTTTTAGAGGGAGAGAGAGACTGACCTTCTAATATGGCAATCTGAAGAGAATGCTCATGCGCTTCACACCATGGAGTTTTGACAGGTCACTTGCAGCGCCTTCTCTGTGCCCAGTTGCTTTCCACGCTTTGAATTCACCCACATGCGCGAGTTGCTCCTCCACTGTTATTGGACAAGGTTTAGGTCTGCTTTCTATAGAGCCATTGAAGTGGTCCTTCATGTGCGCAGACCGGAATGGATGGTGCTTAGGTAACCAACAGCATGTCCCACCGTAAGTGCACTTCCCCAGTTCAACGAAATGCTTAGCAACCAAGTTCACGCCGCATCAAGGGCACATTGCGTAGCCTTGATGAGAAAATCCTCCCACTGTACTGTACCCTGGGAAGTCGTGTATAGTCTATAGTAACATGGCGCAAAGTTGAAAGGCCTTGGACGCGGCGTCCTTCAAAATGTCATATGCAGGAACTCCCTACTACAAGTGCAGCAACTCCTCCACGACAGGCTCTAAGTAGATGTCAAATACTTTTGAGGTCACGAACCCTTTCCTCGGAATTAGTAAGGTCAGAAGCACAAAAAATTTCTTTGTGCATAGCCAGGGGGGGACATTGTAATTTAGTAGAAGCACTGGCCATGTTGACAAGGATGACCAATTTTGTTTGAATGGATTCACGCCTTCTGTAGCCAAAGCGAAGTGAGCATTTCTGGGATCATTTACAAAAGTGGGGTCTATATTATCATGGAAGTGACGCCAAGCTTTTGAATCACAAGGATGCCGAATGTGCCCATCCCCTCCCTCCTGGTTGCTACAGTTGTCATGATGCCACAGCATGAGTTGCGACAAAGTGGGGCTCCAATACATTTGGAGAAGGTGTGGAATTATTGGAAAATGACGGAGAACTTTCAGGGGGAAGCTCTTCCGCTCTTCATCTTGAAATCGGGATTCATCGCACTTAGGACAATGAAGTGCCTCTGCATCACTATAAGAAACTGGCCTTTTTTGTGATGTTTGAAAAAACGTCGTATGATGTCCGGTTTGACATGTCTGAGAGTCAACGTAGATGTCACCTAAAATCGCGTCATAGAAAACAAGCAAAAAACGTCTGGTGTTTTCAAAAAACGTGCCAATTTCTACCTTGTTTTTTTCTAACGTCCTATATAACAGGGTCTTCCAAGCTTACAAAATGAAAGCACGTGGAGGCCATATAGGCAAAATTTTCATCCATGCAGGGCCAAGTAGGCAACTTTTTCCTCCAGCCCATTTTTTTCATCTATCCTTTTTTCTTAATCCAACCCATTTTTCATCCAATCTATTTTTCATCCAACCCATTTTTTTCATCCAATCCATTTTTCAAAAACTAATTAGTCAATAGAAATTAATCAATAAAATTATGCAATAAAAAAAAAGTAGAGTTCACCAAGAATTTAAAAAAACTTACCATTTATCATCAAATTTATCTTGATGACATAATTACGTGAAAATGAAGATTTTCAGGGTCATATTTTTACCCATTCTTTGTCCATGGTGAGACAAACAATATGGGATAATTAGCCTACATTGTCTCAGATGTCCAGTCCGACATCCAATCCATTGTTCCAAACATCTGGCCCGACATTCATCCATCCATTTTTAATTATTTTTTCAAAATATGCCACGTGGCTGCCCTTTTCCAAGTCTACTTGCTAACGTGGCAGCTTCTGTTGTATGCGACGTTATATAAAATCATGGCCACGTTGCAGTCGACATCATCACAAACGTAGCCGTCTACAATGACATAGTCGTGTTTTTTGCAAAACACTTACACCTTTCTGCAAAACACGTACATGTTTTTGCAAAACATGTATACGTTTTTTAGAACATCTGATGTTTGAAAAAACACAACGCATTTTTGCCTAAACGCCACCAAAAACAGGCTTTTCTTATAGTGCATGTTCCCCGCGGAATAGAATATAGTCTCGCTTGCATGCGTAAATGGTGTTGTACAACAAACCCAACTTCTCTGTCATGGATTTGTCTACATAGTACGTCTTTGGCAGCGCATTATCCTTAGGCAGCAGGTGTTGGTTGAGGATACTGAAGAGTTCGTTGGTGCATGTATTGCTGATACCATGCACCATACAAAGATTCATCAATAATACTGTGGCAGTTAGTGTGCTGGACCTTGCGCCATTGTACAGGACATTCATGGAATCCTCTATTGCAGTCAGGTCTAAATTGTCTGCTCCCCCATTGGCACCCTTTGACTTTTCTCTCGAAAGCGGTTGGTCATGACACTCTTCACTGTCTACATTGTCTTTGATACCCATCTGCTTGCACTCTTCCTGGATGGAATCCGCAGTTGCAAACGTGTTCATAAATTCCTCTTGAAATCTCTCCGCTGTTGACGGTGTCTCTTCACCAGATGGTGCCTCCTCAACAGCATGGAATGCCTGCTCCAATACTACAAACATTCATAGTGGCATCCACTTCCCTTGTAGCCTCGACATGTGCGTTCCAGAATTCCTCTTTCCATTCCTCGTCTAAGGGGTCCAGGGTGCCAGGGCCGGTTCATCTCCATGATGCAGCATCCCTCTCGTTCCGGATGAGATGGTCCCGCACGTTCCAAATCAAGATTTTCTTTCGGTCCTTGCATAGCATGCAAGGACAATGGAGTCACTTCACATTTGATTATGAAGCCGATTGAACCTCCCTCGTCCATAGCCGGTCATCTCTTAGGCGCTGCCTGTGAGTATCAGACAGCGGCAGTCTGGCGGGTATCATCTCCAAAAAATGAGGGCTTACTTAGACGTCTGGAATTTGCTGCACTTAAGGCATGAGCACCAATCAGAGAAATTTCCACCACGAACATATAAGCTTCATTATAGGGCAACGTAGGTGCACGGGCTTGTACTTAACTGTGAGATGACTTCTAAAAGTCATATTGTAGTCACTGTTGACAACTGTCACTTCTACTGTTCTATACAACTCCTAGCAATCACTACAAAGTCAACTTCCGCAACTCTGGCAATGGTCTGATGGCTCTAAGGAATTGAGGGATGCACTTCTGCACTCTAGAAAAAATGAGTCACATATTTCAAGGTGCACTCATATTGACAAGGTCCACAATGCTGTATACGATTCACCACAAAGATGCCGACCTGTGTGACCAAGAGTTTGATTAAGGCGGTCGACGGTGTTAGTCCAAAATTGGATGTGCAGAAGTGCGTTCCATCAGAGGAAGTACAAAAGGGGCGGAAGAAAGAGGCGGTATAAAGAAAAAATGGAGCTCCACATGACTAGCAGACATGGAGCAAGAAGGTAAACTTCAATGATTAAAGGAGGCGGTTTCGAAGGCGACACCAAAGGAAGATAAGGTAGAAAAAAATTTCCACCAAGAGAGGTTATTTTTGGCCAAGGGAGGTTCCTAAAAACACATATACTCATTTAGTTCAAGTATATTGAGTGATCTTCTTCCCATTGTCTGAGGAATTGAAGACCAGCCTTGGTTGCTATTGCTAGTCTGGCAAATAGAAGGATATCATTGGAATTAGCGGAGTTTAAAAAGGCTTATGACGTGTGTCTTCTTGCAGACCAATTAAGCATTAGAAAATACAATTCCAAGCATTCAAGGTATTCCATGCTTCTACAACCACAGAAGGGGCATAGTCAAGCGATGAACATTGTGGCAAGTACGGGACAGATTTCTCAAACGTGGCTGAATCAAATGACAATGGAAAATGGTAGCATTGCGGTTTAGAAAGTAAAAGAGAATGAAGGTTAGCAGGTTCGGGACATTACAGCATATACTTTTTTAATCTCTCGGCTAGCCATGACATGTCCCGATTTACAAAAGCAAAATGTGCATAGCAACATATGGATAAAAGAAAAAATGACAATGAAAATGAGGGGGAAGTTTAAAAAAACGGATAACATACAGCAATGAGGGGGAAGTTTACAAAGATGAAGAATTACAACAAATGGATGATGGGAGGGTTACAAGGGCAAGAAATAGATTCCGCAGCTAACCTCCTAAAAAATGGCTAAAGAGAACCCGTTAATGCTTCAAGCTGGAAAAAAAATTATTGATTACCATGAGTCCTCCAAAAGTGACAAGCGAGTTGTTTTATCACATAAGCCCCCAAAAGGGCAACAAATGGATAGAAGGGAAATGCTTGACAAATGCACCACGCAGAAGCCTCACACAAACACATATCACAAAAGAAAGATGTTAATTTGGACAAACAACACATACCTTACATGATGAGTACACAATTCAAATAGGGAGGGGGGTGGAAAATAAAGACTTCAGGATCATACATAGGTGAAAAAAGCTACAAGGACATGTGCTGATTTCTAAGTCATTAATCGTGACTCACCAATGACTACCTAAGTTGCAAAGAAATCATTCTCTGCAACTTTGAACTTCCACGCCACTACATGGAGTCCACGATCGCTTGCTTCATTCTCGGTGCCCTACAGTTTGAAATGACCTTTCATGCATAGCGCATACACTAATAGTCATTCAATGATTAAAAAAATCAGTAAATTATCTACTCAAGGACTTGAATAGACTTCTGATCATTGCCATTACACATATAGAGCTCAAGGGCAGATCAATAGGAGATCATGCAACTTGTGGCCGTCAACTTACACATTAGTGCGCACTAATTACACAATCTTCCATTAATGGTAAGCCGCCAATATCTTCCTCCGCAATCATAAAACAAAGCCTCATCTTGAAACCGAACTTTGTCATTCATTCTAGTCCCTATAAGTACTGAGAAGTTTGTGAACTAACCTGACTTTGAAGGCGTTCCTCCAGATAAGCACGATGCAAGTCAGTGCCGGCTTGAACTCCAACGCCGCGACTCCGCGCCCACTGCAGAGTTTCGGTTCCTTCACTTTGTAGGTCCTCTTCCGTAGTTGATCAGTAGCTCCCTCACACTCTGTTGGCACTTACGGCTAGTCGCATTGCAGGTCTTCTGAATTAGGGATCACCATGAATTGATGGACAGTCCTCCGCAAGAGAAGTGCGAGTACAAACTATGGCGAGACAGAATCGTGAAGGAGGTTCAAGCAAAGATGCTACTAATCCTCCAAGCCCGACGCAAACTGTAAGTATATCTTTGTCCTCCACTTTGTCTTGACCTTGAGTAGGTAAACGCGGCTGCTATACGCTTTTGTAGCCGTTGCAGCATTACAGTCGACTAGAGACTTGAATAGACTTCTGAAACCCATGTCGAGGGGCTAAGCATTACTAAATGATGGAAATAGAACCTATCAATCAGACCCCATAGTCTTGGTGAATAGTGCCTCTGGATTTTACTATTGGCGCTGCCCTGCTCTTTGGCGGCACAATAGGGTTTTGTGCCGCAGTTATTAATTTAACCGCGCCGCCATTTACTTAGCTTCTTTGCAGTCGCAAAGGAGTCGTGAGGAAGATGGATTTTGCGACTAAGAACTATTTAGCAACAACTTTCAAATCATTTTCTAGTCGTGAAGAAGTTGCCTTCTCATGCAAACCCTAAACCCTAAACCCTAGATGTGCTCCCAAGCTTATCGCATGGACTGTCCTCCACTTCTGTTTTGTTTGAGTGCATCATTTATAGTTGTTTTTGCTTGCCGTCCATCTCTTGAAGGATTTAGGGTTTTAGCTTGGTCTCCGGGCTGTGCATTGCAAGGACACCCCTCACGTGCAGAAGGAGCCCAAAGAGGACATCGAGGAGGAGGAGGGAGAGGCTAAATATTTGCGGCATTCCAAGCGTGACCTTCGAGGATGCAAGGGTGGGAAGGAGCAGAGCTTACGCGCAGCGGGGAGGCGGGTGCAATTTGTAGATGAGATGAGCAGCCAGCCAAATTCCTCCGAGGCAACCGAGTCCAATGAAGAGGCCATAGCAAAAGGTATGATGACATTAGCTATTGCTTGTTTACATGTGTAGCAGCAGGCTACCTCGGAGGCTGTGCTTGCAGGTAATTTAGCATCACGCTTCTGTTAATTTGTATTAGGATTTTTTTCAATGTTCAAAATTCTGCCCTTGGTCCGTTGTGATTGCATGTATTCATGCAAATTTTTGAATTTTGTATAGCTCATGGTGCTAGGGAAGGATCCAAAATTCCACTTTGCGAGGTCTTACTTAGACAAGGGTGCTTACATTAACGCCTTCGTTTTTTATTCATGCTCTATAGCAAATGAAGACTTTGATTTGAGTGATGATGACATCTCTTTGGAGGAAGAAGAGCCCAATCCTCAGCGTCAGTCTAAGCGGCAACGCCCCGCTTCAATTCTGAAGAAATCTCTAAAGAAGGCTACAGTCAATAGAGCGTGCAAGAGACAGCAGTGGCTACCTGCCCTCATTGCAATGGGTGCCAGGGCATTATATGCCTGATGGACCCCCACGAGCCTCGACTCCGTAGGTGCAACCTTATCTAGCTTTACGGGCTAGTCCCTCTGCAGCTCAAGAGGCTTATGACTTACACTAGAAGAAACCCGGGTTTTTTTTATGTCTGCCCAAAACATGCAATGTCCAAGGCCTAACATACTATGTCCGCTGAGACATCAAGATGTTAAAGAAGAGGATTGCAATTTAGGGTAAATTTCCAAGAATGTTCTAGATGACTGCGAAAAATTTGAATGGAACCAGTTGGTGTTACCAAAGACATTGAGATTTTTGATGACATTTTTAAGGACTCACTGATGTCCAACAAGGCGTCCGCAAAAACATAGATGGCCACGTCAGCTTTGGGGGAAAAATTTCAAGGAGGATAATTATTTGAAAATCACTTTCTCCTTGGATAAAAGTCTGACCAAGATTAAAAAAATGGGATTGGGCAGCCTCCGGGCAGCTTTTGGAGAAAATAAGATGACATGGCATATGACATGGCATGCCACGTGTAAATTAGTTGACATGGCATAAAATTATGCTGATGTGGCATGCCACGTCAGCATAGCGGGGCTGTTTCTTTGTGTTTTCTACACTTATTTTGGAGATGTCTAAGTAGACGTAGAGATGTCACTGGAGACATCTTATAAAACGTTGAGATGTTTTCTTGGACATTTTTGTAGACTTCTAGATTTTTTAGAAAACATAGTCACACTTGGTATATTGTCTATGGAGACATCATTAGAGTGGCCTTTGAGACATACAAAAAACATCCTATTGGACGTCTGTATGCTATTCTACCAAAATTTAAATCCAGTGTTTTCAATGTCCCATATAGTTTGTCGTCCCCTTTACCACTCCACTTGTATAAAGAACCCATCTTTGCGTTTTCTACACTTGTATTGGAGATGTCTAAGTAGACGTAGAGATGTTACTAAAGACATCTTATAAAACATTGAGATGTTTTCTTGTATGTTTTTATAGACTTCTATATTTTTTAAGAAACATAGTCACAGTTGGTATAACATCTATAGAGACGTCATCAGAGCGGCCTTTGAGACATGCAAAAAACATCCTACTGGATGTCTGTGTGCTGCTCCACCCAAATTTAAATCCAGTGTTTTCAATGTCCCATATAGTTTGTCTTCCCCTCTACCACTCCACTTGTATAAAGAGCTCGTCTTTTCCCCTCCATAAACTCACATCAAGTGGCTTTTTGAAGCCATGTGACATAATTGCCAATTATAATATATTTTGTATGGCATATTATGTATGGTATATGATGTATGATGTATGGTATATTATGTATGCTGTATAATGTATGGTGTATTGTGTATGACATGTTATATTGAACATTCTGACATGCATGAGGGACATCATATGAGACATGTGAGACTGTCCATATTAACATCATGTTGAATAGTCCATTCCATTCCATGA
This sequence comes from Neckera pumila, assembly GCA_963969595.1. Lineage (NCBI taxonomy): Eukaryota > Viridiplantae > Streptophyta > Bryopsida > Hypnales > Neckeraceae > Neckera > Neckera pumila. Next base: position 6,042,078 of record OZ018408.1, on the reverse strand, counting down.
ATGTTTAATGTGACATCATTTTGATCTTCTAGATCATACCAAACATTGCCAGAGGTATTCATGATGAAAAGTAGATGTTTACATTGATGTCACAAGAAATTTGGACGTCTAAGGTGATGTTTCAAAATACATCTATGAAAACGTCTGGACATCTGAGTTGATGTCTCAGAAAATGTATAGATGTCTATGTTGACATCTTCAAAGATAGTAAGAAAATTCTTAGATAACAAAAAAATATGCTGATCTGGCATGCCACGTCATCCTTGCTGGATGCCACGTCATTTTTCCCGCCGCCACCTCAAATGCCACTTCATGGTCAAAAATGGATGAAAAAGTTTCCTACGTGGCTGCCCATGCACATGTGGCGCTTAAGTGGCAGCCACATGGCGGCTTTTGAGGACCCCGTTGACCCATGTTTTTTGGACATCAGAGCCCCCAGCATGTTGATGTCCGATGTCAAACCTGATGTCAAACCCAAGTCTTGAGCAACGCGAGTTTTTGGACATCCACGTAGACATTTCAAGACACCAGTCGGAACATCAGCATGCAAAATCCAGGGATAAAAAAAAACACGGGTTTCTTCTAGTGTTAGGAGGGAGACACCAAGGACGAGTGGAGGTTGGGAGGGATCCGCGTGCTTAAGGTGCCAAACCTACCTGCATCAAAGTACTAGAGAATGGTGACATTGATCAGGCTTCGGAGAGGAAGAACGCATGGGACGAGGCAGTTTGGAATTATGTTCCCAAAATCCTAGACCTGAGCATCGTGGAGTGGGGCAAGCAGAGGCCAACTGCTATGCAAAAGCTGAGAGATGCAATTGACCAACAGTTTGATTACATTGGAAATTTGCTGAGCATGCTAGGATTTTACACAACCATCACGAGGTACATGAAGTCAGAGAGGTCACGGCTTAAAATGTGGTAGCTGAGAGGAAATACATCTCCCTAAATCTGTGTGGACGGCAAACAATAGAAGTGCTTGAAGGCTTACTGGAACACACCTGCACAACATCGGAAGGCAAAGAAGATGTCCGCTGCCCAACAATGCATGGCGAATTATTCCACAATGGAAAGGAGAGGAAAATCCGGATCATCCTCGCAGGTGGTGAACACTTCTATGCACGGTCTACTTGTCTATTTGATATGCTGTCCCTCTACATTGTCTTGCGCCCATTCTTGCGCTGAGGAACTTATGTTGAAGCACCCTAAACCATCTAGTACAGGTGAATTGAATTTTTTGGTTGCCTTGTAGACGCAGAGGGAAGACAGGTCCAACAATCCAATCTAGGATGATCCTCTCGAGTCCATGCAGACGTCGTCACTGCAAGGAGGTGCGGGGATGGTAAGTATTTGCCGTTAGAAATCATGCAGTCATTGTCTTTGAATTGAGCATTGCTTGTGTGAAAGGATGTTCAAAGCGCCAAGATGTTGCCTTACGTGTGTCATTGGTAGGTACAGTGTGTGGCTTTTGAATTCAATGTAATCATCTTTACCTTTTAAATTCAAAGCAGGAGTTTAGAGTCTTGGGTATTATTTCAGTTTAAATCATTGCGAGGGAAGTCGTCCTCATGGGCAAGGAGTCACTACCATGTTGATGCCGAGTACAACATGATTAATTGATTATCATGGAAGTGCCGCCCATCCCGTTCTGGAAGTTGCGCCTCAATTGTGAATGAGTTGAGAGAAGTCATGAAGAAGTGTCATACTAGTCGTCAATGAGTCTCGTACAAGTCGTGATTGAATCAAGCCGCTGTCATGAAGGCCCATCTTGTTCTCCTGACCTAAACCGCATATTTCACTGAAGCATACCAAGGACTTGGACAGGCAACAAGTATACAATAATATTGCACGCGAATGTGACGTAGTGCTTATATGAATTTTTGGGGACAATAGAGTGCAGGGTCAGGTGAATTTGTGACTACGGCAACTATAGCAAGCTGGAAGGCGGATGTCAACACAAAGTTTTCTGAACTTGTGCAAACAGCGTCAAAGCAATTTGCAGCTATGGATAACCTCCGTGACATGTTCTCTTCTTTCATAAGCGGTTCCAAGCCTTCCGATGGTGTCAGCCCGGCATTGTCCATGGCGGCGTTGGAGTCCACAGAGCAAGTGGCGGGAAAAAAGCGGGACCGTCTTTTCCTTGCAAACATGGAGGACGTCACTTTAGTGGAGGATGACATGCCATTCCATGTCCAAAAGCGCGCACCATTGCCAGAACCTCCCTAGAAGAGCAATCGCAAGGTGATTAAGCGAGGAACTAAACCCGCGGATCCTGCCTGCCTAGGGAAAACCCTGTCCAAGAAAATTGTGCCTGTCGTCGTCCCCCCCACTCCATCGGCCACCAAACTGGTAGGGTCTGACAAGGCCCCCAATAATGGAGGAGTGTGTTCACCGGCTCACAGTGACAAGTCGTGCAAGAGTGGACTGGCGTCAAAATTAGAAGGTGCAATGGTTTCCGCCTTGCCAAACTCAACGGCACAAGAGATCGTAGCTCAAACAGGTGCTGCAGCTGCAGAGGCGTCTCCAGAAGCATTGACGGGGGCCACAATGGAGGGCCCACCTTCAGGAGTCGTCGCGCCAGCAAACGATTCTCCAGAGGTTCCGGTTGCAATTGAGAAGTCTGTTGCCGCTTGCACGCCCAACGCAAGCGCTTCCAAGGCTGCTCCCATTGCACGCATAGCGTCTTTGGCAAAACCACCCGCTGCTCCAGTCGCAGCATTGCAAGAGAAGGCCATGGAAGATGCCGCAAAGAAAGTGGGTACAAAGCCCAGGAAGGTAAAAAAATCAGCTAAGTCTCCCATGAAGGTACATGCTGCCACTAGGGTTCCTCAAAATATGTTGACAAAGGAGAGGCTTGGGATGGTCGACAGCGACAAGGATGTAAGGAATGCTTCGGGTAAGGTGAAATTATTAATCTTCAATGTGCAGGGGACATTGTTGGATTGTAGCTTACTCGCAAAAGGAAACCCAAACAATAACATTAGGACAACAACAAAAATGAATTTGAGGAGAGTTGTCTTGAAACCATGGCTGAAATCGTTTCTTTCCCGTTGTTTTGTTCACTTTGCTGTGGCCTTTTGGGGCAGCAAGAGCACGGACTTCATGGAAGACGTTTTGCCCACCATTATGGCAGGCCCATTCCAGGGACCCAATTCTGTTCCCTTATTTTTGTGGTCCGGTAAGCAGTGCCAGTTCTCGGATGGTGAGGACGGAGTCCCTCCTTTGTGGGGCAAACATTTATCAAAAGTGTACAAAGCGTGGCCGCAGTTTAATGCAAAGAATACCATTATCATAGACAGTAAACCTTATAGAGTCGCCTGCAACCCCCCCACAAATGTGAATGTGAATGCACTGTTCTATTTGACTGAACTATCCAGCTTGGTTGACGACAAGGAATACTTGAAGTGCAGCTTGTAGCCGCTCTTGGAGGCACTTTCAGAATGTCCAGACATGGCTGCTTTTCGGTTGCAGTACTCGTCACTAGTGCACCTAAGAATGGATGACATGATTGCTAAGCGCCAACAGGGATCACCATATGAGTTTCTTGACCTCGTAGAAGGTGAGGGGACCGACGCCCGCCATGGTTGCACTCAGTGACTATCCCCTCACCTTCGCTTCCTTCACATATCTAACCATTTCTATATCATCTTGCAGGAGAAGCCGTAGCCTCACAAGACTAGGGCGAAGGCAGCAGTGGAGAACTCCAAGAAGGGCGATAGTTGGTCAAAGAAGGTGCCTTCCTGAACCCTGCTGTGGTTCAATACATGTAGATGGAGTAATTCTTAAATCTATCACGTTCTTCACGTGAGTCTGCTACCATGTTCACCTTGTCATCCCCACTCACAGTCTACAATCAAGACACCGTCATTCAAGAGTATCGCAGAAGTAGCGAAGATGTCGAGTTTTAGTGAAGTGCGGTCGGGAAGTCTTGTTTAAGTCGTGTCTAAGTCACGTCATAGTTGTCTATGCTACTATGTGGAGTGTAAGTGGCAAAGTAGCATGCCCTGTGGGGATGCAAAACCTTTCTTTGTCGGAACCTGCTCGTCATTCACAAAGATTCCTGATAGCAGGTAAATTGCCAATCCCTGTCCAAAATTATGTTCCCCCGCTTGGTACAGTATCGGAGACTTGTTTGATAATAGGTCATTGCTAGTGAGCGCGCTTGTACAAGTCTTCTTGAAGTTCTAGGGAAGGACACACATTCATAGGCAAAAAGAAGTGCCTATGCCTTTATATTGTCATGCATTGCATGTTGTTTGCACTCCGTGATTGAGGTGATCAAAGTAAACGTGTTGCTTAATGCAGTTCAGCATGGGGGATGAAGTCTTCCTCTACAACCCGCAATCCGTTTGACATACAGTGGCAAAAAGAACCGTCAGTGGCCTCCCTGGTGAAACAACGTTCCACTTCAAGGTCATACTGGAGCCGTGGATAAAGGTTGATCTAAGTGAGGTTTTGCAATGCAGGGTGCCGCTTATGTATCCAATTTTAGATGATGAGATGGCAAAAATTGAAGACGCGGTAGGGAGTAGCGTAATGTGGCATAGCAAGTATATAGATTTCACAACTTGAAGTAGAGTTTGTGCTTTGTGCATATGAGTGTGGGTGAGGTAGTAGATCAGTGTACCAAATAGGCCGAACTGTTGAAGTCGCCATTGTAAGTGCTGAGCGCCCCCAATTTTTTTTTTGGGAAAGACTGACCTTCTTTGTGGGCCATCATTGCAATTAAGTGGACTAGATTGCATAATAACCAAGTGCAAGCGTGAATGCCCACTGTCTATCCGAGATGCAATGTGATAGACCTTTAGAGTCACTTTTTAGCAAAGTCTTTACAAGCGTGGTTCTTCATGTTGAATCCCTATGTCGCTAATTTGCATAGCCTAGTGTCCTTGAGCAATCGACATCCACTGTTGCATGGATAACAGACTTGCTACTTTCGCGCAACAGCAACTTCGGATTAGAGTTGTTACAAAAAATTTAAGAAATATACAAATCGGACTATCACACGACTAAGTAATGACTTTTGCCAAGTCAATGTGCACCGTCAAAACTTAGCACACTCCGTTCTAACAGCAAAAAGACTGCAAAATTGTTGATGACATCGTCGTTTGGCTCTCTGCCATGACTTCTTTGTAACTCTGCAGTGACAAGCCGGTTCCCCAACAAGTCTCCAATTGTAACTGCATGATGACTTCCTCGCAACTCACCATGAACCCGAACACCGCAGCCCACGTCAGATTTGGAAGGGGTTTGCATGAGCTCGTAAATCCCCCCATCAAAACTGACCACTTGGCAGTCCACGTCAGATTTAACTGGGATCCGTTGCAACTTAGAAATGACTTAAAAATGACTGGACACGTGGATGTTCAGATTGAATGGACTGTGAAAGCACTTTCCGTCTAACAGTTTTTCATCCGTCACCTCCTTAGAAAGAAAAAGATGGTGAGAATATTTTTTCTAGTACTTCAGAATACATAGATTTTAGGCCAATATACATGACAATTCTACAATTGCGGATAGTGAAGTCATTTTTAAGTCATTTAAGGCATAAATGACTTGTGGCAGTTGCGTAACTGTCATTTATTGCAGTCATTTATACCCTTGTTTTCTTGTGGTGATAGGAAAAGAAAATACAACAATATCACTTATAGAGTGAAAGATTATAATGTTAGACCATGAGGGTGCTAAAACTGCAAAAATCTTTCAATCCTCTGTACACAAATCATATCTAAAAAGTTGATAACCAAAAACATATGAGGTTTAAGAGCCTAACTTATACAACCTTAATCAAATTATGGCTTCTTAAAATCTACTCTACAATTTTTTTTAAATGAATTTTGAATGTGATTTTTTCTCCAAGATCTAGTGTATTTGAGGCTCATTTTCAAGAGCTCTCAACACTACGAGAAGTCAAGATTGCACTGGGTACCCTTGCACAAACACTTGCATAGAAAAATCACTATCATTTATTTTCAAGATCAGATTTTTGGTGCTAAAAGTAGACTTTAGAAAGAACTTTAAAAAAATATAAACTACTAAAAATAGCAACTTGGTTAGGTTTTATTTATTAAACAGCTTGATGTACTTGGATGAATAACATGATTTTTTCAATCTGTCATTTGAAAGAAGCATTAGAAGAGATTTGAGGGTATTGGAGGGCCGTTTTAGACCCCTTCTCCAATCTGGCCAAATTTATAAATAGCCGGTACGGGCTGTCAGAAACTTTTTTTTTTTTTAAATAAAATAAAAAAATATAAAATTTCTCTCCCAAATATCATTTTAGGCCAATTTTATTTTATTTTATTTTATTTTTTCAAAAATGACATGGCACTCTCTCGTCCACATTAGCCCAGCAGTTTTCTTGCATTCTATAGTCTGGGTACGCTGCGGGAACGCAAGATAACTCACGGTCTCTTAGAGGCCTCAAATCTCTTCTAATGCATTTTTTTGTGGAGGGAAATGCCTTTGCTTGTTGACTAGGATGGTGCTAGCGCTCTCTAATGGCCTTTGGAACACTTCAATGTTTGTTAATGCATTTCTGTGGGACTCAATGCCATCTCAAAAGTTGACTACTTCCATTTGGCAGAAGACCTGCTATAGCCTTCACTACAAGAAAAAGAGGTGTTTTAATTGCAATTTCAAGGCAAAAAAACCATATTGAAAGGTCATGTGTTTTAAGTAAATATTTGCTTAAAAACATGTGTCTAGGACTTGCATTATTGTACATAACTTAAAGATCAAAAGCTGTCCTTTCAGCACAAATGTGCATGACTTTTAAGTTTGGTGGTAGTGTTGGGTGAATTCTGCGATTTTCACTTCTCCCTGCATGCTAACATATGACAAATTCTTCCATTTTCTCCCATTCTGTAGAGCTATTCCTCAGTACCTCGTAGCCAATTGCTTCAGGTTAACTTGTAGATCAAAGTCAACCACTAGAGCATCCACGTGTCTCTCATACAAGCAATTCATGAAGCTAAAATATAAACTTCCTTTATTTAATTGTATTACTGTTGTCACATTTTTTTCTCTGACAAGTGTTCATTGCACTGACTAGAGGGGAAGTCTTCTAATCTCCATTTCACTAATCTTTTCCTGGTGATTAATATTCTCAATCTGCAAAAATGACATAACGCGGGTCGGTGAGAGAAAGTACAAGGGCTTGCGCTAGTACCAAAATAAACTTCTAGGGTGATAAATATTCACCAAGATATAATCGACCAATAAACTGTAACGCATCGAGCGTCAAGGCACTGTGGCAAAAGACAAAATTTTGATTTTGATTCAAGGCCATAGCAACAAATCATGACAAGTTATACATGCTCCCACTCTCTAGGCAATGATAAGACCATTTCTTCATCAACATCTTGGAAGCTTACCCTAAACTTTTCAATCTCATCCGTTAGCGCCTATTCTTTTTGGCATAAATTCTCGGCAACCACAATCTCATACTGCCTCAGATTGATCTCCTCATTTGCAAACAGCGAAACAAAAAGTTAGGGTGAGAATGAGCTAAAGTGTCAAGTGCAAATTACCAACCATGTCTTTCTAATCAATCCAACAAACTGCTCTAGCTAAAGTAATGGCTAGGTCAACACGCAACAAGTAGATCAATTTGCAAAGATGTTGCAATTGGCTCTTGCTATCACAATGCATTGCCTACCTTACAATCAACTCAATCAACCCAAATCTTACTACCTCAGAAGCCAAAAGGCTTCTACTCTAAAACACAACACTGTCTATTACTCCTAGAATTAACTGCAATCTTTGACTCACTTCAGTACTAAGCCTTCGATGCCGTCCACTATAGAAACAAGAAGAAAACTTGATTAGTAGTGCGTAATCCTACAAGGACTGACAAGAACAGAGTCAATCCGACTAAAAAACTCACTGACTGTCAACCAAATACACCTACAGAACTGCCATAAACTTGACGTACTAGCTGACAACAAAGAATTGGTATCTTAGCGTCGTTCTTTTGGCCACTTGATGGCTGCATGTATTGTGGTATCAACATGTAGCAAATGCATCAATGGATATGTCACACCTTAGCATACCTTTAAAACTAGAATCCTCAAAAGCTATAAGAACATTCTCAAAACACTTACATTTTGGACAGCTTTGGAACCAAAGAGGGACAATCCTAGTCTCAATGCAACTTCCAAGACATCGCCTTAGCCATCTTCCACCATATAGCAAAAACCTGGTGACTGCTCTCTCAAGCCGCTGTCGTGTAAAGAGAGTTTGCCTCGGGAAATCGCAAAGATTTTGACTGCAATTTGAAATGGTTTAGGACTAGGGTGTGGAACGGTCGCGTTGAATCTTGTACCTTAAATCTTGAATCTTCTACTTAGAACGTCGAATCTTCAACTTCACCTTGAAACTGCTCCTTGTTGGCCTATCCTGAGGCTGGCTCTAAACGGGTCAGGGTTTGGTCAGGTAGGTGATAAGAAACCACAATCCTCGGATAGTTAAAACGGGACAGCATAACACAAGATGCCGTCCGGATGATGGGCTCCTAAACTTTCAAACTCCCGATAATCAGCTTTAAGAACCAAGCTTCACTGTGAGAACAAGCAAGTCTCGACCATGTGGACAATTAACCCTACTTCGTCACCCACGACACAAAATGAGGCTAGCAATGGTGTAAATCAAGCTGCCCGCAACAACAAAGTTTACAAAACCACAAGCCACACACACACACACACACACACACACACACACACACACACACACACACACACACACACACACACACACACACACACACACACACACACACACACACACACACACACACACACACACACACACACACACACACACACACACACACACACACACACACACACACACACACACACACACACACACACACACACACACACACACACACACACACACACACACACACACACACACACACACACACACACACACACACACACACACACACACACACACACACACACACACACACACACACACAAAAATCTTTAACACTTCCTCCAATCTCCAACTTCCACCTCCAATTCGTAAGTTGAACTTTGGTTGAATGCCTTCAAGGCTCTACAGCTTCAAATGAGATGAGTAATAGCTCTTTGGAAAGCTAGCACAAACTCCTACTTCTACTCTAAGTTTCAAACAATTCTAAAACTCTATCCAACTTCTATGGCCATCCAAAGTTTCGGCCTTGAAAAAGAAGGGCAGCAGACCTTCTTTCACTTCTTCACTCACAACTCACTCATGCAAACTCCAAATAGAACGAGTAATACCTTTATGAATAACTAACACAATTTTCTACAATTTCTCCAAATCTTAAACAATTCTAAAACTCTGTCCAATATCTATGGCCATCCAAAGTTTCGGCCTTGAGAGAAAAAGGGCAGCAGACCCCCCTTCACTTCCACACTCACAACTCATTCATAAGAACTCCAAATGGAACAAATGATAGCTTTATAAAAAGTTAACATAATTTTCTACACTCTCTCCAAATCTCATTGTAAATCAAGAACTTGTCCGTCTTTCATGGCTGATCAAAGTCTCTGCCTTTTAGTTTCAAAGGCAACAAAAACGCCTCCACTCAAACTAGCACAACTTTTGATTCACAACTCCAAATCAAGCAAATGAGATCAATTTAAAAAATACACACTATGATACACAACTCCTCCAAATTTCATTTCAAAAATCTTCAAACTCCCAACACAATAGCCCTCCAAACAATCAGGGTTTTCTCTAAACTCACAATGAGAGAAAAGATCCACAGTGTCTCCTTTTTTCCTCACCCTATCTTCATTCTAACCACATAAACAAGTGGGGTCCGCCCCTAACTCACTCTTCAAGGCTACAACAACAATAATTGAGCACTCACTTGGCCCACAACTATTTCTTTATCTTTAATTTAGAAGGAAATTCATTCAAGTTCACCGAGAAGGCAAACTATTTGAATAATTTCCTCATACTACTTTACAAATACAAAACTAATGCAAAAAATCACTCCAATTATGGAATGAAGAACTCAAACTCAACACACGTCTAGTAGAGATAAAAAAACTAGAGTTCCAATCAAAATATCACTCCATTTGCAGGAATTTGAGAAAATTCAAACTCACGCTTCGGTTGAGATTCTTCATCTTGAGACTCAGAAAAAACCCTCCAGTTCGACATTCTAAACCTAAAGTAGAAAACAACTACCATTTATGGAATTTGATGAAGCATTTAGGCAAATCTGTCTTCTTATATAGATGTCATGCACCTCAACAAGAAGGCGTCACCTTGAAGCTACTCGATAAAACATATAATATATATTTTTACACTATGTACAAATGTACAACACGACACCACATTCTTCCAACGAGTCCCTGAATGACCAATCCAACAAAAATCCCAACATCAGCAACAAAACCTCCTCATGACAATGACACAATCCATCGATCGTGATCACTCACATCTTAAGCAAGAAGCTAGTAATAAGAACCAAGGTTAGAGTAGAATTGAAGACCCGCCATGTAGCCCTAAAGCAAGGAGACAAAGTTCTATTTAAAATATATAGGACCCAAGAGTAGTATGAATATTAAAGGTTGATGAGATCAACCCCTAGGGAAACTTTTTCCTGGTTAAAAAATTAATAGAACCTAAGCTGAACAAACTACACAAATTTGGATTGGCCTTATCACAAAACCAAACCTTAGTGCAATTTGATCTACTTCCGTAACTGCTCTCCTAGTGATATAATGATGTGGTTGCTAGACTGGTCAATGCAAAAAAAACTAAACTTGTAGCAATATAGAAGAATGACCCCACTTTCCAACCAATTTTCCATTGCTAGGCATGCTATGAGCCCACATCGTGAACATGATGAATAGGAAATAAATCATTCTAGTATTAGCTTTAAACTATACTAGTAATAGAAGCTCAACTTTGTGCACCAAAATAATCTAGATTCCTTTTCTTGGCTCAATACAAATTGATTCCAAAAATTAGACATCATGACACCTATCTCAACGAATCAAACAAACTCGACGCTCTAGCAACACAACTAAGCCAGTTAAATCATAACCTTGTTCAAAATCCTAATTTCTAGAACACAGGACGCGATTGTTTCTCTAATACAGAAGTAGAAACATTGGGGATCCTGATCCTCAAAAGCTGGCACCAAAACAATACGCCTTCGCAACATACACAATTCTTGGATCACAACATTCACAATTTCAAAATATATGATAATTAGGTCACCGATTTGGCTCTCTCCAGATATTCAGAGATGCGACACATACAGCTAGTTTGTAGTATGACATATTTCTACACATATTTCTATACATGATCTGACAAAAGAAAGACAAAAAGTATGAATTCAAAAATTCTCACAAGAATATTCTTATTCTTTTCAATTGCATCACTTATGAGCAAGCCTGAAAATAAATTAACCCAAGTTATTACCAATCATTGTGTTTGTGAAATTTGGGAGGTAGATCTAGTAGGACAGATAGAAGATAGTATAGTTGCGCAATTGGTTAACCCTTTGAGGCTCGTTACATCCCCTTTTCATTTCTACTTTTGTAAGAGATTTTCCAATTCCAAACCTAAACTCCAAACCCATGCTTTCAGATTCCCTTCATTCCCACTATCTTCTTTTCTTTCCTCTTTTTCCTGCAGACTGTGTAGTGGTGGTGCTGCTTCTCAACAACTCTATGACAATGTGGTGTCCCGCATGTGCACTTGGAGGAGCCTTTTGACTTTCAAAGCTTCTCTTGAAGTGGGTTCAATTTCTTATATTAGTGATTGAACTCCTTTTTGGCTGCATGGAGAGCATAGACTAATCTAGCTTTCTCAAAAGTCCAGAGCTCTCCTTCTTGTGTAAGCTTTGCCACCATTGCTTACAACTCACTCCTCTCTTTCTCACTCTTCTTTCTGCCATGAGTCCAAATACTGTTGAGGATTATGAATTGCATATGATGAATTTGTTTTAGCACCAACCAATCAAGTAGCACTTTAGCTAAACAGACTTTGGTCCTAGCATAGGACCAAACCCTATCTGCTTGACTTTGCAGGGTTTACGATCATGAGTGTCTTAAAGGGCATCGGATTTTGCAGGGGTTGTATCAATATCAGGCCCGGAAGAGTTTGTTAGGTCTCCTACTCTCTAATACAAGCAGGCTACAAATATATTTTGAATATAAGAACTTAAATCCAAATCGCAAATATTTAATCAGACTAAGGCTGAACCTTAAATCCTAGACTAATTAACTAAGAATTTTTTAAAACAAGAATTTTCCAATCCTATATATCATCCAATGATTGCAACCATGGACAAAAAATTTGCCAAAAGAGAGAAGAAACAAAAAGCACTTACGGCTGCAAAGAAATTTCTGACGACCAGTGGTTTACAACATCATCAATATTTTCACCACCTTTCTCTTTTAGAGCTCCATCAATCCCTAATCAATCCTAATTCTGTGTATTTCAGATTTGTCATGATCAAAACATCTTGTGCAAGCATCTACTGATGTCTACTTCAAGCATCACCGTGAATACATCCTATATGAAACCAATCTTCCTGCGATTAGGCTTCATGCAACCTGAAAAGCAAACCCCATCGCAAAAACAAAAACAAAAAGCAGCATGTCGTTGATTCATGCTCAAATATAAATGTATCATTTGCCTTTTCATGTGTCCCTCCCTTACAAACCTCTCAACTTCTTCCTTCACTTGATGTCTCCTATTCTTATATAAGTTGTGAAATGATGAGCCCAAAAGATCAGGGCGGAAATATGTATAGCAATCTAAAACGCAAAATGCAAATCCTTCAAGACAACAATTACATGTCTTCAGCTGGCAAGAACAACCCCTTTGAACCAAGTTCACTGCCTATTGGATTGATAAGAAAGGTATTCACTACTATCCTTGATGAGCCCCTGCCATACAACTTCCAAGACATGCTTAGTGGATATGAACAATGAGAGAGTTAACCGTAGGTTCTAACATATTCTATCAACAAGCAATAAAACTTCCAGATGCACATCATATGAGGGTTATCCATCTAGGCCAATTGTTTGAGAACAACACAAAACTATGAAATATAACCAAGGGAGTACAATTCAGGGACATTTTTGTCTAGAAAGAAATAAAATTTGCATCCCTAGAAAGGTACCACATTATAAAGACCAAAATGGGGTCAAACCATCCCTGGTCTCTTTCCCTGTTTGCTGTTTATCCTACAACAAAAATGTCTGGCTCTCTAGAAACAAAATGAAAACATTTTAGTTCCATTACATCACAGAAAATCCTAGTTTTCTTCCCAAACACAGCGACATCTCGACATGCATGATGTCCAAGGCGTCTAGTAGCCCCTTTGTCTGTCTAGTAAAGTCTAATAAAGTCAACTTTAAGTTTGACTTTCAAATAACCTTCAAATAAAACACTCTTTATTTTCAATTCTAACATATTTAAGTTTCATTTTATTGAAGTGTCTCAATTTAATAAACACTTATTACATTCTAAATTTTTAGCCCCTCCTTAAAACGAGATTTTGCATGGACTCAGCTATACATTTGGCCCTATTAGACATGATTTATTGGACAATATGTCAAACGACATACAAGGTCAGACGGACAACACAACACCAAACCTCCCCAACATGTCCAACAAGACAACTCTACCGTACTGGGATCAAAATCCTATGTAGGCTAGGCTAGTTTTAAAACCCAATCGCGATAAATTTCCAACTCTTGGGGGGTTCTTATTTTGAAAAAAGTAACTAGCCTGGGGTCTTCGGAAGGTGAAAGGGAGTAGAAAAAGACTCCTTGTTGATGATGTTTCGCCGTCATGTGCCCCCGAAATGCTGGTCAACGTTGCGGGGATGTCGCGGGGATGTCGCGGTGTGATTAATTCCAGAGGAATCTTGCCGGTTTGGGTATCTTCTACTATCAAAATGCCGCAAAACTTATCAAAACGCATTATTAGCATAAAACAAGATATCCTAATTTTTAGTGAGATTTTACCACAATCTGGGTAATTTACAAGAAATTCCTGTTGGAGGTTAGAATGGTTGACCGTTCGAAAAAGGTTCTTCTGTAAGTCGGAAGATGCCAGGAATTTTCATAGGACCTCTTAGAGAGCCTCGCAAAAGATGTGGAGGTGCGTTTCTATACCTGACACAATTGGTCATTGGAGATCTAAATCGGCCGTTACCTTGAATTGTAGATGGTGCGGGAATCTCTTGCAAATGAGGGAATCTTGGCGAATCAATTTTGCCATTGGATTTCTGGCATGGGATTCACCCTAGAGCACCATCTTTGGGCTGTAGATTCCTCCACAATCCCGTCTTGAGTTTAGTGGCTCCTGCATGCTAACAACTGGGGTTTTTGGGAATTTGTCGATCTAATGGGGAATTCGAAATCTAACCTAGGACCTAACATATGGCTCACTGTGACTTCCTAGGACCAATCTAGACATGCATCGCCACCTTCCAACAAGACTTAGCCCTGTTGGGGCTATGTGACAAAAATCCTCTAAAACCTACTATCTTGTGGTTTAGACTCTATTTCTCGACGAGGTTTAGGGATGTTTTAAATATAAAATCAAAACTAGACCAAATACTATAATGGGTATGGTATAACCCTATTTTGGTTCTACACTCTTTTTATGGCTTTTTGTATAATTTTACCTATTCGAAATTGCAAATTCCAAAAAAAAGAAATCCAGAGTCCCAAGTGACAATTTGGGAGCTCACAATGAGCACCCAAATGCTTCGGAAAATTTCAAAAAAAATTAAAATCACAAAACATCATGAGAGGAATGAGATGAGCAAAGAATCAGAAATGGTACTTTGACATTGTGTAGATTGGAGAGCTTGCAATTGAGTGGCTCTCAAAGGAGTCACTCGAAGCTTGAATTCTAGTGACCTGAATGCATTCTGGCATTTTGCCCAGTTGGCCTGACGAGGAAAGAAAAGGCATGGCCATACTAACAACAGTAATTGAGTCCTAATAAGCAGCAAATAATTTAAGGAAAATGGAGGGTCGTGCGACGCGCTCCCTGACAGCAAAGGGAGACGCCTTGCTGGCGTTCAAAATGAATTTTTGAACCAGGGGAGTGGCTGCCCGGGATTTTTTATAAGTCCGCATGTGGCGACTGGCCATTTCCATTGTTGACCAACAACTAGCGACATTTCTCATGCTTCGGAGGCTAAACTAGCGAATCTCCACAGAATTCAACTTGCTTGAATTGAGGACAAAAAGCTATTATCCAAGGGAGTTGAACCCGGCCGTGAAGGCCTTGCCCTGGACGCAATGGGTAATCCCACCCACCCCCAACCCAGTTAGTAAAATTGATAGAAAAACCTTGAAGCTCAACCTTACCAAATTAATGGAAACACAGTTTACAAGCTTGTTCCGTGCCGTACTCTCTCCTCCCGCCATGAGGTGATGGCCTTGTGCATATGGAAGGTGTTCAAAGTAAAGAACTCTTGTGAAAAGAATTTAACACAAGTATCCACATGGCCATCCAAATGATTTCTCAATTTCGACTTTATGAAACTAAGAGTTGAAAAGGTGCGCTCATCGGCAACACTTCCTAGGACCGCACATATTGCAATATCAGCCAACTTATGAACTCCGACAAATGGTTCAACATGAGTGCCTTTTGTCCAATGCAAACCCATACTTTCATCAACGGATTCTGCTCCATAGGTTCCTCCATAGCTACTTTCACATGGGATTTCGTAGTGAGTTTGAATAGTGACATTTGCAACATCAAGAGCCTCCCGTCTATGAGAGGATCCACTTGCTGCTGCTTGGGCTCCTCGTCATTCTCAAAATCAACTTGGCGTACAACAGCAAAATGGGACTTGACAGTTGCAATATGCAAGGGGAATAAGTCATCAACATTGGGCTGCGACCAATATTGAGGAAATACTATGCCCAACACAAACATGAGTTCAACCTCAAGGAAGTACACATCCAGCTCCAGAGTAAGCATTTCCACAGCATCTCTGCACTGTGACTTCATCGAGGAAATCACAGTAGCAAAGTCCTCCTTATTCACCGCCAGTTTCTTGCCACTCACAGGGCAAATGGAGTGTACCGGATACGTATGTCCTGCAATCTGAAAAACAAGAGTTTGCCCTCCCTTGTTCAAATCAGTGACCCATTCCTACGAAATGCAGTACGATTCATCATGGATTACATCATAAAACATTTGGAAATGTTGTTGTTGCCACGCAGAGTCCTTGTCACTGTACATGGCGTACAATTCACCTCGGCAAATTTTAATTGCCGCCACACAGTCACTCACGAAAACATGATCAGACTGCTCAAATTTTATCAATGATTTCACAGACTCCAGCAAAGGTATGAGGCAGAGGAGACCAAGCAATGTACCAATGTCACATAGCATATCATAATTCACCCTTGCATAATCCTTTGTAATTGCCTGCTTTGCGGTCAAGTTGGACTCCTTCACCGCCGCATCTTCACACATCTTCACAACTAGTGTCTTATATTCACCCATGATCCTCCTTAGTGGCTCTAGCAAAGAAATCCACCACATCTTCACATTTCGGAGCATCTAGTGGCCCTTTGTTTCCACTAAATTGGCAACTTTTTGGAATTCTAAAGTACGCTTCAAACTATGACTGATTTAGGGGTACATTGCTTGGCACAATGCTTCTAGTCTAGAGACAACCGGCAAGTTTGAAAGAGTCTCCATGGCTAGATTTTTTTGATGTGCCATGCAATGCACACCAAACAAAAACGGGGCCATGTGTTGCTTCATCTGTACAATCACCCCGGTCTGAGACCCCTAGAACACCGAGGCACCATCTGCACCAAAACAAACTACTCTACTAGCAACCTCAAATTTTAAAAGACCTATGTGATGAAACCATACCCTTGATGCACTTGCGAACGCCATCTGCCCCATTGCCTTCTACCAGCCGACTCAAAGACAGCAAGATGGGGACTCGCTTGAAGCCAATGCAGATGTACAGATGAATGGATAGCCATGACTAAGAGTCTATGGTACTTACGTCATTAGCACTCAAAGAGAAGAACCAGGCCTTTGAGATGACCTGCTTTGTATGGTCTGCCAACGCCTTTGCCAAATGATCAGCCATCTTCCAAGCTACGAGAATATTCCAATATTTTGTAGGGTAATCCGGCACAAAAAGAAGCTCCAGCAACTCCCGCAAGTTCTCGAATTGGTTAAGTGGTCGACCCCGCATCAAGAACCACAAAATAGAACAGAAATGCACCACTTTCCGCTTCCATTCTGCAATTGTCGCCTGAGCCACCTGCTAAAGCACAGTATCCCCAACCTTCCCTAGACATGCAAGGTAGATTTTTTTGTTTTTCATGTGCGCATTAGTGGAAAGAAAATCATGCTCCCCTGCCTTGACCTTCCCAAAAGAAGTAGCTGCCGTCATCCGACCATAGTGTTTCCAAAGAGAATTGAGCTTTGGAACAATTAACTTTTCCCTCCCCTCAACCTCTATACAGATTTTGCATCATACATGCCTGATCTTTGCCGTTTGCCCCGACAACACTCTCCGCCTTTGCAAGCGAGCGGTCAAGTGTCTTGCCACTAACAATTTGCCTCGTACCAAGCACGCTTTGTCCAAGCCAAGCCATGCGTCGGTGACGCCTCTGCAGTGTCAAGGATGACCATGTCTAGAGCTGCAACCAACGGAATCGGTGGTGTTCCTTCAACTGCATCTGTTGGCACATCAAGGTCCAAAATCAAATCCACTCTGGAAGCAATGTTTGGAGGGGTGCCAAGAAGCATTGGGGACTCAGAATGTGCCTGCGACAAAACAAATTGGGGAGTTAATTTTGAAACTGCAAAATCCACCCTCCCCTTACACAAAAACTTCTTCATCATGGATTGATGGGGAGGCATGATCAGAAACCAAGTGCATAGAAGAATTCATCACAAGAAAGCAGCAGCACAAGTAGAAAACAAATGAGTGAAAAAGTATGAAAAATGAGAACTCATCTGTCAAAAATAGGCTGAGAATTTCACATTTTATGTCTAAATCTACTTGACTTCCACCGCAAACCTACCAAACATCAATGTTCAGAACACAAAAAACAAAAGTGTAGATCCTACATTGCTAAAATTTGAAGCCCCATCAATGGATAGGAAAATATGGCAATCCAAAAGTCCACTTGACCTTGCTCCACCTTGTGGCCCTAAATCCTGAAATAGCATTCACCTTAAACCTACAAGTCTAAATGGAAGAAAGAAACAAAACTCTTCTCAAAATTCCGCTCAAGAAGGTGGAGCACCTCAACCGCACCCTACACTTTGTTGAAACTAACTACAATTAGGAACCTCAAAAGCTTGTCTTCCCTCTCAATACCTACAAACCTACAATCCTCCACGATCACCTAAACTTGCATTCAAACTAAAAATGAAACAAGCTACCAACTTTTGCATGAGTTCAAACATCTGGCAAATGAGAGCAAAATAGCAACAAGCGCGCATTCAATTGCAACTGGAGAACAAGCAACAAAATCAGGAAAACTTGCAATAAACCCTCACCAAAGCTGGGGTTAGTGGCAACTGCCCAAGCCTAATGGGGAAGTCGAGGAGGCGACAGCCCAGGCCCGGGGTGGCTGACGGGGCACCCAAGCCAGCCTTGTCAGTCAACCTCAAGCGAAAAAAATAAATCAAATCAATTTCTCTTCACACTGCCATTTGCCAAGCAAAAAATGAGGGGTGTAGGTGGCAAAAATTTGCCAATAATTTATTCACTGCTAATAAGCTTAACAAAATATGCAAGCCATGACAAAGCAATACTGTAAGCTTACTTCATGTGCAAGCTTCTAGCGAGCATTAGAAATGGCACATTCCATGTCCACAGATGGGAACCACAATTCCTGGCTTGTTGTCTCACTATCCGCAGCACTTCACGCAAAACCCATGCTCAACTTCCAACTTCCAAAAAAAGGACAGATGAAATTCTATTTTCCTCTATCTACAATGACTCTGTTTGTCGTCCAGAATTTGGACGTCGGAGCGCTTAGGGGTTAAAGAGATACATTATAAACTATGAGAAATTGTGCTTTTCCTCATAAGATTTTCACATTTTCACTCTAATACTATATATTCTTTACACACTAAAAAACTACATGTCCAAATTTTAGGACAATTCAATAAGAATTGCTTGTCTGGATGATTCCTTCTTTTACTTTCCCAGAATTAACCCCAAAGGCCCAAGGCCTTTTTCCTGCCCTAAAACACCCAAAACTACCAATTTTATAGCAAAGAGTTAAAAAAATTAAAAAATGTTTTTGTTGCACACCCAACTATAGGATCTCACATCTAACTAGTATGAAAATGTGTGGAAAAAATTTCAGAATTTTTGACTGCACAGATTGTAAGATAACTACGTTTAAAGTGAAAAAAACAAATTTTTCAACACATTGCGGGGCTAGATTTTATGACTTTGAACATTATTAATTTAAATGTTTTGCATTATAGAGTTTTGAGCTTTAAAGCTTTATGGTAGAGAATTGAGTTGAGAGTCTAAGGAAATAAATAAATGAAAAAAAAAAAAAAAAAATTTAATATTAAAAAAGCTGTGAAGTAAAAATAGGTACAAGATAGAAGGAGAATCTAAAATATTAATATCTTTTATATGGAATGAAAAAGCACTAATTCCAATGGTGAGATTGTTCTAGCAAAAAAACTAAACCTTGTGGAACTTTTTTTTTTGAAAAATTGTAAGAATTGCATTTACAAATGAATCCTACAAGTTATTTTTTTCAGAAAGATGCTCTAAGTGCCTGAAAAACAAGATTGCCCATAACTTTCTTATAAAAAATCCAAATGAAATGAATTAAAGCTTTCTAAATAGACAAAAATATAATCTATAAGAAAAAAAAATTCAAATTCAAATTCAAATTTTTTTGGGGCACTTAGAGCATCTTCCTAAAAAAAATTATGCCCAAATAAGCCCAAAGGCTGTTTTGAGCATATTTGGGCATAATTTTTTAACCTGGGCACCAATTGAAAAAGAAATTATATTTCCACAAAATTTAGCAATTTTCTATCTTCAAAAAAATTCGAAAAATCAGGACAAAAATTCAGCCCAAAGGTACTTGCCCAAAATCCCATTTGTCCCCCAAAGGGACAATGGGCTTTTAGGGGTTACCCTTAAAGTCCCATTGTTCTTGTGGGGGATAAAATGGATTTTGGGCAGGCTACTACGGCTTCAATATTCATCATTGTTTTCTGAAATTTTTTGTGAAGATAGAAAAACACATTAGCTTTATGGGAATATAATTTTTATTTCAATCGGTGCCCAGTAGCAAAAGTTATGGCACAAAAGGTCCTTTTTTTCGATGCAGCGGGCAAAAATCTTCTCACACAAAAAATTTAAAAAAAGAATTTTTAAATTATTTTCTCATAGATTATATTTTTATCTACATAGAAATCTTTGATTTATGCCATTTGGATTTGCTATGTGAAAGTTATGGACAATCTTACTTTTTGGGCACTTAGAGCATCTTCTTGAAAAAATAACTTATAGGACTCATTTCTGAATGCAATTTTTACAATTTTTCAAAAAGAACTGTTTGACAAGGTTAAGTTTGCTTGCTAAAACAATCTCACCATTGGAATCATAGTGTTTTAATCCCATCTTGGAGCTATTGACAATTTAGTTTTTTGTTCAATCTTAGACCTACTTCTACTTAACAATTTTTTAATGAATGAAAATCAAGTGTATTTTTTTGGAATTTTTTCTCCAAGATTCTCAACTCAATTATCCAACATCGGAAAAATTAAATTCAAATTTAGTAGTACAAACTTTTTTTACAGATGGCGGTCAAAATCATCTGAAATTGCAAGTCAGTGTTCAAAAAATCAAAATTTTCCAACTTTGAATGCTAATATCTTCTAATCTATACGGTCAACCTTTATGAAATTTTTACCACATGATCTTAGATAAATTAAGTACAAGATCCTATGCTTAGATTCTAAAAAGAATATTTTTTTTCTCATTTTTTAGACGGACGCAGTAGAACTAACAATTTCGAGTCATTTTTGACAGAACAAGAGCCTTGGGACTTTAGGTATTAAAATAGATTCCAATTTTTGCTGAAAAGGACACATCCAAAAAAGATATTCTTCTCACATTTCTTTGTTTCCAATGATTTTAGATTTAGTACCACTATAGCTTTGAGCAAATCAATTCACCTTTAGTGTATTGGCCTATGATTTACCCAATAATGTGCCGAAGTTCATGGGATTGGTTGGAAATGGTCTAGGACAATCCTTTTTGATATGCAGACCAAGCTTGTACCCTGATGTTGTGGAGACAAGAACATACATAGGAAACATTTTTAAAGTTCCAAGTAGGCTCTACAATGGAAATCCCCTCCAAGAATTTGTTTTTTTTGTCTTTTTTTCCAATACACAAGGAATGTAGCTCGCAAGGGAAATGTAAGACAGGGAATTTTGTACATTTTTGAGGGGGAAAATTGTGCTTTTTTAGTGATGTCCCCACCTCCAAATCTATTGATTTTGTGAAATTTAATATTTTAGAATGTAGATTTATGGCTCTACATTCTAAATTTAATGTAGATTTTAGCCTATATAATCAATACAATTCATTGATTTTGAAAGCTAAAATATGGTGGAAATGTAGAGTATGAATTTCCAATCTTATTGATTTGTACATTTTAGAATTTTCAAATTTGTACATTTCAGATTTTTACATTTTAGAATTTCTTAGATTTCTAAATTATACAAACTTTAGAAAAGCTAGATTATTGTGAAATCAATGGAATTCATTGCTTTAAAGATTACATGACAATTTACAATTCTTATGTGTTCAATCTCATCGTACCCTTGATAATTGATATGGGACACTTGCACCTTCTAAAATCTACCAAATATTAGGTGGAAACAACATTGATATATAAGATGTATACAAAGTCTACCAATTTGAATTGTATACAGGAAATTAGAGAGAATTTATGAAAATACTTGTACAGAAAATCCACGATTTTCTCATGTATAGAAATTCTTTGAAGATCCCTCCATGGTGACAACTAAATACAGAGAAACATGAAAACTAGGAGAAACTTGTAGGGAAAAATTGCAAAATCTCCAAATCAGTTGGAGGGAATTCCAAGAGAGTCCGCTGTGATATGCTAATCTTGTACAGGAGAACCTCTCTAAACCAACTGGTCTCAGACCGGTCTGACAAGATCATGTTAGGGAGATTTGTTTGCTTATGGAGGGTCATTTTTAATCATGGGGACAAGTCCGAGACTGGTCTGACAAGATTACCTTATAAAGGTTTAATTGCTTATGGAGGACCAACTTAGGGAGGTTCTGCTGTATTTTGTAGTCTGCATTTTTGAACATGGCATGGTTAATTAAAAAAAAGTTATAAGTGGTTGGTACTATGAGTTATGGTGAGCCTTGGCGTGAGCATCATGCATTGAGATTGATGACCATCATTAAGAAACGGGCAGGATGAATAGTTTGTAATGTGTCCGTAAGGTAGGTTTATATCTTGAAGTTGTTCTTCAAGCAGGACATTAATCTCTCCGTCCTTTTTGGGCACGGCTGTCAAAAAGTCGGGCTGTCAGGATGGCACGTAGCCAAGCATGGGGTAGCTGGGTGGAAAGTGCTAGACACAAAAGTGCAGAACACAAAAAAGCAGGACACAATGTCCTTTACGGGGCAGCAGGTTAGGTTTTGGGTTTTGGGTTTAACTAAGAACTAATTTAAATAACCCACATTGTTTGTAAATCCTCCTACTACCCCATATGTATCTAAAGAGTTGTGTTTTTAATTCCAAACACAAATCATGAATGTCTTTTGAAGCAAAGTGAGATAGATGTGGCGTCATGCCACATCATGGGCCCATTTCAAATGGACAATTTATCGCCTTGCAAAAAAAAAATTTCCAAATTTTTTTTTCAAGTTCTACTAAAACAACATTTTGGGGCACAATTCAAACAACATATTTCAAAGTTCATGAGAGACACATAAGCAATAGGGTGTAATGTAACTTTTTATAATTCTAAAAAAGTTGAAGTGTCCATTCTATGCAGGACCTATATAATGATGAATTTTTCATGAAGTATAAGGTTAGGAGATGGACGTGTATGGAACTTTATGCATCTCTCATTAACTTTGAAATATGTTGTTTGAATTGTGCCCCAAAATGTTGTTTTAGTAGAACTTGAAAAAAAAATTTGGAATTTTTTTTTCTTTGCAGGATGTTAAATTGTCCATTTGAAATGGGCCCATGATGTGGCATGACGCCACATCTATCTCACTTTGCTTCAAAAGATATTCATGATTTGTGTTTGGAATTAAAAACACAACTCTTTATATACATATGGGGTAGTAGGAGGATTTACAAACAATGTAGGTTATCTAAATTAGTTCTTAGTTAAACAAAAACCCAAAAACCTAATTTGCCGCCCTAAACCCTATGCCGTCGCCCTGTGAAGGACATTGTGTTCTGCATTTTCGTGTTCTGCACTTTTGTGTCTAGCACTTTCCACCCAGCTACCTGCATGCTTAGTTGGGCGCCGTCCTGACAGCCCGGCTTTCTGACAACCGGGCCCACAAAAGACGGGGGATTTAACGTCCTATGTTCTTCAATATGTTTCTTTAACCCCTAAAGTCCCAAGGCATTTTTCTGTCAAAAGGGACTCAAAACTACCAATTCAGTTGCATTTATCTAAGAAAAGAGAAAAAATACATTTTTTTAGAATCTAATAGTAGGATCTTGTATTTAACTTATCTCAGATCATGTGCTAAAAATTTATAAAGTTTGACCATACATATTAGAAGATATTAGAAGATAGCATTCAAAGTTCGGAAAACTTGATTTTTTGAACACTGACTTGCAATTTCAAATGACTTTGACTGCCGTTTGTAAAAAAAAATTGCACTACAAACTTTGAATTTAATTTTTTTTAAGTTGAATAATTGAGTTGAAAATCTAGAAAATAAAATTCCAAAAAAATGCACTTGATTTTCATTCTTTCAAAAATTGTTGAATAGAAGTAGGTCCAAGATTCAAAGAAAAACTAAATCATCAATAGCTCTAAGATGGGATTAAAACACTATGATCCCAATGGTGAGATTGTTTTAGCAAGAAAATATAGCCTTGTCAAACAATTTTTTTTGAAAAATTGTGAAAATTGCATTTAGAAATGAATCCTACAAGTTATTTTTTCAAGAAGATGCTTTAATTGCCCAAAAAATAAGATTGTCTATAACTTTCACATAACAAACCCAAATGGAATGAATCAAAGCTTCTCATATAGATAAAAATACAATCTATGAGAAAATAATTTTTTAAATTTTTTTTAAATTTTTTTGTGTGAGAAGATTTCTGCCCACTGCACCCAAAAAAAGGACCTTTTGTGCCATAACTTTTGCTACTGGGCACCGATTGAAATAAAAATTATATTCCCATAAAGCTAATGTGTTTTCCTATCTTCACAAAAAGTTTCAGAAAATAATGATGAATATTGAAGCCGTAGTAGCCTGCCCAAAATCCATTTTGTCCCTCGAGGGGACATTGGGACTTTAGGGGTTAAGGCAGCGTTGATCCATATGTATCTGTATATATGTCGGTGTGCGGTGAGTCTAGATGTGCACGCTCATGCATCAATGGCTTTGTGACTGTATCTCTGTGTGTTGTATATCTTTGTCATGTGAAATTTTGTTAAAATGGCTATGTTCATATGCCATTTTTCTATCCATTTCCTTCTTTCAATATCAATTTTGTTAAATTGGCATATTTTCACAAATTTGGCACTTTTACATTTAAACCATGCGTCCTGAAATCCATATTGCGTACACTTTAGAGCTTTGTGCAGTGAATCACAATTTTGGCACCCTGAATCGCGCCTTGTTTAAGGAAATTGTCTATTTTCACCCTCCCGCCCCTTCCGCGCCATTTTAATGGAATACCGCCATTTTAACGAAAGTTTGGTTACTGTGAGTCTATCTCGGTGAGTTACGGCTGGTGTCGGATCAATAACGTTGGGATCGCAGTTGTGTGTTTATAGTCGTAACCAGAATCAGTTGCGTGTTTTTGCAATATGCGGAATCATGACGTGAGGGCAATTTTCAGTCCTAAATTGGGAGCGGGCATTTCTTTGGAAGTATGTGGTGTCTGGGATCTCTTGATCAAGACTGCCTGCTTGCTACTTAGAGCTTAGAGGGCAATCATCGAGTTGATTGTGATTCGGGTGATTGTTCAAGAATTAGTTGTGAGTGAATTTTTTTGTGGTGGATTACATGAGTGTACGTTGCCTGACTGTTGAAAGGATCCATTGGCGGGGTTGGCAACCACGCGAGATCGAGGAGGCTGCGAACAGGATTCTGAGGAAATGAGTAAATTATCTGGTCCTATAAAAGTTCCAGCGAGTTGTAGTTGAATTTCGCAGACGAATCTGCACACTATGAATAGTGTTCCATCAAAACTGAGCTGCAGATGGACTTTGCTTTTGTCTTCATAGCCAGTTTTCCAATTTGGTGGTACAGGACGTTTCTACCAATTTGGAGTTGCAAATTTGGGGTTGATTTGAGTCTTTAATTTAGCATTCCCAAATAGGTTTGAACTTCAATTAGAATGTGTCCTAATGAATTGGGAGTTGAATTTGGTGGAATGTAAAGAGTTCATTAATCGAAAAAATTGATAAGTTACATATCCATAGAAGTGGTTGGGAATCTAATTGGAGAATCTAAAAAATTGATTGGAAACATTGATAAGCTACATATCCAATTTGGGTCAGATTCTACTTAATCTATATTTTTTTTGAATGACGGTATTCCACAAACTTGATGCTTTTCAATTTAGACATGCAGTTAGGTTTCCTATTTTGGACATAAGTTTGACTTGTAAACCCCCACCAAAAAATCTAGCATTCAAAAGTAGGGCTTGTAGCATTCTAAACTCTACAGTAGGGTTGATTATTTTCCTTCATCCCTTGCTGTCTCTTTCCGACTCCATTTCTAGATGGATGTTTATGCCTAGCAGGGATTCCAAAAAACAAACACAAAAAACCAAGCATTTCTTGTCGGGCTTTCCTGTTGGTTTGTCAAAGTTCTCTTTGCCTAGGTGATTGCCCTATACAAATTTATGCAATAGACTCAAAAGGACGAGTTTTCAATTGCATTCGATGACTACAAAAGGATCAGAACCAACAGAACCAGATGACAGTCCATGCAAGACACATACATAGCTACAGATGCAGCTATCAAGCTACAATAGTCTCTTCTATGTATCAGCGGTCCTTGATATGTTATGATATTCACCATCTTCAACTCTCACCATTTTGCAACAAATTCTCTCCACGTCGTGGCAAGGAAACCAAATGACAAGGCTCCAAAAAGAAACTCCACTGCACAAACATACACTCACGTCTCACAAGCAAATGCCAATGCTGATAAGGAAACTCCATAATATGCCAATGCTCTCTCTCTCATCACTTACAACTCCCAAGAAACTCATGACACCAAACAAGAATCACAAATAGGAAATCTTATTCCTAGAAAAATGGCTTAGGCCGTGGCTATTACACCTTAGCTTGAAGGAAAAGAAAGATGGGGGAATGAGCATGGCCCTCCCCTTTTATCCCCCTTTGTCAAGCTTTATTTATTTCTTGATCTACTCTCACTATTCTTGCTCATAGTAACTTTGCTGCCAACGCATAGGATCCCAACAACCTAATTCGTTGGGATCATTAGAACCTTAATCTCATGGCCTTGCAAGTTACTCTACTTACTGCTAATCAGAATTCTACGCTTCTCAGTATGTCCTTGGCGTCCCTGACACTGGAATGACTGGAGTGTTCAAACTACGGGAGCTCCGATGATTCAATACAAATGCTCCGCCAACCGCGGCTTGAGCAGCACCTCCAGCTTCACCACCCGCGGGAGGGTGGCCATGAACCCCTCCGTCATGTCGAGCTCCTCCGGGGTCATCCCATCCGGCAGCTCCATATCAAAGGCCTGCACCAGCCGTGCGGTCGCCAGTTGCACAAACAAAAGGCCAAACGACAGCGCCGGACACATCCTGCGTCCCGCTCCAAACGGAATGAGCTGGAAGTGGTTCCCTTTCACGTCAATGTCTGCATGGGTAGTGATAAACCTCTCCGGATCAAACTCCAGCGGCCGCTCCCACAGGTTGGGATCTTTGTGAATTGCATAAAAGTTCACAAACAGAATCGTCTTCGCGGGAATCTCGTATCCCCAGACGGTGGTCGGCTCAACAGATAGGTGAGGGATGCTCATCGGCGTGGGCGGGTAGACACGCAGCAACTCCTTCACGAAGGCTATGAGGTACGGCATATTGGGAATGTCGGCTTCCGTGACGACGCGCGTGGTGCCGACCACGGTGTCTAGCTCGGCTACGAGCTTGCGATGGATGTGAGGGTATTTCAGGAGCACCGCCATCGCCCACTCGACAGAGTTCGCGGAGGTATCGGTGCCGGCCAGGAGTAAGTCCTGGATGACAATCTTGATGGCTGTGTCTGACAGCTGGCCCTCGCCGGTCTCGGAGGGCTGACGAAGGAGGATGTCCACTATATCTTCCATGCGGGAGGAGTCCCCGGGGGTGCCTTTCGTCTTCACGTCAAGATACTCCTGAAGGAACTTGTCCATTTGGCCTTTCAGTTTATAGATGTATTTCACGTAGCCATTGAGGTAGTTGGTCCATCTCAACCAGGGGAGGCTGTCGCTGATGGTTACGCCGGTGCCTTCGGTGAACAACTCCAAGACGAGTTGTCTGAAGCGTTTAGTCTGATATTCACCTTCGCTGTCCTGCCCAAAGAATCTGTGCCCAGATTCATCAATTCACAGCACACAGGTTGCTTATCAATTCACGGTACAGAAAGTTTCTACCAATTGATGCACAAAATTCGAGTAAATTGCGCAGACAGACATGTATGTAAATTGAATTGAATGCATCCCCAGAAGATCCGAGAGAATGATTCCCAAAGATGTGTTTGTAAAAAGAATTGAATGAATGCAGAGAATGCCCATTTCGAGGGAATGATTCCCAGACGCTAGCTCACCTTTTGCCGAGCAGCATGCGCGTGATGTTGTTGCTAGCAAGGTGAGCCAGCCTCAACCCCATATTAATTTTCTTCCCTTCCAAGGCGTCGTCGTAAAGCGACTTCACAAACAGACCAAACTCCTCGGTGCGTGGCGTCCGAAACGTCGCCAACTGCTTCTGCGAGAAAAGCTCCAACATAGAGATCTTCCGCATGTGACGCCAAGCCGGGCCAAGGGGCGCGCCGCCGATCCCGAGGAAGTTGTCGGAGAAAACTCTCGTCACAAAGCCATGCTGCGGGCGACTCGCCCACGACTTGTCTTGCACCTTCAAAAACTCCTTGGCCGCGTCGGCCGTGCCAGCGACCACCATCGGGTTCACGCCCATGCGCACGTACACGATGGGTCCGTATTTCTGGTGCATTCTCCAGAAAGTTTGATGAGGAAGCTTGGTCATATTGTGTAGGTTTCCAATCACTGGCAGCATCTGCGGCCCTGGCGGCAACTTCGCACTTCGGAGGTTCATCGTATACGCCACAAGAGCCGCAAGCGTCGTCACCAAAATCGCCACAGCCCACCATGACTCCGGGGCATTACCCCACGATCCTCCAAGAGACTCCATCACCATGAATTCTGTTGCGTCGCCTTCGATTCCAGCACGAGCATCTCACAAACTCCCCCTCCACAATCAGGAATTTGGACACTGGACTCTACCTCGATCACGAAGACTCGAAGAGTAGAATGTCTAGTTCTTTCCCACCCAGGATTAAAACGTTATATACTCTCTACAGTCTGGATCGTCGGGTGACGTGATCAGGGTTCTCCTTCTTATTTTATTGAATGATTGAATGATGTTTCAAATTCTTCATTTTGTTCTTCCCAATTTGGTACAGTCATCTCTCAACCACTTCCACAAGTAAGGAAATTTCGTTGAAATGGCATATTCCGATCATTCATTTCCTTCCTTCTTCCAATGTCAATTTCGTTAAATTGGCATATTTCCACAAACTTGGCACTATTACGTTTTAACCGTGCGTTCTGAAATCTATATCATGAATAGTTCCTAGACTTTAGAGCTTTGTGCAGATGAATCACAATTTTTGGCGCCCTGAATCGTGCCATTTTAACGAAATTGTCCATTTTCACCCTTCGCATTCCGCGCCATTTTAATGGAATACCGCCATTATAGCAAAATTTTGGTTCTGTATGTCTATATCTTGGTGAGTTCCATACGGCTGGGACCAACAACGTTGGGATTGCAGTGTGTGTTTGTGGGCGTAACCGGAGTCAGTTGCGTGTGCTTGCTCAGTTGGAATTAGAATTATACTAAGCCAGCAAGTGAGGTCAAAATGAATGAAATTAATTCGAAAGTTGGTGAAATTGAAAGATTAAATTTGGAGTTTTTAAACCCTTGTGGCTATCAAGAGTATAGAGTAGATTGCAACAAGGACTAGATGCTCCGTATAAAAAAGGAATGCTTACATTATATCGGGAAGGATGACGTCTTCCCTTCTCTTCACGTCATCCATGACAATCTTGTTCTCCAGTTTCACCCGATGCATACCCTGAAGCTCGATCAACATATCCTGCAGCCTCTTGCCGAATTTCTTCACGAATCTGTTGTTGTTGAGGTTCCATTCCTCGTAGTCCCTGTCCCAGACAGGCATAAAATAATCGTCAACTGCTGACGTTTGACAATGTCTCTGCACCTATCTCTACAGTGATTTTCAATCTGCTTCACCTAGGACAAGCATGAAGCTTCTTCGTAGACAGAATATACAACAGAGGTGATCTCAGCTATGGGTCAAGTGTACAGTACTGGCTGAAAACATTTAAAATGTACAAAGAAAAGATGGACAAGATTTAAAATACTTCCTCTTCAACAGCAGAGTATCTTTTCGCATATACAGAATGTAGGCAACTTGTTTCTGTTGACTCATGAATGTTCTGATAGTCTCCGTCAAAATATCAAAGAAACAATCGTCAACTTCTGCTCTGACTTTCTTGCAAACAAAAGAATGATCTTTTGGACTTGGGGCGCGGACTGACACGGTCTCCCAAGAGCTGCAGTTCAACTAAAAAAGCGATGTTACATACAGTTATTATAATATATAAAATGAGGTAGTATTCCAGATCACGGCTACAATGAACTGAACTTTTTTCTTTTTCTCTTTGACACAAGTGAAGGCTGGCAATACCTTTCTTGCAAGGGGAAAGTAAAATACAAACCCCCACCTGCAAGCAGCCTAGGTTGGGGAGCCTAAAATGAACTTTAGAACCCAGCTTTGGACACTCGGTGGTGAAAGGAGACTAGTAAAGGAGAGGCTCCACTAACCATACAGTGCAGTGCAGTACATTAGGTGCTCCATTTGACCATACTGGGGAACTTTGATTTGTACTTTGTAGTACTTTGGAAAGGTGAATGGAACCTCTCCCTTGCTATACGTCAGTATGGTGAATGGATACTTTCCATTAAGCTTACCTTCAAATATGGGAAAAATTTGTCCATGTATTTCTAAAAAATTGTCCATGTATTTCAAAAAATTTGTCCATGTGTTTCAAGGGGAAAAAAGATATGGAAAAACTCGGGACAGTGAGGATTTGTCATTCTTCAGCCTTTTTGTCCTAATTTAACCCCTAAAAGCCCAAGGCATTTTCTGGCTCCGAAACCACTAAAAACTGCCATTTCTGCACCGATCACTCAAGAAACAAAGAAACAAACAAACAAACAAACAAACAAACAAACAAACAAACAAACAAACAAACAAACAAACAAACAAAATTTAGAATCTAATTGTAGGATCTTATACTTCACTTGTCTTAGATTATGTAGTAAAAGTTTCACGAAGTTTGATTGTGTGGATTGGAAGATATTAGCATTTGAAGTTGGAAAAAGAAGTTTTTTTGAACTATGGCCTGCAATTTCAAATGACTTTGACGGCCATTTGTAGATTTATTTTGCACTACACACCACTGGGTTAAATTTTTTATGTTGAACATTAGAGTTGAAAGTTGGGGAAAAAAATTTCAAAATGTTAAAACTTAATTTTCACATAAAAAAAATTGTTAAGTAGAAGTAGGTCCAAAATTGAATGAAATACTAAATCGTTAATAGCTCTTAGGTGGAATTAAAACACCATAATCCCAATGGTGGGATTGTTCTTGCAAACAAACTTAACCTATCCAAAAAAAATTTGAAAAAACTTGAAAATTGCATTCAAAAATGAATTCTATGAGTTGTTTTTTGAAAAAAATGCTAGATTGTCCGAAAAACAAGATTGTCTATAACTTTCTCATTCTAAGTCCAAATAGAATGAATCAAAGCTTCAAATGTAGACAAAAACAAGATCTTTGAAAGGTATTTTTTAAATCCAATTTTTTCCAAAGTTTTTTTTCTCCCCAGCGAGTTGCTTTTTTGACTTCGGGTGGCATATTTTGCTCTTGGGCACCGATTGAAAAAAATTATATATTTTTAGAAAACTAATGTGATTCCCTAACTTCAAAAAAGTTTCAAAAAATCAACCCAAAATTTCAGGTCACACAAGCCTGCCCAAACCCTCAAGTGTCACCCAAGGGGCCTTTGGGCCTTTACGGATTAAGGTAGAAGCACCAGTGGTCGACCATGCCCAGTATCAAACCTGCATGGATGCAGTATTTCCAACCAAGGCTGGAATACATTTCCAACGGAAGGTGGGAATGTGTTTTTTTGGGCCTTTCAAGGTTGGGACTAATAAGGTTATGATACAAGTCCCGAAGTAGTGAGCAAGAAAGTAGGAAGTAGTATGCAGGAAAGTAGTTCTTGAATGACTGAAATTAGAACACTGTAGACATTGACTACTGATGAAGTGCACTTTTTGGCTTCCAAAATTTGCTATAATTGCAATTTTGGGAATAAAATTTTGAAAATTTTGCAATACCCATGTTTCCTATCTTCCTACATGTGGAAAATTTCCACCACTTCTTACTGTACATGATCTGCTCTAAAATTACTTAAATGATCGACTATTGGTGCTTCTACTTTACTAGCATAATACTTTTCCCAACTTTTCTGATCTTTGGAACACTTGTAGAAGCAGCGACCTTGCATTGACATTGCCAGACAGAGCCACTGGGTGAGCTCATCTCACTCCCCCTCTCTGTTGCAAAAGACGAATGACATCCAATTATCCCTGATGAAAAACTTCGAACAACATCCAATAGCTCTCATAGTACAAATACTAATAAGGTAGAACCATCCATTCTCAATTAGGGAGCCATGACCTATAGGGTACCACTATTTCCAATCAAGGCTAGAAATAAATTTCAATCAAAGCTTGGAATACCTTGGAATGCATCTTTTCAAAGTTGGGACTAATGAGGTCATGATACATGTCTTGAAGTGCACAGGAAGTAGTGAAAAAGAAATAGTGAAATACTAAGTAGCAAAGTATTTCTTCTATGATTGGAATAAGAAGACTCTAGACATTGGCTACGGGTTCAGAACACTTTTCAACTTCCAAACTTCATAGTAATTTCAATTTTGGGAATAAAATTATGAAAAATTGGCAATTCCAATATTTCTTATTGTCCCACATGGGAAAATTTTCCATTGCTCCATATTCCTTGTCATTTATTCTAAAGTCCTTATTTGATCATTTATAAGTACTTCTACCTTTTTGACAAACTGAAAATCAAAAACACAACAAATAGAACAAGTGTTTCTTGCAATCACCCTTCAACCTTTGCTACATCCCAAGGCCATGACGCCAGTCCAGTGTCACAAACCCAACTCTAGTTACTAATGAATGCCCTCCATAAGACTATAAGTCCATATTAAAGAAGGGCATTACAACTCACTCTATGAAGGTACGTACTCCATCAATCACGAGTTCTCTGAATCTTGCAAATGTGTGAGGATGGTCATGAATTTGGGCCTTAGAGCATCTCCTGCAACCCTCCAAATAGCCAAGCTCCTTCAAACCAGATCCATCTAATGTAGAGGGGATGGCCGCTTGTATCTCCAACAGTGCAACTCCCTAAAGTATACTTCCCACCAATCACAAGTCATAGAACTTGCAAAAGCAATTAGTAAGCTATCATTTATTATAACAGCTTGTTAATCACAAGAGAGTATACAGTATATAGAAGGGTTAGTGACCCCTTCATATAAGGCCTTATTTGAAGGAAAAAGTGAAAATATACTATGAAATATATTAGAATTGATTGCTTATCATCCAAAAATTAGAGGGGAGGGGTTTTTTAGAGGGGTGCAAGAGATGCTCTTATTCTTGGAAGAAACCCCACCATAAGCGGGACCATAAGTAGCAACTAATTTCAATGAAATTGCAGTAAATCCATATCTGAGGATTTACTAGAAAGATTCATTGTTGTGTGTGTGTATAAAAAGTCTGGTAAGAAAAAGAAAAAAATTCCATAAGCAATTTTAATGTTTAAAGTGGTTCTAGGAAACTGGATTAGAGCCATTGCAAGAAACACCTGTTGTTTTTTATCTAAAAAACAATCTAATAATGTGAATATTGTGATTTTTGGAATAAATTTTTGAAAAATGAAATAAAACATGGATAATTTGTAAAGCTTTCAAAATAATATGTATGTGAAAATTTAGGCCTAGAAAAATTTATCTCTAAAAGTTATGAACCAAGAATGAGTGATGAAAATTGCAAGAAAATAGATACCTTGGAATCCGGTTTTTAGAAAATCATAAAAAAACTCAAAAAAATAAACGAAAAAAATTGTTTTTCCTAACTTGATTGATTTTGTTTCTTCTCAACCATTTGCATCTTTGAGAAAACAAAAATTGTATTCTTTGCATGTGCGTATTTGTCTAAGAAATTGCACGTCTTGGTCCCAGGAGGCCATGATTGCTTCTCACACAACTGATTGTTGATTGATTCCAGTGCAATGGTTGATTCGTTTTCTGGGCTTGGATGCAATGTTTGTTGTTATTCCAGCTTGAACGTACTTGGGTGGCAACTACGCAGGCCTAGCTACAAGGATGTCGATTCAGCAAGTTTCCACATGATCTAGAGCTTGCAACAGGAGCCTCCAGTCATGAAGCAATCATCATTCAAGCACTTTCTTCATCATTCATCAAGCAATTTTTTAATTGCAAGGATTTAAGACACATCAAGTTCAGGAGAAAAAGTTTGCTCTTCGGAATGAAGTTGCATTGGGACAAGTAAGCCAGGTGGGAGGCTAAGACACGCAATCTCCTCTTTAGCCGATGATCAAGATGCACTCATGTGGCAAATCCTAGAATCCTACACGCAGTCTCCTCTTTAGCCGATGATCAAGATGCACTCATGTGGCAAATCCTAGAATCCTGCTCGTAGAAACAAGCAGACTAAAACACCAATAGACTTGCAAGGCCCCCCAATTTCCGCCTGCCCTTCCTTTGTTCTTCCTTTGAAGTGAACTTGTCATCATACCCTCTCCCCATGTCTCTTGACCTCTGCTGAGGAGAAATCTAAAACATGTGGTTTAGTCCATTTTCAAATGTAGTGACAAGTGGACATTCGTATATTTAAAATGGGAGTTTGGCATTACTTGGCAAGCCAACTACTTTGTTATGGAGACTGCAAAATTTGCTAAATTGATCCGGGAAATTGATTTGACACAAGCATGGTCGCATTTAGGACCCTGGCTTGTTATTTATTGCAAGTTTCCATGCTTCTTCTTGGTTTTCCCATCTCTCTTTATAGGTTGCGTGTGTATGCACTTTGCTAGACCTATTGTTAGGAATAGGTGCCTAGAATTGAAATCTTTGAAAATTCATAACTAATTCTATATTGCTTGGAAAAATACAAAACCACTTGTGTTACATGCCGCGTCTATTTTTCTTTGTCTGAAAAATGAGCTAATAATCCTCCAGGCCACGGAAGCCCATGAAAAAGGTAGACTAGACCTTAAATGGTCGCTATTAGAGCAGACCAACGCTTTTTTTGGGGGGGGGAGGGGAATAGTGCCAAATTGCAATCCAAAAATTGAATTAATTTGGCTAAAAAATGGTCAAAAATCATGAAATTCTTTCTCCAAAAACTTCAAATGAAAAAAATTCATAGATGAAATCATCAAATTGTGGATGAAAATAGAATTAGGAATATGTGATATGTACTAATGTGATGTTTTCTATCCAATATGTGGATGCATGTTGGAATTTGTAACACCACCATAACATTTTATATTGCCACTTTGGCACTGTGTAAAAAATGAAAAAAAAAACACTGAAGCAGACTACCTTAGTAACATACTGTCTGCGAAATTCTCCTGATAAACTAACTACACCTAAAATCGCACACTGGATATTTTTGCCTAAAATGTGCTCCCACTATTCATATGACTCTATGATTGCTTTTAGGTATTCCTATTTTCAGCACTTTGAAAATTCGTAGTTTATTCACATGGTGTCCAAAAAATGCATTCTAAGAAAATTTAGAATCCCGTTTTTACTACAATGGAACCCCACAATTTTTTATTCAATAAAATAATAAAAACCATGCGGAATCATGCGGAATTGCTTAATTGTGCAATTTAAGGTGTAGTTACCTTAGATGATAAAGATGAAGAGGTTGTCATGCTATCATTTGCACATGCCACTAGCTGGTACAAATATTTAACCCCTAAAGTTTCATGACTATGTTCTCACCAAAAATGCTCCAAAACTGCCATTTCTAATACAACTACCAAATTTTTGGAAAAAAACAATTTTTGACACATGTAACCGTAGGA
The DNA here is from genome assembly GCA_963969595.1 of Neckera pumila. NCBI lineage: Eukaryota > Viridiplantae > Streptophyta > Bryopsida > Hypnales > Neckeraceae > Neckera > Neckera pumila. The sequence goes on along the minus strand of OZ018408.1, from coordinate 6,006,313 downwards.
TCTTGTAGTATGCTATTTTGAAAACATGTGGTAAAAATTTCAGAAAATTCCACCGTGTGGATCATAAGATATAAGCATTCAAAGTCTTGAAAACCATTTTTTCAATCCTGCGAAAAACCGGGCAGCTGCACTTTGCAAGCTCACTTTTCCATGAAAAAATGCCGAAAAAGGTGGTGCTTCTTTGAATCCAGTTTACTAAACAAGTTGTCTATATGCTGGAAAAATTTCACATCATTTGGAATTGTACAACATATAGGAAAAAAATAGTAAGTAGAAAGAAGTAGAAAATGATTCAAAATACTAAATTGTTAAAATTTTAATCATGGAATTTAAAAATACCAATCCCAACGGTTGTAATGTTCTAATAATCAATCTACATCCTAGGATTTTTTCTTTTCTCCAAAAATATTGAAAATTGAGTTAAATAAACGACTTTAAAGATTTTTTTAGAGTAGACAATCCATAACTGCCCGCAAACCAAAAACCCTCATAACTTTTGACTCATTGATTGAAATGGAATGACTTAAAGCTTTTTAAGTATATATAAATGTAGAGAACCAATTTCAAAAAAAAAAATCCAGAAAAAATGATTTTTTCTGATTTGCCCAAACTGCCCAGTTACGAAAAAAAGCAACATATTAGGTCACAACCTTTGACTCGTATTTCAAAATGTCATGAAATTTGGTACACATGAAGATATTCCTCGCCCCCATCTTCTATTAAAATTTCAGCCTCAAATATGGATATCTCTAGTCACACGTACCTGCCCAAAATTTCTATACGGCCAAAAAACGCATGTTGGTCCTTTAGGGGTTAATACATGTGAAGGAATTTTGCAGAGTAACTTAGAGGATTATTTATCAACAAATATTCTCATTAATCCCTAAAGGACCAACATGCATTTTTTGGCCGTATAGAAATTTTGGGCAGGTACGTATAACTAGAGATATCCATATTTGAGGCTGAAATTTTAATAGAAGATGGGGGCAAGGAGTATCTTCATGTGTATCAAGTTTCATGACATTTCAAAATACAAGTCAAAAGTTGTGACCTAATATGTTACTTTTTTTCATAACTAGGCAGTTTGGGCAGATAAAAAAAAAAGCATTTTTTCCGGAATTTCTTTTGAAAAAATTGGTTCTCTACATTTATATATACTTAAGAAGCTTTGAGTCATTCCATTTCAATCAATGAGTCAAAATTTATGAGGGTTTTTGGTTTGCAGGCAATTATAGATTGTCTGCTCTAAAAAAAACTTTAAGGTTGTTTATTTAACTCAATTTTCAATATTTTTGGAAAAAAATAAAATCCTAGGATGTAGATTGATTATTGCAACATTACAACCGTTGGGATTGGCATTTTTAAAATTCCATAATTAAATTTTTAACAATTTAGTATTTTGAATAATTTTCTACTTCTTTCTGCTTACTATTTTTTTCCTATATGTTGTACAATTCCAAATGATGTAAAAATTTTCAAACATATAGACAACTTGTTTAGGAAACTAAATTCAAAGAAGCACCACCTTTATCAGCATTTTTTCATTGAAAAGTGAGCTTGCAAAGTGCAGCTGCCCGATTTTTTGCATGATTGAAACAATGGTTTTCAAGACTTTGAATGCTTATATCTTATGATCCACACGGTGGAATTTTCTGAAATTTTTACGACATTTTTTCAAAACATCATATTACAAGATCCTATGGTTACATGTGTCAAAAATTGTTTTTTTCCAAAAATTTGGTAGTTGTATTAGAAATGGCAGTTTTGGAGCGTTTTTGGTGATTACATAGTCATGAAACTTTAGGGGTTAATCTATTTCAACATTCTCTTCTCTTACTCTCATGTAAATATGATGCCAATTCTACTCTCATGTAACTTACTCCATTGGAGTTCATGTGTTTGTGGCAAGGTAACTTCTCATTTTGAGGCCCCAGAGCACTCAGATTGCAGTGGTCTATTAGTCTTCCTCAGGATCATTTTTACCATGCAAATAGATTTGTTTCATGGTTGCATTATTTAAGGTGCAACAGCCTATGATCACCCAGATTTGCAATGTGCTTATTGTTGCCTGTATTTTTCAAAGGAAGAATTAGTTGAATTGATTGAAATACAAGTAGAATCATATTTATTTGATAAGAACTGAAATTGATATGAATTTTCAAACACCTTTGGTGTAAAAATATAAAACTATTAGTAGCTAGGGGTCATGACCATCTTACAAAGGTTCAAAATTAATGACCCAAGCCACCACCCTAATCCTATTTGATGAGTGTTTCAAAAAGCACAAGTTCAACATTCTAAAAGCATTTCAATCTTTTTATTGGCTGAAGCTACAATTTGTTTTGACAACCCATATATTGACAATTAAGTCCACCTCAACCAACATTAACTGAACCACATCTTTATCAACTTTAAATTGTCCGTAAATAGATGTGAACTTGATATCATTATCTTGACAATAGGACCTGATTGTTTGCTCAAAGGAAATGACTTACAAACTTTGCCAAAATGGGTGGGAGACTGGCGCAAATGAGAGGGTCATATACATAGATGACAGAATTGGGTGACGAATGCCATTGAACTATTCTACCTTACCTAAGAATATGTCACAACATGAAAACTGAAAAACAAATGCCAGGCATGTAACTTATCTAGATCTCGACATAAAATTATGCTATTAAAACCACAAAGATTTAGAATAGGCAGCATACTTACAATGTAGTAGTGTAAACATAAATGCCACATCCCAACCACCATTTATTTCAAGCTGATCAATTTTGCTTTGTATGCTCCACATTTCAGTCCATGGATAGCCGGTTCACCTGTGATCCGCCCATATTATCTTGAACAGAAAGCAACTCACATATAACCAAAGGAATGTAAGTTCAAGCATCCAATATTAAAAAGCTATCCTTAAAATCGTAGGGTCTTCAACACTATTTTGTAAAAAAATAGGCAAAATTACAAGGCATTCCAGCATCCACAGATTTAATCAGGGATAAGTTTAGATCAACACCTACTTTTTTTTTGTAACATAGGATTAGCATTCCATTTTGACCAGGCAATCTTTTGTGTGTGCAAACAGTGTTCTGGTAGGCCAAGGTGTGCAAGAGTTGTGATTGGCCATAGGATTTTCCAGGCCTATACAACTTCAAAATAGGGAACATTGTTTGCACTGCAACTGCAGCTGCATCTCCTCATTTCAATACAAATTGAAGAAAAAATCTATTGAGAGTAATCTTTAGACCTGAAGCATCTTCACAAACAAAACAACAACATGCACACATAGAGAGTTAGATATTTTTCTTACATGCATCGAATATAAGAGAATGGGGTGTTTAAGTGAGTTTTTAAGTATAGTCCTAGACATAAGATTTTGAGTGATTATCTTTAAGGCAATTTTCAGCAAATTTTTACTAGATATACATGTGTTTTGAATAAAACTTTGTTGAAAATTGCCTTAAAGGTCATTACTTAAAATCTTATGTCTAGGACTATACTTAAAAACTCACTTAAAACACCCCATTCTCTACAAGATGTAAATAAATCTCCAATACTTTGCATCCCTAGTACTTAATTGAAACCTGCAGATCACTTGCAATTTGAGAGAGGAAGTGAATATATTCAAATGAAAGTGATCATGGTTTATGTTGAACTCAGTTATTTATGTACTGTACATTTGTACAATGGTAATGAAAGTAGATTTAAAGTACTAAGGTAACTACACCTTAAATTGCACAAATAAGCAATTCAACATGGTTCCATTATTATATTGAAAAGCTTTTGTGGAGAATTGTTAGTAGTCAAAAAGGGATTCTAGATTCTCTTAAAATGCACTTTTGGACACTGTGTGAATAAACTACAAATCTTCAAAGTGCTGAAAATAGGGTTTAGGACAACCAACCATAGACTCTCATGAATAAGGTAGGTGGCTCAAAAACCAACCCTCTTCTTCAAACAGCCCTATAAAAAGCTCTGAAATGGGAAGTCAGTGATTCTAAAATAGATTGCCAACAATGAGATAGTATAATTAAGACTTTGCCAATGGATGGAATAAGAGCCAAGGAGGGTCCATTTCAAAGCTAGGGTGTCCACTTAAACTTTCTAAATGGAAATTGATTGCCCAATTGCCTTCTTATAAATGTTAAAAGAACATAGGATCCATTTAAGTTTAGTAAAGGTTGCATTTAGGAACCTTGTGTATTACTTTTTGAATGCGGAAGTGCTTGTTTTTTGTCAAGCCATATCTTTTTGTAGACTGTGTGTGTGTGGATTTTGCAAGGCCTATGAGTCAAGAATAGATGCATACCGCAAAATTCTTTGGAAATTCATAAGTAATTCATACATGCTCCAAAAAATATGAAACCACTTGTGTTAGATTGTGCATCAATTTTTCTTCAAGTGAAAAATAGGAGAAAATATTTTTGGACATCTGAAACCCACCAAAAAGGCCCAACAACCCTTAAAAGGTCGCTTTCTGAGCCACCCACCTTAGTGGAAGTACATTTCAGACAAGAATCTAGATTGTGTGATTTTAAAAAGGGGTCAAAATTAGGTGTAGTTACCTTAGCTGCTCTATGAGATGATCATTCTGTAAAGAGTGCATGGTCAAGTAGACTCACAAATATTGATGAACAACATAATTACGAGGCTTACATCAATAGGTCATTCTCGATAGTATACTTTGTTCTCTGATGAGTTCTGTCTTCTGTCGCTCAAGTGAGAAAATGTTCCAACATTTGGTTTCGTCATCAGCATAACTCTCTGCAATTCTTTGAGTCATACAATCCATAACCCTGGCTTGCTCCCGCTCTACATCATCTTGGTAGAAATTGAACCCCTCAGGCATAGCACATCGGAGCTCAGTCATGATTTGAATCCACTTGAAGCAGTAGGTTAGCATCTCGTGGTTCTCAGCAGGGCTCGCCATGTCCACCTCCCGTTTCAATTCGGTCTCCAACATTTCCACGAGATCCGATTTGTCCTAAATAAATACCAGAAAAATGAAGTCAGCTCCATCATAGGTAGGTACAAAGCCTCATCACGATCCTAAACCCTGAGTATTACCTATAGAAGAAGATTTTGCATATTTGGTCCTTGAGTTCCATTTTGATATGGACTAGATAATGCTCTTGAGCCGAGAGGCTTGAGAGCACAACGGGACATAATGTCAAGTCTAATAGTTCATCACCAATGTCTGTATCTATACTTTTCGCAAATCTAAGGGTGTAGAAAGAGGGGCTACGTTATGAGTTATAACGCTTTTTTGACTATCTAATGGAATGGTGACAAATTTGCCTTGAAAACCGGACTTGGCATTATGAGTTCATTTTTAGAGTCTCTACAAGCGGGGTATGATTTTATCACGTATGACATTAGTCATCATGCAATACTAAAATTCTCCAAAAATTTGCAATGGTGATTATGTGGGACTAAGTGTCTTGGGGACTAAACAACTCACTATGGACGTTCTTCTATGACACTCCAACGAAGAGGCCTTCAAAAATTTGTTGTGGCGTCTATACAAATGCTAGCTGAATTTGTAAATGAGTTTAAGGACTCAAATTTTTTATCAGGGTTCAAACAACTTAAATATCTCACCTATCTCCATTTAACAATCTCAAGCACTCTTTAAAAAAAATAATATTTGCTTTTTGTAGAGATAATTATGTAAAACCTTTTATGGACTTGTGTCAAAGTTTGCACTTTTTCAAAAGACCAATGTGTGAATGTCCCATTATAGGGGTGGAACCAACAACTGATATTTTGTTAAAATGGTGGTATTCTGCAAACTTGATGCTTTTCACTTTAGACCATGTGGTCTGAAATCTATACCAATCCTAGACTTTAGAGCTAAAGAAGGAATTGAATGAAAAATTGGCAGATTTCATATGTCATTTTAATAAAATTTCCCATCAACTCAAAAAATTTGTTTGATTAGCTTAATTCTCTATCATAATCTAGCCCTTCCGTATAAACTGTGATCATTTTGTAACAGGAAAACCCACAGATAAAAGGAACAGTCACTGCATACCTTCACACTTCCGAACTCTTTGACACTCTCTGCTTCCATCAAGTCCTGTTGCTCCTTCTCAGCTACTTCCCGCAAGTAATTCGCATAGAAGCTTTGTACCAACCGTTCCGCTGTTGGACGGATGGACTCATCCTCGTTTACTCTCTCGAAAATCTCCTCCACAGCATCCGCCAAGTTATGCAGCGTGCGATACATTTGAAAATGAAGCAACGCAGTCTGATGGGGCGGAATTTGAGCTAACCCCAGCAACTCATGAAACCTCTGCTGCAATTGCTCTTGAATGTCTGCATCTTGAATCATAGCAATGCCTTGTAATATCGGCTTCACAGCACCATCCCAACGATTCTCATCTGACGGCACTGGTTCTGAATCCCGAAATATATTTTCATCGATAGAGGTTTCTGATGGCGCTTCAGCTGCTTCCGTTCTTGCCATAGTGGTAATCACAGAGCCCGGACCTAGAAGAGCTGCCAAGGTCTTATCATATACTGTTGAGGCGGCGTCACTGGAGTGATGCTCAGCCTGCCTTGCTTTGCTTGCATTAATTTGCGCCCAAGAGGGTAAGGGTGAGGCCAAATTACTACCAGATGGTGATACAGCGGAGTCTGCATCGATATCTCCGCGAGACTCAGTTTTTATAACATCAGATTCACGAATTCCTTCGTCACTAGGTGGCTGCTGCGAAAGAATCTCCTTCACCATTCTTACCATAACGTCGAACGCGCTGTAAACAGAGGGTATGAAGTAAATGGGTGGCTCCACTGACAAGTTTTGCTTGATGAAATTGAAAGCCTCCGATGAGAACATGTACTCGGCATTCCGAAACTCTTCCGTTGAGCGCGAGAGTTGGAGTGCTCGTTCTTGGATACTTTCTAAACTTTCGCCAATGCCACGCATGAGCTCCCGGTGGTTCAAGGCTTGGGTCATCTTGTGGAACAGTTTCCTACAAATTTGTAACATTCATGTCAATATCACAGCTTTTTTTTTCATTTTTTATGAAGTGCCAAAGTGGCGATATAAAATGTTGTAGTGGTTCTCTAAATTTCAACATTCATCCACATACTAGATAGAAAATATCACATTGGTACATATCACATGTCCAAAATTATTCTTTCATCCACAATCTGGCAATTTCATCCAATAAATTTTTTTTAAAGTTTTCTGGCAAAAATTACACGATTGGTCTTCATTTTTTAGCCAAATTCTTTTTTTCTACTGCTATTTGGCACTATAAAGCCAAAAAAAAGCCTCGGCCAATACCTGTGAAAACCTCTCAATCATGCAACCTCAAGAGCCTAATGTACTGTATCAAGTTCACTGTGTATCAAAGACATTATTTTTAGTTGACTTAGATGTTTCAAGAATTTTAGATAACATCATAGGGAGAATGAACGTGGCAAGGGAGGCCTTGTTAGCATGAAATTTATGGCTAAAGAGGGCTTTCAAAATGACGTGCTTGTACCTACTTGCAAGATGATTATCATGTCACTATCTAAACTATTTTGTTTACAATGTTCCAACAATTGCAAAAAATGAATGAGGTCTCTCTATGATTTACAATTACCTAACTCCCATTTCTCCATTGCAAATCTCTCTATGAAAAAATCATTGAATGATGTCCAGATATCACTGAATCCCTTTCAAATCTACCCAAAAGCATTGTACAATTGGCAAGACACTGATATGAGAATATCTCTAAACAATTGAGCAAAAGAAATAAGAGAAAAATCATGGAAGTGTTTTGCGCAACACAATTCACCTTAACTTATGTCCATGAATTTGAGCACAACTAATGCCCCTATCCATGCATGGAGAAAAGTAACCATATTTCCATATATACCTGTCCATGTCCTTCAAGGTAGCCACTCCCTTGAGGTAGAGTGGCTTAAACGGTCGATGCATCCTTGGAGCTACACGCAACACCCAGCTCTCCATAAAAAAACCTTCCACGTCTGAGCTAAACTTGAATATGAATTCTTGAGCTCCTCCAGGGAGTACACTTCCGGTTCCATTCATGACTGTAAAATTTCTGCAATTAGTGATGTGGACTCCTGTGTTCCATCATACAAAACAATCCAGAATACTGGATTAGCACAAATTTTATACACAATTATACAAAGTATCTCACTTCTTATTTTCACTAATCTTATAATTGACACATTACTTCACACGCACTTGGATCCTGAACTGCAATTAAGGTAGAGAGCCCATTGCAGTTAGAATTAGGAGTTTGTCCACATGCCATTGCAGAAAATTTTAAAATTTCTTCCCACATAAGGACAAGGTTAGTGAGAAACAGTGAGAGCAATTGAATTATTATATTATTTTGGCAAAGTATGAATTTGTTAAGAATTGTTGAAGTGTGCTTCCCAAATGAGTCTCTAGACTACTTTGAAACCAACAAAAAATGTAACCATAATCCTCAACTTACTCACCTAAAGTAGTTACGGTATTTTCTAACATAAGGCCTACAAATCCACTTCTTGCATTGAATTAGGTACACTCAAACGCTCAAAGTCCCTATTGGAGTCACTAATCACTCCATTATCGTCATCTAAGCTGTTGATTGTGGCTCAAATCTCATTTATTGAAAAAAATATATATAATGAGATAATGGTTTCCGTGATGAGTGTATTGATCGTAATGGGCTATTCTACCTTATTGATGTTTTGAACCTGAAAAGAGCGTGGTTCTTAGGCATGTCAATGTCAAAATTTCGTTGCTCCAAAACATGCTAATATGACCATTAATACAAGTGTATGCAATGATGAGAGAATAGTGAAGACTTAGAGGGACCTCAAGTTAACTCATTAACACTCCGACGTCCAAAATCAGGACAATAAATAGAGAGGTTCCAAGGATTTTTTTGACCACAAAACTTCTCACTCATTCAAAGCTATGCTGGCCTTAAAGGAAAACTAAAATTACATACAATGAATTTGATGAATTGAGGTAAATAGTGTATATTTATAAAAATATGCAAAATTTCAAGACTTCCCACTTTCCACTTCCAGCAAAGTTTTAACCGCCTTTCTAGGTTTTGAAAAAGAAGAAGTCTTGAAGAGACAGAACAAAGAGGAATAATGTTTTATTTTTCTTATAAAGGAATTTGAGACATTATGTACAAGGGCAATTGGACATTGGGAGAGGGTGGATAATTTTGGTTATATAGTCTACATGGTGCAGTCTTGGTATGGGGCCTGTGATTCAAATGAGGAACTACTTGCGATTAGCAATAGAAACCTAGTAAATTATTCTTAAGTCTCTTCCTGTTTCAAGCCTCACTAATTTGTTTTTTAGTTACTTACTACCCAATTTTTAGGAAGGTTCCACAATCTAAATTACAAGAGCCACCATATTAGAACTATGGCAATGAAAAATATCATCCGGAGGTAGCCCACCTAAGGTGCATCTGGGGGTTGTCACTCCCATGGCTTCCAACGGCCTCCTCTCCCATTGGTAGAATAGGGCCGTGGAGCCTACATTCTCCAGTTTCACCGTATGACCGATGACTGCACCTATGGTCAAGTACATGAAACTTGAAGTAACTTAAATTAGAACCCTTGACAAAGAACAAACATAAAGATTAAAAGATCACATAATTAATTAGTTCTCTAAACTCATGAGCAAATGATTTAAGGGAGTTTGCTCTAAAAGCAACCATTTAAAGGGTGGTTTGTCTTTCTCATGGACAAAGAGATTTTTAGCTTATTTTTCAAAGAAAGCAAAATAGATGCAGTATATATCACAAGTGGTTTCATTATTTTCCAAGCAATATTGAATTAATTATGATTTTACGAAGATGTCAATCCTCGGCAACTATTCTTGATAAAGGATATTGTAAAATGCATACACTCACTGCCTGTAAGGAGAGATGGAGAAACCAAAAAGAAGCATCGGGACTTGCAACAAATAACAAGCAAGGATTTTAAATGTGTCCTTTTCTTTTTTAAATTTGGCCCAGGTTTGTGTCAATTTAATTCTGTAAATTTTACATTCTCCATCAAAAGATAGTTGGCTAGCTAACTTTGATTTTATTTGCATGAATGTCCACCTGCCACTATATTTGAAAATGGGCTTAAAGCACATATTAAACCAATCCCACTTGAATCCTAAAACTATATTTGACAAACTTTACTGCACCCTACTTTATCCTCAGTCCATCATTGTTTATCACATATCCATTTTAGAACCACCTCATGTCCATTTATACCTAATTATAGGGTCGATTCAAGAGTTTGGGCGCTTTTAGAGTAGATTGACTACCTTAAAACCCATGAGTAAGGTGACATGCTCTAAAAGCGCCCTATCCACGTAAACCCATGAGAAAGGTGGGCCAACCCTTAAATGGTCGCTTTTGGAGCAAAATACTTTAGTCGTGAATTGAAGATACTCACCAGGTTTGCAAGCGAAATGAAGCCAAGGAGGAGTCAAATATCCTACTGGGCCATCGTGATACACTGGACGCTGTACCTCTGGAACATTAGGGCTTGGTTGATACACCTGCACAATTCAAAGAAAATTTTGAACTTGTAGAATCGAATTTTTGCATTGCATCTGCCTACTTCGATCATTGCAATTCCTGTTGACCACAAGGCAGAAACGACAAGCACTACGGACTCATGTTTCGATAGTCTGGGATAATAAAATTGCAAAGAAACAATCGTCACCTTCTGCTCTTTCTTGCAGACAAAAGGATGATCTTTTGGACTTCGGGCACGGACACGGTCTCCGAAGACCTGCAGCTCAACTAAAAAAGCTAAGTTACATACAGTTATTATAATATAATATAATTCTTGTGAGGCAGTATTCTAGATCACAGCTACAATGAACTGAACTTTTTTCTTTTTCTTTTTGACACAAGTGAAGGCCGGCAAGGGGAAATTAAAATACAAACCCCCACCCGCAAGCAGCCTGGGTTTGGGAGCCTAAAATGAACTTTAGAACCCAGCTTTGGACTCTCTTTGATGAAGGGAGACTTGTAAAGGAGAGGCTCCACTACAGTACAGGACATGAGGTGCTCCATTGACCACACTATCAGAGGGGAACTTTGGTTATAGTTCACCTATAAAGGTGAACGGAACCTCTCCTGTGGTGAATGGACTAATTGCAAAGCAGGCCATGCTATAAAAAATAATCGCGTTTACTTTCATGAGCCGCGGGCAAGAATCTACTGAGCTGCGGGCAGTGAGGTTGGTACTGACCTATGATTATTTTTGATGACTTAGCTTGCTTTGCAATTACTAGACATAATTTCAATGTAGGAGAGTTGGAACCATTTGATTGCTTTGATTGCTTCACCAATCAAAACATGTCACAACGGCAAAACTCTCCTGTATTTAGATTGTGTTAGGTGGATCCACACTCACTAAATTAATACCGATTGGCACTAGTCGAAAATTTCTCTCAAATTTCTCTCACGGGCACACCAATGAAATTTCAATTTCATACCCAGCCTGTTGAAAATTTCCACAAGCAAACAGTGAGCATTATCAGTCTTAATCTGCCTCTCCTTAACCAATCAAAACATGCCACGGCGGGAATCTCTCCTGCATTGTAATTATATGGATACTTTCCATTACCTTCAAATATGGAAACTCGGGATAGTGAGGCTCTTCATTCTTCAGCCTTTCTGCCATACTGGCACAATACTTTTCCCACCTTTTCCAGTCTTCCTTTCTCGTCTTCGAATGGGCATCTGAGTGTTCGAAAAACGTATGAGGACGAGGCTTTTTATCCGCATAACCAATTCGTTCCACGACCTTTCGATCGGGGATAAGTTTATCAAATGAAGTCACAACAATATCCCTCCATTCCACTCTTGGTCCCGATTTTGGTAATGTGTCACAGGAGCTGCGCAAATTAAACTCCCACTGCGGAATGGGGGGTCAATGTCAGAGTCCTGTAGTCTGTTGCATACTTTCTGTTTAGGCTCTACATTGGGACATTCGAAACCAGATTCATTTGGTTAATATCAGAGAAGCTCCATGTCCAAGCTCTAGCGATTTTTACTTGAATTTCACGTATTAATCTGCATACATACTAAGAACAGTGTTCCATTAAAACTGAGCTAACCCTAATCCATGTTTGACAGGTGCTTCAAAGTTGGGCTTCAAAGTTGAGCTAGAACTGGTCTCTACTTCATCAATTTGGACTTAACGTTTTAGTTCAGTTTGATTCAAAACTATAATAAGTTCATGTTTAGTCAAAACTATATTAACTTCAATTCAGGTTCAGTTGAAACAGTGTAAACGCTCTCTGCAAGAGATCATTTTGACAACATGCAGTAGTAAGAAAAGAAAATTAAGAAATGATGAGACGGAAGTTGGCAAGCTCAGGATAAATAAGGAATGCTTACGTCGTCGGAAAGGATGACGTCTTCCCTTCTCTTCACGTTATCCATGACAACCTTGTTCTCCAGTTTCACCCGATGCATCCCCTGAAGCTCGATCAACATATCCTGCAGCCTCTTGCCGAATTTCTTCACGAATCTCTTGTTGATGAGGTCCCATTCCTCGTAGAACCAGAAGTAGTCCCTATCCCCAACAGGCATAACTCATCAATACTGACAGTCATAATGTCTCTGCGCCTATCTCTACAGTGATATCAATCTGTTTCACCTTGAACAAGCATGTAAGCTTCTTCGTAGAAAGGAGATACAACAGAGGTGATCCCAGCTAAGCGTCAAGTCTACACTGGAAACAATTTAAAACGTACAAGGAAAAGATGGACAAGATTTAAAATACCTCCTCTTCAGAACAGACTGAGTATCATTTAGCATATATAGAATGCACTTGTTTCTATTGCAGAAGAAATTAGTGGATTATTTAATGTTGCATTGCAACACTCACTCGAGAGCATGGTATTCCTTGGTTTCGCTTATACGCTGATAAGCATGCGGCCATTTCTCTTTCTTTGTCACTGGAGGTGGCGTATCTGAGTCTCTCTTTTTCTTCAGCTCCAAAGCTCTCATGGACCTCCTGGACATTCTTGGCAGCGTCGGACCAAGCAGCTGATGCGGACCATATGAGAACGAGAGCACCATGGTGATAAGAAATTGCTCTTCACCCAAAGTCTGCTACATTGAAACCACACTAAGCGAAATAGAGCAAAAGGAAAATTATTCAAAATGAGCTTGAATATGGTCCAAACCTATGTATGTAACGAAGCGTATATGATAGAGGCCAGAAGATGGCATTGCTTATGTTTTCCCAAACACGACATTTTCTTACAGATCACCCAATTACCACAACGAAAAAAACGATTGAACGGGTAACTGCACCCAATTTTCAGCGACATGCTGCCACTGAACATAAACTGAGTCTTCTATATGCAAAATTTCTTCAGTGGAAGTCTACTTTCATAAAATTCCAGAACCTGGAGGCAGGTTACCCTTTCCTTCCAAAGAATCAAGGCTCCTTTCATTGAGGCAAATCTTGAATGGAAGCTTGGCCATTCAAGATTTGTTACACTGTGACACAAATTATTCTTGTTACACTGTTGAAGGACCCCCAGCCCTCTGTATCCAAGAATGTTATGCGACTGACACGACATTCAGCGAAATAGAGTAATAGGAAAACAATTCAAAACCCACTCGCGTAATGTGATAGAGACTAAAAGATGAAATTACAAGTAGCACTGACACACAACCTATTCTTCATACAGACGACCCAATTCAATTTCCAGCTACTGAACCAATCTGAGTGCTGCAAATACAAAATTATCACTCTGGGAAAAGCAGGAGTGGGATTGTCGGCATCGGACAGAGAGCCTGAGGCGGCGGATCCGGGGCAAGAGCAGCAGATCAGGAGACCATGAGATGCAAGAGCGGAAGATCATGCAGGCTTTGGTTTGCTAACTGTACACCGAAGGAGACGGAGGAAGTGTCGAATGAACGGAAGGCCATCTGCAATGCGAACTTTCATCCCAAATTAACCCCCCTTCGTCTGATTCCTGTGACACTGAGTTTCGCCTTGCATTGCCACGTATTCCACTTGTTGCCGTGCTGTACACTTCGGTTTTCATCTTGGTCGCTTGATGGAGTACTGTATGGTATTTCTAGGATTAACTTATATGTCTTTTCAATTTCCAAAGAGAGTTCAAGCTCCATTTACTTTGAAGTTGTTCTAGGATTTAAAGCTCATTATGGAATCCAGTTTCTTACTTATCTCGATTGCATTTGCTTTTCCATTGTTTCATTGTGTTTGCTAACTCCACTTCTTGAACTTGCAACTGGGCCGGTTCATCTGAAAGCTCAGATCTATATATATCCTAGATTTAGAGCTCAGAGGCTACTAAAAACTTAACCCATTTGAGCACTTGAGAGTCCTAATTTTCAGCACTTGAACAGCACAGTCTGTACTGAAATTTGTCAAAACAACGAAATGAGATGCTCGCTAATGATTTTGCGGTGCAGCTCTTAATGATGCCCGCTACTCATCTTTTACTAGCAGCTTTCCTTGTTGTCGGTTGATCATGGGAACTCAAAGAATGAGCAGTGAACCAGGTGCCCAAAAATTTGTCAAGCAGCATTCTCACTGACTAATCTTTCTGATTCTCAGATCACAGGCGTAATGCAAGATGGCTTACAAGTGACATAACTTAATTAAACCTTGGGCGGCACACAGAACAAAATACACGTTGCAAGAAGTCGAGAAAAGAAGTCAGTACTTTGGGAACTATGATACTACTGCAAAAAACAAAAGAGTTAATACGATCGGGGCGGAAGATAAAAATTCAGCACATGTGTCCATACTTGCGCTAACAAAACTCAGGAAATCAAAGTTCGATTATTGTGGCACTTTCATTTTGTTGGATGACTCGGTTCGACTGATCTGCAGCATCATAATTCGAATGCATAATGGAATACAAATGACCGTAAATCTTGGGCCACACAGAACTAAACTCTTTCAAGAAGATTTGCAGAAACCGAGCAAGATGTGACGACAGTTGAACAATTAATTAGTGGTAATAATAAAGGAATAAATAAATTCAGTAGGGGAGGAAAATAAATTTCAGTTGCAACTGTCCAATCGTACTTTCGGTAACGAGCTCATAAAATCAATTAATCAAATCTCTATAATGTCATTATCATTTTGCTGCATGACTCGGATCGACTTATCTGCAGCAGCGACGATGCACGAGTACCAAGGCTCATGGACTCGGCATGTCACTTCGGCTACGACCTCCAGAGCGTCCGCGGTAGCGATCACCTTGTCGATCAGATCCACTCCGCCAATTCTCTTCAGAGCTGCCCGTGCAGCCACCATGCCCTCCGAGCTCTTGCCCAGCATGAGGAACGCGCGCAAGCTGGCCTCCACGGCCGCCGAGACCCGGGCGAACACCGGGTCATCTGGTGACAGGCTCTTGCGAAGCACGCTCGTCAGAAGCTCTGCGTTCAGGGGAGGTGCTTCACTGGTTTCCACTTGATTGGCAATCTCCGCCAGCACCGTTCCAATTTGGGTTAGAGATGACGTCGGCTCGTTTAAGAGAATCTCGAGCTTTTGCTTGCCCTTCTCCATTATGGCTTCCAATTGCAAGCTCGCTGTGCCTTGGCTGATCAGACCTTGCCTCGCCACCAGCAATCTGCCGGTTGCAACAGACGTTTCAAATTGCCAAGTCCATTAGACAGTGTTTCAAGACAACTGTGCCACGCTCTCCAATCTCTAATTGAGCGGTTAAAGGAAGGCTATAAACTATATTAACTCCGTTGTACTCAAATGTGGAGCCCTTTGATCATCCAAAATGAACCTCAATTTCGTTAAATTGGTGCGATTCTGGCGTCAAAAATTGTGACGGATATCTTCACAAAGGTCTAATTTCAGGCCACCAACTAGGACAGGTATGGATTTACGTTTCGGGCCACGCGTACTGAAACTTGCCAAAGTACTGGAATACCGTCGATTAAACGAAATTGACGTTAAAGTACAGATCTGGACATTTGGGATGCAACGAAACAACTTGGCAATATGTCTGACCCCCCTGGTTCTCAAAGTTTATATCTACCCTACAATATTTGACTGTTTTCAGGCAGGGTAGTCTTCTTCGGTAACAGGCACGACGTCAAGCTAGAACTTTGCTTTCACCTAACGACTAGGAACCCGTCTTTCACACGAGCATATCCTTGAAATATACTCCAAATATTTTGAAATGTTTAAGAAAATTTCAAAACTATTCTACGATATTTGAGAATGTTATAAGAATCCAACTACCATGTCCAACACTCGAGAGACAGACACCAGATGTCTAACAGGACCTACCCTTTGGATAAGACAACTCTTTTGGTAAGATTGCAGTCAAAGGGGCAAGTTCAGAAAAGTGCTTTAAGGAAGCAGTGGCTACAAATCGGGAATTTATCCATGTCAACTGACATTATATGCGCCCCATGTTCGCAATTGTGTATGATTGCAGAAGAATGATAACAATCAAGGTGAAGAATGGGGAAATCCAATGTGGTTGATTTAATTTGCAGTTTAATTTGATTAACCTAGGCGAGAGAATTACAGTTATAAATAATACTAACCCAGTGGCTATCACGAGGATTCGTTGAAAGGCGTTCTGGCAATCACGTAATCGTGTTGTATTGAGAGCAAGAGTCTCGGGCACCCATGGTTCAGTTGCTGGCTCACTACGGCGCAGAATTCGTAGAAGGCCCAAGTGCACTAACGTCGAAGAGCTCTTCCATTCCACTTCATGTAACCTCTTCCCACCTGTATTATTTGTCTTTCATTATAGTTATCAGTCCTCGTACCTTAGGCAGGGCCACTTTAGATTGCACAGTTCGAAGCAACAAGATTGAGATAGCCTAAAATCTTACATCGATGCAAAATATTGAACTGGTGAAATCCTTCAAATGTGCAAACAACATTTTCATTCATTTACTTAGCCTAGTTTTCCTAAATGTTGAGTTTAGACTAGTCCAAGTAACAAAAAGAAACATGAAGAAGTGGTCCTTGTGTGGCTCCTATATTCGAGACAACAAGATTTTTAGCAAACTCTTTGAGGTGGATTAGACACTTGTTGCCTCAAATGCATCACAAGGTGTCATAAATGCAATGGAATATTTTAACCTTGTTATCTCACCCCTCATTACACGTAATGTTGCACGTGATGTTGCACGTGATGTTGGATATACTTTAAGCGTGTTATCTCAGGCTTATTGCTTCGATCTACAGATGCGATCTAAAGTGGACCACAGTAAGGAAACCGAGACAATCTACCAATGCAAGTAAAATACAGCATGTAGTTGGTCATTGTGAATCAACCTGGAGGGTGAAGACCTGACCCAGCTGTGGGAACAGCCGCTGCCAGACCGCTTGTGACCCCAATTCTCCCACCAGTACGCATTGATGACGGAGGTGGCAACCCAGTCGCAACAGCAGGCGTTGTGGGCAATGTTCCCTGCACAGGTGCTAGTGAGGCTTCCAACTCTATTTTCTCCTGCTCAATGCTCTGAAGACCTTCAGTGAACCAATTCAGCGTGTTTGGTAGGCGTTGCATGATTTCTGCAAATTTATGAACCCCAGTTTCCAGTTGGTATCTCGTGGAGAAAGCTTTGCGCATGTATTCCACACCAGCAGTTCCGCTAATCAGAGGAGCCAGTGCGCGTAAACGAGTTGCACTAATGTCCTGTTTCAGCACCTGCATCGATGCAATAGTATTCAAATGAGCAATGTTCCAGTTGATAATGGAAGTTAGGGAAACAGGTTCAGTAATATGCAGAATGCACTCTGATCCAAGATCAAGTTAAGCCTCACCTGAAGCTGTTCAAAGATGAAACGGAGACCTTTAACAATTGTGATAAAGAATGCATCTTCTGGGTCCTTGCTACCGGAAGACACAGTAGCTGATAACTCTTTAACCAACGACTCGTGAGCAGCTTTGGCTGTGCTATCACGAGCTGGAGAACCAAGCTTCAATATCAATCCGGAAGCGTAGTCCAAAAGCCGTTGCAAGTGCTCAACATCGTTGCTTCCTGACTCCAGAATCTGCACCGAGTACCGTACAGTTAGAAGCTTGGCTACGCAATATTTAGAAATTGCTGTACTTTGGAGCACTTTTCAAATTAAAAGTCTTTTCTAGTAAGCGATTGTGGATGACCTGAGAAATCAATTCCAAGTCCATGCACTCCCGAAGCTCATCCCTCCATCCCTCCGGTACAAGGGCTTCAAGTTCCTCTCGCACTTCTCCTATCAAGCTGACGAAACGTTTGTAATCAGTTGGCTTTTGAGCCAAGCCAGCGGCAATAGTATCCCAGAACGCATTCTCCATTGTTGTGCGCACCTGTGTCTGCAAAGTACGCAAAGTATGCACGGCGCACATGCAAAGATATTTGTGACAAATCTTCGAAACAAATGCATATTTTCAATATCCAATCATGCAGTTTTAACATGTTTTCAGAGTACTACGCAAATTATGTCTCTTTACATACGCACCACTTTATATGTTTCTACCCTAACGAGATGCACATGCCTTCAGACAGTCCATAGCCTCATATTTGTTATCTTGGCAAACTCTAATGTGCCAAAATGGGACGTTTAAGTCCTGGAAATTAGGACTTTTACGAGTTTTCAGTTTCCCTACTGAAATCTCAGGGATCTAAAATCTACTTTTGTGCAATGACGCCAATGTAATGAACATATTTACCTGAATCTCGATCAACCGTTTTGAAGCAGAGGACAGTTCTGGCCCTGTTGGCGATGTTCCTCCATTTTTCAGCTGCCATTTCGCATCATGAAGCATCTCATTCACAATATGCTCGTTTGTGAGGTCCGAGCCTTGATGAGTTGGTAAAAACTCCGGTGTCTCCGGTAACACTTCCTGACTCAGCAAACTCACAGGCACCCTTCGAATTGGAGGCGGGAAGGTCAATTGGGGCTTCACAGCTTTGGGCTTCTCTTTGTCATCGGTGCCTTGAGTGGCACCTTCAGATGGCAGATTCGCAGGACCAGTTGCGTTAGAAGATATTGACCCAGTTCCGGTCAGGGTCACAAAAGGAGAATATATCGGGGCACCCTCTGCGACGGCCTCTGCGTGTTTGGTACGAGCCTCTCTCAAGGCCTCTTCCAGTCGCTTCACCCCAGCCTTGCCAGTAAGATGTATGATTCTGTCTTGCAATAGTTTTTGATCTTGAAGAACCTGCAAATGTCAACAATCACCCTCAGAACAGATTTCTCAACGAAATATTCAGGAGAATTAGACTCCTTCAATAATTTTTTGACAACATCAGAAAGAGAATCTTCCCCATGCCTCGTAGCGACCCTGACCCCCATGATACATTGAGAAAACTCGCATTATGATGTTGACTATACATTCCCGAAACAATTTAATAGAATATCAAAAGCAATATTAAATACTATAACAAGGCAACCTAGATATTAACGGAGTAATTAACCCTCTTTACCTGAGTACGAATGGCCTGACAGTCAGGGTTTAGAATAGAGACATCTCCAGTGCTAGAAAAATTACACTTCTGAAGCATAGAAACCTCCAATTGACACGCCATGCGAGTCATCTCTTCCTCCAGGACCCGAGCATCCTTCACTTTCCACGCTACGAAATGGTACAAGTAAGAACACCAAGCTGCATCAAATGCAGCGAGTTGCGCAGCAAAAGGTCGAATTGAAGGAACCTGAGTTGTGGTTTCAGAGGGCCACTCTGATCTGGATCGTTTCTGTGGCGAACCATTTGGAGAGGAAGGTCCAGCTGGGGTCGACCTGCTGCCATCCAGAATGATGCCCATCAAAGCTTCATATTCGGGTATGAGCCTTGCCGCTACTTTGGACAGAGCTAACTCCCGTTGCCCTGATCCGGTGCTGAACACTCCCTCTGGTTGACCCAGGATCATATAAGCACACAGGAAGACACGAGCAGGGTATCGGTCTAGCTCTTTCTCAGCTGCCTTGAAACTCTCTTTCCCTTTCAAGGCCACAGTCTGCGCAACTTCTGGAGCGCTGCTTTTAGGAGGAAGGCCCTTGCTTACACGGTACTTGTCCTTGTCCCTTCTTATCATCATTGCAGTGGCTGAGGGACGAGATTTGCGAGTACTCGGTACCTGGGAAACGTGCTTCAGCAGGTGGTCGATGCTAGTGACTGTGCTAGACTGACCTTCAAGGTAAAGTTTCAGGCGACTTTCAATTCGGGATAAAAGAGCCTTGACACTTCGAAGAGTCGTGGGAGAAGTGATACGAGATGCCAGCTCCTCAAAGGAGACGGATGTAGCTGATTTTCCGTCCAAACCGCATTCTGAATACTGTTGAGCCAGGTCATGTGTCGTGCTCCTGGACTCTCGAAACTGCCGCCAGCAGCTGCGCATATGGAACTTCCGCCTTTCAGAAAATTCAATGATTTCTGTCAACGATATTTAAGCTCTCCATAACATCTTGATACCATTCTGACGGTTAGTGCGCTCTATCAAGCAACTTCGACAATTCAGATCAGAATGAATAGTGCACACACTTTCAAAATCATGCAGTAGGGATATTATGGCCATGTTTGTTACAATGGCATGTGTAAGTGGCTAAATTGTGATATTCAAGTACCCAGAGCTTTAAGAACGTAGATCGGCGGTTTCAGTTGAAAAACTAAAAGTGTGTCAATTTCCCTGAGAACCACCATTTGAAAGAAGGTGAGGTTAAGAGGTTCGTTCTTACCGAGTAAGTTTACGGCACAGGCGATCCCCCTGTTTCAGTTTCTGCTGGCAAGAATTTCTACAACCCCCACGTTGTCTCAGAAACTCGGCACGCTGCCTCCTTGCCTGGTTGACCAAACACATTCAAAACTAAAAAGCTCAAACAGGCGGATGATCGACGACTGAGGATGGTAAGAGAGATGCAGACTGATAGCAAACATGAATCTCGTTCCCCGTGACACCATCAGTTTGAGTTTCAGGGGTGGAGATTTACACGCTGCAAGCGTGCTTCCAGTTTCTCCCTCTTATTCCGTCTCTCTAATTCTCGTTCACGTACAACCTCTTCAGCAACGCGCCGAGCCTGGAGGACAGTGGCCTGGGCTCGGCACTTCCCAGCTTCAATGAGACAGGCACGCTTTTCCTCGGCAGCTGCTATTTTCTGGCATATGGCCAGCCGAAGAGCTTCAATGCGCTCCCGGTCCTTGCCTTCTTGGTTTGTTCGAACCACGGCGGAATGCACCGATCTTTCATGGGCGGCAGCTCTGCGCTGTTTTTCAAGCTCCAGGAGTGCCAGACGATTGGTTTCGGCTTGATGCACTCGCGACTCCACTTTGCAACCTAGCTCCTCGCGCTCTCGTTCCATGCGAAGTTGCGTCTCTGTCTTGGCTGCCAAACGGAGCTCATGAATTCTGGTTAATCTCAGATGCTCTTGAGCTTGAAGCTCCGCCCTGATCACCAGCAAAAACATTTAATTATATGCAAATAAAATCAGTATACAAGTTCAAAATACTTCAAAGAGTTGACTCACACCTTGAAAGAGTAAGGTGGAGGACACAAAAAGTATTTCTTATACTGACCCCGTTTACCAACAGCAACACATCATTTTATTCATATACCCGGTTGGACTTATTAATTAGTGGTATAAGTATGACTTGGCTAAATGTCTACGGCCACGAGTCATCTCCAAAATGGGGTTGCCTACTGTCACTTATAGTGGCCTACAACCTCCACTGGAAAATCGCACAAGAAATTCATACATAGCAACAATACTTGATCTAAAAAGAAAAGGCCCTTAGACCCAAAGATTTTTCACAGCTCTAAAATCTCTCAAATATCACACTCCAAAATATGCTTAAAATGAAGCAAATCGTACCCACTACCTCACAGCAGCCAGAGCAAGTCACAAATTGCAGTACACAGCAAGGGTCTTACGGAATCATTTTATCAAAAAACTGAGAGAGCAGGTCCTCCAAGTGCTACCTCTTATGCTCAGCAGCAGAGAGTTTAGCTTCCAGGCGCTGAGCCAAATCTTCGGAGCCAGAGTGCGGAGGGCTGATTCTCCGCTTCGGGCGCGCTTTGTTTGCAAGCCATTCATGAAATTGCTGCCAAACAAACAAAAGATGTTGTGAGATACAAATGTCCGTCTAAATCGAACAACACGACTGTAAGTCCCCTTCCTTACTGGGAGAGGAATTGTGTGCCCCGAAACGATCCATGTCCACAAAGGATGTAATCTTGACAATTATAATAAGAGACTAAGGTAGAGAATACTAAAACCATTAAGAACCTGATCCCGGCGTACTGACCCCTCATAAAAGCACCTCATCCTTTCATACACTTGGTTACCTTTCAATTCGCAAGTGGAGTAAGCACGACTTGGCCAAATGTCTATGGCCACTGAGCATTGAATGAAAATGGGATAGCCTACGGTCACTTATAATGATTTACAACCTCCCACTTCAAAATTGCATAAGAAATACATACACATACAAAAAAATATCTAAAACAGATGTGGCACTTGAACTAAAAGCAATCCCTCCACAGCTTAATAGTGATCTCCCAAAAACCTTCATATTCATTTGGATAAAATGCTTGACGTGACACAAATAGTATCCTCTACCTTGATTATGATACGAAAGTAGAATACGACATTTTGGAATATCATGCACACTATCACGCACAGTATCATGCAAACTTGTCACACACCAATTCATACTATGTCATAGTCATTTGGGGCATTTGAAATTGTACATTTGAAAAGACCGTCGACTTACTTGGCGTCTCAATTCGGCTTCCTTGAGCCTTGTTTCGATGTCGTCAAGACTCTTGGTCTTGCTTTCAAGGCTATCTTCCAGACGTTGCCGCAGCCACTTGGGCACGGGAGAGTTGGAGATGACGCATTCGGAGATTTCAATATCAAAGGCGACGCCAGTGCCAGGATTTGCCATCATATTCCCCTCCCCTCCTCCAGCCAAGTGATCTCTGTGAACTGATGTTGCCATGCTTCATTCAGTGTGCACCTACTCAGACACGAGAGCAGCAGATGCCTACGGTTAAAATGCCTAACCACATTGATAGACAGGACCTTAAAGCTCAACGCTCTCAGATCGTCCACTTGAAAACTCTGACATTTATATTTCAGGTATTGCCCTCTAAACGAACAATTCAATTCCTGTTGTAGATTTCAGTCGATCTCTAAATCCCTATTTAAAGATTCAATTTCAATTGTGATCCCATTTGCAATCACGAGAGATTGTATGAAGACTCAAATGGAAATATGGTGTTATTAAAGCATCCAAAGCAAGGACCTCAGCAACAGAAATTGCTGAATGTAGTGTAAAATAAAAGAGATTACATGTGAAAGACGAGTAGCCGTCTGTGCACAAGGAATGAATCACTTCTTCAGAACAATGAAGATCTCATAGATCGCAGTACATGGACATCTTCATCTTACACAAGCAGACACAATCGCTGGAAAAAGCAGATTTGGAAAGGCAAAACGGCTCTCCTGGACTGAGAGAAACCCTCAGACAGTTGCACCTGATCCGTTATGCAATTCTTCTGATCACATTGATTACAATTATAACAGTCGTAACATGGGCTATAGCAGAAATTTCTTAAGCCACCCAAGAAAGGAAATTCACAAACGAAAGTCTGAGGGACCCAAAGCAGAGCAAATCTGCCGTCAAAGTCAAATGGGAAAATTGCGCAGCAGTAATTGAACAATGCAATGTACCTTCTAACGCCTTCTCAAAGCTTGCGCACACCGAAGACACCACTTCCAACAGAAGAATCAGTCACCTGCTTTACATCAGAAAGACAAAAGCAAAAAAATTGGGAAATTGGGAAAATTGAGAAACTGAAAAAGTGCATTCTACTTGGAATTTAGAAAGCAAGATGTGAAATCAGTGACTATGGAAGTGGAGGTCGTGAAAAGGTGTTATGTTGGTGGTGTTCAAGGGAATGGAAAATCGAGGAACCGGTAGCAGAGAGACAGGGTGATGGGAAATAGGAAAAGAAGGTTTGGTAACGGCTCCAACTACATGGCAGCTCGGTTTGGTTCCAACCCTGCTTGCCTAACCTCCTTCACCTTCCCCCGCAGCAACAAAACCGCACAAGCTAAACCTAAACCTACTGTGTTTTAAGGATATAACAAAAAAAATTTCAGTAAAATAAAACTGATTCAAGAACTTTGGGGCAACATCATAAGTAGAATGTTTTCTATAATTCGAATCCGTCTCCAATGGTCATAAGGAAAACATGAAAGCCTTTCAGTATATCATGGGATAGCCTCCATGTGATCACTTTACTGATAAAGAGACCTCCTCCATGGATAATGGCAAAGGATTTTTTATATGATGATCCCTGTTCCAGAAACCCTATTTTGCTGGAACATTATTATAATTAGTTTATCCATAAGCGGGTCAGAATCCTAACTCCGATACTCTTCAATCGTGGGCATCTTCGAATACATCTACAAATTACGCAGTAGACACTCTGAAGAGGATTTTTTCACTACCATTCCCAGCTTCATGACAAGGTGAAATCAAGGCTTGATTTCAAGAGGTAACGTTGTAGTGGTAAAAGTTGGCAACCACATGCTTTGAGAGGTGAGTAATTAGGGCACACACAGATCTCTCGCTTTGGTAACAGTTCAAACTTGCAGAGGAGATGACACAATTGGCAGATAGAATCTTTATTGTTTGTAAGGATAGGATCCAATTCTGCCTGAGAATAGCGGTACCCGAAAGCAATAAACGCCACGGTTTTGAACCTGGGCAATAATTATGAACAATAACTACTGGACGCTGTGCCCGTACTGTACATAGAGCATACTTATATGACTGTTTACAATGCAGCTAAGACCAGCTATTACCAGATTCACGTTTGACTGTAAGTAATTAGCTGTAGCCATTTCCCTCACAAGTTGCCCAGCCTTGCTCTCTTGCACAAACTCAAACGAGTGTGGCAGAACAGTTAACACGGCCGAACTATGCAATTGAACATAGACTTCTTCTATGGTACATGACACACCTAAATTCACTCTGGTACAAAACCTCTTCTTCCACCAGAGTATGGTGACACAGAAGGACAGAGTGAGAGCAGGACTATCATTGCTGTGTTCCCACTCCATCCAGAATGCAGGAGTACCACGGCTGGTGGATTCTGCATGTCACCTCCGCAACCACTTCCACAGCTTCAGCGGTGGACACCACCTTGTCCATCAAGTACAAACCGCCAATCCTCTTCAGAGCTGCCTGCGCAATAGCCATGCCCTCTGAGCCTTTGCCCAGGATGACCAGTGCCCGTAAGCTGGCGCTAACGGCACCCGAGACCCGTGCAAACACGGGATCATCTTTGGACAAGCTCTTGCCTAACACCCTCGTCATGAGCTCCATGCTCATACAAGGAGGGCCACTGGTTTCGGCTTCATCGGTCCTGTTGGCAATGTCCGCAAGAACAGTTCCAATTTGTGTCAGTGAGGCTGTTGAATCGTTCAGCAGGGTTTCGAGTTTCTGTTTCCCTTTCTCCATGAGATCCTCCAACTGCAGGCCCGAAATGCCTTGGCTAACCAGCCCTTGCCTCGCAATCAACAAGCTGCCAGTTCAGCAGTTACGTGTTAGCATAGCACATGAAATAGCAAAAACATTTTTACGTTGCTACAACTCACAATGTTAATCAGCAATGCCCAATGCATGAAATTCGACTTCTTCATAAAGCAAGGATTTTAAGACAGACTATCGCCTAAACAGGTCTCGTACTGACATGTTCAGGAACAGATTTGATCAGTGATTCAACTCTGAAGGACCAAGGACTCATGGTTTTAAAATGAACGTTTGGCTTGAACATATTGTGAAAGGTAGAATTCAGATGGGGCCATCAACAGAATCACTCAGGAACATTGCATGTGTTGATCCAAAAATAAATTAAATCAGAAAAAAGAAAGTCTCCCCAAGATATACTCAGGAATGCTACCAGCACTTGACGCCCATATTGAGCTTCTTGGTCGTTTAAGACTGTTAAGTCAGAAGAGGAATAAAATACTGACCCAGTTGCTATGACGAGAATCTGTTGAAAAGTATTTTGGTAATCATGTAGCCTGGCGGTGTTGAGTGCTAGAGTCTCTGCTATGGACTGTATATTGGCCGCCTCATTACTGCGAAGGATTTGCAGCAGTCCCAATCGTACCAATGTCCCATTGCATTTCCACTGAACCTCACTGAACCTCTTCTCACCTGGACAAGCAGGTTCCCAAACGCACATTGTAAGCTTCGCAGTTTTCTGAAATGAAATATCAACAATATTTCTGTACAAAGAAACAAAACGCACAAATCTCAAACCTGAAGAAGAAGCAGGCCCAGCTGAAGGAACAGTGGTTGAAAGTCCTGTTGAAACACCAAGACGACCTCCAGTACGCATCACTGACGGTGGAGGTATGCCCTTCCCAGTCGGCTTTAAAGATAGATTTTGCAATGCTTCCTGCACAGGAGCTAATGACGTTTCCAGTTCTCGTTTCTCCTGCTCTAAACCATTCAGAACTTCGGTAAACCAAATGACAGTTTGGGGGAGTTGGTCTGTAACTTCCACAAAAGACGGAGCTGTGGTAAGCTGATATCGGGTTGCAAATGCACTGCGCATGTAATCGACCCCAACCGTCCCACCAATGAGGGGGGCAATTGCTCGTAATTGAGATGCGCTGATGTCTTGCTTAAGCACCTGTGTTTGCCACAAAAGAAAGTCAAATTCTACACCAGCCACATACTTGCAGAGCACCTACTAAAGTAAACCAAAAGCTGAAGTGCGAGAACAACACTACAATAAAACATAGACATGGCAGAAAGCACAACTCGATACTTGGTTAATTATAACATCTGTAGTTAAATCAAGTCTTTTTTCTGTGCGACGATTACAAACTATGAGACGATTATAGATCTCACCTGCAATTGCTCAAAAATGAACCGAAGCCCTTTCACAAGAGTTGTAAAGAATGCAGTTTGCGTATCCTTGCTGTCAGAAGATACTGTAGCGGACAACTCCTTGACTAAGGTATCATGGGCAGCTTTTGCAGGGCTATCGCGGGCAGGGGAACCCAGTTTCAGAATTAACCCTGATGCGTAATTTAATAACCGGTGCAAGTACTCCACATCGTTGCTTCCAGAGTCCAAAATCTACGAGCAAACACAAAAAGAAAATGAGAATGGAAATCCAATGAGAAACAAATAAAAGCGATTAAGATATCAGGAAATGAGTAAAGAAAGAAAGCTGACCTGAGTAATCAGTTCCAAGTCCATACTTTCCCGAAGCTCATCTTTCCAATTCTCAGGAACAAGTGCCTCGAGTTCCGCTCGCACTTCTCCAACTAAATCAACGACGCGCTTATAATCCGTTGGCTCTTGAGTCAACCCACTCGCAATGTTATCCCAGAAAGCATTCTCCATTGCGAAGCGCACCTGAGCCTGCATAACAGAGGTGGATCAGAACTAAAGCAAGGAGACATGTAGTCAACATATTATTGCCCCTGAAGATACAGAGACCTGCAAGTTGGCTCAGCAAGTTCGTGGAGTTGTAGGATAAAAATGATTAGTACCTGCATGTCATTCATCTTCTTTGTGGTCGGATTAATAGGAGACGAATATCCCACACTAGTTGATAACGTCCCTGTTTCCTGCAGGTTCCACTTGGCATCATGGAACATCTCATTGAGAATGTTCTCATTGGTGAGCTCAGTTCCCGGAGGACTTGCAATAGTGCTGTGCGGCTCTTGTTTTGCCAGGTTCTGAGTAGCACTTGGTACAGGAGTTGGAAACTTGAACAAAGATCGTACAACTTTCCGTTTCCCTGTGCCACTAATTTCTCGACTGCGGCTCTCTGGAGGAGGAACGGAGAGACTATCTGAGCCAGATGATACAGATGACGACACAGATGAAGGTTCAGATCCGATTGGAGTTCTGACAGGCGCGAACGGTGAAGACCCACTTTCGGCAACCTCGGCATGCTTAGTTCGTGCAGCTTGAAGAGCTTCTTCCATGCGAGTCACGCCAGGGCTTCCTGTGAGATGCAAAATCCGATCTCGAAATAGCTTATGATCCTCAAGTACCTGTAATTTACAAGAAACAAGACGTCCCAAAGGGTCATGAGTTCCTGGAGCACAAATTTCCCAGATTACCACTTCTGATGTAACATTGCTCACTGATCAATAAACTCTATACCAAAATCCACCCACAAGCAAAGAAGCAGAATAGTTCTGCAGGAGAAATTTAGAAGACGATTTGAGTGCATACCTGAGTGTGAATAGCCTGCGCGTCATGACTAAGATCAGAGAGACTCCCACCATTGGGAATCCTGCACTTTTGCAGCATAGAAACTTCTAATTGGCAAGCCATCCGAATCATATCCTCCTCCAGGACTTTGGCGTCCTTGACTTTCCATGCAACGAACTGGTATAAATAAGCACACCAAGCGGCATCGAACGCAGAAAGCTGAGCAGCAAATGGACGTGGGGAAGGTAATGCCAATGTAGTGGACACATCCGAGGGCCAGTCATACTTCGACCTTTTGGAAGAAGGGCTGGTTGGAGACGATGGACCAGGCGAAGTGGGTGAAGGTCCATCGAGGATTAGTCCCGTCAGCGCTTCAAACTCCGGCAACAGCTTCGCTGCTGCCTCTGCAAGGGCCAACTCCGGCTCACCTCGGCTGCTAAACACTGCGTCCGGCTGGCCCAATATCATGTAGGCACACAAGAACACACGCACCGGATATCGCTCCAGCTCCACAGAATTTTGGTCACTCTTGGCTTTTGAAACTATGAAGGCTTTTGATGCTTGAGAGCCTGTCTTAGGATTAATAGCATTGTTTACACTTGAAGAGGGCTGCTTCTTGCCTTGAGCACCCCCAACGGTGACACGCAGTTTGCGAACAGGTGGTGACAATCGCTTGAGCAAGTGATCATTGCAAGTCATTTTGCTTGACTGACCTTCCAGGGACAGCTTCAGCCGGCTTTCAATCCGAGTCAAGAGGGCCTTCACAGTTCGAAGAGTGATCGGAGAGGTGATCCGAGACGCCAGCTGCTCAAAGGAAATTGATGTTACCGACTTCCCATTGAGCCCACAGGCTGCATAGTCTTTCGCTAATGCGAAAGTCGTGCATCTGGATTGCCGGAACTGCCTCCAGCATCTGCATCGTAGAGAAGATTTCAGTCTACAAAGCAAAATTAAAGCCAATAAACACATGCTCAACACTACATCAGAAGCGAATTACATTTTGTCATAAAATGGCAACAACTCTCACCGAGTAAGTTTGCGACAAAGTCGATCACCATTCTTGATTTTCTGAGCATGGGTATGCGATGATCCTCTGCAGCCCCCTCTCAGTCGCAGAAACTCCGCCCGTTGTCCCCTTGCCTGCATAGAAGTAAAGCAAGCAGAGTTCATTAGCTGCTAAACATTGATGCTCCTATTTTCATAAAATGTAAATACAGAATCCTTAAAACTAGGAACACCAGGGTTTCTCCAAATTCGTACGATTGAAGGTGTGCCAATGAACAGCTCCAATTTAGCTTTCAACTTATGAATCAGAAGCTACTCACTCGTTGCAGTCGTGCCTCTAGTTTCTCCCTTTTCTTCATTAGCTCTAACTCACGTTCACGGACAACCTCTTGTGCTACGCGTCGAGCTTGAAGAACAGTGGCCTGAGCCCGATTCTTCTCAGCTTCTAAGAGACAAGCACGTTTCTCCTCAGCAGCTGCAATTTTCTGATAAATAGCCAACCTCAGAGCTTCGATGCGTTCCCGATCCTTTTCTTCCTGGTTTGTCCTCATAGCTGCTGACTGAGCCAATCGTTCGTTGGCCGCAGCTATACGCTGTTTCTCAACCTCGAACAGAGCTAGTCTATTTATTTCCGCTTGGTGTACACGAGATTCCACTTTGCAACCCAACTCCTCACGCTCTCGTTCCATGCGAAGCTGAGTTTCCGTTTTGGCTGCCAGACGAAGTTCATGGATCCTGGCTAGTCTCATCTGCTCTTGAGCTTGAAGCTCCGCCCTGAGAAATTAAACAAGTCAAACAGACGTGATCAGACTTTGAGCAGAAAGTATGCAACTCGCAACACTCACAACTTTGAAGACGGAATACAGGCATCTGTATACTAATGACCATTCATTAAAGCTTCTTTTGTCTTCTTCATAGTTGCGCACATCACACAAGAAAGGAGTCGGGGAACATGATTGAAAGGGAAACTGAGATACACAGACGTTCAAGGTGGGCTCAAAAGTGAGGTCTAGATTATTGACAATCTTCACCAATCCAGGAACCGTCACGACTAGTGAAGTTAGAGTAATAATATAACTTGATATAAACACCACACAATACTTTCTCATCAGCATACGACTGGCACAACTTAAAACGGAAGTTCCCAGAATCCAACCTCTTCTGTTCAGCAGCAGAAAGTTTAGCTTCGAGGCGCTGCGCCAGGCCATTCGCAGATTTGGGCGAATGAGGAGGGCTCACTTTCCGCTTAGGGCGTGCCTTGTTGGCCAGCCATTCATGGAATTGCTGCAAATCCAAACATGGAGTGAACGTCATATCAGAGTGACATCCAAAACTGTGCAATGACGGTGTAGAACCGAGGCTCATAACGCCCTGCAAACTCTCCTATAAACCTTCTATTTTCTGCTAAGGAATTATGGTAGCAGTAAATGTCATCCTCAACAGAAGTAAACCCAGAAGAAACTTTCATCAATTCTGTTTTTCAATAAGCAAGTCAGAACTTCCAAAAATGTCCGAGAGACAAACTACCCTCAGTCTAAAAGGCATGACATTACCTGACGTCTCAAATCCGCTTCCTTGAGCCTTGCCTCAATGTCTTCGAGGCTCTTGGCCTTGCATTCCAGGTTTTCCTCCAGACGTTGTCGAAGCCACTTGGGTACCGGAGAATTGGCACTGATGCATTCCGAAATTTCAATATCAAAGGCAATGCCTGTCCCCGGATTGAGGATACTTGCCTCTCCTCTGCTCAGGTGGTCACTATGAACTGTCGTTGCCATGCTTCATCCACTTTGCCAGCCCTGAAAGAAAACTCAGGCCACATATTTTCATAAGAGTCACAACGTAAGATCAACGCCAAGTCAATTTGCTCCTTTAATCTTGACACACATGTCACCCTCCTTTAATCTTCCGTACAGAAATACTAAAACCAACATTCTGCTACTAAAACCAGCAGCATGCAGCATGCCACAATTCTTCTAAATAATAAACAAATCCTTTGACGCTCTATTCAACTAGCCTGAGAACCAAACGACCACATAACAAGGCAGCAATCACCTTACACCAAATTCAAACATGCAAGATAAGATTGCAGTTTCAACATACTACTGGCAGAGTGAAGAGATAAGAAGTCTACAAGTAGGATCTCGACATGATGAAACAAAATCGGGCAAATGGTCTGATACACAAAGATAACTGTATAAGAACTTTACAAACGAGATTCATAGATCATACAGCAAAAGACTCAACCAAAAGAAAAGCATATACTTTTCCGAACCGCTGAAAGAGAATTATGAGTCACTCCAGTCGCCTACTTACGCAATGAGCAACATAATACACCACTGAATTGAACTGCTAAACATCAATTCCCGAGAATCAAACACTCCAGACGACTTGCACAAGTGCCCAGCCACAGCAATTGACGATTAACGTGGTGGCAACCGTAAATTAGCAACTGAAGAAGTCCCGCACGAGCTGGACAAGGAGCCCCGCAACACTAAAGACCATAGCAACGTCTCAAAGACAGATGACAAGCTATGGTTCGGTCTCGAAAACAAAGCACATTCCAGCTCAAATTCCGCGACAATTGCAAATAGGGCATAAAAAAGGGGAAAGCGAGGCATCAGAGAGCACAAGAAACTCCGAATAGACTACAATTACCCATACCCCTCTCGAGAAAAGCAAGTTCAACGCGAGCAGTTAACGAGAGCCGAGGACACCGAGGGTCAAAAGGCCAAAGAAGAAAGCGAAGCGAATATAGCTTTTTGACTTCAATTGCCCGAGACGTCTCCTCCGAACGGCCAAGATCGCAACGAGACAACCGAAGAAGCCAAGAACCAACGATTCAACACCCCTAAAAAAATGGACGTCGTCCAAAACAATCCTTCCCAACCCGAAGAAAACGACGAATTCGACACTCCAACTCACGTCAAGAGAGTCCCCACAAGCCAACCAAACCAAATTGGCGTGCACTTGTACGCTTCTAGGTTACGACAAAAGTACGGTTCCACACCACTCGTAACTCACAAGTCCCCCGTGAAGAACCTTCCTTCCTTCCTCCCCAGTCAAGACTCCACTCCGAAGCCACACACACACACACATACTAGCACACAACACCTTCAACAACGAACCAAGAAAACACAACGGGAAGAACCCAAAACAGAGCATCTCCCAAAACCGCCCGAAACGAAACCTCTTCGCTACCTTCAAGTGTGTACACCCGTGGATTCCTCTCCGCAAACCCAATTGCACTCAGTAGTGGCACTTCTCCCAACACCGATCGTGGCAATTCTTCACCAAAACGCCACAAAAAAAAAGACCGTTGCGACCGTAACGTCCCTTCACGCCTCTCACCCCCACCCCAACACTCCGCGAACCGTTTTCTTCCCCCACTCCCAAATCAGGGATCCCTAACCACTGACACACCCCTTGAGTTGCCCCATTGAGGGATCCCCCCACACACAGACCTCAAAATTCACCCCCACGAGTCAGCGCTCCTCCCGAGACGCCCAACCCCAATTCGGGTCCTCCTTTCGATTCGATCCTTTCTTTGAGCCCGAGGAAAGCCTCCTGCCCAACTGATCGCCCAACAACCGAGACGGAAGTGGACTGAAACGGGGTCAAAGCGAGTGACTAGAATACTACAGTACGACGACTACTGCATGATGCTGACGAGGATGCCTGGCATTGGAAGGGGCGCCGGTCCCGTCCGTCGTGAGGTTGCGTGTGAATTGATGAGACGACGACGGACGAGCCAGGGATCGGGAGCTGCCTGCTGCCTGTGGGGCTGCGCTGACCTCGGGAAACACGCTGCGCTTTCAAGACGACGGCAAGCCAGGAGGGAACGACGGAAGGAAAAGGAAAGCAAAAGGAAAGGGGGTTGCGAAAACCCGACAGACTGGATGAGTTCTGGATGGATGAACAATCCAGTCATCCGTCGATGAAAACCGGGGAACTGTTCAGTTCATCTGGGAATTGTTACTGCGACGAAACTATTCGTTTGTCGCCTTTACTGCTGTACTGAATTATGGAGTATTATTTTGGGTGAGTGCCCCTAAAGTCAGATGCTTTCCTTCCATAGCTGTCCTCCGTAAATTATTTTTTCAAAAAATAATCTTTTTAATGGAGAAAGAAGAAAATCACAGAATGCTTTTGTTATTACCATGTATTGAATTTTTTATTTTACTATAAATAATTATTTGACATGACATAACATTCTAAACCAATAAAGCATTGGTCCGCAAAACATTGTTGAAGCACCCATATAACATTGTTAACTGGCCATAAAGCTTCCCCTTTCAAGAAGGTATAAATCCCTCCTTGGATGCCTAGGAGGGGATTTAGTTATATTGTAACCAAAACTCATTAGGAACACCTTGGAAGGCCGTTAACCCCTAAAGTTTCATAACTATGTAATCACCAAAAACGTTCCAAAACTGCCATTTCTAATATAACTACCAAATTTTTGGAAATAAAACAATTTTTGACACATATAACCGTAGGATCTTATAGTACAATATTTTGAAAACATGTGATAAAAATTTCAGAAATTTCCACCGTGTGGATCATAAGATAAAAGATATAATCCTGCAAAAAATCGGGCAGCTGCACTTTGCAAGCTCACTTTTCAATGAAAAAATGCTGATAAAGGTGGTGCTTCTTTGAATTCAGTTTCCTAAACAAGTTGTCTATATGCTTGAAAATTTTCACATCATTTGGAATTGTACAACATATAGGAAAAAAATAGTATGTAGAAAGAAGTAGAAAATGATTCAAAATACTAAATTGCTAAAAATTTAATTATGAAATTTAGAAATGCCAATCCCAACGGTTGTAATGTTGTAATAATCAATCTACATCCCAAGATTTATTTTTTTTCCAAAAATATTGAAAATTGAGTTAAATAAATGACTTTAAAGTTTTTTTTAGAGTAGACAATCTATAATTGCCCGCAAACCAAAAACCCTCATAAGTTTTGACTTATTGATTGAAATGGAATGATTCAAAGCTTTTTAAGTATACCTAAATGTAGAGAACCAATTTCAAGAAAAAAATTCCGGAAAAAATGATTTTTTTTTATTTGTCCAAACTGCCTAGTTACCCAAAAAAAAGTAACATATTAGGTTACAACTTTTGAAATGTCATGAAACTTGGTACACATGAAGATATTCCTTGTCCCCATCTTCTATCAAAATTTCAGCCTCAAATATGGATATTTCTAGTCACATGTATCTGCCCAAAATTTCTATTTGGCCAAAAAATGCATGTTGGTCCTTTAGGGGTTAAGCTTTCATTTTTCGGCCCCACGGTGCAAGTATAGAAAAAATAAAAATATATGTTTTCTAAATATATATTTTTAAATATAATATTTTTAAATACATATTTTTTAAATATATATATTTTTTAATATATTTTTC
Source organism: Neckera pumila (assembly GCA_963969595.1). Lineage (NCBI taxonomy): Eukaryota > Viridiplantae > Streptophyta > Bryopsida > Hypnales > Neckeraceae > Neckera > Neckera pumila. Next base: position 5,971,693 of record OZ018408.1, on the reverse strand, counting down.
TAAATATATATATATATACTTTTTTAAATATATTTTTTTAAATATACATTTTTTTAAATATATGTTTTTTTAAATATACTAGTGTGGCACTGTGCCGTTGGCCCAATTTTCATCTACTCCCGATTCCACTCCTGATTCTACTTCCGATTCTACTCCCAGTTCTACTCTCGGTTCCACTCCTAGTACCAAGAACGCCATCGAAATCAAAGTAAAAGTAATTTTCTAATTTTTTAATCAATAAATACTTTGAAATTCAATAACTTTTGCACCACCGCTCCAAACGCCACGAAACCAAGTCGGTGCACCCCTCCTCGGCGAGAGCTTTCTGACGGTACCAAGCACGCGGCCGGGGGACGCACGGTCAGGAAGTTGTCCACGCTACAAACAAACAAACAGCCTCATTTAAGGTATTGATGTTTTTTAAATATGTATTTTTTAAATATATACTAGTGTGACCCTGTGCCATTGGCCCAATTTTCATCTATTCCCGGTTCCATTCCTGGTTCTACTTCCGATTCTACTCCCAGTTCTACTCCCGGTTCCACTCCCAGTACCAAGAACGCCACCAAAATCAAAGTAAAAGTAATTTTCTAATTTTTTAATCAATAAATACTTTGAAATTCAATAACTTTTGCACCACCGCTCCAAACGCCACGAAACCAAGCCGGTGCACCCCTCCTCGGCGAGAGCTTTCTGACGGTACCAAGCACGCGGCCGGGGGACGCACGGTCAGGAAGTTGTCCACGCTACAAACAAAACAAAACAAAACAAAACAAAACAAAACAAAACAAAACAAAACAAAACAAACAAACAAACAAACAAACAAACAAACAAACAAACAAACAAACAAACAAACAAACAAACAAACAAACAAACAAACAAACAAACAAACAAACAAACAAACAAACAAACAAACAAACAAACAAACAAACAAACAAACAAACAAGCAGCCTCATTTAAGGTATTGATTTTTAAATTATTAAAAAAATAAAAAAATAGTAAAAAGATAGTATAATTTAACGTGGCATTGATGTAGCACTCTTAGTTCCACTTCAAATGCTAAATAAAAAAATAATAAAAAATTGTATTTCCTCTTTAATTGCAGCACGGAGGGGCTTCAAAACTCGCAGCCTTTTAGAGGGCTGAAATTTATTTTAATGTACTGGTTGGCTCAACGGAGGTTTTTGTTGTGTAATTATAGATCGTCATACACAATACATCGTGTAATTATAAACGTCAATCAAAACATCAATCAAAATCAACATAAGAAAGCGTATTTTGGCGTTGGATACCACTAGTAGGCTTCGGGTTGGGAGAGTAGATACATTTCACGAAATAGAGGACGATCACTGCAATTCAATGCATGATCGATTCTCGGGGCATGCTGAGGGCATTTCTTTACCAGATTGGAAGCTCCGCTTTTGCATTTGATTGAAGGAGAAGCGTCAGAGGTCACCCAGTTTTAATGACTGGCATGCCTTTGAGCTTCTACCTCAGCATTTGGAGAATGAAGCTCTTCAAACATATGAGCAATGGACAGAGGCCAATTGGCTTAATCTTCAACAAGTTGAGCGGTATTGAGAGGCTCGAATAGAGCTTATTACTGCTCTTAAAGAGGGCGCTGCATCTTCCTTGTTGCCTTCTGAGACTGCAAGGGAGACAAAGCCTCAGACTTCTTTTGAAGAAACTTTTGAGGAAGATACTAAGGCGAAGCAGTTGATGCCTACAAGGAGGCAAGGGAGCGGCCAATTCATTTCTCAGATGGCACTAGTTACCCAGGTAGTTCTGCAAACCACTGGCCCACCGCCTGCATTTGAAGCACTGCGGTTATTTCTTGAGCATCTCAATGTTGAATACGGAGGCTTTCGTCGGGATCAGATGCAACGGATCCAGGACTTCAAAAGAGAAAAGGAAGATACTATGAGAACCATTTATACTCGTTTGGCTCGCTTTGTAGTAAAATCCGGAGGTGTTTTTACTAAGAGCCAGTTGGTCAAGATCTTTCTTTCAAAGATTAATAAGTGGTTGCTTGATTTAGTTTCACCATGAATTATTTTGGACTATGAGGGTAGGGCCATTTTGGACCAAGCCTTCTCAGTGGTAGAGAGGTGTGATCGAGCCCTTTGTCAGCACAATGCTATAGATATGGTCTTGTGGATGGCTGACACTTCAAAGTCCAAGAAACCTCCTTCGATTTCTGGCACTTTGACTGACAGAACACCTGATTGCCACTTGCATTACTGGCGTTGTGGTGAAGATGGACACATCAAAAGAAATTGTCCAAAGCTTCTTAAAGATTTGCCTTAGCTTTCCCAGTCTAAGAAGAAAGAAGAGAGCAAGGCTGAAGTGAAGGTTGAACACTATAAGAAACTGGCCTTTTTTATGATGTCTGAAAAAACGTCGTGTGATGTCTGGTTTGACAAGTCTGTCCGTCAACATAGATGTCATCTAAAATCACATCATGGAAAACAAGCAAAAAACGTCTGCTGTTTGCAAAAAACATGCCAATTTTTGGCTTATTTTTTTCTAACGTCCTATAGAACAGGGTCTTCCAAGCTCACAAAATGAAGGCACGTGGAGGCCACGTAGGTAAGTTTTTCATCCACGCAGGGCCACGTAGGTAAGTTTTTCATCCACGCAGGGCCACATAGGCAACTTTTTTAACTATAGAGGGCCGCGTAGGCAACTTTTTTCTCCAACCTATTTTTTTCATCTACCCGTTTTTCTTCATCTAGTCAATTTTTCATCCAGTCGATTGTTCATCCAGCCCATTTTTTCATCTAGTCTATTTTTCATCCAACCCATTTTTCAAAAAATAATTAGTCAACAGAAATTAATCAATAAAATTATGCAATAAAAAAAAAAGAATTCACCAAGAATTTAAAGAAACTTACCATTTACCATCAAATTTATCTTGATGACAAAATTATGTGAAAATGAACATTTTCAGGGACATATTTGTACCCATTCTTTGTCCATGATGAGACAAACAATGTGGGCTAATTAGCCTACGTTGTCTCAGACGTCCAGTTCAACATGCAACTCATTGTTTCAAACATCTTGCCCGACGTCCATCCATCCATTTTTAAGTTTTTTTCCAAAATATGCCACATGGTTGCCCTTCTCTAAAACCACTTGCTGATGTGGCAGTTTATGTTGTATGCGACGTTATATAAAATCATGGCCATGTTGCAATTGACATCGTCACAAACGTAGCGGTCTACAATGACATGGTCGCGTTTTCTGCAAACACATATATGTTTTTTGCAAAATACGTACATGTTTTCTGCAAAACATGTATACATTTTTTGGAACATCTAACGTTTGAAAAAACATGACGTGTTTTTTGCTAATGCAGCCAAAAATATGCTTTTCTTATAGTGAAAGCAAAGCCTAAGAAGAAGAAGCTAAAGTGCAATAATTGTGGCCGTACCAATCATGATGATGATCATTGCTTTCAGCTTCATCCCGAATTACGGCCTGCAAGTTATGTGTCAGCTAAGTCACAGCGGGAAAAGACTCTTGAGACTAAAGTTGCAAAGCTTGAACAGAAACTTAAGACTTTTGCATCTCTTGCCCAAATCTCTAAGCCAAGAATAGTTCCTAGTACTCTAGATTCTAATATATATATGTTTAGAGCATCTAGAGAGATGATAGCAATGGTTGCAACTCGTACTCAAACAATGGAGAAGTCTATAACTTTCACAAGCAATGATAACAATGGACATTCACAAATTTGTCACAGTGGTCCAGCAGATCAGATTGGCCAAGCACAATTGCCTTTATCGTTTGGCTTGGCTAATGTTGCCACTACAACTAAGAGTCCAAATCCTTTATTTTCTAGAGATGGTGATTCCATTTCAAAAGATGCTACGCAATCTTTGGCTCACAAGGTATTGCAAATGCCAATCTTCTCTAGTTTAAAGTTGGTGGCACTAGGCTTTAAGCCTACACGAGTTTTTCATTTGGCGGGGACCATGTTAGAGGGAACGACGGATTTGCCATCTCTACAAGTCTCACAAGCCATTATTGAGATGTCTTTGATTGAGGATATTAAGGAATTAGCCAAATTACGGTCTAAGCTTGCAGCTAAGGCTGTTTCTGTTTTCGAAGGGCACAAAGACATTCAATCTTTAGTATATTCATCTTTAGACACGTCTCTTGTGGCAAGAATAACTTATCTTGCAGATGTTCTCGCAACACCCACTCGAGAGCGTCAAAATTTACGACTTGGAGTTGTTTGCCTGGTGAATGACAATGCCATTTTTGTTGTTTCACGCATGGGTAGTCATACTACTCGTGCTATACCACTAAGAGTTATGATGGACTCAGGTGCACAACTAGTTATGATTGGTAAGCAACTTGATGAGGTTCTTGGTTTGACAAATGCGGATATAAAGCCTTGTCCCTTCACCATTGTGACTTCGGTGGAAGGCACAAAGTATGCCACAAGTTACACTAAGGAACCATTGTGCTTGATCTTCTATGTGGATGCAGGACCTACTTACTCACATTTCTCTGTGAGATATGCAGTCACGGGAGCTACCAACTATAATATTTTAGTTGGTCAGCAAGCTCTTTATTCTCTCGGTTTTGGTTTGGACAACTGAATTGAAGAGGCATGAATTAAACTGGGTTGGTCTTTAGGCGATGAGAAAAAGTAATTGATTCCTGTAGCATTTGCAACGGCTGCCATAACTATGTTAACAAAGACTATGTTTGATTGTAGTGTCTTAACAACAGATTTGCCATGTGCACCACTTCTATTGGAAGAAACTTTTGCATATACTTGCAGTGCAAAAGAACAGCATGATTTGCTATCTTTAGGGATTCCTACTCGTCACTTCAAGGATTCACTTCCACCATGGGGTATTCGAAAAGAATTATCTCAGCATTGCCTCCACATTGTAGCATCTCTAGAACCTTTACAGATTCCTTTTACTTCATCTCTATCCCATTTTGTCCAATCCATTGATTGGCATCCACCACCTGAAAGGATTACTCTTGTAGAGCTATTTGGAGGCATTGGCACCGGTTTGGCAGCAATTTTGGAGGCTGGACTTAAAGTTAGGTGGTACATCCATGTGGATAATGAATTTGTATCCAACCAAGCGGCCCGAGATCATCTTCAAAGGTTGTTGGTGCTCTATCCGGAACAACTGCCAGTTTCTGTCATCCATGGTTGTTTTGGCCAACTTCCTTGAGATGTTACTCTCATTAATAATGAAGATTTGAGGAGGTTGGGCCATATTGATTTACTTATTGTTGGATGGCCTTGCCAAGGTCATTCACGAGCTGGAGCCGGTCAAGGCTTGGATGACCCTCGGTCTAGTCTATTTGCGGACTTAATGCAACTCACGCAATGGTAGTTTACACATAAATCAACTCCGCCAGCATACATTTTTAAAAATGTGCCTTCACTAGGTGATATGCGGCAGAAGGTTATAGAAGATGGGCATTATATTAGCCAATTTCTTGATTCTCCAATCTTTGCGGATGCTGTAGCTTTGGGTTCTTTTGCCCACCAGCCTCGTTGGTTTTGGACTAATTTCACACCATCACATGTGTTTTCAGCAGCACTTGCTTGAGTTCCTCTACTTGTGGATCACAAGGTCGATGATATTTTAGATGATCATTGTATTTCTTTGAGTGTTTTCAAGGATGATGCATTGCCACTTGCAATAGTTAACAAGGTGGGAGCTCCTTCAGGTGCATTGCCTACTTTTGTGCCATATCCAAGATCTTATGCATTTCGATCTTGTGGGCCTGGCATGGTCTGGGATTCACAATCTCAAACTCATGAAGAGCCTATTGCAGATGAGCGGGAGTATGCCATGGACTTTCATACGGGCACCACAGCTGCCCATGATCTCAAAGAAGGTCAAAGACGTTTTCTTTTTGGCCAAGCTATGGATCTCAATACGCTTGTATAAATTGTTGGCTCTTGTTTTGCTATTCAGCAGTATAATGATGGCCAATTGATTACTCTGAGGACAGAGAGCAATAGTCAAAAGCCAACGGAGCCACAATCCAAGCTTCACATAGAAGTCAAGGAGTTTGAGGCACTTTTTTGTTTAAAACAACATGTTGAGGAAGAGCTTTGGGTTCAACGTGTTTTTGCTGCTTTGGCCCAAGATTTTGGAAAGATGGAGGCTCAAAAGATGTTTTTACGACTATTTCTTTGTGACATTTTACCTTTTGATGGCAATCTAGCTTCACGGACTAGTTGTAGTAGAGAGGCTTCTCATTTGGCTTCAAATGTAGATTCTAGGGACAAAAAGGTTGTCCCTTCCATGGATTAGCAATCACAGGCCGTGTCGGTACCAAGTGGTGATCCTTTTGTGGAGGAGGAAACCACAGAGTTTGATAACTGGCCATTGGAGTTGGGGCCACAGTTTACTGGTGCTGAAGCACATAGGGTATAGGCATTTATTCGCTCCTATCGCAGTTGTTTTGCCTTTAGCCTCTAAGATCTTAAAGACTACAAGGGCAAATCCGTTCATATTCATCTTGAAGACGACCATCCAATCTTTAGACGGCCTTATAAGCTTAGTGCATCCGAGAGGGTGGGTGTTCAAACTCAATGCCATGAGTAATTAGCAGCAGAAATGATTGAGCTCTCTAATGGAGAGTATAGTTGTGCTACGGTTATGCCTTCAAAGAAAGACATCTTTGGCATGTGGACAAAAAAATGGATGTGTGGTGACTATCGTCCAGTTAATTGTAAGACTAAGTCAAACCGATATCCAATGCCAATGCCACAGGAGTTATTTGATGTGGTTGAACTTTTTCAAGTTCTTAGCACTGTAGACTTGAGATCTGATTATCACCAATTACCTCTACTTTTAGGAGATCGATTGAAGACAGCATTTTGAGGAGTTGATCAAGACGGCAAAGATCAATTCTATCATTGGAAATTTTTGCCATTTGGTCTCAAGAATGCACCAACTGAGTTCCAAAGGGTGATGGACCGAGTATTAGCCGACTTATCATTTGCTAAGTGTTGTATTGATGATGTTATCATCTTTAGTAATAGTCCACAAGATCACGTGAGACATTTGTAAGTACTGTTTGAGCGGTTGCAGCAACGGGGACTACACTTGCATCATGACAACTGCAAGTTTTTTCACGATCGGTTACTATATTTGGGCCACATCATTGTTCTAAGAGGTCTTGGTGTACAACAAGCAAAGGTGGATGCTTTGCAAAAAATCCCAGCACCTAGCGATGTACCATGGCTTTGTGCATTTCTTGGCTTGACAAATTACTATCGTTGTTTTGTCAGAAATTTCAGCTTAATTGCTAAACCTCTTACTATTCTTACAGGCAAGGATCAGCCATGGACTTGAAGGCATGAGCAACAACATGCATTTGGTACGTTGAAACAGAGGCTCAGTTCAACGCTAGTCTTTTGACGCCCTGATGCTTCTAGATCCTTTCAATTGCACACGAATTAGAGTGTTGTAGGCCTAGGAGCAGTATTAACATAGAAAGATGAAGAAAGAAAGGAGTATGTTGTGGCTTATGCATCTAGAAGCAATAATAGTGCAAAATCTAACTATTCCTTATATGAAGGAGAGGCTTTGGCAACAATTTGGGCCATTGCACACTTTCGGGCTTATTTGTATGGCCAAAAATTTACTTTGGTGACTGATCACCAGCCTTTGAAATGGCTTATGGAGTCAAATAAACTCACTAGCAAGCTTGCTAAGTGGGCATTATTGCTCCAAGAGTATAATTTTGAGATTGTACATCGAGCAGGCATCACTAACTTGGATGCGGATGGACTTTCATGCAATCCAAGTCCTTTAAACGAGGATTTAACCGGAGCCAGGTGGCACAGGGACTGCAATAGAAAAGCAAATTCAGTTTGGCATGCAGCCTCTTATCTTACATTGATGTCAGGATCTACTTCTGAGGCGTCTATTGAAGGCCAAGATAAAGAATCTGACAAGTCTCTAGTTGTGAGTGATGTGTGGGAAGATCTTGCAGTCTTGCACAAACTTCAACAAAGGACATTTCCTTTAGCTATCTTTGCTATGGAGCGAAATAGAGTTAGTCATCGAGCAGCAAGGTTTTGTTGAAATAATGATTTGCTATTTCGTATTTGGCCAGATGGAACTAGGCACATAGTTCCAAGGCTAGATCAAAGAGCTTCTTTGGTGTAGCAAGTGCATGAAGATCTTGGACATTTTGGAGTATGCAGAACACATTCCATGTTGCGCAACCAATATTGGTGGACTAGCATGTATCAACATGTTGCCACTTATGTTTCTCGGTGTGAGGTGTGTGACCGAGTTAGGTCAAGTTTTAATACATTATCACTTCAGTTGAGGCCTTTACCTATCATAAGCTTGGGATATCGTTGGTTGGGCCGCTTGTAGTCACCTTACGCGGAGCTAAATATGTATTGGTGATGATAGAGCATTTTAGCAAGTGGATTGAACTTGTGGCTTTATCACAAAACTCGGTAGAATTGGCGGCTATGGCTTTTCTTGATTATATTTTGGCACGTTTTGGAGTACCTGCTGAGGTGTTGACGGATCAAAGACGGGAATTCCTTGGTTCATTTGAAGATTTGTGTATTAAGGACCTGAGAGATCATCGTACTACTTCTAGAGATCATTTTGAGGCAGACGGCTTGGTTGAGCGAGTTGTCCAAACAGTCAAGCATGGTTTACCAAAGTATGAATTGCTTCGTGGCAACCACCGTGATTAGAACTTGATGTTGCCATGGATTGCTATGGGCTATTGTTTCAGCAGGCAGGCGTCATTGGCATTTTATAGCCCTTACCAATTATTGTATGGCCGAGAGCCAATTTTACCCAATTCGGTACGGAAAAAATTGGCTTCAGTTGTGGACTTAGATGATTATGATATTTGGACTCAATGTCTTCATGATTGAGCAAAGTTTTTCAAAAGAGCCACGCCAATGGCCATGGAGAATTTATCTATTGCTCAACATCGTGATACTTTACGTGACGCCCGCATTTGTAGCGGCGCTTATGAACCTCAATTGCGGAGATTCTCTAAAGGAGATTATGTATATTTGCAGCGTGAAGCGTCTACAACGTTGAATGTTAAGGCAGGACATACTATTTTTTGAGTGAAAAATATTTTGTCTAGTGGCATTTTGCTGTTGGAAAACAAGGATGGGCGAGAGTATCGGGAGCATACAAAAAATTGCGCTCCTTGTCACTTGCCCATTGATGGCATTGTACACCTTGAATTGGTAGTGGTGCCAGAAGGTCTTCGCTGTTTTGTTTGTGGAGAGAAAAAAAGTGCGGCTACTATGTTATTGTGTGATCAGTGCCAACATGGTTGACGTATGGCATGCTTGACTCCGCCCTTATCAACTCTGCCTCCAGGAGATTGGATTTGTCCTCGTTGTCGGATCTCTTCAGGTCATGCTACGTCTTTGGACAGGCGCTGGAGATGTTTAGAGAGACAAACCACATATGCTCATGATGACAGCAATGCCATTTGAGTTGACTAGGCGCCGAATACACAATGCAAAAAATTGTGATTTAGATTAGAAATTGATATAGAGGTTCAGCATCAAAAAAAAAAAACTTGTTGAAGGCGATTAAGGATGGGGCTCTTTATTGCATCCAGCTTACAGTCTCTTGTCACTCCATTTTAAAGTCACTTTTGCACACGTCGGCCGACCCATGACCTCAACTTAGATGTGCAGAGCTATTATATAGATATTTCATTATGGTATTTGAATCCAACTACATTTGTTGTGTAGTCCTAGCTGCTTGTCGAGGCGACATTGTCAGCTAGGGGATGCACTTGAGAGGGTGATTTTGACACTTTTTTATGTTGATTTTGATTGATGTTTTTATTGACGTTTATAATTATACGATGTGTTGTGTATGGCTGTCGCAGCACAGGGCAAGCAATTTCCCAATTATACTACCAAAAACCACTTTAAAGTATAACAAAGTGACTCTAAAGATCGAACCCGCGAGATTCTGTGAAGTAGATAGCCTTATTTGGTCTCTAAGCTAAGTCAGTACCTATATTTCCTCTTCCAGTTCAAACACACAATCGGAAAGACAACAACACCCAGAACTACAATCAGACCCTTTCTTACTTCTCCGATCCGGTCCACATTCCGATTGGGTCTGATCAACTCTCATCCGCTCATACTACTACCCGGTTTAGTTTTACCTCTGTTTCACCATTAGAGGAATTGCCCCTTGTTTTTGAGAGTGGCAGGCCCACCACTCCTTCCGTGAATTATAGTGGCTGAAGACCCACTTATTTTTTCTTCAATTCTCTACACTAACCCGGACCCGGTTTGATCCTTCACAGCAACCCAGAAAACTCTCCGGATCACTGGTCACACAAAGATCCCCTGTACGGCCCTTCCATAGTACAACGACCTTAGCGCCCCGTTCCGTCTGTGCGAAGCCAGGCGGTTGCAAGAGAACCCGTCCGTTCCAACCTCTACTAAAGTTCTTCCGTTTGCCCAATGAGGCGGCGAGATCTCTCAAGAGATCGGACACTCAACCGGATTTCACACCCAGGAGTTCTAGCACGACTAAGGAATCCCTCCCTATCCCCCTAGCCTAACAACGGCTGTCTCGCCCGGAATTCTAAACTCTAGAGCTGCTGAGGAACTGGAATCCACTCCCAACGCTTTCGTAACCGGCTCACCTGCACATAAGACCAAAACAAACATGCCAAAGGGAGAAATCACACCCACACTAGCACGCGCCTTCCTAACTCCTCGCCTCACGACCCTGTCGCACACGGGAGAGACACACAACAAGAAGCCAAGAGAAGACGTATGCAAAAATGAGGTGAAAGAACTCCCAGCTCCCAAGCGGGGGCTAACTTATATACAACTTGATTACAAAGCAAAAAGGGACCTCAAAATCCGCGCTGGAAATCCGGATCCGATCCTAACAAGCCAAACCGGATAGTCATCCGATCCGGTCCTAACTAACTTACAAATATTTTACATTCCTACTAACTTCCTATTCTACTCTCCAATTCCCCCGCCCAGCGTAGGACTCCTAGGTTCCTCGGGCAGTTGATTGAAGACGTCCGCCAAGTTCCGGCTCCGTTCACCGGCAGCTGGATTCGGAAGATCTGACCCGGGCGACGAATCTATCTGAATTGGCTGCCCCGTTCCAGGTCTCCTATGACTCTTCCGTGACTCGGATGTATGATACTTGCGCTCACCCGGATTCGATCCTCCTGCTGGAAACGAATCCGGCATCAAAATGTCCGAGAGGTGGATTTCCCGGGAGAATAAGGACCCGTTCAGCTTCTGACTGCTGATGTCCATCCGGTCGGCCGCCTCTTGTGCTGCCACTAAGGATGCTTCCACCCGATCGGTAAAGTCGCTGAGGATCCGAACTATCCGGGAACCGGATACCTTCTTCTCCTCGTGCACCCCTTGGTCAAATAAGGCCGCCTTGACTGCGGTGGATCCGGACTCTCCAAGAGTGCCCTTCACCGACTCAGCCACCTTCCGGGTTGCCTCCGCCATCTCCCGGACTGCTGCCTTGTCTTCCCTAAGGGTGACCATGTCCGCCCTCAGAGTATCGACTTCCTCCTGAAGTCGACGGATCTCCGTCTCCTGTTTCCGGTTCTCTTCCGGATCGGCCAGGAATTGCCCCACCTTACCCAGCAAATCGCTATCGACTGGTGCACCCACCAGTTCCGAGATAGTGGTCAAAGTCCTCCGCTTGACCTCCCAGTCCATCCGTATCCCAGCCAGGACAACCGTTAACTGGTTGAACTGGTCGGTCGGATCCTCGAGATCCGGCATCTCAACATCCGGTCCCTGTTCTGGTGTGGATCGGGGGTTCGAGGGGGGTCTTCTCTTATGAGGAGGCGTCGTCTTCTGACGCTTCCTCTGTTGGGACGGCTCCTCCTCTTCTTCTTCTTTCGTCTCGGGTTTGGATCCGGTCTGCTCCTCTACCTCGTCATCCGAACCCGACTCTCCATACTTCAGGATCGATTCCTGAATACCCCACGTCTTCTACTCAGTAGGAGTGAGAAGTTGGTTCCGCTGGTAGAGGTGGAAAAGGTAGGGACTCAAAGGAGTGGCCCTACTCTTTCCGATCCTCGTCACCAGCTGGGACACCAGATCGGAAAAGATCCGGGCCCAGTTCACCTTCCATTCCCCGCTTAGGGAACCAAAAATGGTGTTGCCGAGGGTCATCGTCACCCTCGTCGGCTTCTTCGGGTGAACGATCGGAACCAAGAATTGAAGGAGGTTACGATGCCGGTCGTTCTTACAGTCTGCGACCGTGTACCCGTCCTTGTTACTCGGCTCTCCATGAAATTTGTCATGGATGAACTCGTCCTTCCGCCCGGCCATACCGGAACCTCCCATCCGGAAGTTGTAAACTTCCCTCCATCGTTCTTCTTCCCATTCGGTCGAGCGGCCCCGGAGAGTGTTGTCGAACTCGTTCGACACCTTGCACTTGATCTCCCTCACCATCCGCTCCTCATGAAACCCCCAGGGTTTATCCATCAGGACAAGGCACCCCATGGCGTTGAGATCCTCCATCAACTTAGTCCGGGCCGGTTCCTCCATAGGAATGACCGGAACTATCTTCCGGAGCTTGACGTCGGAGGAGGAACTGGGAGCGCCCGGTCTGGTCTTACGCAGCTGAGGCATGGACACCAGACGACCGTTGGACCCTTACCGATCGTTACCTCACTCTCTCCTAGCCGCACGTCCCGTTCCTCACTTCCTCTCGTCCGATCTCAACCGGAAAGCACTCACAAAACCTGCAACCCACACGTTCTTTACTCTTCCTACACTCTCAGACACACCCAGCCGGAAGCGCACATACATCAACGGCTCTGGCGCGGACGGAGGCGAAAAAGCGCTCAAGGTCAGCTCCAGAGCTCCAAGGGAGTAAAGGAGTGAAAATGAGGACGACCAGCCCTTATATACTCTTAGGACCCCTGGCACGTCATCATGACCTTTTCTGGTCCGGTCCTTTCTCGATCCGGTCCAAACCTAATCTGTTTTGAGGTGAAATCCGGATATGATTCCGCTCCTGAATACTAACATTCTGACCGGATCAGATACAGTTTTCTCCTTACTGGATTATCGTTGCCTAGTCGTAGTTTCCTTCTGCCCTTCTAACCGGATACGGATCCTTATTACCTGTTTCCGTTCCGTTATTTAGACAATCAGAGGAAAACCAAAAATTCCGGTTGCGACAATGGCGATCTATAACTACACGACAGTTGTCACGTAAGGTGACATCGGGGCCATTCTACATCATATTGTAGTATTAGATGAACTCTTAGATGAATTCAGATTAGATGAGTATTAAACGAGTTCAGATTAGATGAGTATTAAATGAGTTCATTTTACTTTTGGATGAGTTTCATCTAAATTTTAGGGTTCATCTATCTTAGGGTTTGAGTGTTTAGGTGGAGAGAGCTCCTCGACTTGACATTGTTGTCAAATCAAGTTTTGTGAGCGTTTTGAGAGAGAGTTGTGTTTTTAATTTTGCTTGGAGATGGTGGAATATCATTTAGTAAAGCTTCACTTCTTCTCTTACATTTACACTCTTCAATTCTCCCTTTGTGGAGTGAGAGCCGCTTGACTTTGTGTGTGTATTAATACAATAGTTTCTTACTTGACAACAATTTCAAGTCAAGGAGCTCTCTCCACCTAAACACTCAAATCCTAAAATGGATGAACTCTAACATTTAGATGAAACTCATCCAAAAGTAAAATGAACTCATCTAATACTCATCTTATCTGAACTCATCTAGGAGTTCATCTAATACTCATTTAATCTGAATTTATTTAGGAGTTCATCTAATACTACAATATAATGTAAAATGGCCCTGATGTCATCTTACGTGACATTTTGATCAAGTTGTGTCAGAGATTAGGGATCGTAAGTGGCTATTGTACCCAATTCAATAATAAATTTTGAAGTTTCAATGCGGGGGGGCTCTTCCTTTCTAGGGAAGCAAAGGGAACCCCTATGTTCATTAACAATGATATGTAAGAATATAGAGTTTACAAAAGAATCATTTTTATAGTGTAATCACCTTGTCCTTTTGAAAACGCATTTTCTAATATAATTGGGTTTCTCTAATATTTAAGTAGGAGGTTTGGTTAACCCCTCAAGGCTTAAGAAGATGGATGTGTCTTCTTCAAATTTTCAATGGCAAACTCTTGGTAGGGTAAAACAAATTCAATGTTTTGTAAAGTAGGATCTTGGAGAATAACAAGTTGTCATACTTGGATTTTCAAAATTCAATATGAAAAGTATTGAAATTTTTATTTAGAAAATGTAGTCTTATAAAAGAGGTGAGTGGGCATAAAGTTAAACAAGTTTGAATGAAAGAAATGGTGGAATTTTTTTCTGAAGATGTTTCGAAAGACAACCTCTATTGTCAAGAAGTTATTAGGCCTTGAAGGATTAAGGGTGTTATCAAATGAATTGACTTTGTTGTCCTCCTAGAGCATTGTAATCATTGATTTAGCACATGTTGTTACCACAATTGCCCAAGATGTACTAAATCCTTAGCTAAATATCTATATCTTGGTTAATTTTCATAAATAAAAAATAGTGATTTTGGTACACAAAAAATTGTTAAAATTCGGTAACCTCTTTTAGCTTGTAGGTCCAACTTGTGTGAATATTTACACATTTTCATCTTCAAGGCCTAATTTATTGTACAAATAATATATCCATCTACCTGCTTAACAAGATGTATAAATCTCAAATTTTTCCTATATGGATAATTTCATTAAAATGGCAATATTTTTTTAAGATAACGGTAAAACAATTGAAAGCGGCTGTTCTAAATCTATAATTGTCTTAGATGGTTTAGAACCGCCATTTTGAAATCTATACCTGTCCTAGATGGTGAAAATGGCACACGGACAAAGTGGCACTTGGGATACTGCCATTTTAATGAAATTGCCCATCTATCTATTATAATTATTGTTATTCTAGATTACAATAATTTTTTGAAATTTTAATTCTTTTACTCTATGACTTAAAATTGTTTCAAACTCTTTTTTACATAGAAGCCTCTTCTTGTAAGCCTTGTCAACAGTGCCAAAAATGTTTGGAAGATTGTTGTGTGTACAATCTCAAATATTTATAATGTATGATGTGACTACAGTTAGAACATATACAAACTAACATATTTTGAGTTAACTCTAAATTATGTTCTAAATAATTTTTTGACAGAATTTCCTATTATTTTAAATTTTTAATAAATAAAAAGTAATTCCATTGGATACTTTCCATTTCATAGATTCAAATGCTTATGAAACAACAAGTATAAATAACTTTCCTTTTGAAGACTTTTTCATGATATTAATAATAATCTTATATATGCTATAAGATTTTATGCAAAGTTATGCCACAAGGTTATTTAACTTTTTTTTTTTTTTTTGCTAATGTTGCTAGTATGCCTCATATCTTTGCTACAATAGTGACATATTAACTCTTAAAGGGAGTTGAATACATTTGGCTAAGAATGGATTGTACATTTCAAATACAAAGATATAATTGAAGGTAGAAAAAATATTCAATTGACTTAGTTTTTTTTTGGTGAACTTACAAAATATCAATGAAATTGTTTCATAAAATTTGAGGTTTTGGGGGACTTTGCTATGCAATTTCCAAAAGAAATTGTATTCGTAAGCATATAGAAATGGAACAATTTCACACATATTGTCACTTTGTCAAAGTGTGGACCATAAAAATAAATTTCTAGTCACTTGCCAATTTGGAGATTGCATAGATATGTCAATTAGAAGGACTTGCTTTTGCTTTCGTAAATAAACAACAAGTAAAAATATAATAAATTATTTATACATGATTGAGTTTGAAATTACCATACTTCTGGTTCACACAAGGAGAATCAGGTATGTGCTTTACATGCGTGTCTTGATCATGTGTGGGATTTATGACACATTTTGTAATTTTGTAATTTTGTAATTCTGACCATACCAAGGTTGCTATTGCGTACACCTGTTTTTAGCAATTGGAACATTTGTTGTTCATTCAAACCATGTCTAAAAATGCATAAGAAGGAATAAGAAAATATTCTTCTAACTTCCCACACTATCTATAAAAAAATGAGACAATTTGATAGTAGGAACTATGTTGAATTGGTCATTTGGATGCATCCAGCTGTAATTATCTCATTCAAACTTGTACACATAATTAGAGGAAATCTAGACAACACTAGGAAAAAATTCAGTCCTTCAGAAGGCCGCTAAGGAATTGATTTACGGGACCCCTTTGGTGCAATTTCAAAATGAAAAAAAAACATATTTTTTGGAAAGAAAATATATTAAAATGATTATTATTATTATTAAAAAATAAAAATCTGACGTGGCACTACTAGTGCCACATCAGCACTCAATATCTAAATATTAAAAATATATTAAAAAATAAAAATAATAAATTTTGATTTTGATTTTGATTTTTTTCCATAATTACACCGAGTGGGTGCAGAACTCACAGCCTTCTGGAGGGCTGAAATTTTTCCTAATGTGAACAATCCCTCGAGTCATTGCGGAGGATTAGCTCCTTAGCACCTAAATATTTTCTTGAATTTTTGCATTTTTTTGCTTACATCTTGGTTACTAATTATCATTTACCTCAATTACATCAAATTTATCATACAAAAGTTTTTTTTTTAAAAGTTAAGCATTGGTTTGGATGAATGAAAAGTTCCATGGTCACGAAAGCCCTTGGAACCTCTTTGTTCATCTTCCAAAATTTAGGCGTCAAAGCTTTCGAGGATTAAAACTAAAGTGTGTGTTTTTTAGAGAAATGCACACAAATTGCATTAGAAAAAATTAATTTGCCTAAAAAATGGCAACAAATTGTGAAGTGTTTTGCCAAAAGACTTCAAATTAAAGAAAATCTTGGATGTCAGTGCAAAATTGTGGGTGAAACAGATAATAATAAATATGTGATATATGCTAATGTGATATTTTTCATCCAATATACAGATGAATGTTAGCACCACTATAACATTTTATATCACCACTTTCATTGGCACTTCATAAAAACAATAATAATAATAATAATAATAATAATAATAATAATAATAATAATAATAATAATAATAATAATAATAATAATAATAATAATAATAATAATAATAATAATAATAATAACAACATGTCGAGACCTGGTCAATGGTCAGGTAGCTTGGCTACGTATGCGTATACGGTCAGTATACTGCCGTTTCATACCACTAGTTCGTACCTCTTCAAGGTTAAGGTTGTACCTCTTAAAGGTTGAGGTTCTGAGGAGTCGCGTTGCTTCTCAGCCAGAACTACGTATCATCACTCTGATCCTTAGGCTATTCAGAAGTAATGTGATTTTGAGCCTGAGGTACGTAGGCAGCTTCATCTCTTATCGAGAGATGGAGTCCGAGTGAAAACGTACTGTCACGTTATCAGCACTGCTCGCCGCAGAGCGAAAAGAGAAGTTTTGAACGAAATTTAAAAACAAGGAGCGTCGATGGCCTTACAAACAGAATCTGTCTATCCAAGAATACCTGCAGAACCAGGTTTCAAACCATTGGAAGAGGACGGGACAAATTACATAATGTGGATGACGAATATGCATCAATACCTTTCTAGTAAAGGCTTAGAGGGTATAACAACTCGCCCACCAACACCGGCTGAAGTAGAAAGACGGAGGAAGGCAAAGGAAGAAGATCCCACATTGATTTTTGGAAAGTCCGAAGCAGATTATGATCGAATGCAGAAAGACACAGCTACCTTAGCAATCCGTCTAAGACTCAAAGACGATCTAGCCCTTCAAATGTATCATCATGATACACCTTGCGACCTCTGGGAAGAGATTCAATCCCGTTTTGAAGCCATGCGTGAAATTACATATCCTGAAACATGGCAAGCATGGTTAAGTCTTCGTCATATGGATTTTGACCTACTTGATGATTATAAAGCAGCGCTATTTAAACTGACAGCAAAGCTAGCATATTGTAAGAGGCCAATAACAGAAGAAGACATAATATTCAAGACATTATCGACAATGGGACCCGAAAGGATGGGACTTCGAGAGTCATTGCTAGCAAGAGAATATAAGAACTCAAGAGACCTATTCATTTACCTGGCTGAGAATGAGAAATTCAACAATGTTGCAAAAGAATTGGCAAAACAAAGACCTGCTGGGACTATAGCGACCCCAGAATTGAATTACACAAGAGAAAAGCAGCAGGATCCAAACAGAAGAAGAAAACCGTGGAAACGACAAGAGAAGAGGGCTCGGAGATCCGCGACCCCTGGTAAGAAAGATGAGGATAATATAAGGAAGAATAAATCAAAAACCTTTGGGAAGTGTTTCAGATGTGGCAAGAAACGTCACTTCGCACGAGATTGTCGAACACCAAAGGACGTTGTTGATAAATACCGAAGAGAAAATAATTTGTCACCCTGGAGAGGCACTAAGAAAATCAGTAATGACAAGAACAAAAATAAAAAGCAACGTACTGAAAACGAAGATGAATATAATTATTTGGACCAGGTTCGCGTTGAGGAGACAAATGCAGTATTTGAACAGCAACAGCGGACAAATAGATCAATGATGCTACTTGATTCAGGAGCGACAATTACAGTCGTCACAAGTGCCAAATACTTCACGAAAATGCAGCGTGAAAACTATAAGATAGCCTCGATGAGTGGTTTAAATCTCATTGTACGTGGATCAGGACCAGCTACGTTTATTTTACCTGGAGGCACTCGCATCTATGCTGAAAGAGCTCTTCTTATTCCGACGGCAAGAAGACAAGTTTTATGCGAGAATGATGTGTTTAACAGTGGCTATGAGATCAACACACACATATTCACGACAGGGGAAAGGTTCAAGACCCTTACGAACGAACATGGAAATTGTGCAGAGAAGTTTTATTATACTGACAATGGCCTTATCGAATTTGAAATAGCAACCAACGAGTTTATTGCACTTACAGGAGAGATCACTGATGATGGCAGACTTTGGCACGACCGCCTGGGTCATCCCTCAACGAGAATGCTGCAAAATATATTAAAATCGACAGCGGGAAACATCAAAATTTCATCAAGGCTACCCGAGTCATGCCTGGCATGCTCTCGGGGCAAACTCATACTACGTCCAGCAAAAGAAATAAAAGATAAAGAGCTCAAACCTTTCCTCAATCGCATTCAGGTTGACATATGTGGCCCGATATCACCACCATCAGGACCATTTAGGTACTTTATGGTGATGATAGACTCCACCTCAAGGTGGAGTGAGGTCAACCTGTTGTCAACAAGGAATCACGCTTTCGCGAAGATGTTGATACAGTTAATCAGGATGCAAGTTAGATTTCCAGATAATGGTGTCAGGGACATTCGAGTTGATGGGGCAGGTGAGTTTACGTCTAAAACATTCCAAAATTACTGCACAGCACAAGGTATAACACTTGAAGTAGCACTACCAGAAGTCCATTTTCAGAATGGACTCGCCGAAAGCTTAATTCGGAGAATACAATGGATAGCTCGTCCTCTGCTACTCAAGTCCAACTTACCTTTAACGGCCTGGGGCCACGCAGTAATGCATGCTGCTGATCTCATTAGATACCGCCCATCTGCAGGAAATAAGATGAGTCCACATCAGTTAGCGACGGGAAATGCACCGGATATAAAACATTTAAGGAAATTCGGATGTTCTGTTGAGGTGCCGCTTGACCCCACGAAAAGGAAAAAGTTCGGACCTCAGAGGAAGCAGGGTATCTACGTTGGGAACGTAGGTAATTCCCTGATAAAGTATATAGAACCAAAAACTGGAGACCTATTTAGGGCAAGGTTTCTAGACTGCCATTTTGATGAACAACATTTTCCATTCATGGAAATCAAAGAACAGCTGCCTGCCACGGTTTTAGACATTAATTGGCATACAGCGACAATTGACGACAGCCCAGATTATCGCTGCGATGGGGAAGTGCAACAAATACTGAGGCTGCGAGAACTTGCTCGCAAGCTACCTGATGCTTTTGCTGACACACGTGATATTGTAAAAACCCCCTACACCCAAGTCCAATACACTCCAGCACGAATACTACCAGATAATACACCGGCGAACGTCTCTCAAATTCGACGAAAAAAGGGACGTCCTTTAGGGTCTAAAAATAAGCCAAAGAATTTAGGGAGAGCACCACATATTACTGGGGGGGCATTGCCGGAGACAGGGGGAGTAACACAAGGTCCAAGGGGAGTAGCAACTAACCAGCCTAGCTTCGAAGAAGCAACGGATGTAGCACTCACTGATCACGTCTGGGATAGACGAACCATTTGTAAGAATGAAGCCTTGATGGTGCACACCGTCAATGCTATTTTAGAAAACCCTGACATACCAAAAACGGTCCCACAAGCAAAGAGATCAGTAGAATGGCCGCACTGGAAACGTGCAATGCAAGATGAGATGAATTCAATGAAAGAAAGACAAGTCTTTGGGGTGCCGCAGCCTAAGACACTTGATATGAAACCCATTCGTTCTAAATGGGTTTTTGCAAAGAAAAGAGACTCTGAAGGAAAGATAATCCGCTATAAAGCACGCTTAGTTGCGAAGGGCTTTACTCAACAGTTTGGAATTGACTATGATTTCACCTACAGCCCAGTAATGGATTCAATTACATTCAGATTCCTAATAGCTCTGGCTGTGCAGAAAAGACTCTCATTTAGACTGTTAGATATTGTCACAGCCTACCTGTATGGCAGGATGGACAAAGAAATGTATATGGAGCTCCCCGAAGGGGTAGAATCCATCAACTCGACAAAAGAGAGCTCAATGCAGGATATGGGCAACTCGGGACAGTCCCAGAGAGCAAAAGCAGAGCTAGTTGACAAGAAAACGCAGGATTTGGGAAAGGGCCATAAACGTGTGACGTTTGCCCCCTCCTCAGATCCTACCAATCTTGAAAATCTGAATATCATCTCTAGGAAGAGAAAGAGAGAACTGGGTCAAGTTGTAAGGATCCAGAAAGCCATTTATGGCTTGAAACAGTCTGGACGACTATGGTACCAGAATTTAACGGATTATCTGATCCAACAGGGTTTTAAAGCAAATAAATACACACCTTGTGTATTTGTGAACCGCAGAGGAAAGCACCTTGTGCTGATCGCAATTTATGTCGATGACTTAAATATCTTCGGCACTCGGGCAGCAGTCGAGAAAACTGTTGACCTGATGAAACACAAGTACAAAGTCAAGGACTATGGACGAACTCCAAGATGCTTAGGCGTGGAACTAGAGCATTTTGAGGACGGCTCTGTATTCTTGCATATGACTTCATATACAAGTAGACTTCTCGAGAAATTCGCGATGTCAGAGGCTCATCCAGTCTCCACACCTTTAACGGTCAGAACCCTAAAAACGGATCAAGACGAGTATGGTCCGTTGCGAGAGAATGAAGAGATACTCTCTTCGGAGTACCCATATATTACCGCTGTAATGTCAATGTCTTGGTTATCGCTAAATGTAAGACCAGACCTGAAGTTCTCAACTCATTTATTGTCAAGACATAGCGCGGAACCGACTAAACGACACTGGCGCGGAGTAAAACATATGCTACGTTACTTGAACGGGACCAGAGACTACGGCATTCTTTTTGAAAGAAATTTCCAACCGATTAAAGGTTATGCAGATGCCGGGTACCTGTCGGCTCCTGAGAAAGGAAGGTCGCAGTCCGGCTACGTTTTTACTATGGCTGATTCAGCGATCTCCTGGAGTTCGAAGCTACAACCCACAGTCGCAACATCTTCAAATCATGCTGAATTGATCGCCTTATTTGACACCACCAAGGAAGCTGTTTGGCTGCGAAATATGTCATCAAGCCTAAAAACGTTAGCAAATCTCGAGATTGATATAAAACCTATGAAGATCTTCGAGGATAATGACGCCTGCCGGCACCAGATGTCAGAAGGTTTCATTAAATCCAACAATACGAAGCATTTGACACCGAAAATCTTCTATGCTGCTGAGCAAACAAAAATCGGCACCATATCCATCGAGAAGATTACCTCTGCCGAGAACATCGCTGATTTGTTTACAAAAACGTTACCACCATCTTCCCATCACAAACATATGTTGTCAATGAAGATGCGATCGTTAGCACAAGTCTGAAAGGAAAAGACACAACTTAGTTCATAACGACTAGTGACAGGATTTTGAAAAACTACGATACTTTGCGATTAGGTCAAACAGAACCGGTTTTCTGGCATCCCACCTCCGCCAAGAGGGGGAGTGTCGAGACCTGGTCAATGGTCAGGTAGCTTGGCTACGTATGCGTATACGGTCAGTATACTGCCGTTTCATACCACTAGTTCGTACCTCTTCAAGGTTAAGGTTGTACCTCTTAAAGGTTGAGGTTCTGAGGAGTCGCATTGCTTCTCAGCCAGAACTACGTATCATCACTCTGATCCTTAGGCTATTCAGAAGTAATGTGATTTTGAGCCTGAGGTACGTAGGCAGCTTCATCTCTTATCGAGAGATGGAGTCCGAGTGAAAACGTACTGTCACAACAACAATAATAATAATAATAATAATTTTTTAAAAAATTGGTTAAAAATTGAAACTACAAACTCACTTACTGTTGTGGTTATGGTCGTGGTTGTGAGACTTCCGTTACCGGCAATTGTAATTAGTTGTTTTTTTGACACCATGGTGCCAAATTCTAGTGCTGTAGCACGGCGCCAATGAATTAAATTTGGAGGGACCATCTTCCATTTACTACATGTTGTATTCCTACAGTGCCAAGAAAAACCCTGGTTGTAACGAAATCCTCCGTGAGTCTTGTTACCGAATGATGTCTTTTTTTTCTTTTCCAGATTGGAATCCAATTCCAGCTGAAAAAGAGGACGACCAACTAATCTGCAGATACAGTTGGATGTGCACACGCAACCCACTCGGCTCGACTCTCGAGGAAACCAGATTCTCCGGGGCTGCCCCACCCAATGTGGCTACCCACCGGATGTTCTGGGCTGAGCCAGCTTTTGACAAGTTTTTTAAGGTAAGTCAGGAGGTCCATAAAAGCAAAGTGCTCCGGCTCTAAAAGCGTCCATAGAACATTTTAGAATAGTAGCATGCATTGTCACTACCTTGGCTCTACAATACTCAACAATTCTGATTTGTCCGCAAGCATTGAACGGTGTGTCTAAAGTAGTGCAACGAACCTCTTGTGGAGGCCGTTTTGCACCCCCCATTTTATCCTTGAAGAAAACAGAGGAACGTTTTATTTTGCGACGCATGATAAAATTTCCAAATTTCGAGTTCATATTTGCAATCAAAGGCCCCAAATTAACTTGGAGAGGTGTTAGCAGTTGAGCAAAGACGACACACAGAATAGGGGGTCTTTTTTTTTATATTCACCCTGGGCTTTACGTTTGCAAGAGGCTCGTTGCACTACTTTAGACTCGAATGCATTGAACTACCTTGTAATGAAAAGTGCCACTCATGCTACTTTGAATTGCTCTCTCTTCACCTCTTTCTTGACTAATTTCTTCACCTCTCTTGACTAATTTGGGTCCTCTGATTACAAATATGAATTCAATTTTTCCAAATTTTCTCATGTCAGTGGTGCAAATAAGAAATTGTAGTGTTTTCTTCAGAGATAAACCACGGGACAATGAGGAAGTCAATTCACCTTGGCCGGTCATGGTCATGAGACTTCCCGGCAATTGTAATGGAATCCTCCGTCTTGTTTGCCAAAATGATGTTGGTCTTCTCAAGCTTTCCTACCCAAGGTGCAAACTTGCCTAATGTTCCAAGCCACATTTTGACAAGTTTTTGAGGTAGGAGGTCCATAAAAGCAAAGCGCTCCAATTCTAAAGGCGTCCACTTCCTGAAATGAACACTATTTGCACATTTTGTTTTCTCATTGCACTCACAATGTACAAACAATGTACATTTCAAGAGGTGTACATTTTTATAACATTCAATAGCATGCATTGTCACTGCTTTGGTTCTATAGTAGATGGTGTGGAATATTTTACATCCAACAGTACGTCATCAATAGCTAAGTGGATAGGTGGAGGCTCAATGTCAATGTGATGAGCAAGGTACATGAAGGAAAGGCGATGGACAATTGGGGATGAAGGCTACTTAATGTTATGTTAGTGACTATTGCGTTTCAACTTCAAAACTGCATAACTAATTTGATGAAGCTCCAAAAAATATGAAACGGTTTGGGTTAGATGCAATTCCATTTATCTTTCAAGGAGAATACAATGAAAAACTGATATTTCAGTAAATCTAACCTCCCCAAATTAAATTCCAACTCTTCAATGAGTGATGTATGGTTTTCCTATCTTACTAGCCTATTGGAATTTGGAATGAAGTTGCAATCATTTGGCCAGATTCCCACCCAAGATTGGTTGTGGATTGCCATAAATTGTATAAAAATAATATAACACAAAATTTGCAAGAATTCACATGGAAACATCAAAGAAAGTTAGGGTTGGAAAATGACTCACATAAAATCCTATATGATCAATTAGACCAATCGTTGGTCATCTCAGGGTCATTTCTTGATCTATGCAAACCATGTGTGTAGAAATATAATTGATAAATTCCCCAAATTTTGGTAGCTATTCAGCAAAAAAGATTAAATGAAAGAAAAACGGTTTATTATAAAATTTAAGACCTTTATATTATTACCATGAAAGTTAGACATCCATCTAGGAGTATTTTATCTTGCACTGAAGATATTACTAGTTTATCCGAATTTTTTCCTCATGAGAGGATTCAGTCAGGTATAGGAACCTTATGAATTTTTGCATCTTGCTGAGATTCGGTGAACTTTGGGAGACTGGTGTATGTTAAAAAACGAACGAAATTTCAAATCGTAAATTGCGTTGGAATCACACTCAAGTCTATTTTATCATCATTGCAAATACACATATGTAATTGAAAATCATACAAAAAGATTGATGTTTTCTATATACTATCTATCAACTAATGTTGCCACCATTTGTGAAAATTACAACGAGTATTTAATGGTCCATATTAGAAATTTGCCTTCACAACTGCTTTAGAGATATTTGATCTCATACCACTTGAATTTCTTGTATGATTTCTTGCTTGTTTCTTCACCCCATTGCAAAAAAAAATGTGACTATCTTCCAAAGAATCTCTATGAAATGGTCGATAGTGTATAAAAGGAATTCAAATTGTTGTATGGTTTTCAATTATTCATTTTTCACTTGTTATGAAGTTGAAGTGCACTTCATTGCGGTTCCAACACAATTTGCGGTTTCAAAATCGGATCATTTTTGAGCATGCTAGAGCGTCCTAAAGTTGATGAACCATCTACTGAAAATTGACTGAAAAAATTGTAAGGTTCCTATACCCGACCATACAAGGTACAACAATCTTACGATTTTTTCAAGCCAGTTTTCACTAGAAAGTTCATCAACTTTAGGACGCTCTAGCATGCTCAAAAATGATCCGAATTTGAAACCGCAAATTGCGTTGGAACCACAATGAAGTGCACTTCAACTTTATAACAAGTGAAAAATGAATAATTGAAAACCATACAACAGTATGGATTCCTTTTATACACTATCGACCATTTCATAGAGATTCTTTGGAAGATAGTCACAGTTTTTTTGCATTTAGGGGAAGAAGAAGAAAGAAATCATACAAGCAATTCAAGTGGTATGAGATCAAACATCTCTAAGCAATTGTGAAGGCTCATTTCTAATAGGGACCATTAAATACTAGTTGTAATTTTCACAAATAGCGGAAACACAAGATGGTGGATAGTATATAGAAAACACCAAACTTTTTGTATGATTTTTAATTACATTGTGATTTGCAATGATGATAAAGTAAACTTGAGAGTGATTCCAACACAATTTACAATTTGAAATTTTGATCATTTTTGAACATACACCGGCCTCCCAAAGTTCACCATATCTCAGCAGGTTGCAAAAGAACGTAAGGTTCCTATACTCGATTGTACAGTCGGGTACAGGAACCTTACAAATTTTGGCATCCTGTTGAGATTTGGTGAACTTTGGGAGGTCGGTGTATGCTAAAAAATGAACAGAATTTCAAATTGTAAATTGCATTGGAATCACACTTAAGTCTACTTTATCATCATTGCAAATATACATATGTAATTGAAAATCATACAAAAAGTTTGATGTTTTCTATACACTATCTACCATCTAGTGTTGCCACCATTTGTGAAAATTACAACTAGTATTTAATGGTCCATATTAAAAATGAGTCTTCATAATTGTTTTAGAGATACTTGATCTCATACCACTTGAATTTCTTGTATGATTTCTTGCTTCTCCTTCACCCCATTGCAAAAAATCTTTGACTATCTTCTAAAGGTTCTTTATGAAATGGTACATAGTGTATGAAAGACATCCAATTTGTTGTATGATTTTAAATGATTCATTTTTCACTTGTTGTGAAGTTGAAGTGCACTTCATTGCAATTCCAAAGCAATTTGCAATTTCAAAATCAAATCATTTTTGAGCATGCTAGAGCTTCTTGAAGTTGATGAACTTTCTAGTGAAAACTGCCTAAAAAGTTCGTAAGGTTCCTGTACCCAACTGAATGAGTAAAACTATGGATTTGGCTTTGATACTTTGGTTTGTGGTACATTGACATACTCACTACTAACTATAGCTAGATTCATACATTCTATAAAGAAATGTTTATTAGTAACTTTTATGGCATCAACTCTTTGGTTTCTGAATCCGAGTTTCTAAATCCGCTGTCTACAACCACATTTACTTTGTACAACAGGGTTACGGTTTTTGTCTGAGTGCACAGAGTCAGTCACAATCTCATTGCCTATCCATAGCCACAAAAAAGGGTCAGTCAGTTGTTCATGGGCAGGGCCTCCCAAAAAAAATGAAACAATTGGGTGTGTTTGAAAGAGTGAAAGTTTAAAATTTGATGAGTAGTACAGTACAGCAACTGAGCACAGCAGCATGAGTGGACCGCTGAACCCATGTAGAAATTTCAATTTCAATTTCAATTTCTTCGAGACTGACAATGGAAAGTTTGAAATGCAATCATTTACTGAATATTCAGTAGACACTTGCAATAAATTACAAACTCTCGTTACGGACATTTCAATAGTGTGGACAAAAGTAAAAAGGTTTGACCACTTTCTTGTGCATGCCATATTGATGTTCGATGGGAACCATACAAAGAGTAGTAAGTGTAGACAAAAGTAAAAGCTTGACCACTTTCTTTTGCAGTACATGGCATATTGCTATCTGGAGGAGCAAAAGTTAGATGGCCTTTTTGGTAAAGTTGGAGCCTTGACCCCTTCTTGCCACATCTAAGGGAGCCAACCCATTTCTGATCAAATGGGCAATTACCGCATATATGCAAGGTAGGGTTGTTCAAGGAAGGAATTTTCCTGTATGTAGAAATTGAGTTCAGAAGGTTCTCATAATCTCTCCAGATATATATTTCTCAAAACATAATTATTATGAATTTTTTCATTGAAGATTCTATTTGACCTATACTAGTTACCCCCTAGAGGAGGTTGCAGCCTTCAGTGGTCTACGTCTGCCACATTCACCGAATAACGGATTGATAATGATGTATTTGCAAACACGGGCAACTTGAATATTGTCAGCATCATTGCAAGGAAAAATTAGAATTTTTTTTGAAAAAGTCAGAGATTCTGTGAGGAATCTTTGCCTATTGGAAGTGAAACAACAGTGTATTTCTCACAAGACCATATCTCTTGTGAGACTGTGCAATGCAAATACATTGCTATGGGGTGTCAGGTTGTAACATACTAATGACCGGTTTAGCTAGGTCAGGGTTGTTAAGCAAACTTCTCACCATGATACTCACCTCAGGGTTTAGGTGCTTGTGCATTTGTAGCTTACCGTTGAGGACCTTGCAGCTTGTGCATTCGTAGAAATACCATTGCAATTTCTCTTGCAATTTGGGACATTGCTTTGATCTCATCTTCTTTGAAGTAGTCTTTTTCTACAATCGCCAGTCTCTAGGGTTTAGAGTAATTTGTTGAGTTGCAATTGCTGAGGGTTTAGTATAACTAGAGTGAAATTGGCAAATTCAATGTGAAAGAGCTCAACAGAAGAGCACCATCAACATCAAGAAAGTTTGTATGCTTTAATATCTTGCTTCGATGTCTATAGGGTTGTTCATTGATATATTGATGACAATATATTATCTTTGTTTGTACTTCTATGATTGTTGTCAATTAGGTTTGGAGGAGTTTGTTGACTTGCAATCTTTGAGGGTTGATTTGGATTGTTAGTGAAATTTGACAAAAATTAATGCCAAAGAGTTTAAAAGACAAGGTTCGTTTCTAATGCAACATCATGAAGGTCTCTTTGACTTTTATTTTTGTTGCTCGATCTCTACTGCATATTGATGAAATTATTGACTTCATTTGTGTATTTTGCAGCTTCTTTTCATAGTTTGCTTCCCGTACATTGTTGTTTAATTGGTGTCTTGAGGTGTTACCGTGTTAGGGTAGAAGTAGGATGTGATTGTTGCTGTTTGTAATGGATTGTGCTGTTCTTCTGGATGTTTACGAGAGATGTGCTAGCCATGTTGAGCTTGTTGAACTTCCATCATTGAAACAACGTTGGAACCGGCAGAAATTTCACAATGCAAAACTGTCGCTCTGTAAGCGCCAATCAATGAAGCTCCCTTGCATCTTCTGTGTGCCCAACATTCTTTCCAGGTTGAAGAAAGAACTATGAATTCACTTTTACTCTTGTTGGGATGAATTCACCCTAATCATCCTTCAGATTATACCAAATAACGCTCTGCACAACACTTCTTGGACTCATTGTTTTTTCCAATTTCGAATTGGATGTTTTGGGTTTCAAAGTTGATGTCTGCTTTTGTTTCAGTTGTTTCAGTGAAGACTGTTGTGTATTCACATACTCCGAATCTAGGGACAAAAATCATCTCAAATGAACCCCAACTCCGTTACTGAAAGAAAGGAATACCAAATAACCAAGTCGACTACTTTATCTGGCTTGTGTTTGTGAAAAACTACAGTCGCAATATCAACCTAATTAAACATTAATCGTGAAGAACTCTTCTCACGGATGCAAGCGTCAATACGTTACACTCCTCTGGCAATCAGGAAGCAAGCTCATTACCATCAATTCACCAATTCACGTTTTACTTAGTCGAGTTCTTAATAGTCTCCTTAGTTGAGCCTGGTTCTATGTAGATATATGAGAAGACACAAAAGAGAGACACTACAAGAAAACAGTGTCTGAATTGACACGTCCTAATTGACTAAAAATGTCCAAATTGACATAATTATGTCAAAAAAATGTCTGAATTGACAAAAAAATGACAAAAAAGTGTCCAAATTGACACTGCTCTTTTGTAGTGAGAGCCAACCTCGCACATTCCATGCATGATCGCATGATTAATTTCAATTCTGCAACTAGGATAGTCGATAGTCAAACCTTAAACAATCTTCTCTGCTCAAGCTCTCCCGCACGCTTGCAATCTAATTCCAACACCTGATTGGAACTTTAAAGAACGTGGACGTCTCTACATTGAACATAAACTAGCGATGTCTAAAATTCAGAAGTTGACTTACCCGTGTAGCTTCGTCACAACAAATGCCAGATAACAGATGCTCGGCAAAATCTCACGCATGATAGGTGTAGTTGCATTCACTCATTCTTTAGGTAAGATCTAGTGCCGTTTCTAACTTTCTCACAATTGGGCTCCCCTAAACCTACACAATAGGTGACAATACAACCGGATAACCTGTACTGCACTGTCACATTGCCCATTTCTAGATGACACCCCTGTCCCAATCAATTATCGCTTACGTGAGGTATCGTAACAATAGCCAAGAAGTTCGATAGAAAACCTTGCTCAAACCCCCACCCGTGTTTACATTTTTCATGAATTTTTGACCATCGGAGTATGCCCACACATTTTGTTGTACTACACTAGACTCGACAGGGAATACAAACAAAAAATTTCGGCTCCCAAAATTGCTTCTTAAAGCTTGAAACAGTGCTCTGTACACAAAGCAACCTCAAAATATGGTCCAAATGGTGCCTGTATTTTGAAGACCAACCTCCTTTAGGGATTAATATATAGACCTCCCTATTTCCAACCAAGGGCTGGTTGCAAATCCAGTAAGGTTGGTTGCAAATCTAGTAAGGGTTGGTTGCAATATTGAGAGTCTTCCAGCCAATCATAATGCACCACAATTGCGTCAGGAACCGTGCCGTAATTAATGATTGTTCATCTCTTGTTGACGAAAAGAGAACAACTTACATAGTGAAAATGGATGCTTGTTTGGAAACATGTTGGCTCCTTTATTCAAAAGGATTTGGTTTATAACATCATAGAGCCCTGAGAAAGGATTAGCCCATGCCCAAGAAGTGAATGAATTTTTTTCATAGTGTGAATGCACAAATTTTTTACATTTGTAGTAACTTATTTTAGAGGTGTAGTTGCATGTCTTATGTTAGTCATAATAAGTCATATAATATTTTTAATTTCTTTTTGGAAGACAAGAAAAGGAAATTTGATATCAAATACAAAACCCAATTAGAAAATTTGAATTTTTTCATAGGTGTTTGCAGCAGTACAAAATATCATAGTATAAACCAAATTTATCTGTTGTAATATAATTAGAAAATCAATAGACTGTGGCCTTATGGTTCCAAAGTTTGAATTGGTATATTAATTTCAATTTTTAGGAATTACTAAGATTTTAAAATTGGATTGTAAACTAGATCTGATACACTTCATTTCATTAGTTGTACTCAAATTTAAAAAATGAACTATTTTATGGATAAAATTCATATAAAGAGGAAGGAACTAGAGTTCTTCATGCACTGGTGGACTCGTATTGCTGCCAACCGGTCCTTACCAGGCAGCCCTCTAAGCAGGGCTATCCACTTTTCGTTCACCAAACGACACCAAACGTTCGTCCGACGCGTGCCTCCGTCGACTAAATTCGTCCACCCGAAAGACGAAGGCTCCTCTTCCTCCTCAACTCCTGTTGTTATCATCTTCGCGACTGCCGCACACTTGTTGAATCTGCAGCTAGCTCCTTCCTTATAAAAATTGACAGCAGTTCTGTTTTCGATTTCAAATTTTGTTAAGAATGCTCATGGATTGAAATCTCGAGTTTAGCTGTATTGTTCTTCCGAAATTGGGATGGCCTGTGTGGCAGGAAACGTTTGCACGCCCTCCCGGGTTTCGTCTTTGAAGCCATGCTCCGGATTTTCCCCAGAGAATGTTGGTCCTGTGAGTGTGTGCTCGCTGTCGTGCAATGGGAACAAGGGAGGCGTAGGATTGAGGTTTAAGAATCAGAGACTGGGCGGGGTGGAGCAAACAAGAAGAAGCGGGCGACGACGAGGAGGAGCAGGGGTTGGAGTGCGATGCAGCTTGTCCGGGAATAGTATGCAGTTTGTGGCGTTGCATCAGCTTTCGGAGTGGTTGTCCAAGCAAGGCTTTCCCAACCAGGTTTGGTTAAATAGCGCTTCTCCTGTTTCTTTGATCGATTGAGGGTTTTGTGTGGTGGGTCGCAAGTTTGGAGCGATTTGAAATTTGCTGAATTGATTGTAATCTTTGGAGATTTGAAAAGTAAGGATCATGAATTGGAATATCATCTCGCATTGTTGAATTGTTCGGGACATTCTTTTTGAGGCTCTCTGCTGCACCCAAGTTTTTTGAGCCAGGTGCACTTGCATTTTGTCGCTTTGATTGAGGGTTTTGTTTGGAAAGTAAGACTTTGGAGCAATCCGAAATTGCTGGATATTAGAATTTTGGAGACTTGAATCACGAGAATCGTGTGTTGAAATATCATCTTCCACGTGTTGAATTGTACAGAACATTCTTTATGGGCCTCTGCTGTACCCTAGAATCCGAATACATCATTCCAATTTTTCCGTTGTTTAGCGAATGTTTGTATGGCGACTTCTTGTCTTATACGGAGTAGTTTATAACATTGCAACGAGTCAATAGGATCTGTATGGGAGTTGTAGAATGCTTACGTTTAGAAAGTCGACCTATTTTGGACCAATCATGTCAAAATTCGAGGGTTTAGGGTTTCTGTCCTCAAAGTGTATACTGGTTCACTATATTGAAAACATCTATTGCAAAGAGTCAATGGAAGTTGCATGGCAAGTAGTAGAATACTTCATTTAATCAATGAATGATCAATCATGTTAGAACTGTGATGGTGATTCTGATTCTCAACGAAATGGAAGCAGGCTTACAAGGGCTAAACAGTTTTATGAGAAGAGCTTCTGATGACTGAGCATGTGATCTCTCATTCTTTCTATTTCTTAATGGGAATTGAACCAGATGGTTTGTATTTATATCTCTAGCATGTAGGGCGTGGATCCGTAAACTGTTTTGAATTGCTATCCTGGCTGAGGAGAGGCTTAGGTCAACATTTTTAATTTTAGGCATTTGGCTTTCCCTTAGGTAAGTGCTTGATTGCAATTCACGTTATACCTTAAACGATCAATGATTCACGATTTGAAAATGGCCAGTTTAACAGATCATATTATGAAAAGTATAATTCGGATAGGGCCAAATTTTAGGTCACCAGAATCAATGAAGAACCTTGCATATATCGGGTCACGAAATTAATGAAATTGGACAAAGAATATCGCAACCTACCCAGAAATTTCTGAAAAGAATGAGGCCCGAATTGGGCTTATTGGTCCATTTGGGATCAATAACTGACGGGTTAAGTCAACCCTCTGTCAAGAGATTGAAAGAAAATGACAGAGCCGGGGAAATTTTTTGTTGGATAGCAGGATGTGAAGCTTACAAGTTTTGGAGAGGAGGGCATTGGTCTTGCAGCGAGGCGGGACTTCAGCGTATGTCACAGGCTGAACTTTTGTGCTTATTTCTTGTTTTTACGGTCTCATCGGATACAGTTTTGTTGCGGTGAAGCAGTTTGTTTCATGGACATTGGGATCGTGCAATATCTGTTCCCTCATAGCATCTTGCGATTGCTTGTCACTGGGTCAGGCTGGGGAGACTGCTTTGAATATTCCTGAGAATTACACAGTGACGGGAGTAGATGTTGTCAACCACCCAGTTATCGCTGCCGCTGCCGCAGGTACTCCCAGACCTCTTTAATGTCTCAGCCTAGGCTCCCAAAATGCATGTCATTATCAATGGATTTTTATAACATTTTGGCAATCAATAGTTTGGCATGTAAAAGTGACATTAAAGAAGTAAATGGGAGCGGTTTGCAAGAGCCACATAGATCTGCAGTACAGGATATTTTTTGCATCACTTTAAGCATTTTAACATGTAGAAGTGTGATTTTCAAAGATTTATACAGTTTTAAGGAGATTTTTGGATATAAGAATTAGATGTGCTGTGATCAAATTTTTATCTTTATGTATAAATTATTTCTTTTCTATTTCAATGTGGGACGTTGTAGACCTAAATACGTGGTAGCATTGTACCCCATTTTCATTCAAAGATTAGTGGCCGTAGACATTTACCTAAGTCATACTTACACCACTTTCTAATTAGTCCAACGAGGTATATGCTTGGATAAGTGGTTTCCAGTAACATGGTCAGTATAGGATATAGGATAAGTCTCTACCGTTCTTAGTTAAGTAAGTCCCTGCCTTTTTCACTCTTGTTAAACTCTATATTATTACATTTTTATGTATCTTCCTGTGTCATAATATAGTGTGATTATGAGAGGACAGAGTGAGTTTGAGCAAGTAACTAAATTCTTTCCGGTCCAGAGCATGCTTTTGAATGTGCAGTCATTGATTTGGAGCGGTCTTGTTTCCATCGAGTTTGTCAAAACCTACTTATGTGTTACAACTGGCTTGAGGAGTGTTTGAACAGGCAGGGGCGATTTGATAGGCCTTACGCTTTGGCTCATGTACGAGCGGTCACAAGGTGAAAGTTCCGTATGGCACCCTTATCTTCAGACCTTGCCGCCGACCACCTTAAGTCCTCTGTTATGGAGTGTTGAGGAACAGCAAGAACTGCTAAAGGGCTCGCCTGTTCTGGGTAGACTTTTCAACACCGATTCTTTTTTATATATGGATGAGCTACCGGTCGTTGTGAAACATGAGACAATTGCCTGTTGTATAACTTTTGACTGCACAAATTCTCTGGTGATACTGGCTATGTAAAAAACCTGCATGTTCTTGGAGTCTATGGCCAGTGTGTAAAAATTCCCTGGTGTAATACTCTGACGTTTGGTACATCAATTTTGTGAGGTGTACTAATTACTGTCCTACCTCTACAGTCAGGGAGTTGAATGTGTACTCTGACCTCTTTATTGTCACAGCCTAGGCGCCCGAAATGCACTTATTGTATAGAGTTCTGTAGTGTTGCATGTAAATGTGACTGCAAAGAAGTACTTGTGGTTACAGGAATCAGGAAGATGGTCTAGAATACTTTTTACTTTTTTTGAATTCCTTAATATCACATTTGTATGCAACTTCATGTAATAGAGTGCAATAGTGAGAGTACCAAGTTTTTTAACTAGATAAATTGTTCTCTAGGGTTTGATGAGAGAACAAAGGATGTGATATTGAAGGGGTCTAGGTGTACTTCATTTCTGCACTTAAGCAGTTTTTGCACTTACCTGTCCCTCTTGACGAACTTTTCTACCCGCGCCACTGCAGTCTATGTACTGACATTGACCTCTTGTTCAGAGGAGGTGCAGCAACGTACTGCAGCATTAGAAGGAGAGTACGAAGATTTACAGTCTTATTACTTCACCAAAGATCCTCGGGTTTGTGTTCTTTTTATGCATCCTGAATTCCAACTTGGCACACACTATTTTGAAATCTCATCATTTTCTTGCCTG
Organism: Neckera pumila; assembly: GCA_963969595.1. Taxonomy (NCBI): domain Eukaryota; kingdom Viridiplantae; phylum Streptophyta; class Bryopsida; order Hypnales; family Neckeraceae; genus Neckera; species Neckera pumila. The sequence goes on along the minus strand of OZ018408.1, from coordinate 5,936,860 downwards.
TTTAATTCAGGGCTTACTTGTTTCTGTCGCTTCAATCCATGCAGGCATTTCCCCAAGTGCATTTTTCTCTTGAAGCATTCAAGACATCTTTTTCAATTATACTGTCTCGAGCTATGTATTTACCAGCGGCTGATCTTTTTGCTCTGGTAAGCGAGTCCTGGACACTTTCTGTGATACACATGACTTTCTTTTGGCCTAATCTGATCAGGTGCCATTCCTTTTCTCCATTCTTCGATGTAGAACATTCATATTGAGGTGTGGATGTCATCCGGTGCCGTCTAATCTCATTTTCTCTCTTTCTTATACATGCATGTGTCGTGATGTTTGTGTCGTGCTTGAGTGGCGTCTCATAATGCACACTCTTGACTGATGTGGTGTCCAACGATCTGATGGAGTAGGTACCCTTTGCTGATGCTTTGAACCATCGAGCTGATTGCGAGGCCTACGTAGACTACAGCATGGATGATCAGGCGGTAATACTCTTAACATTCTTTCCAGTGCTTTCATATTCAAGAAGGAATTACACCCAAACCTCTTCAATATCATCTTCTTGAGTATATCATCCTCCGTTCTCTCACCAAACCCTAGGGAATAGACTTACCCTGTTGATAACCCACTCTGTTCTCTTGTTATCACACTATTATGTCTCACGAAGTTGTACGCAAATGTGACATGGAAAGGAGCTTGAAAAGTGGGAAATCGGTTCTAGACTACCAATCTCACTCCTTGAACCCCAAGAACTCCTATAATATCACTTTTACATGAATCATTGCTTACTTTTATAATGTCACCGGACGCTCTGTATTCACATGCATTTGGGGTGACATTGTAGACGTCTGGGTGAAAATTTTGAAGCACGTCTCTCAAGATTTATTGACAGACGAAACTGTGAATAATATTTTTTAGCGCTTTTGATTTACTAGTGACGCATACATTGGAGATATGTTGTGCGTAATGCTAATTCATGTAGGTGATTGATTGGCTTCCAGGTAGTGTTTATAGTTGATCGAAATTATAAGGATGGAGAGCAAGTGTTTACATCATATGGGCGAGATCGCTCCAACGCAGATTTTTTGATTACGTAAGCCTGAACCGTGAGGAATTCTTGTTGTAAATAAAATATGCTTGTGTATCGAATTTGAACTGTCTGAACGAGAAATAGGTTTCATCCACATTTGCAAAGGCTTACTTATGTATCATTTTCCATTGCCGACATTTATTGGGCACTGTATGTCGTGTGTATTAGCTGACCAGCATAATTGCTCATAGCTGTCTTAATAGGAACTTCTTTATTCTGTCTGCAGGTATGGCTTTGTTGTTGAGAACAACTCAATGGATTACCTTAGTCTTGAGGTGATTTAGAAGTCATTTTACCCCTCCATTTTTTCATTTCTCATTGTTCACAAAATCATTTTACAAATAGGTTGCTTGGGCATATTGTTTCTCTGCATATTTCTCTCTTTCTCACTTATTTTAACTTGTCCTTGGCAGGTTGGTTTAGTCCCTGGTGATCGGTTACAGGTTTTGAAACAACAGATATTGCAGCAAGCCAACTTTGACTCACCTCAGTCTTTTCCGCTGTATCTGGATCGATTTCCAACGCAGGTTAGTCTGTCATATGTGCTGGATGGTCATGAATTTAATTATTCTGTAGATCTCTGCTAATGTTTCACAGGCACTTAGAAATTCAGCGATCACATGAATTCTGAACATTTTTTTACCAAATTGAGGGAAACTGGAGTCAAGTGTGGGATTTTATGCAGCTGTTGACATATATACGCTTGTCAAGATTACAAGATCCAGCTCTCTTTTCTAAGATTGTTTTCGAGAAAGACATAATGCTTGATCAGGTACCTTTTCATTGCCCATGTCTTTGACCACATGTTTTGTAATTTATTTTAAGCTCAAAACGCTGAAGGTAGAAAAAGTATACCCATCACTATATTTTGCATATACAAGGTTTTAGGCGATCAATTTAAGCAGGGTTTTCAGTAAAATTAAACGATGTTTATTCGCAGGCCAATGAATACGAATGTTTGATGATTCTGATGGGTGAATGCCGCACAAGACTGGGAAATTATGAAGGAGGTGTGGACGATGAGATCCGCTTACTCAAGAACAAGGTTGAAATACTCTCTCACCATGTTTTGATTACCGTACACATCACTTCAAAATTTATGACCTCATTTTATTCAGTGCATTTTCTGTTTAATCCTAAAGCTGCAGGACGGCTCTCATGCGCATGTGTATTAATACTTCATGTGACTATTTGCAACCTCTACACAGAAAATCACGCCAAGAGAAAGAGTTGCTGCACAGCTACGACTTAGTGAGAAGAAAATCTTAACAAGTACGATGACTGCTCTCCGTACCCGGTTAGCTCCAATCCGTGGCATTCCTACCAAAGGTGGCGGCCTCAAGGTACTGTTGCACATACCCACGTCAGTGAATTTGTGTCAGCTCTTCCTATTTGAATCCCTATTTCATAAACTAAAAATAGAAGCCCACTTTGGAAGTTTACTGCTAATTATAATAACTTTCAAAGCAATTTCTATTGTTATAGAAAGAATATAGCTTATTTCTATTTGGTATATACTTGGTTGATTTGTTTACAGCTTCTGGAATGATTGGTTTCAACTTCTATACATATGGCCATTTTTAACTAATGGAACTGTTCGGAGAGTGTGCTGGTGAGTCTTGATTAGAAACTCTGGAGGATTCTTCTATTCCATCTCTCAGTTTTGGAGAAAGGCACACTTAACTTTTGTTTGTTGTATGCTACAGGACCCAAATGCAGACATAAATGAGATGTTTGACATGGTGGAGCAAGTGGCATCAGCTCCAAAGAAATTTTTTGATAACATGTTCAAGAAGTAAGGTGCGCCATCACCTTAGGTTCCGACACTTGTAAAATGCATGTACTATAAATGCATGAATGAAAAAAAATCTTCTGTTTCAGGGTTCATCATTGGCATCTTAATGTTATGGAGCCCTGTTTCACAGCTTGTCTGTGATACCTGCAGCGCAACGAATTTTCTACTGCTCGATACTGCATTTGTTCTAGCTTGCACGTCAGAAGTAGTTTGTGCTCCGACAGGAGTGGTATACCTTGACTCTGAACCATGTCTTTGAGAAATCGGTGCACTGAGCTCGTGCTTGATTTCAGAATACGACACATAACTATTCGCTGGTGCATACGGTATTGCATCTATTCTGCAAACTCACGCTTCAGTTTGAAAAATCTTACCTCTGAAATCTTCGTCCGCCGAACAAAATTTCAGATTTGGCCCAGTCAAGTATAGCAAACCGCTCGGTAATGGCGTAGGAATTCAACCTGAGTAGTAATCACTGGTCAAGAATGTATATGATCCCACTCCGTCCTTCCACAGGAATTTCCAAACTCGATTCTGCAGTACTGCACAATCCTTGCCAATGGAGCATTGTCGGCTACTCCTGGACTCACTTGTTCTCGTCGATAAGGGTAGCCGCATCCAACCCTATCATTGCCATCTTATTGAATATCAAGTAGTTATGTGACAAGTTATAAGTCCTGCTTCAAGAAATTAAGAATGGCAAATGCCGGTAATGGAGACGCTGAGTTCAAGCAAGACCAAGGTAGCTCATCCGTGGTGTCATCCTCGCACAATGCTTGGACACGGACAGCATCCTCAAAAGTCGATCAGATGTGAAGTTCCCAGAGAGAACTCATGCTTTACTCATGCGAAAGATGTTAATGCCGGGGTTAATGAACTCGTAGCATTTTTTAGAGTGCACTCGGTAAAATTACAGGTGATGTTACACTTCCTTCGAGTCACTAGCACTGTCATGTCCTTCGTTAGTAGGGTAACTTTTTCAAGAGGAAATATGGCTTGCAGGTCATATGCACACCGCTACACTCAGAAGAATCCATGACAATCCCAATCCGAGGAGATTTCCAATTCCATGGACTAGCGGTTTTAAAAGAGAAAAAACTCAACTTCAAATGAAATGCCGTTGCATGCTGGGACAAGAAGGCAATCTCCACGTTGCACAACCTTATCGAGTGTATAGTTGTCCTCCTCATTGTCCAAGATGGGACCCGAAATGTTGTGATTAACCTTGAACCTTCCATTTTTTACTACATCAACTGAGAGGCGGTACTGTGTCAACGTGTTGCTCGCTCCAAAGGAGGTGCAGGAGAAGCTGTGCATGTTGTTGTGGAATCGGTGATGAACAAGGAACATTCTGATGGTTGACTCGCCTGATCCTCCGCCTTTGGCAATTTGATTTTCGTTGTCTCGATCTTCAGAACCATCACACTTACAGACGTGCACCATCACAAATTGTGCAAGGGGTTGGTCATATTCACCATCGCCCGTTTCTGTTGTGAAAAATCCTTTCATCTCATCGTCGGGCCAAAGTTCAAGCAATCGCGCACCACTGTGGACCTCATCAAAGTGTCGCAAAAAATATGCATCCCGAGTTTCGAATTTGCAACCTCCAACAGGGCATAGGTAAGATCGCAACGCACACAAATCTTCGTGGTCGTCTCTCTTTCTCTTTCCCTTGGTGTATGGCACCATTTTCTTGGCAACCCCTGTCTGCATGCTTGCAATTTACTAGCAGTGACTCAATGATCTTCTCGACCACAATGCATCGATTAGCTCCAATGGGAAGTGAACATAAAGGGCAGAATCCAATGAGACTCTTACAACAATCTGCGCACGCAGTGTGACCATTCTGGCACTGAAATCAATTACAACCATTCTTCGTAGTCAGGATTGGTCAGGCTTCGCTGTCTCTTAAAGAAAGCATCTCATGACCTCGATCGGTCAGTGAGTGCCCCTAATTCGCAGCAACGTTGCCTGTTCATAATTGCATCATTATATGTTCATAATTCGATATTTTCACACATACGTAGGTGACAAAAGTTCCAGAGCCACAACATCGAAACCTACTCTAAATTAAATTCTAGACTCTGCACAGTTCACGAAGCCTCACCAAAGAATTTTCGCTCCTCGAAACTGCGTGCCTTTCAATTTCCAGTAAGGGCTCAAAATTTGGAAACTCCGTTCGAATGCCACAATACGACAAGATGAGAAAAACATCGAGCACCGCGCAGATGGAATACTTTCAATTTCCAGTAAGGGCTGAATTAAAAATAATTTGCATTGGACACTCCGTTTGAATGCTACACTGCGACCAAACGATCTGAACCCCGAGCACCACGCACCTGGTATACGGGCGGAGAAAGAAGCTCATAACAAGCGCGGCATTTCAGAGTGTCGAAATCCAAAGAACAAAATCTTGCGATCCACATTTTTCTCTGCGATCGCCGACACTACAGCGTGACCGTGCACGTCGCTGCAACTGTGAATATTCACCGGCATTGCCATGTGCTTGCCTACGGGGTTGAATTCCTTACTAAGAAATCTGAAACTTAGTACGCTGCAATAGATTCAGGATGTACCGTATGCAAAATTCATGTCATTCATTTGGGCTCTTGCCTAGCTCTTAATTCGCATAATCTCCATGGAATGAAGCTCTTTGAAGGAGTTCACCAGATGGACATGATAACCAAATTCCTGCAGGGCTACGGGAATTGCAGGAGGTGGAAGTTTCGGCAAGAAGGGTATGCTGTCGCCGGCACAAGGGAGCAGCGCAGGTTTTGGGATGAGAGGGGGCGAGTACTTCGATTTGAATTTCAAAAATCTAAGTGCCTAAGCTAAAAACGTAAAGAAATGTCCCGTTCATTTCGAGGGAGAATTGTTTTCCATTGAAAATGTCCTCTTGGTGCATGTGAAATTCCGTGTAATTGGCGATTACGGATTTTTCACTCATCAATCATATATTTCATCCATTTCTAGATGGTTGTTTATGTCGGGCAATCTCTTTGTTGTTGGGAATTTTGGAAAAAAAATCCAAGCATTCTTTGTTGGGTTTTACCTTTCTTGTCAATCTGTTTTTTCAAAGATCCCTCCACCACAGTGATTACCCTATACACACACCACTGCTAGAAAATGTCATGTGGCATTTTCTTAGATAGGTTACTTGTTGGAATTAGGGCTTCTTGCTTGATTACACAATTTTGTTCATGTAATCGAGCATTACGTTTTCTTCATCCAAATTGGCTTTAATTGATCATCTATGTATTATGTTTGGAAAGGACAAAAAGAGTGGACAAAAATCTTTTAGGAGAAAATCATCATTATAAGAGAAAGGGATGTTTTAATATAGTCCTATAAATAATGAACTTTTAAAGAGATTTTTAGTAAATTTTCCTAAAAACACATGAAATTTTAGTTAAATTTCTTAAAAGTCTTCTTAAAAGGTCAAATATTTCTTGCATGTGGTTTACATTGGGTAGCGCCCTCTTGCATTAAATGTCATGTGATAAAGGGGCCCTCTTCTTTGGGCTCCACCTTCTATGTTAGCTTCTTCTTTTGCGGAATGCCCTCCTAGTTGGGCATTGTCCTATAACTTATATAACAAACTACTGATTTTTTTCCTAATGAGAATATTAGTTGCTTACTAAGCAGAAACTTCAGGTAATATGGCTATGAAGTGATAGAGCTTCTCGTCTTATATAAAATTGAAGACATTTACTCTGACAAAATATTTTAGGTCATATGGATAATATCTTCAAAGGCTCCTATCCCCTATTTGAAGATCATATTCAACATAAATTAGGTCATTTTTTCAAAATAGTGTTGCATGTCATGTTGTGAATGGTATGGACCCTGAGAATTTTTGAGAGAATTTCAATTTTGGCACCTGAGTGCCAAATAAGAACTTCACATATGATATGACTTACATAACATTATTAAACAGGACCATCCCTTCCCCCTTCCAAGAGGGATAATGCCTCTCGGGATTCATGGGAGGCATTTGAGTTGAAATTTGAATGTACCAATTGGTTGCTTTACGTTGCAGTTCTCTGATAGGAGTGTGAGCTGGTGATGAATAACTGGTTTCTGAAAATGTTACTATAATACTTGCAAGTTGTGAGTGGCTATAGAATTTTGATTTAGCTGTAACTTTGTAAGTTTCCAAGCTGGGGGGCTCCCACTTTCCAAGGGAGCAAAAGGAACCCCCACATTGGTTAATAATGTTATGTATTGAAATGGGTGAACCATTATTAGCTAATTCTACCTTATGAAGGGGTGAGGGGAATGAGTAAACCACAGTATTATTTTTTGAAAATAACTATTGAATATTGATGTGACCTCTTGTAAATATTGTGGCCCACAACATATAGTGATTTCAACATAGTGACTGTATTGTACGATGAGGGGACATAATGATACAACATGCCTATAGTATTTGTAGGCATTCAAAGAATTTTGCATGGTGGATAATGTAAATAGTATTTTTGTCATGTGTAATTACCATTATGTTCTTACACAATCTCAATCAAGCATATCAAAGTTCAATTTCAAAAAACAAAAATTCCTATTTTGCCGGTGAATTTTAAAGTCAGTTTTCATGGTTTTACGTAATCATTTATTTGAAAACAATTGGTGATGAATTTTCAATTTTTGATTGTGGATGAGACTGTGGAGATATAAAAGAAACACCCATATGCACATCATTCTTTCCTTCAATAAGCATTTCCAAAAGAGTCTTAGAATTCCCTCTATAGAAATTTCAATGTTTGGGTGACAATGTCCAAATTTTTTAATATAGATATTTCTATATTTTAACAAAATTTTAGCAAAATAATTGTACAAAAATGATTAAATCTACAAAATTAATTACAATATGAGGGTCAAATAGCAAAATTTAATTATAATTAAGAGATATCTATTTTACAAAATTTGAGCATTGCCACCCCAACATTGAAAACTTTTATAGTAGGAATTTTGAATATTTTTTAAAGATGCTTGTTGAAGGAAAGATGCACATATAGGTGTTTCCTACATATCTCTACAATCAAAATTTGAAAATTCATCACCAATTGTTTTCAATCAATTATCATGTAAAACCATGAATATTAAATGAAACAAGTCACCAAAAAAAGGAGTTTTAGTTTTTCAAAATTGAAATTTGGGATGCGCAATTGAGATTGTGTAAGATCGGAATGATAATTATACATGACAAAAAATATGAATTACATTCCACCTTATGCAAAAAAATTTGAATGCCACAAATATGCATGTTGTATTTTTATGTGGACCCACAGGGCATTGTTCAACTCTAGGCAAGAAGATGCCTAATGTAGGAGGTCCCAAAAAAGCCCATTTAAGAGTTGAAACTGAATTTTTGGGAGCTAAAACTTCTTGAAATGTTTTCAATAAAATTTTCTTGAAAGGCAAGTGGAATTGATATCTAATTCAAGTCGTTTTTATTTTTTTGGAGCTTTGGGGAATTAGTTATGAATTTTTGAAGTTGAAATGGCATAGGCCTCTAAAATTGCTCACTTCCTAAAATGTAAATTGTTGATACATTGTTAATACAACAAAAAATCAACATGTACAAATAGTGTGCATTAAAGGACGTAGGCAATTTAAAAGTCTAAGTGCATTTAACTCCTAAAGGACTAGCATGCGTTTTTGGATGTATAGAAATTTTGGGCAGGTACGTGTGACTAGAGATTTTTATATTTTAAGTTGAAATTATAATAGAAGGTGTGTGCAAGGAATATCTTTCATATGCACTAAATTTCATGACATTTAGAAATGTGAGTCAAAAGTTATGGCCTAATATACTATTTTTTTTGGTAACTAGGCAATCTGAGCATATTAGAAAAAATCATTTTTTTCAAAAACTAAAAATTTGAAATTGGTTTTCTAGAGTTATATATGTGGAAAGCTTTGAAACATCCCATTTTGATCAATGAGTCAAAAGTTATGAAGATTTTTAGTTTGTGGGTAATTATGGATTCTCTACTCTAAAATAAATTTTGAAGTCCTTCATCTTACTCAATTTCCAATATTTAAAAAATAAAAATAAACTTTTAGGGTGTATATTGTTTATTAAAACACTGCAACCATTGGGATTGGCATTTTTCAATTTCATAATTAATTTCTTGACAATTTAGTATTTTGAATCATTCTCTACTACAATCTACTTACTATTGTTTTCCTATATGTTGTAAAATTCCAAATGAAGTGAAAATTTTCAAACATGTAGCCAACTTATCTAGGAAAAAGGATCCAAGGAAGCACCACCATTTTGGACATTTTCTCATCAAAAAGTGAGCTTGTGAAGTGCAGTTGCCCTGTTTTTTGCAGGGCCAAAAAATGATTTCAGTTTGGATTTCAGTGATTTTGAATGCTAATATCTTGCAATCTACACGGTGGAATTTTTTTGAAATTTTTACCACACGTTCTCAAGTTAGCATACTACAAGATCTCATGGTTACATGTGTCAAAAAAAGTTTTTTTCAAAAATTGGATACTTGTACTAAAAATGGCAATTTTTGAGTGTTTTCAGTGAAAACATAGTCACAAAACTTTAGGGGTTAATCCCTAAGTGCTTGAGGCACCAAATTTTGGTATCAATTGTACTTTGAAGTTAAAGGGTACCCAACTAAGTTGATGTTTTTATTAGTTTTTATTTTTGAAAATATCTTTTTGGAGTCTAGTTTTAGTATCAAAAGTCCAATTTGTCATAACATAATCAAGTTGATAGTTTACTAAAACTAATTTACTAAAACTTAATTTACTAAAAAATTATCAAGTTGATAAATTATATTTTAGTAGCTTGACAACTTTAGTATCAAACTTGATTATCAACTTGCTTTACTAAAACTAATTTACTAAAACATAATCAAGTCATTTGACCTGATATTTTTTTGGTGACCAAATTTTTAAATTTGACGTACGAAAAGAAGATTGAAAAACCTCAAATCACTTTTGCAGTTTTAATACCTTCGTGATCAAACATTATACCAATAATCTTTCAATCCATAAGTGATATTGTTGTATTTTCATTTCCTATGTGATCTCTAACATGTGTACTGTAGTTTGAATTTGTATGGTTACAATTCTAAAACATTGATACAATTTATCAAAAGATTGACTTTTTGATCAATTTCAAGCAAATTCCTAGAAGTTCAAAAAAGATCTTGGGCATTTGGAGGTTAAGAACCTCCTACTCAGTGAACAAGGAGTTTATGGGTTGACTCGGCTTTTTGCAATTCTTTTCACATTTCATTTGGTGGTTCTCCATGGTCATTTGTTTGTTGCCTAGGCTTAGTCATTTAATTTGATGAAAAGACTAATTTCTTTTTAGTACTTCAGTCATTTTCCTTAAGTTTGCAAAAGCAATTGGTTAAAGAAACGACAAATAAAATACAACTCAGTTCAAATACTAAGTTGAAGGCAATTCATCAATTCAAGGCAATTATTTGTACACTACCATACTTGGATAACAAATTTGACTTAAATTAATTAAACAAAATGGGCCAAATTTTTTGCTAATTTTAGGACAAGATAGCCAAATGTACAAATAAATGTAAAAATGGTTGATTGAAAATCCAAAAAATTCAATAACTATCTACTGAGTCAAATACCAATCTATCATTTGACCATTCTACCATAAAAAAAATTGATTGCAAAATGAAGTAACTACTTCAATGACATTTAGAGAGTGGAGAGGTTGATTTTATAATGAAATCCATTGCCCATCATAAATCCCCAGAGGATATGGGATAGTTTGAAGATGAGAGCTTTGACTGCTCATTGTCAAAAGCGCAATAATTGTGTTCAAAGTAGAATTTCAGACCTCATTTAGGCATAGTAGAATAACTTCTTTTAAACAGTTTTGAACTAGAGAAATGTGGAAAATCAAAGCTAGCTTTCAAAGTAAGTAAGTTAATGGCTTCAAAATTTAAATGGGGCAATTGATAGACATCTTTTATTATTTTGATTTGAATGCTTCATATATAATTACCTTTGGACTACTCATCTAGGAATTAAGGTAGGATGCTGTAAAAGCGACCGACTTCTTCAAATCAACCCTATAAAATGGTACAGAATGGATATGAGGTTGTCTTTAACCCCTAAAGGACCATTGTCGATTTGCGGACATTTGGGATTTCGGGCAGGTACCTACAGGCTAAAATTTTGCCGTGATTTTTTGAAACTTTTTTGAAGATAGAAAAAGTGATAAGCTTTGTAAGAATATAATTTTTTCCACAATCAGTGCCCGGGAAAAAAATTATGACCAAATAAGCTCAAAACAGGGGACGATGGGTAGCAAAAAAAAGGACAAAAATTTGAATTTTTTTTTTTAAAATTTTTTTTCTCATAGATTATATTTTTGTCTATTTGGAAAGCTTTGATTCATTTCATTTGGATTTGTTATGAAAAAGCTATGGACATTCTTGTTTTTTGTGCAGTAAGAGCATCTTTTTGAAAAAAATAACTTCTAGGATGCATTTCTAAATGAAATTTTTCAAATTTTTCAATTTTTTTTTTGCATGGTTTGTATTACTTGATAGAACAATCTTACCATTGGGATTAGTGAATTTTAATTCCATCTAAAATATATGACTATTTTAGATTTTCCTTCTATCTTGTAACTACTTCTACTTAACAATTTTTAAAGAATGATAATTAAGTGTTTTTTTTATTTATTTTTTTATCCTAGACTCTAAACTCAATTCTCCACCACAAAGATTTAAAGCTCAAAACTTTGTAGTGCAAAAATTTAAAGTTAAAAATGTTCAAAGTCAAAAAATCTAGTCCCGCAATGTGGTGAAAAATTTGTTTTTTTCACTTTAAATGCAGATATCTTGCAATCTGTGCGGTCAAAAATTTTGAAATTTGTTCCTCACTCTCTCAAACTAGTTAGGTGTGAGATCCTACGATTAGATGTGAAAAAGAAAACATTTTTCAATTTTTTTTACTTTTTGCTATAGAAATGGCAGTTTTGAGTGTTTTTTGGCAAAAAAAGGGCCTCGGTTTCAGTAGAAGAAAATTGCATTACATTCCCTGAAAATGTGTCACCTTGTTTTTGTTGGATATTTTGTTCAAAACAAAGTGGAAAAGCCAAAAAACACAATTTTTTGCGTTTTCCTACGTTTTGAAACGTGAACTCAACGAAAACAAGGTGATGTGTTTTTAGGGAATTTAACACAATTTTCTTCTAGTGTATTTTAGGGGTTAAATGGACCACTTTAGTCAATGATTGAATCCATAAAAAAAAGTGTTCTTTGTTGCAAGAGCTAGTCATTGGCCTTGATTTCCTTAAATCACTTTAAAAGTTGTAAGTGGACACATTTTGGGAGACCTAGGATCACAAATAGATATCTATAACAGAAACCTTAGGAAATTTATAAACTAATTCAAAAATGCTTCAAAAAAATACGAAACCACCTGTGTTATGTTTGGCATCCATTTTTCTTTCTTTGAAAAATGAGTGAAAAATATTTCTATACATGTAAACCTCCAAAAAGGTGAACTAGCCCTTAAATGGTTGCTTTTAGAGCATCCTACCTGAGTAGGAACTTGTGTAAGTCAGTTAAAATCCGCTTATTCTTGATGGAGAAAGGATGAAAAATCGTCATTTCTTATTTATAAACGGTTCATTTCCTGAACTCCTAGTTTTCCGTTTGGTTATTATACAACCTAATAAAATTTTGAAATTAAGACGGTAATTTACTCGGCTGATTTTCTATTAGCTGCCAGATCTCCACATTCATTGCTCTCGCCTGCCTTCTCTAGAGTCCATCTCCCGAGTCCAGACTGCGAAATGCGAATACGATTGTGCATTGTTAAGTTAGTGCAGGATCGCAAGTGTCGATCAATCTCTTGCTCAATCTCTTGCTCAACTTCTTGCTGAATCTATCGCAACTAGTGAGGAATGAAGTCGTCGGCGATGAATTCCAAGCGGGACAAGCATGAACGGAGCCGGATGCGGGCAGCTTGCAACGAGGCAAGATCGAAAGCGTATTATGATTCCACCTCCACCGCGGCTGCGGCGGACAGGACTGTGAAGCGCAGGCATTGCGCTCTGGATTTCGACACTCTCGATTGCCCAATTTGCTTAGAGTCTCTCTTCCCGCCCGTTTATCAGGTGCTCTGATCGTCTCCCCTCTTTCTTCTCAAAACTAGGTTTTTTTTGCACTGTAGCAGTACACCATGCACAGAATGGAGGATGGTCCTTACAAATTTAAAAAACTGTCACTGTGCCACAACACTGGAGTCTGGCTCCAAGGCGCCAGAAAAAAAATACACCTGCTAGTTAAAACGGTTCCACAATGGTAGAGTTGTGACGCTGGGAGTGGGATTTGATCACCGGGCTTGATAGATGTTAACAAATTTCGATCTCACCTGGCATTTTCCATTTATGGCATATTTCGTTAAAATGGCGGTATTCCATGTGCCATTTTGACGGTGTGCTATTTTGACGGTGTGTCATTTTGACGGTGTGCTATTTTGATCGCTTGTCATTTTGACAATGTGCCATTTTGACGGCAAGGACCTTTGCGATGTTTTCGATGTGTGCCAATCAAGTTGTTGGTCAAATGCCATTGTTGTATGCCATCAATTGTTGCACGTAGATGAGTGCATGAATTTTCCTATATGATTTGCAAGTGATGCCTTGATGGTGGCCATAGATGCAGTTAGCCCAAGTTATTTGGATTTTGTAGAATGTAGAATGTTCATGGAATGTGGAAGTTATTGAGTCAGGTTTTTCTTTTGCTCCCTGCATGGGAAGGGATGTGTTTGGTGTCGTTGTTATTATAGGAAGAAGTGTAGGTGGATGGATGTCATTGTGTACTATTCTTGAGCTCAAGAGCAACAAATATGAAGTTCAAATATGGCCCTTTTGAATGGACAAAAAATGAAAGGAAAAAAGCTAGGTTTGTATTTTGTGGAGAATGAAGTGCTTAGTACAGATATTGCTTAGTGTGGAGGACATGCTTGCTACTGTCTACAAAGAAGCTCAACAATCACAAGCGATATTCATGCTATGAAGCAAGTGATTACAATCTGTACTACTATAAGTATAGATTTAACTTCTATAGCATGTACCCAGTGGCAAGGCCGACAGAGGTGATGATTTTTGCAGAGAATTCATACTTCTCGGCCTTGTTGTTCTTCCTCTGCAATGCGACGTAAATTATCCACCGCAAATTGCACTTGTTGTCGAGGTGCCACAAAATTGGCCCCGTTGTTCTTCTTCGGTTTCCAAGATGCCATAATGGCATCCGTTGAAATGTAGTCAGGATGTTCTGCCCTGTTGTCAATCTTCCATTTGAAATTGGTCCTTGTATCCCACTCTTTGTACAGTTGTCCCACGTGCTTTGCTGTTCCGCATGGTATGAGCCATTGCACTAGAACTTCACAAAAGTGTTCAGCTTCGGGGTCAAATTCAGGATTCGACATTGCTTTACCAAGCCACACGGGTTCAGGACAATTCTTTGCTGCTCTCACAAATACATAGAAATCTTCCCGAATATCGGTGGCCACGTTGTACGCTCGTGGTGGCCTACCTTCGAGAATGCCTATGTACGGGTCTTCTAGGTCGGGTTCTTCTCAGGAGCGTCCGTCTTGCATGAGGTCTGTCGTGAAATCCCCTGGTTGTCGAGTTTGAGGCCAAAATCTGTCATTCAACTCTGTGGATAGTGGGGCGTCTTCTTCCACGCTTTCACGGATGGCATTTCTCACGTCGGTCCAATATGTCACCAATCGTGACATGTGCGCCTTGTACTCGGCTGTCCCGTCTTCTTTTGATATGTCGGTCCAGTGTTTGATGTATCTGTCCAAGCCACGCTCAATCTCTGCTTGGTTAGTCATTTTATTGGGTTTCACGCGATGGGGATCACCTTTGGGAAGTAGAGGTTTGTGATTGGCATCTTCCTTCCATAACTTCACTCTGTTTTTGGGCAACCACGTAGTGTCGGTACATGCTAATTTGTATTGCATGATTGGCCAGCCATTGTCATCCATGAAGAATTTGTATTGCCTTCCTTTCGAGTGACCCACGAGTTGTTTCTTGTTCATCCCAATATAAAGTTTCACGAATGCCTTAAAATCAGACACTTCTTCTATAAGGTGAGGAATGAACGGAACTTCTTCGATTTCCATGTACGATTGCTTTAGCAATGGCAAGGTTGGGTGGTCTTTCTCGCGGAGCGCCATGCTCCACCGCCCGAACGATGCGTCAATGTCGTCGTGTGTGTGCCCCACTATCATGAACAATACCACCACTTCTTTCACGATCTGCCTTGCAACTAAGAGGGACCAGAAACAAAACACATACCTGTTTTTGTTTTCCCTCCACAAGTTGTCCATTTGAATGTGTAACACTGGTGGCAATGGGAGAGGTTCGATTGGTTGGGAAGGAACGTTTCGCAAGGAATTGATACAGATCTCACTACCCTTGAGTAACACACAATACAACTCTGTGCTCCCGGCCCTTGCAAATAACGAGCGGGAGGACTTCACAGGGGGGGCTTCCAAATCTCGCAAAAGTTTGGCGATTGATCCTATACTGAAGTTGCTGTCGTTCGGGAACACATCCAAACTGTAGTGTGCATATTTGTCGTCCCCGTGTCCATGTGCAAACATTCCCGTCACTTTGACGGGGAGTTTCATGAATCCATCTAGCGCCTTCGTTTTCCGTGCTAGTGAAGGACATGCTGTTTTTGAATGGTCCATTTTGTCATGCATGATGGATAACAGTTGGGATGGTCGCAATTTGGATAACCATCTACTACGGTAGTACGCATGGCGACAGGCTTCTTGAAGAAACAAGTGCTTCTCAAAATGCCTCTGAATTTGTTGATAGTCTTCTGATCCTAGTGCAAATGATGCACGTAACTGCTTTAAGTTGTCACAAATGCTACATCTTGCAAAGGAGTCTCCTCTTCCTTTGATGACGTATTCTGAGAAGTGTTTTTTCCAAACTTTACTGAAGCAAGGTTGTGATAGTGGTGACAGTCCGAGTTGCTCGTTGGCCTACAAACAAGGCAAAGCGCAGCGGCATTACTTTTGGAACGTTTACAAGGGATATTCTAGGTTGCTATTGACTTGACTTCTGTTATGTTCATACGACGTCCCACCTATGATTCCATAATATGTTTGTCATATTGCAATTGATGAACGATTCTTACCTCGTTCACAGTTGCCAGTAATTGATTCCATTCCGTCCCGGCTGGGAGAATTCTTAGGTTCACTTTCTCGCCGCTGGGCAAAGTGCGTGACAAATGGGGCATGTGGTCAACCTTGGCTTCCAATAGTGACCGCAAAGTCTTGATGGCTTGAGCGGTTGCTACCCTTGTCTTTGTTCTATTACAATTCCCATGGGGAGCACCTCTGATGTCAGCTTTTGCCTTTGCTTTATATCTCTCAAATGTGCGGAGAGGGACGTTGTGAAGAATCCTCCATGCGTTTGTACAGATGTTTATGCCCTCCACGGTAATGAGGTCTTTTTCTCTTCCCACTTTCTCGTGCGTTGCCTTGTGGACATCCAAATTTTTGGTGGACTTGATTTGAAAAGTTTGTAGGTGCATTTCAGTGCGCAATGTGTGAACCGTGGTAGGATTGAATTTGAAGGTACATTCTCTGTCGCAACAACGTTGTAGACAGGCACGTGCAACGTTGTCTCCTGATAACAACTTTGTCGCTTTATCTACCAAGGCGGGGATACGAGCTCTCCTCTCATAGCGATATCGTCGTTTGGTCACTCTTTTCCGACTTCCCTCGAACTCCTTATGGATGGCATCTCGTTTGCGAGCATGATCGTAGATACTGACATATCCAGTATTGCCGTGGTAAAACAATTGCCGCATGGGCCAACGCAAACATGTGTCCACGACGCTTGGATCCCCGTCGTGCACATCCAACACAACGATGCCGACATCATCTTCCCCCAATCGATTTTGCCCGTCCACACAAGCGTTTGGATTCGTAGTGATTATAATCACTTCGGCAAAATCGGAACCGTCAGCTCGTTTTGCAAGTAGAGCCTTGCTAGACCATTCGTCGCAGTCAATGCCCTCACAGTCGGGAATGGGATTAGTGTCGACGTCTGACCCAAGGAATTCCTCCATGTCAACATCCTCCTCTTCAAATTCTAGGAATCCCTGTACATTCAACATTCCAAGAGTACTGACAATTATTTGACATGGACTTTCAAATTGGTACGCTGCCATCCCGCAGAGATCACTATTAATTTTTGGAAGACTACGAGAGTTAAGAAATAGGATTCATTTAATTTCAGGAAAGAAAATTTATATAATATTTTGGGCTTACACAAAATACCTACGGTGAACGGTGGTTGAAAAATTAGTACTAAAATGTAGTGTATATGTAAGACATTAGAAAGAAGGGGCAAAAACTGTAACAATGCATGAATAGGGAGGCCAACATTTTTGTACATTAGAATCACGTTTGTATGATCTTATACGAAATGATTTTCGGATATGTATCTCCTAGTTTAGAAATTCTTGTTCGTCAGTTGGATGATTAATTTTTTGAAGTCCGTTATATAAAATATTGGAAATTTAGGAAATATTACAAATATCAAAGCTAAACTACATTTTAAGAAATTCAAAGTCAACCAAATCATGGTTACGTATTAGCAAGGTGACACATCCCAGACAAAACATCCAGCGTAAGTAAGATTCACATGACAATAAAGTTTTTGTAGCTATCATCCCTCTTGAACTTTTGAAATAGTTGACCACACAGTTAAATAGCCCTTGTAAATGTATTGCTGACCTAACGTGTTCTATATCTGATTTCCCTTTCTTTGTCTTTTTATATGTTTTGAATTTCTTCAGTCTCATGGACAATTTTCATTACAAAGAAAAATAATACAAAGAATCAAGGGACCATGATCCCGGCGAAGTATACACATTTTTCACATTTGTTTTGCTTTTTTGGATAAGAAGCTATAAACCAAGAGCCAACTGAGAACACCAACCCAAACATGCACAATAGCCAAGCCAGAGCACCTTGTAGGATGAAGGTTAGAAGCGATCATAGCTAGGAATGAATAAAGGGTATAGGACAGAAGCTTAGGCAAAAGACCCCATGTTCAGGTGAGGAAGATGACCGGTTGACTTTGAATCCCTTCCAATGAACACATTCTCCCCCGAGGGGGAAAAAGGATTGAGCTCACGATGTTTATTTAGTGCATCCATTATTAACCCCTAAATGCCCTAAGCTTGTGTGCGGCTTCCTGGAATTTTCTTTCAACTGAACAAAATGCCAACATTTTGATAAGTTGTATTAATTTTTTGGAAACTGTAATCATAGAAATTAAAACTGAATATGTTTAGAGATTTCATAGAAAAAGAAAACAGTATTACTTAAGGAGTTAAAGATCATAAGGCTTGACCATGAGTGTGCTAAAACTGTAAAAATCATTCAATCTTCATTACACAATTCAAAACTAAGAAGTTGGTGGTTTGTAAAATACGACCTTAAAGGGCGTAACTTGAATAATCCCATTGAATTGATGGCTTCTTAAAATATACTCAAGTATCTCGAATAAGTCCAGTTATAATTTCAGAAAATTTTAATACATGCCATCTTCATATTTTGGCCAAGGAGTTTTTAAAAAATCTAACCCAATTGCAGGGAAGAGAAAATAGTATATCAAAACTTTACAGGAAAAAATTCACAGATTGTTTGACTCGAATCTCTAGCTGATGTGTACATGGATTTGATTTCATTTTTATTGAGATGATGTGAAATTTTCAATAGTGGTTTTAGGATGATCAATCTTATTAACCTTTAAATCTAAAGCTTGTTAGCTTGCTTAGTTGGGAAGAGGAAAAAACATAAATTGCCTATTCTTGTGAGTTGTTCGAAATTATAATATGAGGAACTTGCAGACCATTACAGCATGTGGATTGAAAGATTACAATGTTTGATGCGAAAAGAAGATTTTCCATTTGTTCTTGGAAACTACGGTTAGTAGGCTTAGAAGGTTCAAGTCTCTTGGAGTAAATATTTTGTTGTACACAGACATGAGTATTGTGACAATTCCTAAGTACATGTCAATGATAATTTAGAGAAGCAAGTTTGGTGTCTAGCTTACTCGGAAACAACCTTCAATGCAAGGAGGTCCAATACAATGGCAATGCAATTCTAATTCTATTATGACTTCCGTAGTCAGTAGATATCCTTATGGATTTCCTAAATGACACAAGCATATGGAATCTATTGGGAAAACATTCAAATTTGACTACATATGGCTAGTTAATAGGGCTCCACATCAATAGAAAAGGATTATTATCGAAGCCCCTCTAGCATAACCAATAAGGTTTTAGTTTTTTATATAATTTTTAACAAATAAGAGACCCATAGCATTACGAAACCACCAAGTACACAACTATCAAGGTAGAAGGTTGCACAATGAAGAGAGGATGAGCAAAAGAAAAGAAAAGAGAATAGAAAAAACTAAGCAAGAAGGCAAGGGGACCCTCCTTGTTCCAGCTACTCTGGTTGCCAAAACGAGTGGCAAGAATGAGTGACTGCACCCAAACTAAGTAAAACTTGCTCTTCATGGAGTCCGATTGAATTGGACGAAGTTTTGAGCATGTCTTTGGGCTGTAAGAAACCAACGAGGTTTCACTATTCTCAAGTGTCATTTGGGTACTTCTGACAAGCCACATTGTACTATATATGTGAAAGTCAAATTCAAAGAGTTGACGCGACATTTTTCAAAAGATGCCTTGGCGCCAAAGGACGGCAAAGAAGTTGGGGAAGAAATAAGGATTCTATTTACACGAAGCTTGTAAATGTTCACATCTTTTGTCCATTGGACAAACATTTGACCAAAAATTACTTCATTGGATCTTATCCGAATTTTCAGAATTACAATGAATGGACACTTTGTCTGTACGGGTTACCAATTGTCACTTGGTCAATCCTAAAATACCCATAGGAATGCTTCCTGCCCATGCTTACTTCACTGATTTTAACTTCCTCTTACGACATATGTCTAGGGGAGAGGAACATTCTGAAACCAACAATCTATGCAATTCGACACTGGAGTTTTATAAATAAGACTAGCGATTGGCGCTTGCTTTGCTACGCATTTAACATATTACTTTCTTCCATTTCTCCTATGCTAGAATGTAGATAAACAAAGTACGTATAATCTTTAAATGAAAATTTGACATCGTCATACTATATTCTTTGAAAAAATTTACATGGTGCAATATAAAGTAATTATACAGAATTTTAAGATCATAATTGAATTGTGCAAACTAACCACTGCAAAGATGATAACATTGCAATAAGAATAAAATAATCAAGTGAACAATGTAAGTAGAATCTTCACATTTGAAGATGTAGGGCAACGCTAGCGAGTGGTGCTTCCTTATTCATTAATAGGACTTCTTAAGAAGACGTGAAATTTATCTGAAGTTCTGTTGTCTGAAGAGTTTCTTCGAATTTCTTAAAAAAGAATCCATTCGATTTCAAAATATTTTGTGAAAAGAATAAATTATATATAGTAGAAAGTATCCAATGGCTCAGTAAAAACGCAATTGAATTTCTATAATGCTATTCAAAATTGAATTGAGATATTATAGAAGTCATTGCGGTTTTAGTAGTATGATTAGTAGTCTGACTAGCGGTTGGCGCTTGTTAAGCTACGCATCCATCATTAGCATTGTTAAAATTTGTATGTGTTAGATAAAATGCAGAACAAATATTTCAATAAATCATCAAATACAAATTACTAAAATCTTTGTGTCATTTCATTTATAAGTAAGCATATAATGAAATGTACAATAGAAATTTATTGAATGATGAGTGAAATATATGCAATGGTGAATGTTGTTAAAGATACACCTTAAATTTTGAATGCAATAGAGTCAATCGTAATACAAACAATCGCCATACAAACAATTGCAACCCAAGAAGTTGATGAATTGAAAAGATGAACTTCATGAATTAACATAATTGTTGTGAAATCCAAAATCACTTCAACTGAATAAATTTCTCAAATCATTTGGTAGTAGCAATAAAATTTTGAAATCCTAAAAGCTGTAAAAGCGATATTACAGAGGAGATTGCAAACTACTATATTTTTGCAAGATAACTGTGAAAATAGCATTTCTATGTATGCATAACTGAAAATAGTTTTACAAAATATTAAAAATCATTATTTCAAAGACTTAAATCATTATCATGCATTCTATTCAAATATATCAAAAGTTTACTAATGTGATAAAATGAGTATTACTAACGGTAGCATATAATATTAATAATGGTAACAAGTATGAGGCCCTATTATTAATGATAGCATTCGTGATATTTCAGGAGTCATGAATTTAGTAGTATGATAGGCCCTTAACACTAAATGGACGTAAATCTGACCCTGGAAATTATCCTTCATCATTACCGTGTGACATGTACATTAAAAAATCCAAAGGTATCTATTGGAAGTGAAGCTACTGTACACGATCTCCCCTTTCCACACAAATTTCTGAGAACGAATAATTGTTGTTCTGTCCTACACCAAACGAATGACTCTGTCATTCATCGACCAGAAAATGGCTGCCGCGACGTTTATAGGTTAAAAACTAGCACAAACGCATTTGTTAGAACAGTAGGCTATTTAGAATATGCCCCTCCTAGTACCGACTTAAACAAGGGGTCATCGTAAATGCAATGTATTCTGTAAATACTATGCGTGAACAAGAATGAACGGAGTGTGAAATGATTAGACTACCTGATCACCATCGGACTCGCTAGAAGGAGCCATGCCGATTTAGGGGGAATGAAGGACGCCAGACTGCCAAGCGGTTTCTCCGTCCAAAAAGAATTTAAAGCCTTGACAGCCGATGTTACTGGCAAACTGAATGTGCAAGAGATGTGAGGGCTAACTCCTTGCAGTTACTTCCCAGCTTCCCATTATACCGAGCTTCCTGCATTAGACGACAAGGCAAGCAATGTGAAAACCGTAATGAAAACATTTAAATTGACTGCCCAAGGATCAACAATGCAAGGAAATGCAATTAGAATGTGTGGTAAGAACATAGTCTAGGCGGGACGTCCTAGACACTGCAACACAGACGAGCCGGTCCATGACAAGAACGTGCCGGACTGAGTGAACATTAGGGTGGCCACCCTAAACTATGCGCTGAAGGACCTCGTTCATGACGACAAGGTGACATAACGAGAACAATTTAGGGCGGGACGTCCAAGACACTGGGACACGGACGAGCCGATCCATGATAAGAACGTGCCGGACTGAGTGAACATTAGGGTGGCCACCCTAAACCATGCGCTGAAGGACCCCGTTCATGATGACAAGGTGACGTAACAAGAAAAGTTCAGGGCGGGACGTCCTAGACACTACGACACGGACGAGCCGGTCCATGATAAGAACGTGCCGGACTGATTGAACATTAGGGTGGCCACCCTAAATCATGCGTTGAAGGACCCCGTTCATGACGACAAGGTGACGTAACGAGAAGAGTTTAGGGCGGGACGTCCTAGACACTGCGACACGGACGAGCCGGTCCATGATAAGAACGTGCTGGACTGCGTGTAGTTTAAGGTGGGCGGCCTAAACCTGCTGGAAGGACTGGGTTCGTGACAAGAGCGTGCCTTAACGAATACAGTTTAGGGAGGGCACCCTAAACCGTCACAAGGAAGACCGCGTCGACGACATGAACGTGCCGAAGCAAGTTCAGGGAGACTTGTCTGAACCAGTCGTCCGCGACGTATTGATCACAAATCAGAGCGCCCACTCTAAATTGTCTGCAGAAGACTCTGTGCCGACCACATTTGATTTCTCATACTGATTTCTATGAACGTAAGACCCATTATGAAGCTGGTTTAAGACTATGAAAGTGCTTTGCATACACAAGAATTAAATCGTTCTATTCAATGGATCCAAGAATACCAGTAATAATGCAGCTAGTTTCTGTGAAGAGATTTGGACTTTAGTATGTTGAAGTAGAGCAATCAAGGACGTCACGAAAATTCAGAAACTAACAAATTCAGCAATTCAGTGACAATAAGCAAACTATGAATTCAATTGTTCAGCCCCTGGATAAGATGATTTATGCATCCTGAATATTTCGACAAGGATGCTTATGTGAATACTGAATTCAGTCAAAAAGATCTTACAAACCATTGAATTTCAAGTTGATGAACTCCATCATATTCTGGACTGCACCAATTTTCAAAGAGACAGCTACATTGTGCAATCAAGTGCACTGAATCCAAGTGAGTGACGGCCCTGACTGACGGAGGAATGTTGGAAGTTCAAAATTTCGGGAGTGACTCCAATCAAAAAGCAATGCGGATAAACCACATTATGTACAAACCACAATAGGAATGAAACTCACAATGAAATGAACTGCTATGCAATTCTGCCCATACTTACATGATGTAGTCGATGTGCACACCAGGTCTTCAATCTCCGGAACTGAGGACGTCTCCACCGAAACTAAAAGATGTCTCCACCGAAGGTAGCCTTTCCTTCCCGTACGCAAAACAGCAGGCCGATCAAAAACACCAACATCACAAGCGATAAGAATCCGTCCAACTTTGAAATCAAAACAAGAAACGCAAGGAACCATGGAAAAAAGCAGCGGTTTAGGGTTAGTGTACAGTAAAGTTATGGTACCGGAAGTGGAAGTGGAAGAATTAATCTTCGGCGCGGCAATGCGGTGGTCTACAACAACCTTTCACTTCGTCAAACGGGATGCACTGCGAGCAAGGCACAAGGTCATAGCGACAGAGGCAACGGACTCTACGAAGAAAGCAAACTTCGGCCACAGTTGCATTCCACTTCGTGAAGGAGGTTTAGGTCGGGTCATTTAATGCGCACAGGAATTGCGGCGGCCATTGTCAGGCACTTCCTTGTTAGAAAAAAAAAAAATTTGTTTTGGTCTTCTTTAAACACGTGGACTACAACCTCGCAATCCACCTTTCTTTTTAATTTTAAAAATACCAAAAAAATTGTTATGAAGGGGATTTTAAAAAAAAAAAAAAAAAAAAAAAAATGAAGATAAAAAAACAATTTAATGAAAAAACAATTGTCCATGAATGCAATATATATATAAAAATAAAAAAAAATAAAAAATTAGAACAGAATATTGTCTATGAACGGAATACAAAAAAATATAAAATAAAAAAATAAAAAAAATAAAAAATAAAATTATGAAAAAAATATAAAATTAAAAAAAATATATATATATACTTTATTTTTTGTAGACTTTCAACTTATAACTTCAAAATAAAAAATTTGAAATTCAAAGTCTGTAGTGTCAAAATCAGCAAATGGCGGTCAAAGTCATATGAAATTGCTGGTCAGTGTTCAAAAAAAATTTTATTTTCAACTTTCACTGCTAAATAATATCTTCCAATCTATACGGTCAAACTTCATGAAATTTTTACCACATCATCTTTAACAAGTGAAGTATGAAATCCTATGGTTAGATTCTAAATTGTTTTTTTCTTGTGTTCTTGGATGAACATAGCCTAAATGGCAGTTTTGGGGGGTTTCCCATATG
This sequence comes from Neckera pumila, assembly GCA_963969595.1. Taxonomy (NCBI): domain Eukaryota; kingdom Viridiplantae; phylum Streptophyta; class Bryopsida; order Hypnales; family Neckeraceae; genus Neckera; species Neckera pumila. The sequence continues at coordinate 5,912,433 of OZ018408.1, read as the reverse complement.
AAAATGGCCTTGGGAATTTAGGGGTTCAGCTATTTTTGAAGTGTACTTCCGCATCTTTAATCAACCTCATATTTCTGGGGTGACCAATTTTATAGATGTGATATGCAAAATGAGAATTGAAAGATTTCCATAGTTGGAATACTCTCACGATTGAACATTATCATTTTCCGATTCATAAATTATATTGTTGTATTTTCTTTTCATATGTGGTCCTAACATGTCTAGTTTGAATTTGTACGGTCATGATCGAAAAGAAATTCGCACAACTTATGAAAATGTTGGTTTAGGTTCAAATAAAGTAAGAGGGTTTTAGGGTTTAGGGTTTAGGGTTTTAGGGTTCAAATAAAGTAAGAGGGTGCAATTTGGGAAAAATTTAAAACGTCGAGAACATACAGAACCCATAGGATCTCTAACGTGTCCAGTTCGGATTTGTATGGTTACAATAAAAAAAAAAATCATTGATACAACTTATCAAAATGTTGGCATTTTGTTCCATTTAGAACAAATTCTAGGAAGCGCCAAACAGGCCTTTGTCAATTTGGGCTTCAAAAACATTTGTACAGTAAGACCTCTAACCTGATTGGTCCGGGACTGCCTAACAAGATTGCTTTAGAGAGAGTAATTGCTTTAGAAAGAATTTGCACTACACAAGAAGTTGTCCAAAGGATACATGAGGAAAACGACCTGCTGGAACTAATTGATTTTTCTTTTCTGGACAAGGCCGAGGTGCACTACTATTCCTAGGGAAGGTGTCATTTTGTTCTACAGCTTATTTTAATCCCCAAGTCGGGACCACCCGGCTCTATTTGTTTGAAGAGGTCTTAGGGTGTTCAGAGGATCAATTTTTGCAAGTTTTAGTGTAGCTCTAATGTTCGATTTCAAATTCATGTATCAAGAATACAAAAACAATTGTGATGATTCCACTATATTCAAAGATATTGGAAAAAATATACAAATACGCTGAAGAATAAGTTCCCTGAATTGGCGCATATATGAGTTTTAAATAACCATAATGAAGGGTTTCGGAAGAGAAGGGAAAAAAGAGTAAAGCAAAATAGGAGAAGAAAACAACAGAAGGCAGAAAAGATTTTTAAAATGTAGGGTGCTATACTAAATGGAAAATAAAAAGTATTTCTAACAATACTTCGCTTATAGTAAATTACAAATATAATAGGTAAACAACTTCCCATAAAGTAGGCCCCGATCTCAGGTGTACACTAAACTTCTAAGCTAATGACTCCATTGAGGCGAGTGCATAATTTATAAAATCTATTTTTCAAGCACACTTATAACATGAAGACCAATTTAATCTTTGTATATACGTAATACCGTTGTGATTACACCTACTCTATCAGTGTAAATATATCGTACATTGCATTTGGACAATTACAAATCTCCAAAAGGTGCTACAACTTCTTCACATGTTTATTTTTCAATTATCCCGTAAATGACAAACATGCGTTTGTTGGCTGTCCCGGGTGGATCATTTACTACATTTTAAAAATGACATGTGGCCAAAAGTAGGGAAGCTCTTCTTTTTGGGAGATAAAAAAGTATAGAGTATTTACAACTAAAGTAGGAGACATGCAAAGGGTGAAATGTATTCCAAGTAAGTTAATAGGCCTACTAATGTGATCCTTTCACTTTTTGTACATCTAATTTAGGAACTGCTCATTTGGGTCTTCATTTTCACCATTTACTACTGTCTGTATGTGGGTTTAGGGTTTAGGGTTTAGGATTTAGGGTTTAAAGGTTTAGGGTTTAGGGTTTAGGGTTTTTGGCTTATCTTCATAAGATGATGCTGAATCCATTTAATATTTTCTGGGCTACCAAGAACATTGTCATTTTCAATGATTCATAAACAAAGACTTTTAATATAAAAAAAATAATCTTTATAATAGATCTACCTTTCTTCAATGTATTATTCTTATAAGTGATTTTCTAGGGTACACACGTGTTAATAATTTTTAGTATTTTAAAATCTTTAGAAATTTACAAGTAAATATTCAAATAGGAATAAAAAACAAATTCACATTGTCAAGCATGCACAAGGAATTCAGGAAAACAAAAGTGTCTACTAAAAAAATTCAATGCAAAATATGAAGATACTTGTAAAACCATCCAATGTACCTTGCAAAAAAAATTGGGTGGAAGAAATAGGGAGACAGAAGGGGAAAAGAATCGCTGTGACATGGGTAGTATAAGTAATGATAGGGTACCATAATATAAGTAATTTTGCCAAATTATATAATTATACGGGCCCCTTTTTTAAGACCTTGGAGATAAATAGACCGCCAAAAAATACCTCCTTGCCGTACGGGGGTATAAGACATAGAAAGAGTGATGCACCCAAGCTGGGTGTATAGAAATTCATTTTCCAAATGAATATTTTAAGTTTTGTGGTCAACAGAATATTAGAATTAATTATGTTTTGTGAGTTCAAAAAACAATTGCTACATTTGGAGACACCTACAAGCGTATGGTATATTCTTACTATATGTTCAAACAGTTATTGGATGGTATGTCATTTTCTCGGAGGTGCAGTAAGTGATGTCGATATTTGAATACATGCAAGTACACTAGAAGAAAATTCAAATTTTCTGTTGTTTAGGTCTCGTTGATCTAGTGAATTTTTGAGAAAATTTCTTCGATTTCAACAGATTTCTATCAAAATTGACCAGATCATCGCAACCAAAACAACAAAATAACTAAATTTGACACTACTGACAAATAAAAGTTTTTTCAAAAAATATTTAAATTAAGAATTATAATCTCATTTGGTATACTGTACTATTCATAGAATAGCATTGCATGTCTTCTAATAACTACAGAATGTTGCATAATAGGATCAAGTAGAAAAAATGATAAACCTCAAATACCCCCGTAGATATGAAATTAGGATGACAAGTATCCAGTTTTGGCCGGCCTTATTAGTTGGTCCAGCTATAAGTATAGTAATTGTATAATAATTTGAGGAACGTTGAAGCAGCTGTTGTAGCCGGGTGATGAATTGAATTGTAGCAAGGTGTATTTTTTTGCCTTTTTAGTTTCATATGATTGTGTAGTAGGAAGGTGCATTTACAATTCTTTCAATTTTATATGAATGTGTTGTAGGAAGCTGTTTGTTCTTTTTCCTTTTAGTTCATATATGAAGTTGTTAGTTCAAAAATAGAATGTTGCATGATGAAATTGTATTTGTGAATGTGTTTATGTTCTTGTTTCATTCCATTTTCAAGATTCCATATGAACATTGAATGCATGTATACTGAGTACTCCTGCTTGAGAGTTGGTAACTTTGTAGATTTCAGAGACACAGTCCATGAATCCTGAAGCGCAAATTCAAATTCTCTAATTCTAAATAATGAATAGGACAAAAACAAAATAGAGCTTCAATTTCCTAATTCTAAGTAGTCAATAGGCCCTAGGAAAATGGAGTTTGAAATTCCCTAAGTTGGAGTACCAAGTAGGCCTAAAAACAATGGAAACTTCAAATTTTCTAAATCTGAGTCGTGAGTAGGCCTAAAAAAAGAAGGGAGCTTGAAATTCCCTAAGCTTGAAGTACTGAGTACACTAAAATAATGTAGTAGTAACTTATTTTTTAGTAAATATACCCTACAACATATTCCAGCTAAATAGAATTATAATTAATAAAAATGTGAAATTGTTTTTTAAGAAATTTAGTATAATTAATAAAAAATTCAATATGGTTTTATAGATTTATGTATACGTGTAAATTTTTGAATAATTCCATTTGATGTATGAGATGAAAATGAAGTTTTATTCTAGTTTGCAAGTACTTATGGATTCCTTCCAAAAAAAAATGGAAGTCCTTCATTTAACTCAATTTTTAATATTCTTTGAAAAAAATAAAAGCATACAATGTACAATGAACCTTACAACATTAAACCATGGGGATTGACATTTTTCAATTCCATAATTATATTCCGTAATTTAGTGTTGTGAATCATTCTCTACTTTCTTTCTATGATGTATTTTTTTCGTATATGTTTTGAAATTCAAAATGATTCAAAATTTTCAAGCATGTCGTGAACTTGAATACAAACCATAAAATTTGAGGAGTAACCACAATTTTGGACATTGTTCATTTAAATGTGTTCTTTTCAATTGCAGTTGCCCGATTCTTCGCGCTTCCGAAAAAAGGATTCTTGTCAAATCAAATGCTTTTATCTTGCAATCTACAAGGTGGAAAATTCAAATTTTTTTTCTACATATTCTCAAACTATCTTACTACAAGATCCTACGGTTACAAATGTCCGAAAGAAATAACTTTCTAGAATTTGGTTTAGGGCTTCGCGCGGCCATAGGGCAAAATCTGGTTCGATGCAGGTCCGGCACGAGCATAGGGCAAACTCTAGGTTCGGTGGAGCTTTGGTGCAGCTCCGGTTTGAAGTTGTCCGCCTCAGTTGATCGTCGTCTCTGCGCGCTAGGGTTTCCTATGTTTTCTCTTGTTCTTCCTTTCTCGCTGCTCCGTTGCTGTTGCTTTTGCATTTCGGTTATCCTTGTTTTTGTGTCTTCACTTTGCTCCTGTCATTGTGGCGCGTGCTTCCGTGTGGTGCCGGAGTTCCCTGCGGCGGTGGCGGAGTTTGTGGCGGCGTCATCTGTTGTAGACAAGGTAAGGTTCACTTTTCATTTTCAGGTTTTCGCATCATTTCGAGGTTTTGGCTTCATGTTATTCAGCTCTGGTTAGTTACGTTTATTGTGCTGGGTTTATTTTGTGCGGTGGCAGTTCTCGTTTCAGTCTTGCAATGTCAATGTCTATCTGCTTCACTAGAATTTCCCGACTTCTCTGCAGATTGGCTTTAGTTTCAGTAGAATGTCTTAGTGTCTTGCCTTGTTTCTATTACAGTTTTCTGCGAAACAGAAGAACTAGTTTCAGTACGTTTACATGTTCAGTATGTTTGCATTATAGATCACAGTGATCTATTCTTATTTCTAGGGTTTCTTCTTATTTGTACTGTTGTTATTGTAAAGTTAGTTTGTTTGGAGTTGAGAATTGACTTCGTATCATTCTCATTCAGGTTGTCCAAGACATAGTCGTCGGGGTTTTGAAGGTCATCTTTCTAATTGGAGTGATTCATTAAGCTTGGAAAGCCCGGCATTGGAAGTTGGACAAGCTCGGCGGTACCTGCGTCAACAGTGATCATCCCGGGAATCAGGTACTACAAGTCTCTATACTCGTATTTCCCAATTTCAGAAAAGTAGAACATCCTGCTGGTATAGAACAGAAACTCTAGCCGAGGAGGTTGTCTAGAACGGTTGCTCTAAACAGTTCCTGCCGAGGAGGATGTTTAGAACGGCTGTTCTAAACAACTGAGGCTGTGAAAGATGTTCAGAGCGGCCGCTCTAAACACCTTCAAAGGGTGCGACGGCAAGTATCAGAGCGGCCGCTCTGAACATCTGAAAAAAGGGCAACAGAAACCGGACAATAGAACCGGAGTCCCGCTCCAAAGCTAGAGGTAAAGTAGAGAGCCCAGAGTAGTTCAGACCTAGAACAGCCGCTCGAAACGACTCGGACGAGAAGGAAGGAGAAGAGATTAAAACGTCCAATCCAAAGCTGAATAGATAGAGAACGCAAAGGTAGAGTACGCGAAACCAGTTGTGTCTAGAGGTACAGACGAAATCCAGAACCCTAAACTTCAGAACGACCCCCCCTAAACCAGATGACAGCAACCGATCGGTTCTCGAGCAGAAATGGTGATCCCCAGGAAGACACAGGCGAAAAAATAAGAATATGCGAAACATAAAAACGCCCGCTTGAGAAAAAATACATCAAGACGTCCGCTCTGAAACAAATTACAAATGGTGTCCTCAGATTTAAAAAAAGTCAAACAAACCTGTCAGATTTAGAGAACAAATTACGAGGGAGAATCAACGCATAAGCATCTAAGAACCAATAGCTCGACAGTCCGAGTGCAAACCGCTAAAAAAGTAGGCCACCACTAAATGATATACCACGGATGTCTGTAGATTCAGAACGGCCGGTCTAAACAGTGGTCACATCAAGATTGATTGTGCACTATAGCATGAACAGAATACGGAAACAAGTCTAACTCAGTCGGCCTAAGCTAACACTAGATACGCAAGTAGAAAGTAGTCAGGGTGGATGAATATGAGTAGACATACAATGCAGTAAGACGAATAGTGAAGGCCACGTTCACATGCGACAAGTGAAGATCAGACCGGCCGGTCTGAACCCTACATAAGTAGAGATCGGACTCTAGATTCATAGCTGTACTGATGCAAGCTGCTTAGCGCGTCAAGGCTAGGGCGGGACACATTCGGGTGGACCAAATTAAATGTTCAATAATAACCCGTGATCGACAACACCATGAGGAGTAATATTGGGGTGACAAAATACATCAGAGCGCACGGTCTAAACATCCGAGGACTTGTTGCTAAATTGTGTTTGGCATACAGCATATCCAGTTTAGACCGCGCGGTCTAATGTGCAAAAGTTCGTGTGCACAGTGAAATGGAGTTGTTCTTGGAGAGCAAGCCACCACTCACGGGCTACTTGAGAAGAATATCGTCAGATCATATTCACGAGTCCTGGAAACCGCACATGGAAGATAAAGTCCCTCTATAGTTCATGTCGTCCAGGGCCCTGTGGACTGTCGAGATGGATTTTGTGAACGACTCGCCCGTGTTCAGTCTGGAGCTTGGATTCACTAGGAATGGCGGTCCCAGGTGGAAGTCGTTCAAGCAGATAGTAGTCATTAACATCAGCGTCATGCAAGAGGCCGTCCTCATAGACGTTGTAAATTCCACAAACAATGTCCTCGGAGTCATCGTAATTCGCGTTGAAGATCGCATGACGATGTGCACCGAACGCCTAGTAAAGAATTGTGACAAGGTGCCCAAATATACAGGGGACTTATGCTAGATATTCAGGATAGATGCCAAGCCCATGCTCATGACTTTAGGGAAACCGCGAAAACGATTAGCATGTACCTTTAGAACGCCAGTTCTATACACACGGCTACGCTAACACAGAAGATGGCCTCCCAGGAATCTCATCATTAAGAAATGGACGCTCAGTCGAACCCGATGAAGAAGGCCAAGAAAACTGCCGCCTCAGGCTTCGGAGCCGTCCCCCGCTCCCGGCCACCACCCTTGACAGCCCTCAAGGGGGAGGCCGCCGCTGCTGCTCCGAGCCCGCCTCGGAACGTCACAATGGGGACGGCAACCCCTGTCCCAGCAAGGCAAACTCGAAGGACGGCTGCATCCACTCCAAGTCGGCTTAGACCAAACCCACCAAGCCAAGCGCCGGTGCAGAACGAGCAACTGCAATCTGCAGCCGGCCATGCTGCACCACGGCAGCAACAGACTCCAGAGCGGAAGACGGTGGCACCCGAACCTTCGAACAGAAGTCAGACGGGTGAGAAAGCGGGGGATGCTCTCCCCAAGGAGAGGCGCCCTAATGTCAAAGTCAAGACAAAGAAACACAAGCCTGCACAGGCTGACGCAGGTCCATCGTCGCCTGCGGAAGGCGAGGATGCAAACAGGTGGACCAGGCGACAGCGGGTCAACCCACCAAGTTCAGAGACGTCCGAAGGAGCCCCGAGCATGTCGACGCAAAGCTCATTACCGGAGTACCCGGAAATAATCGAAGAGCAAGCTCGGTCCGTCGCGTACAAGAAGAAGGACGGGAAATGGGTTGACAACCCGAATACGGTTCCGTTCAATCCAGCGGACATCCCGGAGAAGCTGATAGTGCCAGTGGATTTCAAACCGCAAGCTAAGCGCGGGCAGGAATCCGAAATGAGGAGGCGCTTGAAGGCCGAGGCCCAGGCCAACAAGAAGGTCAAGGAGAAATCGCGTTACATGTACATCTTTGGCCGTGGCAATTACTTTGAGTTGAACTTGGAGGACATGGTGAACGCAGACGAGAAGTCGGGCATAATCTATAGGCCGCTTCAAGATGGTGGAGTGGTGAAAATTCTCGACCGAATCGTGAAGCTGAATTTCACGAAACAAATCCTGACAGTCATGCCCGACACACCGGTCAGGCCAACCTGCTGGAATGACTGCGTCGATGCCGGGAAATTCAAGATCATCAATGGCCAACACACATGGAAGGCCGCTCGGAAGATCACTTCGGGGGAGTTCGCCGTCGACGACGATAACATATCCAAGACCATGCAGAATTGGATATGCGAGATCGTATGGTCCGAGAACAAGGACCACCTTCACGCGTTGTCATCAAAGTGAAACGATGGGAATACAAGCATCCCATTCCTGACGTCTGTGTTGGCAACCATCGTCCACTGCCGGCACCTCTGGGTGGCCGCAGGAAAACCGTCGATATTCCGGAAGAATGCGAATCCGGAAGACCAGGACGAACTCAAGAGGTTCCAGGTACTATGACAAGCCAACACTCTAGAGCGGACGCTCTAATGTTCACGTCTTGTAGTTATAATCATGCAATACATTGTGGATGAAATAGTTAATAATACTGCCAGAGATCAGTGGACTAGCTCTACATGGTTCAAACTGAATGTCCCTCACCACATATCGATAGTGTCTGCGGTAGGAGGTAGGATCAGAATGGCCGTCCTAAACCTGTGTGTTACCTGCCCATTTACGTATGTCTTCCGTCCATGTGCAGGTGTTCCGAGAGAAGGTGGAGCAGAGTTTTGATGCAACCTTCAGTCCAAAGAACACCAGTGGGACGAAAAAGCCCTATGAGTTCGAGAAGGGGGGGGAGCGCAAGCTCTTCATGGCCTCGGACGACACATGGGCGGTCTGGAAGAGTGTCTTCGACTCGGAGGATTCCGGCGATCTGCACGACCTCGATTCGGACTGCCCTTTCAAGGAGAAGGTAGATGCGGATGGGGATTGCAAGCTATACAGGCCAATCACGTGGTCTCAGAATCAATTGAGGGCATTGTCCGGATTGGACGATTCTGCGGTCAGTGAGCTGGGACGCAAAATCTTGGACGCCCCACCCAAAGTGTACCTGAGGAAGCCGTATTGCTGGAACACGGCCCTCTCACTCGGTCAGTGGTGCACGAACAAGAAGCACAAGACAGTACTCGTCAGGGAGTTGGTAGCAAGGGCCAAGCGATTGGGAATTCTTGAGGCCGTGGACGTCTTCGACAAGGACAGTGGTGACCTCGCCCTAGAGAACTGGCGGAATCTGAAGGCGGTCCTCGGTATAAACGGCTTCCACATGCGGGTTCTTCAAAGACTTGGTGATTCTTGGCTGAAGGTGGAATGCAAGTCGGGGGCGAAGAAGGAACCGAAACCGAATGACCTCGTCGCGGCCCTAGACAAAGTCATGCAGAACAACGAGAGGTCGACCAGTGTCGGTCAGTACTCATGCGCCTCGGTTTGCAGGTGGAGTCAACCAACGATGAATTTTGACCCTCAACTCTATCTCTACCGTAATGAATACTGGTCGACTTGCTCTCCCGGACCCGCAAGTTGGAAGTACGCCGAGGTCGGGATTATGGACCTCCGCCAATTTCCCAAGGTGGGGAAAATGGAGATCAACTCTGCGTACAAGTATGTGCTGAAGCACGTGGACAAGGTCACGAACAAGAATATGTCCAAGCTCGTGCACACCTGGATGGTCATCCTAAACAAGAGGAGATTGGCCACAGTGCAGAACATGCTGAAGGACGTGTTGCCGGGACACAAACTCACGCGCGACTGCGTTTACAAGCGCAGCAAGGGCGAACCGCTCGTGAAGGACAAGAGCAAAGACATCGTCATGTACCTGCAGAGATACTCCAAGAGTTTCATGAACTCAAAGCTCGTGGACCAGGAGGGCATCGTTCCAAAACTTTCGGCGGATGAAGAAGAGCCGTTGGAGACGGACGACAAGAGCTACAAAACCGCGGATGTCTGTCGCCATGACTATCCAATGATGTTGTCCGGTTTTGAGCTCCGGTATGAGACGTACCTCCGCTTCATCGACAAGTTCTGCAGGGACCAAGGCACGGTCATGCTCTTGTTTGCCGGGGCCAAGCCGATCTCTGCCTGCACGGTAAGATAGTGACCTGCTCTTTCTATTATCCCACTTATCGTATCCTACCAAGTTGGTGAAGTCTAAGTACCGCATTATCTAACAACGTCTTGGCTTCTGACTGCAGATGTTGTGCCGTAGCTTCGTGTCCTTCATGCTCCCTTCCGAAAAAGGTCTTTTCCGGCACAGAGTTCACAATCGGATTGGTTCCATGATGTGGCCCGACTTCTTGGTCCCTCCTCCATACGCCCTGAGGTATGTTTACGACAGGAACACGCCTCCGATGATGTTGGAGGAAGAACCGATTCGGACAGCCGAGGAAGTGGAGGCCAACGCCGCCCGGAATATCGTCGACGAATTTGCTGACGACGACAACGCCGGCGACGTAGCCGGTGATGAACCTGTCGTAGGAGCCAAGTCCGAAGGTGGGGACGACGATGACGTATCCAAGAGCGATGACGACGACAATAGCGAGGATGAGGATGAGGATGAGGACGACACAGGAGACCGCGAACCTAGCGACACAGAGTCAGATGACTTGGTGGAGTAGTCACAGAACCCGTCGGCCAGCGAGACAACGGTCACAAACAATCTCGCTAGTGAGCGCGGTGCGGTGACACCTCCGGTCCCCCGATTCCATCGTCAAGGTCAAGACGATCGTCCTCAGCGTATCGCTCCCGGCGGCAGTCCTGCACATGCATACACTCCATTGGGGCGGGATTAGGGCGGCCGCTCTGAAGACCTCGACACTCCGTCGCCCCACCCTTCGTCTCTGCGGGACCAAGACAGGAACGAGGATGACGAGGCCTTGGATCCTCCATTGCCAAGGCCCCTATTTCCGTCTGTGAAGGATCAGAGCGTCCGTTCCGAAGGTGTTCACCCTCCTGCTCCCCGACCGACGTCTCCACCTGGGCGGGGTGGGGGCGTCCCATCTGATCATGTCGTCCCTCTCACCCTAACCTACCACGAGCCATCTCACGATGTGGATATCGTGATGACCCTCCTTCCACCATCCCTGCCACTCCCTCTCAAGTGGATCAGAACGCACGTTCTGATTAGGGCGGATCGTCTTCACAGGCCGCGCCTCCACCTTCATTGAACGCGCCAGCTGCAGGAGCTACCACTTCTGCTGGAGCCGAATCGGCCACACCTGAGGCACCCCTCAGGTTGCAACTCGAAGACATGCAGCAGCAAGTGGACGACATGAAGTCGCTTATGACTGCTGACGAGTTGCTGGAGTTCAACACGGTCCGTGTCGAGGTGGGCTCCGTGCCCAATCCGCCGAGCAATAACTCCTTGGCAGATAGGGTGAAGGAGACGCGGGCCCGTCTTGATGGAGTGATCCTGGCTCCCGTGGGCGGTAAGGAGAAGGCCAAGATGGTTACAATTGCCCAAGTCCAGATCGACACCCTCGTCTCGCAGCTTCCTGCACCCTCTCCCGAGGAGAGAATATGCATCGACTTTATCCGAAAGATGAGGCGAGATCTAGCCGCGGAGAAAGCCAAGGAGAAGGCCGAGGTTGAAGTCATCGTCATAGACTATGATGAGGACGATGAAAGTGACGTTGAGCTTCAAGCGAGTCTTAATCGAGCTGCGGCAACCAGGGCGGAGTACAAGGAGACGGTGGACGCCATAAGGCATTCCAGGGCCGCCGCTGCTCCGTCTGAACAGGGTGCGGCTGGAGCGACTGAGGGCGGGAGCAGTAAGGAGAAGGCTCCTTCGGAGGATAAGGCCGATGTGAAGATGGAAGTCTCGCATCTGCAACGTCTGGGCGACCGGTACAGGAAGAAGCAGTCCATGACGGTGGAGGGGTTCACGAAGACCATCCAGGAGTTGAAGGACAGGGAGGCAGAGGCGGATAGGATAAGGGCAGCGGAGAGGCAAGCTGATGCTGCAAGTAGGGAGCAAATGGTGGCCGAATTTGCAGAAACCCGCTCTATGCTGCATAATATCCAAGCATGGTTGAAGACCATGAAGGGAGAAACAGCGACGCCGGCTCCCAGTCCAACCCCTGCGAGCGAGTTGTAGAACGCGTCCGGGGTGTCGACGACAAACTCGCAGTCGGCAACCCAAACCGCAGCCACAGGCCTCTTGAGGATGTCCTCGCCCAGCCCAGCAATTGTAACGGTGAGTGGTTCTCTCGACCCCGAGTTCGATGACCTCGCCCTCAGTCAATTTCCTTTCGTTCCTTCCTCTGAACCCGTGCATCGTTCAAGCTTCAATGACGATGACCCCTACGCCCTGGATGTGGAACTTGGAGATGTCGAGGTCTCCTTCACTAACTTGACTACGGAATATGATCCAATGCTGCAGGCCCCGCTCGGTCCGAGGCAGACTTCGGTGGCGGAAGCGGACCCTGCCCAAGTGGACACGCTAGCCGCGGATCAAGAGGATCCCACGGTGGGTAACCCCTCTACATAGCCCCCTTAGTTGTAGATAGGCGTACGCTATGTGAGGGAGTTATGCCAGGCCGATCGATGTTCGTCCAATGAGAGGGGGCAGAGCCGTGGGCTGTAGTGCTAGCGGGTGTCATTGCATGTTAGTCGTAGTCAGGACAAACCTTCGCCCACATTTGTACAAAATACTTCAGATTGTAAACATTGTAAACTATTTTGAATATATTGATTTTTTTTCATTAAAATCATGTGCGTTCAATAGGCGTTGTGTACATTGTTACTCGGTGCACTTGTCTTTCCTGTTGCATTTGATGTGCCTTGTAGTCACCCTCGTATAATGTGCGTTCAGGGTGACGAGGCTCTTCTGGTCGGCCATGAGGCCGGTGTGCCGTCACATGGCACGGATCCAACACTCCATTGCGCTGCGCCCCCTTGCCAACAACATAACCCAATCATTGCCCATACTTTTGTGGATTTGGTCCCTCCGGTCTCCTTGGACGTGCCCGCGCCCAATGCCGTGGCTGTCCTCCCTCCGAACATGGAAGAGGTTGCTCCCGCGTCGAATGAATTCCTCCCTCCCGTGCAACATGATTTAGCAACTCCCGATGCTGTGCCAATACTTCCTGGAATCGACTTGGAACTCCCAACTCTGGCTGCGGACGAGGAGGTCGCACCCGTCCGGATGGAAGTGGGACCAACCCCAGCAGCGGAGGTCAGCCTTCCTTTGGCGGCAAACTTGGCGGCAGACGTCGTAACGAAGGTAACTCGCAATCCAAGTCTCTCATAATTGCTTGCTCGATTTGGTAGCACGGTCCTTTCATCTTGGATTTGATCCTTCTAGGAGGACTTCATTCCTGCCATTTCCGGAGTTGCGTTTTATGTCGTCGTCAACTTCCTCTACCGTTTTTATAAATCGTACTTAGAGTACGGGGATCGCCTACGCAGGCACCGGTGCCGATACCCACGAAGACCCCCGCAGAAGCTGTCATTAGGGACTACTTGATTGTTTTGGAGGTAGAAGGGGTCCTGTGTCGTATTAAGCACGAGGGCCACGTTGTGCCCGAATCCATGCCCACGGGTGCTACGCCAATCCAAGAGGATTTTCATCCCACAAGACGTCACGTGTTTGGCGAATATACACTGTACTGTCGTCTCGGTATGCGCCCCTTCTTGAAGGGCTTGACCTCCAAATTTAGATTAGCCATCTGGACGAGGCTGCCGGCCGCCGTCGCAAAGCTGGTGGTGAATTTTCTCTTCCGGGGCAGTGAGACGGATAGGGTCACAATCCTGGCGTTGGAGGACTGCACGACGATCATCCGGTATCGGGCGTGGTGGGAGTGCAGGTGCCCCCCGCGCCGAGTTTTCCCCGTGATTGGTCCGTGACGAAGTGTGATTATCCCCTTCAATTTTGTCCGGCGCACCCCACGGACACGGACTGCAATACCTCTATCGCGTCCGACACTTTCCTTGAGTTCGCCGACCACCCGGAGGGGCTTTTGCGGCTGAAAGTTCTGCACAAAGTAGTTTGGGAAGGAAATAGGTTTTCCTCGACCACCATGAGGGCCAATTCTTCCAACACCTTGTTTATTGACAGTTGTCCATTCAGTAGCATTCTCAACCCATATTACAATGCCATATTCCCAGAGTCGTACACGGGCGGCGAGGAAGATGACTTTCTTCACCGATCGTTGCGCCCATACCTCTCGGGTCTGCTTCGATCCCATCGCAGTGTCACCCAATACGTGTCAGAGAACCCACCTCCTTTCGGACAAGACGTGTCGGATGACCATGCCATATTTTGCTCTAGACGGATCCTCTTGAAGCAGACGCTTCTATATCGACAAGTCTAGAAATTAGCTTGGTTTGAAGACCGGTCCCTCGTGTTACGTTATCCAGCCTTCGTCAGCCAATATTTTAAAGTCGGAACCGATGCTCACCTCCACAGAAGGGGAAAGTTTCCTCATTTCACATAGAATCTTCATGTGCATGTCCGGTGACGCGCACGCGTCTTTGTGAAAGGCGGTCTTGCCTGATCCAAAGTCGCTACCAAACGGGCCAGGCGACAACGGATGCACATGGCGGAAGGAGTGGGCTCCTCCGAAGGCTGTGCGGTTCCGGAGGATGCAGAAGGGGACGTGACGTCCGCTCGGAATTGTTAAATGAATGTGACTTGTACTACAAGCCCTTACTATAGACTCGGGAACGACTTCACTATACTGTATACATCACCCAAAATTATTGGATTGTAGACAATAGTTTACTTCCTTTCACATTCTTTTCCTAAATATAATTCAAGAATACATTCCCACAGCATAGCAATAAAAAGTCAACACATATTATGATAGGTCGAGTCTTCTTACTATAGCATTCTTCCCCTCTTGTTGAAATCATAAGTAGAACAAAGGACTTCTTCGTTTTATGTTTCCAAGTTGTCCTTCAATGGACCCAAGTGTAATGTATTCACACAAAGAAAATCGCACAACCACTGTTTGAGTTCAAGCTATGATGTGAAGAAAGTTGGATCCCAAACCTTGTAAATCCAAATTTTTAAGTACTAGTAAAGTATCCATTTTGGGAGTTTCAGATGTCTTTTTGAGTTCGCAGTCTTTGTTGTCGCTCGGGAATAAATTCACTTCATTGCACGAAACTCCATTTATCAATGATTTCACCCATCCGTCCATTACCTTAACCCCTAAATGCCCAAGGCCTATTTTGGGCTTTCTGGAATTTGCTCAAAATTGAACAAAATGCCAACATTTTGATAAGTTGTATCAATTTTGTTTCAATTGTAACCGTACAAATTCAAAATGGACATGCTAGACATCTCATAGAAAAAGAAAACACAACAATACCACTTATGGAGTGAAAGATTCTAATGTTTGACCATGAGGGTGCTGAAACTGCAAAATTCTTTCAACCCTCTTTGCACAAATAAAATTTAAAAAATTGGTGACCAAAAAAATATGAGGTTAAAGGGCCTAGCTTGTATAACCCTGATCAATTTACGGATTCTTAAAATCTACTCTACAATTTTTTTAAATGAAACTTGAATGTGATTTTTTCTCCAAGATCTAGTGCATTTCAGACTCATTTCCAAGAGCTCTCAACACTACAGGAAGTGAAGATTGCAATGGGTACCCTTCAAAAAGGTGAATAGAAAAATCACCATCATTTATTTTTAGGATCGGATTTCTGATGCTAAAATTAGACTCCAAGAAGAATTTTCTATGCATAGCAACTTCATTAGGTTTTATTTAGCTTCAAAGTTCTGCAAACACCAGATTTGGGTGCCTTGGGCATTTAGGGGGTAATCTGAAACCGCCCCGTAGGCCAGAATGTCGCCTTCTAGTTTTCGAAGATTTAACAGTTTCACCATTATGATCTTTTCATTGCTACCATCTAAGGGTCTAAATCCTTCCCTTGGAGCTTTAGACGTACATCTACCACCAATTAAAAATCTATGCAATTTTTTTATATTTTAGCTATTTTGATGGCACAACAAACCCTACAGGTTTCCAAAGTTATTATTGAGTCTTGGGAAATCATTGTCTTCTTTCATTTTTGGAGGGACAACAATACAGGGCACACCAATTTACGCATACATTGTTGACTATTTGGTGGTCTTTTGTTTGCTCTGTTTGTTAGCTTCAAATTTCTTGGACCGTGTTGCATACCCGGTTTGCATGTTGGGTACTACTATCAAAAAACTGTCAACAAGCAAAGGCGTCCGTGCTTTCTTTCATGGATTTAGGATCCATGTCTAAATCTTATTGAATTTCAAAGTTAATTTTAAATTGAAGAAGTAGAAATTCCTTTTTTCATTTCAACAAGGGCAACGGCACAGGACGCACTATCGTACACATAGGTCAATTCTCGCAATTACCTAAAAATAGTTTCCTTTCTATAGTTTGACAACTCGATAGCCAAATTTGGATTTTTTCAATTTTAGCATTGAAGCTTTTTCCAGACATTCCTAATTTTGGATTGATTTTGTCCATTCATGCATTCCCCCCTTCCCTCTTTTCCAAGGATTTTTGATAACTTATTTTCTGATGTTCTTAATTGTTATGAATCACGTTTTTCTGATTTTCAAGAATAACTGAGGAATTTTAAAAATGCTCGGCATTTTCCAAATTTTGCGAAGTTACTTACAAAACTGACCTATACGTACAAAGCAACACTCCAACTATGCAATTGCCAAATTGAATTCCTCCCGTGACATTCACTGAAGCCCAAATTTCCACCACGTGCGACATGAACATCCCACATGGCGCTCCTTTATCCCATATTGAGCCCTTAGACGAAATGGTTAATGCTATGTTCAACTCATACATGTGTCCATGTTGCCCCTCAGAAGCCCGAATCACCACGCTATAACATTCATTTTCCTACCTTGTGCTCATCTTTCCACTAGTTTTCGGCAGGCCTCCTAAACCAGCTTTCCCGCCATTTTAAAGGAATACCGCCATTTTAACAAAATATGCCATATTTGTATGAATGCGAGTGTGAAAAAAAGACAGGTGGAATTTCGTGTTCGTAGCTGTGGCTCTACGGAGAGACGTATGTGACAGCACTTCATGTAAGCCCTAATTCTGATCAAATCCTAATTGTGATTTCAGTGTCAGAATGGTCACACGGCCTGCGCTGGGTGTTGCAATATGCTTGATAAGGGGTCATGTCCGTCATGCGCTCTGCCGATCGGTACTAATCGATGCATTGCGGTAGAGAAGATTACTGAATCGCTGCACGTGAACTGTAAGTATGCTGTATGGGGCTGCGAGGAAATGCTCCAATACTCGAGCAAGCAGGGTGAGCATGAAGCTCTCTGCAAGTTTCGGCCCTTCAAGTGCCCAGCTATAGGTTGCATTCACGAAAGTCTCAAGTCAAGTCTTCATCAGCACTTTCATTCGGTCCACAATGTTGCGGAAGTGGAGAAACTCTATCCGGATGATGAGGCGGAGTATGAAATCAAATTTTGGACGAAAGAGAGTGCATATGACAAATGGCACAGCCAATATGCGTTGATACAAGCCTTCGAATTTGACGATGAATCTGAAGATGGAAGCCTGTTCTTAGTTCATCTTCAGTTTCACGAAAAGTCTTGTATGTATAGCATTTCCTGTAGCTCCTTTGGAGCGACTAAAACAATGATACAGTACGACCTCGCTGTTAATTTTGCAAGAACGGGAGTCTTCATGGATAAGCATTCCAGAGAAGGTTCGATTCATGACAATCAAACCGGCCAGGCGTTACGCATCGCGAACGGTGTGTGGGAAGGAGATTACTTGCTTGTTCCGAAGTTGCGTTTACCAGCAGAGGGCCTCCTTGTAGTGAGCCTTTCACTCAACGAATTTTATGAGCCATAAGAACAAGCAGCTACACTACGGGTGGCTCTCCCGCTTTTCGAGGACGACAGATTTTCAAAATTCCTCGGGGAAGCTTCTGTCAGTGCAGAGCCTCCTCCCCTTCGGTACAGAGGACCTTTGTTGCGTAATCCCTGCTCGTTGGTGCTTGGACAGGTACATGTTCAATGCATGCTCTGAACTTAGCGATTTGTAGTTTGAGCCTATTAGCCACACCTTTGCAACAGGTTACCCTGCGAATCTACTCAGTGTACATAAGCTTTCCTTGGAGATAATCCCCGCAGAATGACTGGCAAGACTTCATTGTTTCCATTCCTGGCATTTGCCAAAACGAACTCTCAAATGCTTCAGTCAAGACTGTCGATTCTTCCTCTCCTCTTCTAAATGCTTGCACGGATCCCGTCTGCTCGGTGCGTTGGCTTTCGATTGAGAAGTAATCTTCTCACCAATTCTGTATGACTTTGCCAGGCCACAGATCAATTACCAAGATTTTGACTCGTTGCAGATTCAGCAACGGCCAATCAATTGCAATTCGGACTTAAGGGGGAACCGTGCAAGACTTACTCTTGAAGCTCTTAACAGTGTTCTTTTTATGCACGATATTTTGCCAATTGGCTACTGCGAAAAGGTGTTTGTTATTTTTCTTCTTTTTTGGGGGGTCAAATTGGTCAGACTACTGCTGTATTTTGAAACAAGTAGCCAAATTTTTTCTTACACAAAATTGTGAAATCAGGTTGCCCCACATGAATTTCTTGACATTTGCCACTATATAAATATTTTCAATTTTTGTACAAGAATGCACTACTTTTGAATTAGGTATCTATTGTTGTAATTGGGACTCATGAACCTCCATGTGTACAAATAGAAATACTTTTAGAAATATACTTGTTGACCTTGATGGCTTGTAAAGTAACTTTCTTGATGTAAGACAACCTAATTGTCAACCTATATATAAATATGTACTCTTGTGGAGAAGGATGTAGTAATACAAGAACCATTTGTGTTACATGGGTTGGTACACTAGTTGGTGGCCCGGGTTTAGAAAGTTGCATGCACCTCCATATGGACAAGCAAAATCCATATGTATTGCATGGATTAGTACACTAGTTCCTAGCCCCGGTTTAGAGAGTTGCATGCACCTCCATATGGATAAGCAAGTTTTAAGTCATGTGATAAATTCTCTGGATAAGGTAAGGCACTCTAATTTCATTATCTAGATATCACCTAGTTTTCATATAGATGTATCACCCAATATCACCCACTCAAGTATCACATGAGTATTGAAGAAACAACTCTCAAACTGAAATGAGAAAAAAAGGCACTGCCCCCCAATAACTTACTCCGTGAATCAATAGGACAAGATCGACTGCCGTCCATCTCACGCAAATTGAAACGAAGGTGACAATGCAAGGGGAGTAGGTACGTAGTTCTGCTTGAAATTTTGACCGCTGACGGCAGCACTTTGATCAATTTGATGCTGGAGTGTGAGTGAGGTAGAAGTAAGGTAAACTAGCCCATTGTGGTCAAACTTTGGAGTCTACCCTCATGCCATTGCTGAAATTTTTCAAATTTTTTCCCACACAAAGATAAGTGTGAGAGACATTGTGGACATTTGAAATTATATTTTTTGGACTAAGTATGAATTAGTTCTGAATTTTTGAAGTGATCAACCTATAGGAGTCTCTAGGCCACCTCATGACCAATAAAATCTTAATCCAATATGGTCATCTTCCTATCCAATGCAGTCACAACATTTTCAAACATGGAAGACCTAAAAAATCAGTTTTTACAAAGAATTTTACATTGAAAAGTTGGAAGTATCTATTGAGGTCACTAATTACTCCATAACGACCATGTAAGACGTTGATTGTGGTCTAAGAAACCACAATGGGGTCATTAGGTGTCCATCATGGGCCATTTGACTGCAATGGGGTCTTTTACCTTACCCATTGTCAACCTCAACCCATACTCAACCTGTAGGGTGCAATTATTTCGAACCCAAGGTTGGAACAGGTTTCCAACCAAAACTTGCCTGGAATGGTTTTTTTTTTCCTTTTCAAGATTGGGACTAATCAAGTTATGACACATGTTTATTGCGAAGTAGTGAGGAAGAAAGTAGGAAGTAAGATAATTACACTTAAAATTGCACAATTAAGCAATTCACCATGGTCTGCAATTATTATATTGAATTTTTTTTTGTGAGGTCTTGTTGGTAGTCAAAAGGAGATTCTATATTCTCTTTGAATATATTTTTTGGATACCTTGTGAATAAACTATGAATTTTTAAAGTGTTGCTCAAAATAGGGGTTAGGGCAATCAACCATAGACTCTCATAAATAGTAGAAGTACATTTTAATAGGCAAGAATTTAGGTTGTGTGGTTTTAAAAAGCATTTGAAATTAGGTGTAGTTACTTTAGTGAGCAGGAAAATAGTTCTTGAATGATTGGAATTGGAAGAGTCTCTACCTGGGCTATAGGCTACGAGTACTTTTGGCGCCCAAAATTCACAATAATTTCAGTTTTGACAATAAAGCTATGAAAAATTTGCAATTCCCATATATTTCCTTATCTTTATTTATAGGAAAAGTTTGTTGTGCCTAGCTTCTCATGATTTGTTAGAAAACCCTTAGTGATCAGCTATAGACACATTTATTCTTAATTTAGATCCGTTTTAGTTGAGTTGTAGCAATTTTACTAATGAGTAGGAGAATATGGTTTGCAATGAACCTTCCATTAGTGTTACTTTTAGAACTAATATTACGGGGTTTGTGCTCCTGTAAAGTATACGCTATCAAGTCTTAAGTGATACTCCTGTAAAGTATACGCTATCGAATCTTAAGTGATATAAAATGTTTAGCTCCCTACTTTTTATTAACTTGACTTTTGGATTGAGTAGTAAATTTGAAAAAAGTATGTGATAAAGGTGTGGTAAAGTTGGAAAAAGTTGTGGGACTCAAAGATGATGAAACATTACAAAAGTTTTCAGGCCTCAAGAAGGCCGTTAGTTCTGTACCCCCCTTCGCAATTTCGGTGCAATTAAAGAATTTTTTTAATATTAAAAAATTGATCTGATGTGGCACTACTTGTGCCATGTCAGTGCCACATCAGCATATCTAATATTTTAATATTTTAAATATTTTTAAATATTTTTTTTTTATTAAAAAAATATTTTTTTATTTTTCTGTACTTGCATTGCTGGGGTGCCGAAAATCAGAAACTGGCGGCCTTTTGCAGGCCTTAGAATTTTCCTAATGGTGGTCCAAAATGACCTTAAACTACCCTAGATAATGACCAAGTGATAATTCGATGGAATTTATGAGGTTCCCAATTCAACTTCCCATGTTGACATTGCTTGCACGGGTGCTTTCGGTGCTGGCGCACAAAGAGGGGGATTGTCACTCCACTTGTTCTTGAAGGGGATAAGGTAGAAACACCTATACCCAACCGGGATCTGAAACCCGACCTGTAGCTTGCATGTATTTCCGACCAAAGCTCAAATAGGTTTACAACCGAAGATTGGAATGCTTATTTTTCTCCTTTTCAAAGTTGGAACTAAGAATGTCATGACACATGCCCTAAAGTGGTATAAAGTATGTGGAAAGTAGTGAGTGGGAAAATAGTCTCTTGATTGATTGGAAATGGAAGACTCTAAACACTGGGTATGGGTTTGGACTACTTTTTGGCTTCCAAAAATCACAGTAATTTCAATTTTGGGAATAAACTTACCAAAAGATTACAATCCCCATATTTCCTATCTTTCTATTTGGAAAAATCTGCCTTGCTTCATACTGTTCATGATCTGTTTCAAAATCGCGTAAATGATTGGATATGGTGCAGTTACCTAACCCAAGGTTTGTGATTCTTGGGCTTTAACGCCAGGTTGCCTTGGTTGTGTCGTGTCAATCCAGCTGTGGCCCTTGAAAGTCATATGTTTCAGAGGAAAAAAAAAAAAATTAATGCTGAGAGTTGTCAACGAATTATGCTTGGCCACTTGTACCCGCAGCCTATGGAGCCGCACGAGCTGCATCTACGCTTGGAGTGCGCGTGCAGTGAGAATAGCAACTCTTTCCGATTTCGTGGTTCAAACTCGCTCCTGATCGTTTTCGTTTGATCTGTTCCGTGGCGTTCTGATGAGCAGACACCCAGTATTTGAATGTTCAACGCAGAGAGTGAGTGTACCAGAAGTGTACGTTCGGGGTGGAGACGTGGAGTCCCCTGATCGTTTCCATTTTTTGAGTAGAGTTCTGATCAGCTGACACCGACTGGAGTGCATGTTCGGTGCAGAGAATGTAGCATTTGCGTAAATTGGAGGGCTTTATTTTTATTTGTCTTTGTAGTGCCAGATTGCACTAGAAAAAAACAACTTGGCCGAAAAAATTATGACAAATGATGCAATATGTGGATGAATGTTGAGATTTAGAGCACCACTAGAACATTTCATACCATTTTGTGTCGCCACTTTGGCACTTCATAAAAAATGACCAAATAAAGCCCTGGTGGAGACGTGGAGTCCCCTGAGCAACGCTCGTCTCGTTTTTTTCGTTCCACTCGAGAGTTGCCGCATTTGCTAACTGGAACTTCTAGTATTGGACTGAAATTCATGTTCCCCCATGTCTCGCAGTGAATGTTGGAGAGCAGTTGCGCTTAATGTGGAAAGTCCAGATTTGAAATTACCAACGATGTTCAAGCTCAACTCTGTAACTTGCAGGACATAATTATTTAGTGCACTTCCGTCAGCCTCGTTTTTGTAGTGTGTCGGTAAGCCTTGTGTGTTGGTTTGTAATTACTAGGGGTTTACAGAAGCTTTCAAAAATCTTTTCTGTTTTGCGTTGAACGCTGTTGTCGTCAGCATGGCGGGGTCTGTTTTTTCAAGTCATTTGCAGGAGCTCCGCAAACCCACGAAGAGCACATCGTGGGCGGCGAAGTTTTGCGACTACTTGGAGAAGGCCATATTGTGGTACTTCGACGACTACAGCAGTAAGAAACACAATTACTGGTTGAAGAACACTTTTGCTCCAGCGGATGAGACTGACCCTGCATCCAATCTTTCTGTCGTCGGTACCATACCCGTAAGCGTCTCACTACTTTGGTAGGCATCAATTTATGCATCATAATCACGGTTTAAGGGTGTTGAGCTTGTTTTGTTACATAATATACTCTTGAGAGCTTGCTTAAATCCATGAACATTGAATCTAGAACAGTAAACCGATTCTTTCTGGGCTCAATCTGGAGTTCATCTTCTGTTGCAGAGGCGGGTGTGGCTCACATTAAAATTATGTATCTCTATTCATCTCGTCGTTAGTCTGCATGTTTTATTTGCTTGTGGACTCGTGTAATGATTTACAATATTTAATGGGCTAATTCCTTCAATATTTGAGAGACCTTTCTTGCTAGGGTGGTAAGGGTGTAATTGTATACAATTCTAGAATGTCATAAATTTGACATGAGGTTATAATGTATTTGTGAGATTTGAATTTTTCGGTTTTCTGACTCTTCACAAGGGTCATCATGGTGACATTTTCATGTGCAATATTTTGAAATGATTTCGCAGGAATGTTTAAATGGAGAATTCGTTCGGGTTGGCTCAAATCCAAAATTTGCGCCTGTTGCTGCGTATCATTGGTATATATTCTCCATTATTCCTGGCTTGTATTTGTAGTCATTGTCCATTTTGTGCAAGGACTAAGGGGTATAAGGCTTAATCAGTTCTGATCCTCTCTGTTCGAATTCCATAGTACTTTTGCTCTATGCAGAATGCGCAGACATTCTAATAGTTTGTTTTTTCTGGAAATTGTTGGCACTCTAGGTTTGATGGAGATGGGTACGTTATCTCGTGGTGCTATTCTTTGCCGGTTTTGAGTCATGGATTTGAAAGGAGGAAAGTCGCCTGTCATCATTTCAAATCAGAAGCGGTTGAGGGTGTTGAGGATATTAGTCAATCATTTAAGTTCACTTTGCCCTCAACAAGAATCAAGCTTGTAGGAATTAGAGGGAAACCTTGCTGAAGTCCAGAAAACAGGGTGTCGAGCCTTGGAGTTTAGTGCGCTACCATCTTGCTTATAAAATTACAAGGAATTTGCTAGAATATGATATGTAGGGTAAATTATGTTTTGGTGTTTGCTTCAGAATGATTCATGGCTTGAAGATCAAGGACGGAAACGCCACATATGTTTCTCGGTATGTTAAGACCAGCCGACTGCAGCAAGAGGAGAAGTATGGCGCAGCCAAATTTCTTAAGGTAAAATTTTTTCTTATAACGTGGATTTCAACGTTCATAGTACTAGTTTCCCTCATTACATATTTTGAAGCAGAAAATGTATTAATGAACTGGGAATCTGTAACTCTTTCGTTTGGTCCTTAAAGAAATCTCATTTTCTCAGCATTGCTCGCTGCTTCTTGCGTGTTGCAGTCAGGTGATTGTACGGGAAAGAAAGGCCTTCTTTACGTGCAACTCTCAAACCTCCGCCAGAAGTTAGGAGTTCTTGATGGCTCAAATGGTGAAGGAACAGGTAAAATGCATTAGAACACTTTCTCCAGCTCAATTGGGATTGATAAATCATTATTATTTATGCACATTGTTTATTACAATATTCCCACCAAATATGATCTATTGCAGGTAATACGGCTCTCGTATACCACAACAAGAAGCTCCTTGCATTGCACGAGGGTGACAAACCTTGTAAGTTTCTTGAATCAGGTCCTGCTTTTGTAATAAAAGACATTTCTGATGCTCCCAAGAGAAAACTTTCTCCACACCTGCTCTCCTGTTCTGCTCACTCTGAGTTTTTTCGTAGAACTACCATAATTATATCCGTGTATGATGCAGATGCAATAAGAGTATTAGAAGATGGTGACCTTGAGACACTTGGCCGTTTCGACTATGGTGCCCGATTGGATCACCCTTTCACTGCTCATCCCAAAGTGGATCCTATCACCGGTTGGTCAATTTTGAGCTCTTCCTTGGCCTGCCCCTGTTCTACAGTATTTGTGATAAACTTTTCCTACTTATCTATCATTGAAGATGATTGACAACCTAACTTGCTCAAGTTGATGATTCTCCTTTGCAGGGGAGATGTTCACTTTCGGATATCAGTTCCAGAAAAGCCACATCCATTACCGTGTGGTATCCAGAGATGGAGTTATGAAGGACCCAGTTTTGATAACCCTGCCTCAAGCTGTAATGATGCATGACTTTGCCATTACGGAGAACTATGCAATATTTATGGACCTGCCCCTCGTGATAGACGGCGAAGTATGTCTGTTCATACCAAATTGAACCTTTGAAATCTGAGTGTCCATATCCTCGTACTCTGTTCACTTCCCTGTGCCGAGCGAGCAGTTAATCATGCACGTAGTTACAAAGAGATGTTTTTTTCCTCCACTTCTTTTACGACCGGTCAGGCCATCTTTTCACCCTTTGGGAGGTTCCAATCGCAGAAAATGTTGAAGGGGGGCTTCCTTTTCAATTTCGATGAAACGAAAGAAGCTCGACTGGGAGTCCTTCCCCGGTACGCCACCAATGAAAGTCAGATTCGCTGGTTCACCATTCCCTTGTGTTTTATGTTCCACACTGGTAAGGGTTACCACAAATTTCAAGCCATGGTTTATTTGATGTACTACCTAGCGTTCTCGGGGAATTCTTTCTGAATCTCCATTGAAACATCGTTATGTGAATACTTTGCGCGTTTCTGGCACTACATTCCATGGGTTCGAAATTTGTTTCAAGTGAAATGATGATCTTGCCTACGCTTTACGGTTTATTTACTGACCGTCTTCATTGTAACTGTGAATCAGCGAACGCCTGGGAAGAAGGCGACGAGGTTGTCTTGATTTCTTGTCGATTTGATCGAATGGAGCTCGAGACGGCAGTAGATGAAGTAACGACTGCGGACTACACCAAACCTTATCCGTGAGTTCGTCTCTTATCCTTGAGCTTTTAGTTACATGTGCTGGATTTTTCCTCACAATCTAAACCTTCTTCTATTCTGTTGCAGGTTTGAGTTCAGGATGAACATGAAGACAGGTGAGGTGAGACAAAAGCAGCTCTCTGTTCTACCGACAGAATTTCCGAGGGTGAACGAAGAGTACACTGGGAGGTACTTGAGCCAGCTCGAGCTAGTGTTCCTTTCTAGAATGAATTCTACGATTTAATTTAATATCTCTAATGCTTAATGAACTCTTTCATGTGGGTCAGTTTAGAGCAAGCTCACAAGTCTAGCGCACACTTGCAAGTGACGGCTGACTTCTGCAATCCTGATTGTTCCAACAGCTGACCGTTCCGATTCTTTATTGCAGGAAAACTCGGTACATGTATGGAGGAATCTTGGATCACACGAGGAAGTTTGTGGGAGTTGGAAAGTTTGATCTCACCAAAGAATCAGAAACGAACCCAAAGTCTTTGGGAGAAGGCGGTGATTGTGAAGCCTCGTTTGTTTATGGACCGGGGAAGTTTGGAGGAGAAACCATTTTTGTTCCTCGGAATGCTGGAATGAAGGGATCTTCCGAAGATGATGGCTATTTGATTGGGTTTGTACACGATGAGAATGATGGGTAAAGTCTATGTGACAAATCCTTCCCAACAGTTCTAATGCTCACACGTTCTTATGGTTTTTTTATACGATGCAGAGTAGGAATTCTGTGTCATTGCACAAAAACTTCAGACCACAGATAATCGCTCATAACACTATTGAAAGTCCCCCTATTGAAGAAGCATCCTGAATTCTGGATTCGAGCTTTGAGGTTCCATTTCAATTTAAAGACACAAGCTAGAAACAGGTGGGAGAAATAACTTTGACAACTAAAGAGGAATTATGTGGATCTATTTGTTATCGGTTACGTTCGTGACTTACATCTGTTGTGCGAAGAGTACTCCTCTCTAACTCTTCTCTAACTCTTCTCTAACTCTTCTCTAACTCTTCTCGGATGATATTTCTCTCCTAACTTTTTCCGGTGTTGCATTGACAGGAAATCTGAGGTTGTAATAATCGATGCAAAGACAATGGCACCGGAACCAGTGGCAGTTGTGACCCTGCCAAAGAGAGTTCCTTATGGATTTCATGCCCTCTTTGTGACCGAGGTTCTTCCCTCGTCCTCTCATTCTGTGGTGTATTAAATTTCAATGAATAAGCTACAGTAATATGCATAGTTTCGAGGGTGACGTATGCTTTTGTATTAGAGGAGTAGCACAGTTGAGCCTCCATAAACGTTACCTCATAAGTAATCAAATTATCTATAATAGTAAGTACACTAATAATGAAATTTAGTGTTAACCACACTAATTGATTTAAAAGTGTTATAATTTAGTGGCTCGACTACGTGAGGTTCTTGAGCATTGACTAAGTGTAGTTTTATTTGTGTGTTTGTAATTTCAGGAACAACTGAGAAATCAGAGTTATAACTGAGACAAGATAACGCATGGGGCATGGCCATGGATTTGAGGAACCTTATGGACTAAGTTGCTGTATATGGATATGGAAGTAATGGACTTTGTAAGGTCTTTGATGTATTTGTCAGCTCCTTATTATCA
The DNA here is from genome assembly GCA_963969595.1 of Neckera pumila. Taxonomy (NCBI): domain Eukaryota; kingdom Viridiplantae; phylum Streptophyta; class Bryopsida; order Hypnales; family Neckeraceae; genus Neckera; species Neckera pumila. Next base: position 5,885,157 of record OZ018408.1, on the reverse strand, counting down.
AGTATCTTAATAAAGAGTACTCCGGAGTAATATAGAAGAATGTACACAGAATAATTCTGTACCTTAAATTAGGTTGTTGGTTTGGTTTGTTGGTTTGGTTTGGTTTATTTGATATGTTGAGATCTAAGAAACCGTGAGTCTCCCGGTTATGTTCTTAGTACCGTTAGAAAATTTCTTTGCAAAGATGGATGCATGGACTTTGTTTTGTGGCGTTTGGACCTATGGGGTGAAAATTATTGAATTTTAAAGTCTTTATGAATCACAAAATTGAATTAAATTATATTTTATTTTGAAAAAGACATAACTTTCACATTGCATGTCCAAATGCCCCAAAACAAAGCCCTTGCGCTTGTTTGTGCATAAAGCTTTCTATTCATGCCAGTTTTGTGGCGTTTGGACTTATAATGTGAAGTTTTGGATTTTTTAATTAGAAAATTGAATTGAGTTGAATTGTTTTTATTTTGAAAAAAACATAACTTTCACATCGCATGTCCAAATGCCACAAAACAAAGTCTTTACACACTCTTTTGTGCATAAAGTTTTCTATTTGTACCAAGAATGCAATCTCTCACACCACAACAAAGCCCTTGTATTTTTTTGTGTATGAAAGGTATTGAATTTCAAAGTTCTTACAAATAAAAAAATTAGAAAACTATTTTTTGTTATTTTGGTTGTGGCAACAGTACAAGGCACAATAATCTATACCTTAAATTATATTGTTTATTTTTTTGCTTTGTTTAATTGATATATTGAGATCTAAAAAATTGTAAGTTCCCTAACTGCATTCATAGTATTGTTGGAAAGCCCTCCGCAAAGAGGGGTGCACTATCTTTGTTTTGTAGCATTTGGGCCTACCTTGTGAAGGTTATGGATTTTAATTATTTTTGAGTTAGAAAAAAAAGAATTTACATTATCTTTTATTTTGGAAATCTCATCACTTTAACATCAATAACATCATATGTCCAAATGCCACAAAACAAAGCCCTTACACTCTTCTGTGCATTAAGCTTTTGTATCAAAAATGCAACCTCTTACATAGAATGCAAGAAAGCCCTTACACTCGGCCTTTGTACATAATTTTTTTAATTAAAATATTGAAAAATTACTTTTAATTTTATTTTGATTGTAACAATGGCACATAGCACACCAGTAATCAATAAACCATTAAATCAGGCCACGTTATTACTTATCATTGACTTTTTCATCCAAAAAAATTCATCCATAGCCATGTTACAAAATTCAGCCAATTGAGCCGTCATAAATTATCATCCAAATTTCAATAGCAAATAATTATGGAATTTAGATAACTTATCCTAAATCACCTTGCAATGCATGGAGGATAAATGGCAATAAACTATTCATTTTTTGATGATTTTTTGTGCAATTAGTAAATGTTTTATTTGACCCCCAACGGTGAAAAGTTAGAGACTTGTAATGTTTGCAATATAGGAGAAATAGGGCTTGAAGTTAAAAAAAAATGTTTTTTTTTCTCCAAATCACCTTGATATAGCTTATAAAGTTTATCTTATATCAAAACTTAGCCTTCTATATAGAGTCACAGTGTACCACAATCAATTCAAAAGTGGCAGTAATTGCCATTCCACAATGCCAAATTTATCTTAAATCAAAGAGTCACTATGTTTTGGGAAGTTTTATGAACATGCCAATAAAATTGAAGAGGTCATAAAAGAACATGCATTATTAAAGTAATAGATCTAAGAGTGATCTACAATTTGCATTCAATTAATTGAATTAGCCTCTAAGGCTTTGAATGAAACCAAAATATTGAAGAAATCAATATTTATGTTTTACACATTATATGTTAATTTTAAATCCGTACTATGGACCCAATCATATATTAAATAGGGCAACCTAACAATCAATCAACTTACCAAATGGATATCTCTTAGAGAGGGCATCAAACAAATAGACTTTTCATTCTCATTTCAATATAATATATGCCAAAAGTTGAGATAATAACTACTTGTATAGTTATTATGTCAATGGTTTTATTTTTCATCAATTATTTTTTGCAAAGTTATGATTCAAGAAAAAAAACACTTTAATATATTTTGAAACATCTATCAATTTAAAATGGATGAAATTGCCAAGAATCTTCCTATTTTTTTTTTCCAAAATAGGATATTGCCTCAGTTGGATAAATGCACACAAATTTAGATGAATAAGGGATTTTTCATTTGAAATCTACATAATTATTTATGCATGGAATTTTTCAATAGAGTGAGTCATGATCCCCAACCAACCAATGTTTTTGTTTTTTTTGGTTGGTGGAGTGACTTATGTTAAGAGCCTTGATGGCTGATTTGGCCCATTTAATCCTGTAACGCTGCCACGGACACTAAATGTCTGATGAATGATAACGAATTTTTGCATGTTGGACAGAAGTGCAATTGTTCATCCTTGGAATTTTGTGCAAAAAAGGATGGCCTCGCACAATAGTTTGAACTCAAATGAGTACTTTTTGTTTTCTTAAAGTACACAAAATAGTGAAATTAGGTTGTCCCACACTATGCATTCAATCCAAAACCATGGGTTTAGCATAGATTAGTGCACTAGTTCAAGGCCCCGTTTAGAGAGTTTTATGCACATCTATATCCATTAGAGGAAATTTCAAGCCTCCGGAGGGCTGCTCCACGACCCTCCGAGGTAATCTAAAATTTGTTTTTTTTTTGTTGAAAAACTCATTTTTCCCCTATTTCCACCCTGCTGAAACTGCAGCAGCAGTGGTGCAGGAACCAAAAATTCAGAATAAAAAATTATTAAATATATATATATATATTTTTTAATCTTAAAAAAATTATTCAAAATAAAATAATAACAAAAAAAAAATTTGCAAAAGCTGACTGCTGCAGGGAGCAGTCAGCTTGGTGTGACAGACCAAGTTTTTAATAGCTTGGTTTGTCACTCCAGAGCAGCCCTCTAGAGGGTTCAAATTTTCTCTAATGTATATATCCAGTGGATATGCATTGAATTACGAGGTAATTTACCTGAGATAAGGCAACATAATTGGAAAGGCAACTTGATTTCACTACTTTGTGTAGATGATGCACACTGTATCAGAAAAGATGTTTTCTATGGAGACTAGCCCGTCCTTACAGGGTCAACCCCTAAACTCCCAAGGCCCTTTTTCTGTCATAAACAACTCAAAACTGTCAATTCTGCTGCGTTCATCTAAAAAAAGAGAAAAAAATATTCTTTTTAGAAACTAACTATAGGATCTTGTACTTAACTTATCTAAAATCATGTGGTAAAAATTTCCATAAGTTTGACTGTACAGATTATAATATAATAGCATTCAAAGTTGGAAAAGTTTGATTTTTTGAACACTGACTTGTAATTTCAGATGACTTTGACCACCATTTGTAAAAAAAATTTGCACTATAGACTTTGAATTTCTTTTTTTTATGTTGAATAATTGACTTGAGAATCTAGGTAAAAAAATTCCAAAAAAATACACATGATTTTCATTCGTTAAAAAATTGTTAAGTAGAAGTAGGTCCAAGATTGAACAAAAAACTAAATTGTCAATAGCTCTAAGATGGAATTAAAATACTATAATCCAAATGGTGAGATTGTTTTAGCAAGCAAACTTAACCTTGTCACACAATTTTTTTTGAAAAATTATGAAAATCGCTTTAAAAAATGAGTCTTGTAAGTTATTTTTTCAAAAAGATGCTTTAAGTGCCCAAAAAATAAGATTGTCCATAACCTTCACATAGCAAATCCAAATGACATGAATCAAAGCTTCCCATGTAGATAAAAAAACAATCTATGAGAAAAAAATTAATTTTTTTTTTTAGAATTTTTTTGTGTGAGGAGATTTTTGCCCGCCGCATCGAAAAAAAGGACCTTTTGTGCCATAACTTTTGCTCTTGGGCATCAGTCGAAATAAAAATTATATTACCATAAAGCTAACATATTTTTCTATCTTCACAAAAAGTTTCAAAAAATAATTAATATTGAAGCCGTAATAGCCTGCCGGAAATCCATTTTGTCCCTCGAGGAGACAATGGGACTTTTGGAGTTAAGACACGGTTGGGAAATAGAATGTGCTACCCTAAATAGGGGTATTAAGGGGACCAAAAAAAATAAGGGGACTTATCTCATAGTGAATGCATACAGAATATAACCAGTGAACATGTGTAACCTGAGCCAGTGAACATCAACGTTCTCAGAGATTAGAAAAAAAGTGAGCCTCCAGAGGGCTGCTCCGGAGTGACAAACCAAGCTATTAAAAGCTTGGTCTATCACTCCAAGTTGATTGCTGCGGTGAGCAGTCAACTTTCGCAATTTTTTATTTTTTTTATTTTTTATTTTTTAATAAATTTTAAAAATTATTTTAAGATTAAAAAACTAACTAACTATTTGTTTAGTCATAGATTTCGGTTCCTGCACCATTGCTATTGCAGTTTCAACAAGGCGGAAATAGGGGGAAAACGAGTTTTTCAGCAAAAAAAAAGTAAATTTCAGGGTACCTTGGAGGGCTGTCAAGTAGCCCTTTAGAGACCTGAAATTTCCTCTAATGAAGTGGCTAAAGTTCACTCCATTGCTACTTAAAATTTTCGGGAGCTAAAAGTATATTGGAAAAAATCCTTGAAAAAATGAGATTTTAGTCAAGAGTGCGGCAAACAATAGAATTTGGTAGCCAGTGTGCAACTTCCTCTACATTGGAATTAGCATCTATTTTGTTAGTTTTATATTATAGTATTCCCATTATTCCCTTAAAACTTGCAAAATCTTATCTTTTCTCTTTTTTTTTAATACTACTCACTCTTAAGGTAGCCAAAATTGATACCTGTTTGTCTTGGAGGTAGCATATTGCACTAAATCCTAATAACTTAGGTAGCATGTTGCACTATATTCAATAAAGTAGTTTTGGGATCACTGAAAAACATGCGTAAATATTTATATAGTGTGAAATGTCAATTAATTAGTATGGGTCCCCTTATGTACAAACAGGAGTGTGGCCGATTCTGCCATCAAATCAGCAGCAGGGGTTGCTGGTACGTAATGCTGTCGGCAGCCATCATAGAGTCCCATGAAATTCTCACTTGGGGTAGACTACGCGAAGTCAACCATTCCAAGGCCGCCGCATTAAATAATTCATGAACAATGCAACAAGAGCAATGCAACTTGGGACTGGACTTTAATTCCCTTTCAAGGAGTTCCTGTGACTCACTAATCTGCTGATGATAGTACGAATGGTAATAAAAGGCGACAGAGGAAAGAGTCTGGGTTTATCTGGTCGGTGCTCCTCTGCGCAATTGCCGAGACTCATTGCTGGCGGAGAGTTGCAGTTCCTAACATCGATCCCCATCACATCACCTGTACTAGCTGCCAGATGCCAGGCCTGGATGAGAGTACTACATCGTTTCCATCACTACAAAAAACAAGACAGACACGCGTGGGATTTTGCGTTGACATTACTTCTCTACAGGGCGCTAGAGATTCCGATGGTTAATGGCAAGTGGCACTCTCTAACCTCATTGGCAACAGTGCGTGCTTTGGGTCCCTATTCGATCAGAGGCTCGGCCGGTGTGATGGATGTCTTGGTTAGACCGCAACTCAACAATTATTCACCCTGGTCATTGATTCCACTGATCGATTGATGAATCACTAATTTTTGGTAACTAAGTTGAATGACTGTCTTTGATGAAATCATCACGAGGCCAATGGGAACGGCTATTGCGGTGAACATCAGTTATTAATCTCGAAACACCGTAAGTATGAGATCCCATTCCGGGCATGGAACGAGGAGTTCAAATTTTAGGAGGATGAGCAGTTGCTTGGATTTCCAGTAGTAAATGAAAACAGAGACCAGAGAACCAGACAGACAACACACTTAATAAGCACACTTAATAAATATGTAAGTTCACATGCAATATTGATACGACTGTCTGTAGCAGTTGAATGTCTTTTATCAATCCAGTTATTAAAAAAGTCAATGCATGCAATGCAGGTGCTAGCTGTTACACGCCCTGTCCTCATCTCAGTGAGACCCAGGTTGAACGTACCAATGTCTCTTAGTGGTATTTGAAAGGTCCTGCAGAAGTTAGAACTTGCATCAGACACAAAAGACAAAGGTATATATCATCGTATCAGCATGGTCACCAGTGTACGTAAGATACCCCAAGTGCATCACATCATTGAGATTTTTGTTTCCTTTGAAGCTTCCCGGTTGACCATTTGGCGTAGAATCGATCTAACAATCCAGGAATGCGGGAATGAAGCTAGCTCGAGTTCCCACCCTAACGAGAAGAATGATGGTGAGTTTGTACACAACTAACTTGCAGTGCAATATTTCAGGCGCTCATTGGAAACCATCATCGATTTCGCCGAGGGCTGTGCCTTCTGGTTCATTGTACTGTTTCCCTGTTTAATGGAAATTGTCCATGATCAAAAAAAAGAAGCGACAAAGTGTTCAGCCGCTTCGTGCAGGCGGTGCAGCCGCTAAGTTACTGCCTTTAGAAGAAATTTAATCCTTTTTTTGGGTTGGCTGGGTGATGATTTTTTGTGAAAAAAGAACTTGAATTCAATTTGCTAGCGATCGATATGATGTGCAATGGTGTGAAGTTCAGGCCAATCGAGGCTCTCGTGAACGTAACTTACATCCGTGCATGCATTCCACGCAGTGCATCAAAGTCGATCTCGTGACTGTCAAATGCCGTGAGGCGGTGATTCCATAGTAGGCCCAGATCGACGAAGCTCATTCACTCGTGCCCTGGGGGAAAAGCTGAATATAAACGCCCGCTGGGGGCCAGGAGAGTAGCCAGTAATTAAACGGATATTTAACGGATATTTCGTTAGAATGGCAATATTCCAGAAACTTGGCAGTTGTAGGTTTAGATCATGTAGTCTGAAATGTAAAGCAGTTGTACATTTTAGACCATGTGGTCTGAAATCTATACCAGTCCTAAAAAATCAATAGAAAAATGGTGGAAGAATATAGCCGTTTTAACAAAATATCTATTATTTCACCACATTGCAAAACTCCAGCTGATTGATCGAATGCCTGCAATTTGCAAGCGGTCACTGAGTCAAGGCGGCCTCGTATAATAAGGTACCTTAAGTGAGGCTAGTGTATTTTGTTTGTTTTATTTTATTTTGTTTATTACAGTGAGATCTATATTCTATAATCTATTGGACCATGAGTCCATCTGATTGCATTCTTGGTACTTTCGAAAAGCATTAGAAAAAAATTCAGCCCTTTACAGGGCTGTCCGAAGTTGACATGCCATGCTATTCTTTGCATGGTATGTTAACTTTGAAATTGCTCTTGGTGAGCAGTTAGAGTCTCTGATTGCTCACCGAAGCAATCAAGTCTCGCAGAATTTTTTTTTTTTAAATTTAAATTTTTAATTTTTTTTAATATATATATTTTTTAAATATTTTTTTAAGATTAAATTTTTATTTCATTTATTTTTTTATTTTTTTAACAATTTATTATTCAAAATTCTGGGTTCCTGTGCCATTGCTGTTGCAGTTTTAGCAGGGTGAAAATAGGGGAAAAACAATTTTTTTTGCAAAATAAAAGCAAATTTCAGGCCCAGTCATGCAACTCCCATATTATATGGCCCTGATTATAACCACTTATAATACATTTTTGTCAAACTCAAAGGACATAATTTGTTTCAATGTAGAAAATTCTTATAGCCCTTTTAACAAGGAATCCAAAAATGTAATTATATAAATGAAATGAATATTTTTGAGGACTATAATAGCATTGAAAATCCAATTATATGAGTTTTTTTAATACATGTATCATAGGACAAGCTACCCAACTTTTGGAGCTTTTTAATAAAAATTTAATTTTAATTGGAGGGAACTTTTTGTAAAGATTTTTAAAAACTTCGCATAGGTGTTCCAATTCTTTATATATATATATATTGTGAGTTTTTTTTCTAATATGTATAAAATCCAACATTTTCTACATTTAATTTTTTTTAAATTTGGTCTTCATCCAACTTTTTGGTCTTTTTTAATTTGATATAATTTTTACAAAAGCCGTCCTCTAAACCTTTTTAATGCCAATGACTCCTGCATATAATATAAGAGTTGCGTACCTGGGATTTCAGGGTACCTTGGAGGGCTGGGAACAGCCCTCCGAAGGCCTGAAATTCTCTCTAATGGCTCTCTCTGAGAGGAAGTGTGCACAAATTTTGCTTTGTGCGTTTGGACTTGTCATGTGAAAGATATTGAATTTTAGAGTTTTATGAAATTAAAAAAATTAGAAAAATATTTTTTATTTTATTTTATTACTATTATATTGTAGCAACAACACAAAGCACACTTGTGGGTATAGAAATGGACTTTTGAAGTTCTTTGATATATTTGTCAACTCCTTTGTATCACGTATCTTAATATTGAGTAACATTAGAGAAAATCTAAGGCCTCTGGAAGGCCGTTCCGCAGCCCTTTCAAGGACTCCAAAGTTTAGTTTATATTTGGCTTAGGAATTCTTTTTCCTATATCTACTCAGCTTCCATTGGTTTGTCAAATGACTGTCACCGGTTTGAAATTTAAGTACATGTGTTTAATAATCAAGGTTCAATTCTTTAAACCTACGTCCTAGATACATTCTTAAAATTTAACTTGATTCCCCACATTAATTTAGTGCAAAATTGTTTGAAAAAATTTATTTTACTATGCTTAAATGAGGTTTGAAATTCAACTTTAAATACAATTTTTGCATTTATGGCAAATTTCATTAAATTGGTGAAATTCCATGTGCCATTTTTTAGACTTTGCCGTCTGAAACATCTAGGACCGCTATAGATTTTAGACATCTAGGATTTTTGTAGATTTCAAACATCTAGAAATGGTATAGATTTCAGACCATGTAGTCTGAAACATCTAGGAGTGCGGTAGATTTTAGGGATCAAGGACTGATTTTAAGAATGTATCTAGGACGTAGGTTTAAAGAATCTAATATATATATAGATTTCACCTACAGATTTAACAGTTTGGACCGCACGGTCTGAATTGTTAAAAGTGCCAAAAGTAACGAAATATAGCCATTTTAATGAAATTCACCATATTTGACATAACCATGAGCGGTTGCACTCCTATGAATCCTAATTTATATATTCTACATGGATTGAAAATTTATTTCAAAGAGTTTAGCTTCTTCTAAAATGCAATCAATTCTCAAAACGGAGCTTTAAAAATAGAATAAGATAGGAGGCTCAAAAACCACTTAGGCAGAAGGATCCCCCCTTTTAATTAGCTCTGAAATGGATATGAGGTGGTCCTTAAATCAACCTCTAGGTCATTGAATGGATCGAGGAAAAAAATATTATTTATTTTAAGAGCCAATCATTCTTCTTGCTTTCCCCATATTTCTGTGTCTGTACAAGTTGCAAGTGAATGATTTATAGAAGATCTAGGGTCATAAATAGTTGCCTACAATACAACTCATTTGAAAACTCATAACTAATTCAATAATGCTTTAACTGAAGAATATGAAACCACTTGTGTTATATTCCGCGTCTATTTTTCTTTGTCTTAAAAATGAGTAAAAAAATTCTAATCCAAAGACACATATGAAAAAGGTAGACCAACCTTTAAATGAGCAATTATCGAGCCTCCTACTTTATCTTAGTGACATTGAGTTGCCTTGACAATCAAGTTGCCTTATCCAAAAAAAATTCCTCATAACTTATTACTTGTCCACATAGAGATGCATATGACTCTTTGAACTAAGCCCTGAATTTGTGCACCAACCCATGCCACACATATGATCTTGGAATCTTAGATGGATGAAAATCATTGTACCTTTTATAGTAATAGTAAATATTTATAGTGTAAAATGTCAAGAAATTAGTGAGGATTAACCTAATTTCACGTTTCAGTGTAGTTGTCTAACTATTGCAAGTTGCAAGTGTTGATTTGATTAAGGCTATAATGGTTTAGAAACCCCAAGGTAGTTGGTGGTCCTCAAAAGAAGGGACTCACAATATTCCCGCTAAACTCCTTGTCAGGTGAACCCTTATCTAGTGGAAATTAAAGTATTTAGATTTGGTACCCTATATTTTTTTCTTTAATGATCTAAATCCCTTTGTTGATTGGAGCTTTTTGGAGAATTATATAACATCCTATCACAAAAACTAATAGTCTCTATTTTATATCCTCTTGTACATGTGTGGATTTAGAAAAACAACAATAGTGTCTTCCCTGAGAAAATTTATCAAAGCTCATTTTTCAAGACATAGCTTTCTCATTCTTGCATTGATTTGTTGGTATTTTTCATAAATATCCATTGTAATAAAAATATAATTTTGTAAATTTTTTACCTAAATATGATCAACATATATATTATGCAACCAATATAGAAGAATTTTAAATCAACTCCTAAAGTCCCAACTGAAGGCCTTATTTTTATCAAAAATCACTCAAAATTGCATTTTCTACTGCAAAGAGCAAAAAGTTAATTTTCTTTTGCATATGTAATTGTAGGATTTTTTAGGATTTTTTAGTGTACAAATTTATGAAAGAAATTTCAAGAAATTTTGACCTTGTAGGTTGTAAGATATCCTTGTTTCAAGTGTCTGAAGAAAATAAGTTTCTTTTGTACCTTGTGCAATTAGATTTTAAGACTTTGAATCTTTTTAATTTAAAATTTCTGCACAAAAAATTTGAGTCTTAGATTTTTATGTTGAATAAATGAATTAAGAGTTGGGAAAAAGCTAAAAGACTTAACAATCACTTGATTTTTATTCTTAAAATTATTACATAGAAATAGATATGAGATTAAAGGAAAAACTAAATTGTTAATAGTTCTAAGATGGAATTGAAACTCACTTATTCCAAAGTGAAATTGTGCAAGTAAACAAATGTAACTATATGAATCTTTTCTTTTTAAATTGTGAAAATTAAGCTCAGAAATTAATTTTATAAGTTATTTTTGGAAGAAGATGCTTTCTTTGCCTAGTTAACAAGACTCTCAATAATTATCTCATCAATAGTCCAAATTAAATGAGTCAAAGCTTTTTACGTATATAAAAGCATTTTCTAACAAACACAGGGTTTTAAAAAAACTTCTTATGAACTCTTGAGATTTTTTTGGATTGCTAAGCAAACTACTCTTTGAGCTTGGTGTGGTATATTTTCTGCTCTCTTGATACCAATTGAAATAAAATGTACATTCCTAGAAATATAATATATTTTCCTATCTTTTAAAAAAATTACAAAAATTATGTAAAAAATTGAGATCATATTGCCTTGGTCCTTTAGGGTTTAAATGACTTACTCAAGCTTGTGCCTTGTATCTAGATCCATTGACCTCTAAGGATCTCATCATCAAATTCATTAAATTGTGTGATTTTGTCACGAAAAAATTTGCTAGCTCTAAAAATTAAGGATGGTATAAATTTTTCATTTACCAAAGTATAAATAAGAAATCCCTTTGCCACATTAGATGAAATTTGAGGGTCTTGGAGGGCTCCGAGTTCCCCTGCTGTCTGCTGCGTTCCCAGATTGCGGGAACGCAGCAACAGCAGCTGGCTGACGTGGCACAGCAATTGCCACGTCATTCTTTTTAATCTTAAAATCATATTTTGATAAATTTTTTTTTTTTTTAAATTTTGACACACCCGTACCGGCGTTCACTGAATTTGGGTAGATTAGGGAACGGGCCTGAAACGGCCCTCCAAGACCCTTGAATATCATCTAATGATACATTCTCTTCTTGCAAAGGTTCTCCATATGGGCTACAAAAAGCGACCTCTATTGTGATGTGCCTTGACATGTTCTTTAATGAAGTGAGAACAACAAAGGGCTTATTGTTCTCTAGAAATAGTGTTGCACCTTAACCATCATGTGAGTGGTGGACAATGACATTGCAAATCCTCGTCACATATCTAATACAAAGTCCAAACATAAGAGTTGTGCCTTGAAGCCCTAATTGTTGTTGCCTCCTACTATTGCTGCACCAAAAAAAGAGGGTTCTATCCTCGTCCATAGTTGCCCTTTTCCAATCTCCCATCTCTTTCTATGGTTGTACATCTCCCTAGCCATTGTTACATTTATTTTAACTCATTTAGGAGTTAAGAATCATAAAAATCAAAAATTGAAACTATTATAGTATCCATTTATAAATAAAATTCAAAATGGTCAAGTAGCAAAAACAAATTTAAAATAATGCGTGGTCAACTCCTAAAGTTCCAAGGCCTTATTTCCATCAAAAAATATTCAAAACTTGTATTTTTGTTGGAATGAACATAAAATTAAAATTTTCTATTTTTTGTATATCTAACCATAGGATCTTGCATTGGACTAGTGTTATTGTGTATAGAAGAAATTTTAGGAACTTTGTTTACATGGCTTGCAAGATATTTGCATATGAAGTGATAAAAATGGTTTTTTTTGCACCTTGAATGTATGATTGGATTGAGGACTTTGAATCCTCTTTTAAAAACAATTTTTGCATTGGAGATACTAAATTTAAAAAATATCATAAAGAAGAATGCAAATGAAAGTCTAGAAAAAAAATTAAAAAAAAAGGACGATTGCAATACTTGTCATCCGCAATACTCCTACTTTTTTTTTTCAAGAGTATTTTAAAATTAGAAAAACAATTTTTAAACAATTGCAAAAATATAGCCAATGTACACACCTCAGGACACACCTTTAAGATGAAGGTAGTCATTGAAGGGAAAGCATAGAAACATTCTCTAAGTAGGAGAACTAAAAAAGTGCCAAATTTCAAGAAAATAGATGTTTCAATGTATTAATTAGGAATAAACAGGAATAAAAAATAAATAAAAAAATAGACCATTTGTAGAAATTATGTAGAAATGGTCATTAACAACAAAAACCCACCAAAATAATATTTTACATGTTTCCAAATGCAAGTAGAAAGAAGCTCACTTTGTGGACTTCTACACAACATATAATTAATTTTTTTTAGAAATCCTTTGAATTAGAGCTTAAAGTCTACTACAAGACCATCCCTTCTAATTTTCAGCTCCAAATTAACAAATTTGGATATTGGATATCACTTTGTTTGAAAAGCCCAAAATTGGCAAGTGCGACAATAATTGAGTATCTTGCCCATAAATTTTGAGTTATTTGGAGTGAGAATGTAGAAGTTATGACTAAAAACAAATTAGCTAGAGACGTGTGCCGAAAAATAGAATATGTGATTTTTGCAATCACCCATTAGTATTTTATTGTATATATTAGCGGTTGGCGCTTGCTATGCTACGCATTCATCATTAGAATTTTTATGTATTAGATAAAATGCAGAAAAAAAATTTCAATAAATCTTCAAATAAAAATTACAAAAAGCTTTGTATAATTTTGTTTATAAGTAAGCATATATTGAAATGTACAATAGAAATTTATTGAATGATGAATGAAATATATGCAATGGTGAATACTGTAAAAGATACACATTTATTGTAATGCACTCAAAAGTTGACTCAATTGTTACGAACAATGGCAACCCAAAAACTTGGTGAATTGAAAAGAAAAACTTGTAAATTTCAAAAACTTCATGAACAACTTAATTGTTGTGAAATCCAAAATCACTTCAGTTGAATAAATTTCTCAAATCATTTGGTAGTAGCAATAGAATCTTGAAATCATAAAAGCTGTAAAAATAATATTACAAAGGTGATTGCAGACTACTACTCTCTATTTCTGTAATATAACATTGTATGAAAATATTATTTTTATGTATGGATGATTGAAAATATTTTAAAAAAACATTAAAATTAGTTATTTCAAAGACTTATTGAAATCATTATTATGCATTCTATTCAAATATATCAAAATTTTACTAATATGTGATACAATGAATGTGTAGCATAGCAAGCATGAGCCCCTACTAATGGTAGCATTTGTGATATTACAGAGGAAGTTATGATTTTAGTAGTATGATTGTATATATTGTGTATTTTATGGTGTACTCGTATTGTAATATGATCATTTGTATATTTAAACTTTGAAATAAATTGACATGGGCTTTTTTTAACTTCATTTTCAAATGCCTTTTAAATGTAACAGTTGCATGCTAATTCCACACTAGGATACCTCTTTAACATACCCACTATCAATGATGGGAATAGAAGGGGTCATTATAAGCATTACATGAGATTCGGGGGTCTTAGAAGGCTGTGAGTTCCCCTGCTGTCTGTTGCGTTCCTACAGTCTGGGAACGCAGCAGCAGCAGCTGGGTGACGTGGTCGAGCGACTGCCACGTCACTTTTTGAAAAAAAAATAAAAAATAAAAAATTGCTTAAAATGATATTTTTTTGAAATTTTTTTTTTTTTTTTTTTTTTTTGAAATTTTTTTTTTCTGACACACCCGTACCGGCGTTCACTAGATCTAGGCAGATCAGGGAACAGGCCTGAAACGGCCCTCCAAGACCCCCAAATATCATCTAATGGTATGAATACTTGCTATCAAATGCTCATAGAATCTAGTAATAGTAATGGGGCAAGCTTTTGTAATAGTTTCAAACACGATTCAATTGCACTTTTATTGTTGGAGACTTTTCCAAATTCATCAGGGAATGATGTATTAGGCAGTTTTCAAGGTTCTAAAAGCATGCATGGCGGGACATTGGGCCCACTTAAGGGATAAATCCAAAACTTCAGAAAATTTTGCCAACGCTTCACAAACACTATTAACGAGAATCTCAAGTTTTCTTCAGCATTAACTCAACTCCTAAAATGCATTGTCCAATAAATTTTTCAATCTATGTGTAATCCATCAAGCTTGCAACCTGAACATCTTTGGATTGAAGTCCAGGCAATATGAACATCTTTGGATTGAAGTCTAGGCTTGTAACTGGCATTAGAGAAAAATTCAGCCCCTTGGAGGGCCGTCCGAAGTTGACATGCCATACTATTCTTTGCATGGCCTGTCAACTTTGAAATTGCTCTTGATAAGTAGTCAAAGTCTTTGACTGGTTCCCAGAGCAGTCAAGTCTCGCAGAATTATTTTTATTTTTATTTTTAAATTTTTATTTTATAATATTTTCTTCAAATTAATTAATTAAAAAAAAATTTAATAAATTTTTATTTGGAATTTTGGGTTCATGCACCACTGCCGCTGCAATTTCAGCAAGGCGGAAATAGAGGGAAAATGATTTTTTGAGCAAAATAAAAGCAAATTTCAGGGTACCTCGGAGGGCTGTGGAACAAACTTTTAGAGGCCTGAAATTTCCTCTAATGGAGAAACTATACAAACTCCTTTAACCACTAAAGTCCCATTGTCCCCTTGGGGGACAAATTAGATTTTGGACAGGTACCTACGGGCTCAATTTTTAGTGAAACTTTTTGAAACTTTTCCATAAGATAGAAAAACTGATTAGCTTCATAGAAATATAATTTTTATTTCAATTGGTGCCCGGGAGCAAAAGTTATACCACAAAAGGCCTCAAACTGAACTCGGCGGGCAGCACAAATTTTTTTGCAAAATGTCAAAATAAATTTTAATTTTTTTTTCCTTTGAAACTTTATATTTTTGTCTACAAGTGAAGCTTTGATTCATTTTATTTGGACTAGTAATGAGCAAGTTATGGACAATCCTATTTTTCGGGCAATCTAAGCATCTTTTTGAAAAAATAACTTGTAAGATTCATTTCTAAATGCAATTTTCACAATTTTTTACAATTTTTTTTTGTGAACGTTGTGTTTGCTTGCTAAAACAATCTCAACACTGGGATTATTGTATTTCAAGCCCATCTAAGAGCTATTAACAATTTAGTGTTTTTTTCAATCTTGGACCTACTTCTACTTAACAATTGTTTAAAGAATGAAAATCAAGTGTGTTTTTTTTGAAATTTTTTTTGAAGACTTTCAACTTACATCTTCAACGTAAAAAAATTTATATTCAAAGTTTGTAGTGCAAAAAATTTCTAGAAATGGCAGTCAAAGTCATCTGAAATTGCAAGTCAGTGTTCAAAAAAACTTTTCTTTTTCAACTTTGAATGCTAATATCTTCCAATCTATACGGTCAAACTTCATGAAATTTTACCACATGATCTTTGACAAGTGAAGTACAAGATCCTACGGTTACATTCTAAAAAAATGTTTTTTTTTGTGTTCTTGGGTGAACACAACCAAAATGGCAGCTTTGAGTGGTTTTTGACAGAAAAATGGCCTTGGGACTTTAGGGGTTAAAAGCAGTCATTACCAATTTAAGACTTTTCACAGGGAGTGTAGAATGCAAAATAGTAAAGAGGGCCGATTCTATAAAGGGGCCAATTCTATCATACGAACATTGAGGAACTATTCTTAATGCTGAGGAATGCACTGTGTAGGGTGTTTTTTTTCCGACGATTTGGTGCAAATTTGCACCAAATTTTATGGCCTGGCACCACGCCTATATTAAAAAATGGTACTAGAAAGGTGGAAAATCACCAGAAAACTTCAAATAAAGAACAAATCTTGGATGAAATCGCCAGATTGTAGATGAAAACTGAATTATGGGTTTGTGAATTGTACTAATATAGTATTTTCTATCCAATATGTGGATTGTTGAAATTTGGAGCACCACTATAACATTCAAAATCGCCACTTTGACACTTCATTAAAAATGAAAAAAAAAAACCCTGATGTAGGGTGCATTCTACAAAGGAGCAAGCAAGATGCGCGCATGGGTGAGGGAGTCATGCATTCTCTAATACATCAAGCTATAGAGGCTCCGCTTCAGTACAAATGGTCAGGGAGTCGCGCCTTGGGCACCAGCACCAGCGGCACCTTCCGCGGCATACTAAGCCCATATAACTCCGACATGTCCAGATCTGCCGCTGCCATCCCGTCCGGCAACCCAAAATCAAACGCCTGCACCAGCCGTGCAACCCCGATCTGCACAAACAGAAGGCCCAACGACATCCCAGGACATTGCCTACGTCCCGCTCCAAACGGAATGAGCTTGAAGTGGTTTCCTTTCAAATCAATTTCCGGGTGGGACACAAACCTCTCCGGATCAAACTCCAGCGGCCGCTCCCACACGCTAGGGTCACGATGAATTGCATAAAAGTTCACTAACAGAGTAGTCTTCGCAGGAAACTCATATCCCCAGACGGAAGTGGGCTCCATGGATTCATGGGGGATGCTCATCGGCCCGGGTGGGTAGAGACGGAAAGTCTCCTTCACGACGGCCTGGAGGTATGGCAAGCTCGGGAGGTCGGTTTCCATGACAACCCGCGAGCTGCCGACGATGGAGTCAAGCTCGGCTTGGAGCTTGCGAAGGACATGGGGGTGTTGCAGGAGCTCCGCGATCGCCCATTCCACCGCGGTGGAGGAGGTTTCGGTGCCGGCCACGAGCATGTCTTGGATGACGACCTTGATGGCGTCATCGTCGAGCCGGTCGTCGCCGCTCTCAGAAGGCTGTGCAAGGAGGACGTCCACTAGATCTTCCCTGCCGGAGGCGTCCCTGAGGGTGTCGTTCTTCTTCACGTCGAGAAACTCCTGAAAGCAGGCGTCCAAGTCGGTTTTCACTTCATGCAAGTGGCGGACGTAACCGGTGAGGTGTGTGGTCCATTTCAACCAGGGGAAGTAGTCACCCACGTACATGGAGCTGAAGAGGGTGAAAATCTCGAAGACGAGCTTCTTCAAGTGGCGAGCCCGACCAGCTTGGTCTGTCCCGAAGAGTCTGTCCCCAGATCGAAACATCAAGTCACAGCACACATTACTTATCAATTCACAACACAGGAAGTTTCTACCAGTCGGTGCACAAGGTATGGAATCCCGGAAAGACATGGATGTGAAAAGAATTCAATGCATGTGAAGGATGCCCAAGAGGGTGGTTCACAATAACATGTATGTCTGCATAAATTATTAACTGGGTGCCCGTAAATGCCCGAGAGAATGATTCCCAAAGACATGTTTGTGAAACGAGTAAAATTTATCCCGAGAACGTCCGTTTAAGAGAATGGATCCAGAGAATAACCGTTTAAGAGAATGATTCCCAAACACTATCTCACCTTTTGCCGAGCAGCATGCGCGTGAGGTTGTTGCTAGCAAGGTGAGCCAGCTTCTCCGTCAGCGGCACATTCTTTCCTTTCAAGGAGTCTTCGTAAATCGACCTCACCATCAGACCAAACTCCTCGCCGCGGGGTGTCCGAAACGACTCCATGCGCTTCTGCGTGAAAAGCTCCAGCATGCAGATCTTCCGCATGTGACGCCAATGCGGGCCATAGGGCGCGAGCGCGATGTCCCGGAAGTTGTTGGAGAACACTTTACCCGCCGTGCTCGTTTGCGGGCGACTCGCCCACGACTTATCGTGCACCTTCAAAAACTGCTGGGCCGCGTCGGCCGTGGAAGCGACCACCAAGGGGTTCGCGCCTATGCGCAGGTACATGATGGGCCCGAATTTCTCCGCCATGTGCCAGAGAGTTTGATGAGGAAGCTCGCCCAGCTGGTGCATATTTCCAATCAATGGCAGCGGCCTCGGCCCTGGCGGCAACTTCGCTCTTTCACTTCGGAGTTTCATCACAAACGCCGCAAGAGCCGCCAGCGTCGTCACCACCATCGCCCCAGCCCACCATGATTCGGAGGCATTGCCCCACGATCCTCCCAGAGACTCCATCCCCAGAAATTTCTGTTGCGTCGCCTTCCAGCACGAGCATCTCACAAACTCCCCCTCTAGAATCAGGACTCTGGACACCGGAGAACACCTTGATTTGCACTTGAAAAATATTTTCAAAGAGCCGTCATATTTGTTGCAAGTTGCAACAACTCGAAGAAGCCAGTTCGGGTTTGTAAATTGGGCAACAGCAGGTATGCCAACCAGGGTATGTTGGGGAACATATATACTGGCTCGCTGCTTGTTGCTTTCTTGTCGTATGCATCAGTTGAGATTTGTACGTAAAGGTCCTAGGCGTGAGGTAAGCTTTGTAGGTAAAGTTCACAATGCGTTTGACAAACGGCTGTCAATCTAGCGTTCCGACGCGAGAAGTTAAGTAACCTTACCCCCATCGAGCAAGTCACGCGATCTGGGCCCCATCCCGGTTTTGTCGCTGCCCGGACAAAGGCTTGCCAAGCTGCCCATCACAGCAATCCGCACATACCCAGCTCCGTCAGATGGCTCGAACCTACCCAGAGTTGTCATCTTCTCCGTTGTCTACGAAAGCACAAGAATCTCTTTTTCCTCTCTCCTATTTGTTGCACGAGCATGCTCCTCCTCACACGTCTCTTCGAACTCCTCTTCTTTATATGGATAAGAGCGCGGCCACTTACTTTACATTGTTTGCTTGGTCGGACGAGCAGCTATTCTAGTTCATCTTAATCTCCAAGCTAGTCATCCTCCTTTCATTTTACCCCCACCCCCACCAACGAGGAGAAGATGAAGAAGACCGGACTGAATCTGAGTTCGTTGGGAAGCCCAGTAGGAGCTCTGAAACCTGTTGTTTAGCTAGATTAAAAAGCCCCGAGGGCATTGCTGAAATCTTTCCAAAAGAGAACAGAAAAGGAAACAAGAACAAGGATTCGTTTGCTATGCACTCATGCTTGGCTACATCTGTCTAAGAAATTGCACGTCTTGATTCCAGGAGGCCACGATTGCTTCGCACACAACTAATTGTTGAAAGATTCCAAGTCTGCGATACATGGTTGATTCATTTCCTGGGCTTGGATGCAATATGTTTGTTGTTATTCCAGCTTGTACTTGGGTGGCAACTACGCAGGCCTAGCTACAAGGTTGTGGGCTCAGCAAGTTTCCACATGATCTAGAGCTTGCAACAGGAACCTCCAGTCATGAAGATATCATCATTCAAGCACTTTCTTCATGATTCATCAAGCAATTTTTAATTGCAAGGATTTCAGACACGGCAAGTTCAGGAAAACAAATTCTGCTTTTCGGAATGAAGTTGCAGTGGGACAAGTAAGCCCAGGCGGGAGGTTAAGACACGCACACGCAATCTTCTCTTGAGCCGATGATCAAGATGCGCTCATGTGGCAAATCCTGGAATCCTGCTCGTAGAAACTGTTACTACAGTCAGATATGTAGACTCAATAGTCACGACCGCTTGTTAGTTGTAGAGACTCACACCTTTACGTTAGGTGTCATTTCCTGCTATAAGAAGGTTGTCTTGTACATTCCTATATTATAATTTTATAAATATAACACATCTTTTTATCTCATGTGTATATCGTCTCCTGTTCATCACAAGGTCTACTATTGAATACAACCTATACAAATAGTACATATACAGACATCCTATATCAAACAATTCATACAAATGAATCATACATTTATTAAACAATAGAAGAATGAATAACGAAAACTGAAAACCTTGCAAATAATATTATATTGGCTTAGCTTGACTTATGCATTGCGTCTTTGAAAATCGCCCGGTACATATTTGAATTGGAGCAAATGAACAGATAACAACTTAAAATGAAACGTTGTTCGTTAATTTGTCTATTTGCAGATGGAAAATGGAAGCTCTTCATGGGGGTTCTTTCACTCCTTTTTAGACTATGCCTTGGATAGATTTACAAAAAAAAATGTACTTTGAATCATTACTATGTATTGTATAGTATTAGTTGTAATACCAGAAAAACTTGAAGTAATATATAGTGTATAAATTTATGTGCACTCAATTATAAATAAGATGCATATATAAATAGTACCTCATATTTTTAAAAAAATTCTTCTAAGATAGTCTTAAAGATATGGATCTTAGGAATTTATTGTGGGTACCTAAGTTTAATTTATGGGATTGTTGACCTACTTTGTTGGATGAAAAAACATTAATAATGGTCCATTTTTATGGATGAATTGAGACCTTATGTCTATTGGTAGCTTCAAAGCATTTAATTAAGTTCCCGTTGCAGTTTTTGCCTTTACTTGCAGATTTTGAATGTGGTTTCTATTCTTGTTGTAGCTTTGTAGGTTCATGATTGCATTCAATTCCTGTAGTTTATGGAGATGAAATGTGGAGGTTGTCTTTTGAGTGGATAGTGAGGGACAGGTGCATTTCAACTAATGATCCCCCCTCCATTCACTCAAAAGACCTCCTCTTTTAATTTTTAATTATTATATTTTTAATAAACCCGCCATCCTTCTTTTTAATTTTTAATATTTATAACTAAAATTAATTAATTGACCCGCCAAGCCCTTTCTTATTTGTAATTCCCAAGAAGCTGGGTACTAATTAACAATATGGGATATATTGTAGATCCATATTCATATATGTATTTATATTTGTATTTTGTATTTTGTATCTGTATCATGTATCCATATCCAATATTCATATCTGTATTCACCATTAGATATATATATATTTGTATCCATATCTAGTATCATTGGCAGAGATGTCATCCAATGGCAGAGGGTTTATTCAAATCAATGGTAGATGGGGGGGAGGCATTACAAAAAATTGCAAGCCTCTGGAGGCTGCTCCAGAGTGACCCAACCAATCTATTACTTGAAAGTAGGCATATAGCCAAGGTGAGTAGTCAGAGTGTATGAATTTCGGGAAGGATGCCAAGACTCACTAATATGATTGTAGTACAGGTCTGATTAATTGGATAATTAATCAAATTCAATAAAATTATTAACAATGAAGTGGATTCTGATGCTAATTGTCAAAAAAATTAGAAACACTAGTGATTTTGAACTAGCCTTATAAGCCAAATAGTTTAGTGAATTTGAAGTTGAGAAGGGAAGATATTTATACAAACAAGATAGTAGTAGGTACAACAATCCATGTGGGATATGTAAATTAGAACTAATAAGAGCACAACCACTCATAGTTAAGTAAAAAGCAGAAATTGTGTTAAAAGTTGAATTTCAGACCTCATTTAGGCATAGTAGTATATTTTTTCTCAAAAATCTTTGAACTAAAAAAAGGTGTGGAGAATCAATCTAGTTTTCATCTCCAAAAATCTGTTTGAGGTTTAGAGCCTCTAATAAAAAGGTATGGACAAAATTCTAAAAGGATTTGAAAGCAAAATTTTCTTTGACATTTAAACACCCTTTAAGAATTTTGTCCTTAACTTTTTATTAGAGGCTCTAAACCTCAAATGGATTTTTGGAGATGAAAACCAGATTGATTCTCCACATTTTTTTTGTTCAGAGATTTTTGAAAATAATTATTCTACTATGCCTAAATGAGGTCTAAAATATGACTTTTAACACAATTCTTGAATTTGAACAATGAGTGATCTTTCTTCAAAATATCCCATAATCTTTGAGATTTCACCATGGGCTACTGATTTTTCTGTATGGACAACCTCTTCACCCTTCATTTTTGCCAATTGTCAATGAATTATGACTATCACATTGCCATTAAAAAAGATCTTGAGAGTAGATGTCATTGGACTAATTTTAGCATTTGATTTTTTTTCCAAAACTTGGTTAGAGTACAAGGTATGCAATAATCAGGGCTAAGGTGCATTACAATATCTAAAAAACTTGATTATTTAATGCCTTGTACTTGGATATTGAACCACTAACACATCTGATGTCGCTAAGCAAGGTGAATGACTATAGGAAAAAAAACAATCTTCTAACCAATTTAAATTTATTGTGGGTATCTTTCAAGTGCTCTGGAGCAGCCCACTTGAGGCCTGCAATTTTTTGTAATGGAGGTTTTGTAAATTATTATCGACAGCTATCATTTTTTCCAACAAAAGAAATCGCTTAAAGGACAGGTTCCTGTAAATACAAAAGATAGTGGCAATTTAGGTTCATTTGGTGTTGCAATTTCTAGTGTTGGGTGTGTGGTTTAGAGTTTGGATTTTGGCAAGGATTTAGGGGAGGCAACCCATTTTCGATCACTTAAGGAATTACACATATCTGCAAGGTGGGTTTAGTCATCCAGAAATTTATCTGTATGCAGAAATAAAATTAGGAAGGTTTCCATAATTTTTCAGATTTTTATTTCTCAAAATGTATTTATTATGAATTTTTTAGTTGAAGATTCCATTTGATCCATTCTCATTATATAGACTTTCCTATTTCCAACCAAAGGCTGGTTGTAAAATACACCAAAGGTTGGTTGCAATATTAAGAGTCTTGGAGGCAATCCTAATGTGCCACAATTGCCTTGGAACCATGCCGTAATAAATCACTTGTCATATGCTCCTTCACAGAAAGAGAGCAGTCTACGCAGTCAGAATGGGAGGATAGTTGGGAATGGATTGCCTCCCCTATGCTCTACAAGTCAAGGTGACAGATTCATACAAGTTCCCACATACTATCTTTTAGTGCCAAACATTGATGCTGCATGTAGACCCTTATATCAATTCACTTTTTTATTCTATATAAAGTTTATTTAGAAATTGTAATATTTATTTTTTTCCCAAGTCCTTAGAATATAAATGTTGATCTATTGAGTACTCTATTTCACAAGTTCATTATCCCTAAAGTCTCATTGTCTTTGTTGGAGGACAAAATAGATTTTAGGCTTTCATGGTCCAATTTTGGAGATGATTTTTTTTGGAATTTTAATTACAGGTAGAAGTATAATTTTTATTTCAATAGGTACTTGAAGGTGAAAGTTATGCCACCCTAAGCCCAAAATAAAGCTCACTAAGCACCACAAAAATTCACAAATAGTCAAAATAATATTTTCAAAACTTTGTTTCCCATAGAAAAAAATTAATCGATATGTAAAGATTGGATTCATTATATTTGGACTAGTGATGAGAGCATTATGGAAAATCTTGTTTTGGGGGCAATCAAACCATTGGTCAAAAAATAATTTATAGGATTCATTTTGAAATTCAATTTTTACGATTTAAAAAAAGAAATTCTACAACATTTTATATGCTTGCTAGAACAATCTCACCATTGGAATTAGTGAGTTTTGATTCTATATTAGAAATATTTACAAATTTTTTTTTTTATCAATCTCATACCTCTTCTACTAAAAAATTTCTTAAGAATGAAAATCAAGATTTGTGTGATTGCAAGAAATACTTAGTTTTTCTGTCACACGTCTTTGGTTATAACTTTTGGGTTCTAGCTCCAAATGACTCAAAATTCATAGGCAAGGTATTTATGACTATTATACGTCTTGTCCAAAAAATTTGAGAATGCTTTAAAAATGTTCTACTATCCAAAAAGAGCACCTAATTTTTTTTCACCTTCCAACTTTTTTTTTGAATAAAGTAAAACCCAAAGTAACAAATTTGAAGCTGAAATTAGAAAGGGATGGTCTTGTAGTTAATTTTTAGCTAAAAGTCTTAAAGTTAGTACAAATTAAGACATATAATTTTTTTATTAATTTTTCTCCTATTTTTTTCTAGCTAAAACATTAAAGTATCTATTTTCCTTAAAATTTGGCCCCTTTCAAATTCTTTTACTTAGGAAATTTTCCTACGCTTTTCCTTTGGCAGTTAAAGATACCTTCATATTAAAAATGTATACATTAGCAATATTTAAAAAAAATTTAAAGTTTATTTTTCTATTTTAAATTACTTCAAATGAAAAAAATTAATAAAAATATTATATTTTTTGAAAACACAACAAAATTGGCAAGTGTTTATTGCAGTCACTTTTTTTTTTTTAAAGTTTTAGACTTTTCTAGACTTTTGTTTTGATTCTTTGTTATCGTATTTTTTTTAAATTCAATATCTAAAGAACAAAGGTCTTAAGCAAAGAAAATTCAAAGTCCTATAGTCTAATCAAATAGTCAAGATGCAAAAGAAACCATTTTATTCACTTCAAATGCAAATATCTTGCATTCTTGCAAGCCAAGTTAATAAAGTTCCTAAAATTTCTTTTATATAGTATTATACTAGTACAATTCAAGATCTTGTTGTTATATATGCAAAAAGAAGAAACTTTTCAATTTTTCTCATTACAATAGAATAACAGTTTTGAATGTTTTTTGATGAAAAACAAAAATAGATCTAGGAACTTTAGGAGTTAAAATTATGGATGAACATACATTAATTTACATTTATTTTTTCTACTTAGCCATTTTTGAATTTTATCTAAAAATGTATATATTATAGTTTCAATTTTTGATCTTTATGATCCTCAACTTCTATGATGAGTTAAATTAAGTGCAACTATAGCCAGAGAAATGCGCAATCATAGAAAGAGATGGAAGATTGTAGAAGGGCAACTATGGACAAGGATAGAACCCTCCATTCTTGGTGCGGCAGTAGTAGGAGGCAACAACAAATAGAGACTTGAGGGCACAATTGTTTTGTTTGGATTTTGTGTGAGATATGTAATGTGGATTTGCAATGTTATTGTCTACCACTCATATGATGGTCAAGGGTCAATGTTTTTCTAGAGAACAATAAGCCTTTTGTTGTTCTCACTTCATTAATTAAAGAATATTTAGAGGCACATCACAACCTCGCATATGTGTATGACATTACAACCAACCTCCTAGACGTCTAGTCAAAAATTAGTGACCAGATCAACAAATGATCAACAATTTTTTGTTAACTTGGATACTATAACCTCCATTTTCACAGTTTTTTGTTGATTTTGCCCAAATTACCAAAATGGTCAAATTATTTTTGTTGATTTGGATAGTGCAAATGACCAAATCAATAAAAGTTTGTTGATTTTTGTGGGATCTTTTGGAATCTTTTGGAATCTCTTGGAATCTTTTGGATCTTTTGAAATCTTTTGGAGTTTTATGAGATCTTAATCATGTACAATGCAAGTTTTCTTTTCAAATAACTATTCACAATTCGATGTCTTCTAAAGTCAACAAACTTCAAGGTCAATTTTGGCCTAGAGAAAGGACTTTTTTCAAAAAATCTAAAACCCAAACAAATTGAGAAATCAATTAAGCTTTCACCTACAAAAATCCGTAAGTTTGAGATTTCAAGCCTCCAAGCAAAAGTTATTGACAAAAATTAGAAAGAGGTGGAAAATGAACGTATTCTTTGACATTTTCAAACACCCTCTCTGATTTTTGTCTATAACCTTTTATTGGAGGATCCAAATCTCAAACAGATTTTTGAAAGTGAAAGTTGGCTTGATTTGCCAACTTTTTTTTGTTCAAAGTTTTTTTTTTTTTTTTTTTTTTTTGAACAAATGGAGATAATCCATTGCTTTAAAAAAACACCACAATACAAAACAGCCAAGCCATGAGGCTGGACAATAAAGAATATGAGCAGAAAGGACCAAAAAAAACAAAGAAACCAAAGAACCCTAGGTAAATCTACAAACAAAAGAGCCACACCCTTGCCACTTGATAATGCCACCCTCCCTCAACGCTAACAACTTGGAGCGGAGCCAGATGTTATCAAATTTGAGCTAT
Source organism: Neckera pumila (assembly GCA_963969595.1). Taxonomy (NCBI): domain Eukaryota; kingdom Viridiplantae; phylum Streptophyta; class Bryopsida; order Hypnales; family Neckeraceae; genus Neckera; species Neckera pumila. The sequence goes on along the minus strand of OZ018408.1, from coordinate 5,858,941 downwards.
ACAGAGGACCCAAGGTGAGGTTGGAGCCTAGCGGTTGTTTGAGCTTTAAGGTAACGCTGCTCTGCCCGAGTCAAGAAGCGAGTCCCATAGCACCTATTGCAAGAGACCTCGCGGCTACAATGTATGAGAAAACACTTTTTGGTTCCAAGCGATCCAGATTAGCCAAAGTGACGACCCCCTAAAGTTTCATGACTATGTAATCACCAAAAACGCTCCAAAACTGTCATTTCTAATACAACTACCAATTTTTGGAAAAAAAAACTTTACACATGTAACTATAGGATCTTGTAATATGATATTTTGAAAACATGTGGTAAGAATTTCAGAAAATTCCACCGTGTGGATCATAAGATATAAGCATTCAAAGTCTTGAAAACCATTTTTTCAATCCTGCGAAAAACCGGGCAACTGCACTTTGCAAGCTCAATTTTCAATGAAAAATTGCCGATAAAGGTGGTGCTTTTTTGAATTCATTTTCCTAAACAAGTTGTCTATATGCTTGAAAAATTTCACATCATTTGGAATTGTACAACATATAGGGAAAAAATAGTAAGTAGAAAGAAGTAGAAATTGATTCAAAATACTAAATTGTTAAAAATTTAATGATGGAATTTAAAAATGCCAATCCCAATGGTTGTAATGTTGTAATAATAAATCTACATCCTAGGATTTTATTTTTTTCCAAAAATATTGAAAATTGAGTTAAATAAACGACTTCAAAGTTTTTTTTAGAGTAGAAAATCCATAACTGCCCGCAATTCAAAAACCCTCATAACTTTTGACTCATTGATTGAAATGGAATGACTCAAAGCTTTTTAAGTATATATAAATGTAGAGAACCAATTTCAAAAAAAAATTCTGGAAAAGATGATTTTTCTTGATCTCTCCAAACTGTCTAGTTATGAAAAAAAGTAACATATTAGGTCACAACTTTTTATTCGTATTTGAAATGTCATGAAACTTGGTACATATGAAGATACTCCTTGCCCCCACCTTCTATTAAAATTTCAGCCTCAAATATGGATATCTCTAGTCACACGTACCTGCCCAAAATTTCTATATGGCCAAAAAACGCATGTTGGTCCTTTAGGGATTAATAGGGACCAGATGATTCGGAAGTCTTGGAATCATCGAGGCAAAGTTGCGCCAAAAATACAAAGTATATGGTCAAAACAGACATGAGGACCCCCTACAGGTTGTTCATCTAGTAAGTGTTGTAAGATTGATTGAGCATAGTCCCAAACTTCGTGTACTCTGGGACAGTGGTAGAATCTATGACTAGATGTTTCATTGCCCCTAGTTGAGCAACAGTTACAGGCTATGTCCAAGTCCGGGTTAATTTTGGCCCTCCATGAATGAACCACTACTGCATTGTGCTATACAGACCACATAAAGGCTGCTTCCTTTTGAGAACGCGCCTTGAGCTATACGTCTCTTCAATCAGGTTCAAAAATTGGAGCTAAAATATTGGGCCACTTTGATGGAATTTTCGTTTGGGCTGACGGTGTTGGGTGAAGAGTAGTTTGCCACTCAATGTGGTATAAGATAACAACTGTTTACCAATGCTCCATAACCAACGTCCGGGGTCATAATCCAAAGTACGAATATTGCTTGCATAAAACAACTCCGGACAGTGCTTGCGGCTTTTTTGGATTTCCAGTATCCTCACCCTGCGGATGACTCATGTATAAGCCTCTGGGATCCCTAAAGTGGGCAAGATGACTAGCTGTCTAGAACTCGGCCCGATAGTTGCTCTAGTAGCTCTGCTTGAGATTAAGATTTATTGGGGGTCTGGTGTAAGAATGTCTATAGGGATTTCTTGGTACTGCCACACAATCAAGAGAAGAGCATCATCTGGCTAATCAAAGATGCCAAGCCACTCCCCTGTTTGGGCTTGGAAGAAGTGATGTGTGAGCATGGATCTCCACACTGGTGGGATAGAAGAGATAATATTGAACCATTGAATCTGTTCGGTATCCAAGAGATGAAAACGAGATGCTCGTTCCTCCCATATTATAAAATCTTTGGTTCTAGTATCCCAAATATTTGCTATGTATCTGAGACCAATTTTGGCTAGCTCTATTGCTCTATTTATGTCAAAGTTGAAGTTAGATCCAAAATATTCTGTGGACCACCATAAACTAGTGGATAGAACCTCATCCGCATTTGTAAGAGGAGACAATTTGATGGATTTGGTGAATCGTCTCCATGCTGAAGTAATTCTATTCCAAATCCTAGATCCTTGTGATACTGAGTGGCCCTGAATCATGAGCCAGGCATGAGAGGGGAACCAAAAACCCTGTGATGGATTAGATTTCATCTTATTTATTCTATACCTAAAGAGAACCCCCTTAAGGTTTGATATGTCAAGCTCTATGGCAAATAAGATTCATTTGGCCAATAGAGCGGCCATAAAGATCTCTAGATCTAGTAAATTCAATCCACCAAGATTCTTAAGTAGGCAGCAGTCATTCCAACAAACTCTTGTACGTGAATTGTGTTCCATACCGCTCTATAAGTAATTGCAAAGGCTACCCCGAATAGATCGGAGCACTTGGATAGAGCCACCCCAAATGGCTATAAAGTAGTATAGGATAGAAAGGAGAATAGCATTGACCACCGTAACTCTTCCTGCTAAAGAAAGTCTTTGGGTGGTCCAGTACGTGAGCTTTTTTGGAGATTTTTTGTTTGACTAACCCATCTATGTCTTGAGTATTAAGTGTGATGCCAAAAGGTGCATCCAATAGCTTTGTAAGGACCTTGGAGGGCCAGACCAAGTTGAAATTATCTTAGCCATGTTGGTTTAGAAAGACTTGAGAACCAATAGCCAACACTCTTTGTCAAATTAATTATAAGGCCCGATGCCGAACCAAAACTATCAATAAGCAAAATAGACTTCCTCAAAATGTCTTCTTGACCAAGTAAAGAGAGCCTTGTGTTATCCGCAAATTGAGAGATCAATTGTTGTAAGTCGCTATTTGATAGTTGGATACCTTGGATATTTCTTTGGCGTTGTTCTTCTGAGATCACCATGTGTAGTGCTTCTCCAATAAAGAGAAAAAGATAAGGGGCCAACAAGCATCCTTGCCTAACTCCCCTGTGAATGGAGAAAGAAGTCGTAGCCTTGCCATTGAATAATACTACAGCGGAGGCATCTCTCAACAACATGAAGACCAAGTGAGAGAATGTGTTAGGGATTCCTAACCTTTTCATAACCTGTAGCAAAAAGTCCCATGACACCATACCATAGGCTTTTGTAAAATTGAGTTTGAGGAATATCAAGTCTTGTTTTGATTCTTTAGCCCATTCAATTGTCTCGTATTGCAATAAAATATTGCTAAGGATGTGTCTTGATGGTAGAAAGGCCATTTGCTCCAGGCTTATCACTTCTTTAAGGAGTTTTTGTAGTCTAATCTGGAGGGCCTTGGCCAATATTTTATAGGCAACGTTTAACAACATAATAGGCCTCTAATTTGACAAATCCGTATGGTCTCCAACCTTGAATATAAGAGATACTGCTCCCAATGTCATGCCACAGGTAGGTGGCCTAAGTTGATGGAATTTTGAACCATATGGAAGAAATCCTTTCCTATTAGATCCTAGAATCTATAGAAGAACTCCGTGGTGACACCATCAAGTCCTGGGCTATGGCCCTTAGCCATGCTCAGTAACTCTTGATGCAATTTTTCTTCTGAGAGGGGACATTGGAGTTGATTGGCTGTGTCAGGAGAGAATTTATTAGGAATACAGTTGAGGATCTTTTCACTATTAGCCTTTGATTGAGGGCTTCGAACTTCTTGAGAATATAGTCTTGTGTAGAACTCAGTGCATATTTGGTCCATGTCTCCATGCTCATACTTGAGATCACCATAGTCATCCCTAAGTTCCGTGATAGATGAGTTAGAGGGTGTTTCAAAGATAGTTTTGAAGAACTCCGCAGATAGTTTATCTCCATAGAGTCTCCAATGAGCACAGGATCTAACCTTTTGCCTTTCTATTTTGTGGTTCTCTAGGTTATTAAGGTTGGCCTTGATGTCCTTGACCTCCTTTTGTAATGTGGGACATAAGGGCTGTGGGAGCATGGAAAGTAGAATTAGTCTTATTAGTGGGAAATATAGAAGAAGTAATTAGTAAAAGTACTCTTTTTTGGTGTATCTAAGGGTAAGCTGAGAACCTTAACACAATTAACCTCCCTTAGTAATAGGATAATATTAGTTAGATAATTAAGTTAACCAGTGGTTAAAGTTTCCTGTACTCCGTCAGAACCGGAACCGGATTAGGATTCGGAATTGTCCCCTAAACCGGGACTGGGTATCAAAAAATTCTGGAGAAGTGACGGAACATCTACTGGGAACTAGGCTAGCGGATGTAGGATCCAACGGCCATACCGGGAATTAGGGCTGACTGTTTAAACGGTCAAATTTATCCGCACGCAGGAAGATAATGGATACCCTAATCCGGCGACCGCTCATTTCAAGGAAGTTCCAGGGTTAGAAACTCCCACCGTCACTTGTGCATTTGAGTTTGGCAGGTGTCTGAGTAAGTTGGAGAGCTTCTTGCAATTGAGAGTGTCTGGGGAGGATAGAAAGATTTCTGTTTTCGGAGTGAAAGAGCGGAAGAGGATCCTCACCCAGCAGGAAACTGCTCGAGATATTTTGAGAGGAAGGCATTGTCTGAGTGTATTGATAAGGAACTTGAGCAATGGTAAAGACTAAGGGGAGCGGGTCGGAGTCTCTCAAATTCAAGGTGATACATCTAGTAATCCCGACGGACGCAGTGTAGCGGAAACATTTGGAAGAGGATCTGGGGCAAATCGGTATCGCTGCTTTCCTGAAGAAACCATGGAGCCTGAAGGACAAGGACATGGTGAGGGAGCTTTTGAAGCCGCAGTCAAACAAATGGGTGAAGACCGAGCGCGCCCAACCCAAGAAGTGGACAATCAAAATGTAGAAGAAGGTGTATGACTTTCCGCGTGCTGGAGAGGGGCTAGCTTCACGGACAACCAGACTCGCGAAAGGTAAATTTGAGAACCCCCCTCATCCTAAGGATGGCTACGCAGTAGCGGATTGTAAGTCACCAAGGGAAAAGAGAGTCTCAGAGTTTCTGGTTTCCATCCTGTATCCGGAATGTCCGAACCGGATCACAGTCACTTGGGCCCACACAATCTTTGGAACTCTGAGTGGTGATATGAAAGTATTCTGGGCAGGAGTAATGAAAGAGCTGGTCCAGAAAATGGTCGATGCTTTAGGCAATATGAAGCCAACCTCAATAGGGTCATTTTTGTTCCATTTGTATGAGTACCTAGAGGTGTTGAAGAAGAAGGAGGAAGTCACCTTGAAGGCGGCTTCTATGAAGTGCAAATTCAATATTGCTGCTCCCCAGAAGAAAGAGAGTGAGGAAAAGATGAAAAGAATGGATGAGGAATTTGGAAGAGGGTCATCGAAGGGGAGAGGATCTTCAGATAGGATACCGACCTCTGAGAAGAAGAAAGGGTCTCAGAGTGAGAGGGAAACTTCCGCGGAACCGAAAGAAGAGACAGAAAATCCTCTAGGGAAGATTATCGAGAGTCAGGAGAAGACAAGGGAGGATTGGAATGTTGAGAGGAAAGCAATGAAGAAAGTTTGCCAACTGCTTGGGGGAATCGCTGTATCCGACCCTGTAGATTTGGTAGAGGAACTGATTGGGCAAAAGGATCTCGACCAATAGAGAGAGGAATTTAAGAAACTGGCCGATGAGAATGAATCCATCCGTAGGAAGTTAGAGGAAAGTGAGGCTGGAAGTAAGGCAGAGCGGAAGAATTCCGCTGAGTTAGAAGAGACCCTGAAGAAGATCAGGAAGTTTATCTAGAATTCTGGGGATGTTCTCAGCAAAGCCAAGTGCTTTGATGAGGAAATCCAGAAATCTGGAGATGAGGCTGCGGTCAAGGCTATCCTAGTCTGTGCCAAGTATGCAGATAGTGTGGACCGGATATTTGACAGTATTCGGGGAGTTCTACAACAAGTGGGTGTACTTCCGGACACTCTAGCAAAGTCAAAGAAGAGCGTGGAAGAGAAGACACCTGCAAAACAAAAGTTAGAAGGAGGTGAGGGTTCGACACCAGGGTCCGAATCCAAGAGCACCATCAAGAAGAAACAAGATGAGTTCCGGACTCCGCAGGGTAAGGGTGCCAAACCTTCTCCAGTGAAGACCAGTGGGGTGAAGTCAAAGTCCACCATCAAACGAGCACGGGAGGAGCCATCCGAGAGTTATCATTCACGAGAGGACGAGTTGCCCAGTCAATCAGTGAAGGAGGATAGCGGATCTGGAACCGGATCCGACAACGAACTTGACTTGAAAGTGGAAGAGGAGGAAGAAGAAGAATCTGACGTGGAAATTGTTTCTCCACCAGACAAGAAAGGAAAGGATGTGGCTAAGGGTAAGGTGGCAGCTAAATCCCCAGTCAGCAGGAAGCAGCCACCAAGGAAGGGGACTTCAAAATCTGAGGAACCTTCTCCGAAGAAGGCTAAGAAGTAGAAGTAGATAGGAAGTTTACTTAGGATAAGCCTAGGAATAGTGAGAGGAATTTATAGTAAAGTACAATATAGTTCGTAAGTTTTGATCAGGAATTAGAAGTTACTTAGGAGGTACTTTTGAAGTGCATGCACCTGGACAGGCAGTCTTCTGGGATTTTAGGATCTGAGATCTACATTTTGCAGATCGGCTGGGTTGGTAGGAAGTCAACTTAAAAGGATAAGGAATGACACGTGTCATTCTTTGGTCCTTTATTTTGGATTGTTGGGACCTTTAGGGTTTCCCTCGGTTTGGTATTTAGGGGTTGGAAGTTAGTTTCAACTCCGAGCGTTTTCATATTCTTGTTTTCATATTCTTATTTTCCTATTCAATTTCTGCAAAGAAAGCTTGGATTTACACGCTACGAGTACTGGTCTAAAAAGTCTTGGTCTTGTATTGAGGGATTAGGCGGTGTTTTGATCATTGCTAGTTTAGGTAATTTGGTAGTGAAGATTTGAGGAGAGGAGTCGTCCCTGGATTCGGTCCAGATCCACGTCCAAGAGTATTGAGGACTGATTCTCTGAAACTCTGTGTAGTAGAAGGAAATTCCATCGGCTGATATTTCTTGGGAATCTTTTGAGTGAGATAGCCATTCCTAAGTTAGGTGAATCCTTGAGAGGAAGGGCAAACGCTAGCTGACGTCTGAGAGGTCTTGCTGTAACCGGAAGAGAGGAATTGGAAGGTTGGAGGAATCTCCTAGTTAGCAGGGTACCACATACTCCTCTTTGGATTGCATCCGGGTTGGTTTGTTATTGTAGTAACGTGGGGATTGTAAGGGTTTCTTGAGTGACCTGATGGCGCGGATTAGTTTCTGGGTTAGTTCTGAGGAAGAACTTGCGTCCCATTCTTTTCTGTTTTTTTGTTGTTTTCCTTTTAGTGAAGTCTTCAGTCACTTTAATCATCTAGGGGGTAGGATTTACGCATCCTTCCTAAATCTAAAAGCAAACCCCTCCGTATACAAGGTTAAACTTCTACTTTCTGCTACTAAATTTGCAGGATCCGGATCCAGAAGAGAAAAGGAACAGGATTATGATACTTTTTTTGATTCCACATCCGCACTGTAAGGTGATAAGTTGTTGATCTGGATAGGAAGAGGCACAGGATAATGACACTCCTCCATGTCTGGTGAAGTCGTATGCAATTATATAAGTTGATTGGGAGAGTATTTTAGAAGTAAAGGTGTTTGAGAGGCAATATCCGGGTTTCAGTTCCGGATATCTTTTGCCTTGGGTTTTGTTTTTCCGTTCCTGTTCTATTAAATTTGAGGATACTACAATTCAAATCCTTTGGGAACGATACATGGGTCATCTTGCGTGTTTTGTCATTAAAAACGCCTAAAGGTAGGATTTGTGCTTCCTTGTGCTACAACAGGGGCGATTCTTGGAGTTGTCTTGTCTTTTGCTCTAAGTTGGTACCTAGGGCCTCTTCCAATTCCTTATGACTCTTGGCACGATGGATACAAAATCCTCTATACAATCTGTTAACATGTTTAAGCTTGCTAAAGAAAGAGGTTGTTGTTGGAGCCTCCGTCCAAATCCCTCTAATCAAAGGGTCTGCTTTGTCCAAGTGGACCGATGACATGATCCACCGGCTTGGTTGTGGAGAAGGGCAAGCTAGCTCAAGTATCAATGATATTGGTGAGTGATTTGATCGTGTGCTATCGCCTCTGATCTTATATTCTAAGACTAACACAAAGTCTGAGAAGATATACATCCTGTCTAATCTTGCCATGATTCTTGACACATCTTGGCGGGCATTGTCCCATGAATAAAGTAATGATGGTAGCATAAGAAGAGGTTCAAACACTTGTAGAGTGTCTTTTAGACTATTAAATAAGAGTCTTTCAATATTGGGCATTGATTTGCCACATGTACTAGATTTATCTGCCCTTCGCTCAACCATGTTGAAGTTGCCCAATAGAATCCATCTACCTGAGTTAGGTAATTCCCTTATCATGGATTCCTATAAGATTCTGCAGGGATGTTGCTCGTATGGAGCATAAATATTCACAAAGCCAATATCACCACCAAAAATGCAGTGTAATATAAACCAATGAACTCTTCCTCCACAGATAGAACTTGATTGCGATATTAATTTAGCCCATTTTGGTGCTATCAATGAGGCCACCCCGCCCTTGCCTACATTCTTACCATCTAGAGTATACCCTATTTTTGCTTCAGTGCAGAAGGTGGTGGATTGGTGCCATAATGCCTTGCCTAAATTCAAGTCACCCTTACCTTTAAGCTTGTGTTCTTGAAGAAATAGGAAGTCAACCGGATTTTTTCTAATGTGGTGTCTTAATGTATCTAGAGCAGTGGGATCATTCAATCCTCTGACATTCTGGGAGAGGATTCTAATTTTCATGGCGAATGCGGTTTGAGGAATTATTAAGCGCCTCCAAAGAAGAGATTTGTCTATTCCCCCGCTATCCTTGGTGGAGTCTCTATGCTCCAAAACATGATGAGTATGAGTCTCTTGCTAAATTTGAACACTACCGTTGATACGTCTAGCTGATGCATGAGTACGTCGCATGGAGGCCTCAGTAGGAACTAAAGGGACGGTGGTCACCACCTTGAGAGCATTTAGCTGTGGGATAGAGCCAGAGATGTGATGGTAAACTCGGATGTCAAGTGATGGGCCATTGTCCAACAAAGGAGAGGATGGTCGGGTTTGGATTTTGTTGTCCGGCAAATTTGGTAGCGCATCACTCATTACAAAAAAAACCAGCCCAAAAGTGGGCCGCGAGTTCTGTTACAATTCTGCATCTCTTGGTGCAATTCAAGAAGAAAATGGGGGCATGCTAACGTGGCACTATTGGTGCCACATCAGCACACGTCAATGCCACATCAGCATATCCGATATCTAAAAAATTAAATTAAATTAAATTAGTTTTTTTGTTTTAAATTTTTTATTTTTTATTTTTATTTTTTTCTGTATTTGCACCGCGGGGTGTGCTGAAAAACAAAAGTTAATGGCCCTTTCTAGGGCTCAAATTTTTCCTAATGGTTTGGATGAGTGACAACCTTGTTCTACCTTAATAGTAGTTTCAATTTCCCACCCAATACAGCAGTTAGTATCACTATCAAAATTGATATAATTTCACTCATAAATTCAAATGCAAGCTAAATTAGATATATGAACCGAGAACCGGTTGTTGACTTTTCAACGCTAACATGGCACCATCCCATTGACAACCCATCACCATTGCTATTAGAAGTTGCAACTCATAACCTTTCTTTCCTTTCAACTTGCTTCCTACACCCTTGGATCATAAGGATCAAAGGCTGTAATTGAAAAATGTACAACCAATTATGTATGATAACCTATTCTCCGATGGCACAGCTCATCCGTTATCTAATACATATTTGACAATCCTTTAATCTGAAGTCATTGACCGAGTCACTCATTCAGGACTGTCCTTGGGAATGTAAATCACTACAAGGACAAGGCATCCGAATTGACAAATATTTGAGAAGGAAATGTCCAAGATGACGAAGCCCACTTTTTTGACCCTGTCCCTATCATTTTGTTGAACTTCATCGTGTTTGTCATTTCAAGCGCAAACCCTAGTATTGTGATGGCAACTTTAGCAAGCATTGCAAGAATTCTCACACGTTGTGCTTTGTAGGCTCAAAAATCTTCACAGTTTGAAGAGTCGTCACGGCACACTTAATCCACGAGAGGTATCTCAGGAGGACTTGTGGGTGAGTGGCGATTCTTCTAGGGCTTCTAATTGCTTAGATAGGATGTCAAAAAAAATTGTTTCTGTGCTTAGGGTTTTGGAGACTTATTGATCAATGGATCACAAGGGTTTTTTGATTTTGAACAACTTGTTCAAAGAAATTTTGTATTGCCTAATGTCAAATCTCAAGGACCAGAAGCGTGTGAGGGGTTTGAAGGAGCCACGGTAAGCATATTATTGAATTTTAGAAATGTTGGTATTTGTTATCCTAGTGCTTACATTTTGTCCCTATTTTCTGGCTCATTCCTCTTTCTCCTTTGTCTTTCTCACATGGCTGCAGAAGCTCCGTTGCTGGCGTGCAGTTCTCAAATGCACTGTAATTCTCAAACTCTATCCAGCTTCAATCAATGTTGTACCTGCGACAGAGTTAGCCCTGTGTCTAGCTTGAGTTTTTCGGGACATGGCGGAATCCACCAAAGATCGGGATTCAGGTCATTGGAGGGACGGAGTACTGCGTGCCATCTTTGCGTTGCTATTCTTGCTTTGTGGGGCAGGAAACCTTCAGGGAGGGCAACCCGCCTTTCCGAGGTATATGTTCTCTGCTCGGGCTTGCTTTCTAAAATCATATGAACCCAATTTTAACTTGGATGTGAGTATGTATGTGGATTGTAGCCATACAATCAACACATGCACAAACAAGCGTTTTAAATTCCCTTCTCGGCTCGAATCAGATTCTGAGTGGCATGAAAAGGATCAAAATCAATGAGCTCATTAGGTTCTGTTTTGACAGGTATTGGATGCCAAAACTGGTTATTACGACAAGCCGATTGCTACTTTGGATTTGCATCGCTGCACTGTGGCCTACAATCTTTGCTACTGCACTTTGGTAACCTTCTAAGTTCAACATTCCTTAAACATGGCATTCATTATGTGTTCTCATAGCCACGGAGAAAGGCTCCCAAATTGTCTGCACATAGCTTTCAGGTGATGCGGAGAGGTGGTGGAGTCTTGAGCTGCTGTGGCTGCTCTTTTCACCAAATGGAGACGCCCTGCTGTTAGCTAACTTTGACACTTAGAAGAGTAGCATAGGTATGCTTCCTTCTATGCAGGTACACTTCCTTCTATGTCAATGCCCGCACTTTGTGTATTTGAGCTACATGCGCACGGCATTTGAAGATTTGAAAGTAGAAGGAGCAGAATTCTCTATGAGGTTTCAATCGTAGGGTGAAATGACTCTCGTAAAAAATGTTTGTGTGATTTCCCGAAGAGATCATACCACTTACGCTTTGTATCTCACAAGTTAGCAAAGTTTTAATTTTCAGTGTTTCAACAGCTTGAGATCAACTACATCATTAGAGAGAGCCAAAAAGAACTCTGTCCTCATAAAAGAGGACCAGCTGCAGTGCTTTGCATGTTTGGAGTGACGTAAGCAAGTTATATCACTCCTCTTTAATTGAAATAGTTTTGATTTCTTGTTACTCTCTTCAAAGACTGTCAATTATGATGGCCAACTTGGATCTTAAGAGGATGGCATTGGTAGTGGTCATAATTATTGGTGAATATGAATGTCATAGATATTGTGTTTCCGGGAAGGAGGAGTGTTCACATAGGACTAGTGTTTTAGAATTTTGCTCTTTTCTTTTGCAAATTGTTTGTAACATTATATTTGCTACAATTTCCCAAACTATCCAAGAAATAGCGTTTGCTGCAATGTGTATGGTTTTGAACCCTATTTCTACATCAACTGTCTCAATGGCATTGAGCTGGACGATGTTCCTAAATTTTGTAACACGTTGGAGGTGAGGAGGTTTGTTCGCTGTCTAGTTAAGGTCTACCTTATCAATGTTTTAAAATCTGAGGCGGGACTGCTGTAATGTGTCGGTTCTTACCTCAAGTGCACTTGTCAATCAAATAGTTGATGCACTGTGATTTGGATTGAGAATGTGCAAATTAAAATGGTCTTGAAAGCGTCAGATTGGTTTTATTGAGAAACTAAGGTTCCTAATCACTTACTAATGATGAAAGTAATGTAAATGCATGTGCAACAGACGCTCATATGAGAGGCAATTAGGAATAGCAAATCGCAGAATTTCATCACCAATTTAATTGAGGTTGTACAGAAGCGCAGTGTAATGTAGTTACAAGTGCAGAAAGCTAGATCCTTCTTGAAGATTGTTGTTGCTTTGCTGACTATGGTGGCTGGTTGTAGAGGGTTGAATTCATAATCAACTCTTGTCTTTCATTTTGATATCAAATGAGTCAATAAGTCATGCCCTCTGCCAAGGACTTGGGTTAGATTTGAAGCAACTAGGCATATGAAGCCCATTCATCCGTTTCAATGTTTTTAAATTTTTATTCAGTTTATTTGTTTTTCGATTTGAACTTTTGCTAATCTAGGGCTTCATGCACCTGGTTGTTTCTTTCTGCTAGGAATTCTGGAGAAAGGTATCAATATAGATGGCATGAGTCAGCGGTGCTTCTTCACTTATGAGAGCAACGTGCTCTTTGCACTTCAATTTATGATTGATTGCGACATTGTTGGTGGAAATTGGGTTGAGCTTCCTGCTAGAACCTACTGCAAGTGATTGAGACAATTGTCCCATTGTCAGTTGGAATTGGACATAGAATATCCTTCTCAATGTACATGGAAGAAATCGTGTTTTTGCTAATGGGACCTTTTTGTTGTGCTGCATTTCTTGTAACTTGACCTTTGCCTAGTCCACTCTCGGAAATGCTACAGTTAGAGCTTGTTGTGTCCAAATATTAAGTGGACTCTATGAAGATAATGTTAATGTTTGCTAAAGGGCAGTGTTAAATCTTTTGACAAAATTCACCATTCCCACTTAGTCTAATGTGTGATAGAGAATGAGGGCATGTTCTTATTTCTTTGGAGGGTATGTAGTCCTCACGAGGATTTTTCTTTGACTTTGCATACAGCTACAACAAGATTGTCAACCATCCACCACTGGGTCAATACTCAAAAATGGCCCCATTTCGAATTTTAAGCTTTGACATTGAGTGTGCGGGAAGAAAAGGTCATTTTCTAGAGCCAGAGCATGATCCTATCATCCAGGTAAACATCAAAGTTGAATGTATTCAGAACTTGTCTTTGGAAAGGGTTGTCACTGAACAGGAGAAAGTCAATTATGTGCTCCAATTATTGTGATGGCATGTAGCATATGTGTCGCAACCAGAATTTTTGTTTTTCCTCTGCTTGTCTAAATAAGGGATCGGAAACAGGTAATTTGGATCCGTATCCGGTTAAAGGGACAGCAAGAAACTAGAGATAGGCAACGCTAATCCAATAAGGAGAAAACTGTATCTGATCCGGTCAGAATGTTAGTATTCAGGAGCGGAATCATATCCGGATCTCACCTCAGATCGGATTAGGGTTGGACCGGATTGATAAAGGGCCGGACCGGAAAAGGTCATGATGACCTGCCAGGGGTCCTAGGACTATATAAAGGCTGGTCGTCCTCATTTTCACTCCTTTACTTCCCTCGAGCTCTGGAGCTGACCTTGAGCGCTTTTACACCTCCATTTGTGCCAGAGCTGTTGTATGTGTGTGCGCTTCCGCTGGGCATGTCCGAGAGTGTAGGAAAAGTAGAGAACGTGTGGGTTGCAGGTTTTGTGGTATTCACCGGTTGAGATCGGACAAGAGGAAGTGAGGAACGGGACGTGCGGCTAGGAGAGAGTGAGGTAGCGATCGGTAAGGGTCCAGCGGCCATTTAGTGTCCATGCCTCAGCTGCGTAAGGCCAGACCAGGCGCGCCCAGTTCTTCCTTTGACGTCAAACTCCGGAAGGTAGTTCCGGTCATTCCTACGGAGGAACTGGCCTGGTCCGAGCTCATGGAGGATCTCAAGGCCATGGGGTGCCTCGTCTTGATGGATAAACCCTGGGGGTTTCGGGAGGAGCGGATGGTCAGAGAGATTAGGTGTAAGGCATCGAACGAGTTCGACTACTCTCTAGGATCGACCGACCGAATGGGAAGAAGAAAGGTGGAAGGAAGTTTACAACTTCTGGATAGGAGGTTCCGGCATGGCTGGACGGAAGGACGAGTTCATCCATGACAAGTTTCATGGAAAGTCGAGCAATAAGGATGGGTACGCGGTCGCGGACTGTAAGAGCGACCGGCATCGTAATCTCCTCCAATTCCTGGTTCCGATCGTCCACCCGGAGAAGCCGACGAGGGTGACGATGACCATCGGCAACATGATTTTCGGTTCCTTGAGCGGGGAACGGAAAGTGAACTGGGCCCGGATCTTTTCCGATCTGGTGTCCCAGCTGGTGACGAGGATCGGAAGAAGTAGCGCCACTCCTCTAAGTCCCTATCTCTTCCACCTCTACCACCGCAACCAACTCCTCATGCAGACGGAGAAGAAGACATGGAGCCTTCAGGAGTCTATCCTGAAGTATGGGGAGTCGGGTTCGGATGACAAAACGGAAGAGCAAACCGGGTCCGAACCTGAGACAGAAGAGGAAGAAGAGGAGGAGCCGTCCCGGCCGAAGAAGCGGATGAAGATGACGCCTCCTTGCAAGAGAGGAACCCCTCCAACCACCCGGTCCACACCAGAACAGGGACCGGATGTGGAGATGCCGGATCTTGAGGACCCGGCCGACCCGTTCAACCAATTGACGGTAATCCTGTGTGGGATACAAGTGGACTGAGAGGTCAAGAGGAGAGCTCTCACCAGTATCGGAGAGATGGTGGGTGCACCAGCCCATAGCAAGTTGCCGGGTAAGGTAGGCCAATACCTAGCCGATCCGGATGAGAACCGGAAGCAGGAGGCAGAGATCCGTCGGCTTCAGGAGGAAGTCGACACTCTAAGGGCTGACATGGTAGCCCTCAGGGAAGACAAGGCTACAGTCCGGGAGATGGCGGAGGCAACCTAGAAGGTGGCTGAGTCGGTGAAGGACACTCTCGGAGAGTCCGGATCCACCGCAATCAAGGCGGCACTATTTAACAAAGGGGTGCATGAGGAGAAGAAGGTATCCAGTTTCCGAATAGTTCGGATCCTAACCAACTTCACCGATCGGGTGGAAGCGTCCTTAGTGGCAGCGAGAGAGGCGGCCAACCGGATGGACGTCAGCAGTCGAAAGCTGAACGGATCCATGTACTCCCGGGAGATCCACCTCTCAGATATATCGCTACCGGATTTGTTTGCAGCCGAAGGATCAAATCCGAGGGAGCGCAAGGATCAAACACCCGAGTCAAGGAAGAGTAACCGGAGACCTGGGTCTGGGCAACCGATTTAGTTAGATTCCTCGCCAGGGTCAGACCTTCCGGATCCAGCTGCCGGGGAGCGGAGCCGGAACCTTGCCGACGTCTTCAACCAACTACCCGAGGAACCCAGAAGTTCTACGTTGGGTGGGGGAGTTGGAGAGTAGGTAGGTAGTTAGGAATGTAAAGTTTTGTAAGATAGTTAGGACCGGATCGGATGTTGATCCGGTCTGGCCGGTTAGGATCGGACCCGGATGTCCAGCGCGGATTTCCGGGGGCCTTTTTGCTTTGTAATCAAGTTGTATATAAGTTAGCCCCTGCTTGGGAGTTGCGAGTCTTTTCGCCCAAATTTTGTGTACGTCTTTTCTTGGCCTCTTGTTGCGTGTCTCTCCTGTGTGTGGCAGGGTTGTGTAGTGAGGAGTTAGGAAGGCGCATGTTGGTGCGGGTGTGATTTCTCCCTTTGGCGTTCTTGTTTTGATCTTATGTGCAAGTGAGCGGGTTACGAAAGTGTTGGGAGTAGATTCCAGTTCCTCAGTAGCTCTAAGGTTTAGGATTCCGGGTGAGACAACCGTTGTTAGGCTAGGCGGATAGGGAGGGATTCTTTAGTTGTGCTAGAACTCCTGGGTGGGAAATCCAGTTGAGTGTCCGATCTCCTGAGAGATCTCGCTGCCTTAGTGGGCAAACGGAAGGACTTTAGTTGATGTTGGAACGGACGGGTTCACTTGCAACCGCCTGGCTTCGTACAGATGAAACGTGGCGCTAAAGTTGTTGTAGTATGGGAGGATCGTACGGGGGGTCCTTGTGTGACCAGTGATCCGGGGAGTTTTCAGGATTGCTGTGAAGGATCAAACCAGATCCGGATTAGTGTAGGAAATGGGAGAAGGAAGAAGTGGGTCTTCAGCCACTATAATTCACGGAAGGAGCGGCGGGCCTGCCACTCTCAAAAGCAAGGGGCGAACCCTCTGATGGTGAAACAGAGGTAAAACTAAACCGGATGGTAGTAAGAGCGGATGTGAGTTGATCAGACCGGATCGGAAAGTGGATCGGATTGGAGAAGGAGAAGAGGGTCTGATTGTAGTTCTTGGTGTTGTTGTGTTTCCGGTTGTTGTGTTAGAACCGGAAGAGGAAATATAGGTACTGACTTAGCTTAGAGACCAAATAAGGCTATTTACTTCACAGAGTCTCGCGGGTTCGATCTTTAGAGTCACTTTGTTATACTTTAAAGTGGTTTTTGGTAGTGTAACTGAGAAATTGCTTGCCCTGTGCTACGACAATATGTCGTTTCTGTGTTGGCCAATTTTGTCTCTGTCTTGTTTTTCAGAGCTTGCTCTCTTTTATTTGGCACACAAATTGTCTAGAAAGTATTTACTGAAGTATTTGGTGAAGAGGTTTAGCATTGTACCCTATTAGTTGATTGTTCTTCCAACTTGCTGGATTGGGCTAGATTGCCATCTTGGTGATAGTGCAAGGTGAGGAGAAACCTGCAAAATGTTATGACTCTGAAGTCCTGCTCACCCATTGTTGGTGCTAACGTCACGTAATTCAATTCAGAGAAGGAAGTCCTTCTTGCTTGGAGGGTAAGGCCAATGCTCTTTAGCATAGTGCAATGTTTTATGGGTCTGATTTCTCTTTAAATTCATCACTGTGTATGGTTTGGGTGCGCTTAACTCAAGGAGGCTACTAGTACTGCCTTCTGCAGTCACTGAGTGACTTGGTAATTGATCGTAGATTATTTGTAGAATGGCGCAGCCGGCAGAGTTGTACATTGCAACAAGGTATTCATTGTTGAAGCATTAATAGTGTTGGTGTATTGGCAGGACTTAGTCGCAGAAGTTCATGATGATATTATCATTGGATATAATATTTGCAAATTTTACCTACTCTATGTTATTGAGGTAAGAGGCGGAGCAGTGCACTTTTGACCAAGCTCCTTCCTTGCCATTACTTTATAATTGTGATCGACACTTAGTGATCAATACCCTTTTACCAAGTTCCTGTGACACAATCTACCCTTCTGCGCATTCTTCTTGAAAATTCTTTTGATCACAATAACCACGCAACCTTTTCCTCTTGCAATTGAGTTGTTTCTGCAAGATTTGCATCCATTAGTGTTATCCTTTTCATGTCTTATATACTGTTGTTCTTGCGTTATCGTCTCCATAGACCTCATGCTTGTTGCTATTTGCTGTTGTTCTAGCAGAGGGCTCAGAAGTTGAATGTGGTCAACTTTCCCATATTTGGTCGCATAAAAAATAGTCAAGTTTGTATGAGGAATGCATTCTTTTCATCAAGGTATGATCAATTTGGTCTGATTTATATTTATCACGCAATTTCACGAGAATCATCTATATTGGATCTTCCAACACAAGCTTAATCATTAATATCCTCGAGAAGTGTTCTTATGTTTCTGTTCTGGAATCACCTCGCTATCTCATGATATTTTGTTTTTGATGGCTGTTAATGCAGGCAATATGGAATCAGAGAAAGTAAAGAAGTGACGATTGAAGGATGGGTTCAATGTAGGTACTCTTTCACATGTCTATCTATCATTTGGTGTTAATTCTTATGTACTAATTACTTCGATAAGTTGTCTGACTTTTCTCTGCAAACATGTGAGATTTAATTACTTTACTTCTCTCTTATATTGAAAACGTTGTATGCAGGCTATATAAAGGGATTACAAAGTTAGTTCTTACTCATTTAACTCAGTGTCTAGCTGCATACTTTCTAGGAGAGTAGGTAAGTGGCTAGTACTCACCCTTCCTATCATCACATCATGTTGAACCAAAGTTTGAATGGAGTTTTGAATCTCTAGTACTAGATCCATGATGTGGTGAGCAAATGTGATGATTTTAACTACTTGTGATTTTTAGGGAGCAGAACCAGGATGTGCATCACTCTATTATATCCGATCTACAGAATGGCAAATCTAAACCTTGCAGAAGGTTGGCAGTTTATTGTCTCAAGGTATGTGTATCTAAATCCAATGACTTGTGAAGTAGTGGTTGTTAAACCTTTTAAGCTATAGGTTTTGTTTCATTGATTCTATAGGCCATGGTCCTAGCAACAGCTTTAGGATTGAAGTTTCAAAAGCGTGCATACCTTAAACTAACCTTGAGACATGTTCATTGAAAATTAGGATGTGTATCTTTCACTGTTAATTCAATCAGGCTCTCAATTCTCTTCTTCAAATTCATTGCTTTGGTTGCAAATTGAAGTTGCAATGTGAGTACCTTGAAAGGGACAAAGCCAATCCTTAGATATACAATTACCTAGCATAGAGACCCTGTAGAATTGGTATGAGAATTTTTTGATGATTTTGCAGACCATTGTAGAGGTAAAGAGCTAGTAGCCATGCTGAATTTCCTTCCTTCTGTTATTATGAAGAATTTTTCTAGTATTGTAAAGAATTTTTCTAATAGATACTATCTTGTCATGTCTGGAAGTGGATATTGTCAATATGCATTTGTTGGTGGTTGAACCGCAGGACATTGGATTGTTTACAGTATACTAGAAAGAGATTAGATTTTGGTCCTAGATGATAACCAGGTTGACAAAGCTTTGTTAAAACTTTGTCAAAACTTTGTCAATTGAGTGTCCTAATTGACACGAGTTTGTCAACTAAGTGTCCGAATCAGGTAGTCCTAATTGACGGGACAATTGACAAAATTATGTCAACTTTTTGTCAATTAGGACATAATTTCCCTTATAGTGAATGTAAATGAATTCTCTCTTAGATTTTCCTTTGCGTAGCTGAAGGCCTCGAAAGTGCAGACTTACATAGGTAGGCAAAGAGCTGCACCCAAGGTGGGTCTTGTAACTTACAAGAGGATCCATCCTAGCTAAGCTTACCCGTATTAATACACCACCAACTCATCACACAGATTTTTCACAACCGTTCAAAAAAGGACATGACTGACTAAGCAGTAAGAGCAGACAAAAATCCACAACATTACACAGCAACCGCTTTCATTGACAAGTCTATTTTTTTGTTTTCTTTTCCTGTTCAGACGAGCTCTGACTTCAAGGGCACACACACTTAATATATAGTTGAATGATGGATCGTTCTTGAAACAAAAGCCACTCCATCAGACGCAATACTAATATGAACTCGATCAAGACGGTGTGATCTCTTTTAATATGATTTGGTGGACTAGGCGTGTTGTCTTCTAAGCAGTTTCTTGGGCCTCAACGACATTTATTAGCGTGGTATCCCCAAGACTATCTCACACACATTTTTTGGAGTCATGAAATTACGGCATCTTGATGGTGATGTAGATGGGTTGTCCCAAGAAGATGGGCAGTATGTTTGGTATAGGGCAATGTCCGTAGAGGAGGGCATTGTGCCAAATAATTAGCCGACGAGGAGGGCCGATTATTTGGCACAATGCCCGACAATAAGAGTATTACCCGACGTAAATCACGACTGAAAGAGGAGATAAAATTGGATGAAATGATGAGCCGGATGAAAAATCTGTAATCCCCGATTACGTAGTTTTGCCCATGGTTGTCATATCGGACAGAATTTTACTGTTCACGGACGAATTGGACAAATCTGCATTGACTAGCTGCAAACTTTGGAGGCCAATAACTTTTGGAAAAATTGTCCAAATTGGGCATGTGATATGTTTTTCAGCATCTACAGTTTCTGGACAATTTTTCCAAAAGTTATTGGCCTCCAAAGTTTGCAGCCAGTCAACGCAGATTCGTCTGATTTGTCCGTGAATAGTAAAATTCTGTCCGATATGACAACCATGGTTTTGCCCGCGTAATCGAGGATTACGGCACAGAAGCTTCCCGCCGATTGAACAGGACAAGAACCAAGAGTGGTTTACGTGGCTGTTGCCAACGGCCTTAATCGCTCACTATCCAAGGAGACGTTTTTTTTGTCCGCTGAAAAAGCAAGGGAAGTGTGAAAAACACCCACTGAGTTCAAATGTTATAATCTGAAAATGCAGTTCACAGAAATTTATATATAGTATATTCGATGTGCACATTTCAGATGTGCCTTAAAGGTGACAATCAATCAAAATGGTGCGTTCATTCTTTCTATGGAAATCAATGCCATGGGAAACTCATTTTCCACACTAGTCAAGAAGTGGCCATTGCAATCAAAATGGTGGTTGAGGTGGTAAGGTGGTAACCTCTAGGTAGACCCATCTCTAAGTTGAAAACCCCTAAAATTCACGGGTGATTGCCTGTCTTATTTTTTGTTGCACCCTATATCCTTTTTTGTTTTTGCCCGTAACTTTTACATTTTGGCTCCAAATGACTCAATATTTATAGATGAGGTACTCATGACTATTATATTTTTTGCTATTTATAAAAAAATTTACTATATAAAAACAACCTCCAATTTTATGTCACAAATTTCGATTTGGTTTTTTTTAGTACTATAGTTATACACAAAAAAACAAATTTGGAACCAAAATTTAGTAAAGATGGTCTTCTAATAGACTTATAGTTACAATCCAAAGGAATTCTAAAAGTACTCAATTTTATGTGGTGTAGAAGTCCACAAAGTGAGCTTGCATTTTGAAACATGTAAGACATATTTTTGGTGGTTTCTTTGCTAAATAACCATCTCCATAGAGTTGTTACTCATGGCCAAATTTAATTTTATTTATCAAATTTTTTTCCTATTTTTAACTAATTAAAACATTAAAATATCTATTTTCTTGAGTTTTGGCACTTTTCTAGTTCTCCTACTTAGAGAATTTTCCTGGATTTTTCTTTTGGTGATTACCTTCATCTTAAAGGTATATACATTAGCCAAATTTTTTTAAATTTAAAAAAAATTATTTTCCTAATTTTAAAGTACTCCAGAAAAAATCATGAGTATTTGTTACAAAACGCAATAAATAGTATAGGTGTTTCTTGCAATTACCCTCAAATAAGCAATTCAGCTATTTCAACACAGTTAGACACATTTTTTTAAAGAAAAAAATACTTATGTGAAATAGCAATTGAAAATTATATAATTTTACAAAAAAAAAGATTCTTTTAGAAAAAAGGATGTAATTACAATGAATTTCTAAACTAGAAGCTCCCTAGGCCTTTGAAACTATCACGTAGCTTAGTCATAAAACTGAAATCTGAAAAATCAATAGTCAACCAATTGCACTTTGGAGGACACTTTTGAACACTGGAAGTTTACTTGTTAGGCATGGATGGTTTTGGGTGTTTTCACCTTAGCTAATAAACCATCTTTGACAAAATTTACACAAACTTGAACCTAATTCCCCCTTTATTATTCAATCATATCATGAAGGTTGCATATATTCACTCATAATTTACAACCTAACTTGGGAAGAACTTTAAGGCCAAAAAGTGACCAATGGATGACTTTCTAGATTATTTGGTGATAGGTCTCGTCCTTTCAAAGCTAATGAACATGAGTAAGCTACTAATGCTGCATTTTATAACGCTCAGATCCCACTTTTGACACTTGGGTTGCAGCTGATCATACATAGTCTGACTAAAGAATACAATTAGTCTACTTCCGAAATCCTTTCATTTTTCTGAGGCAAGAGTTCCCACTTTTGTGCGGTGTGATGCAAGTGTCACTCTAGCTAATGGATGTGATTAGGGTAGAAATTAATCCTGCCTTTCGTGAGAGCCAATCCACCACATTTTTGACGTGGGTCTCTGCGGTGGTTGGGAAAGTGACCAATTGAGTGCGACCATGAGATATTATCAGGTCCTCAAGGATTTGTTAATTTTGATTCATGTTTTATTTTTTTTGCTTTTGGGTGTAGAGCTGTAGATCGATGTTAACTATAGGCAGTTTGTAAAATTAGCTGAAGTCATAGAAGCTAATTAAAGCAACTGCTGCAACGTCGTGGTTTCAGGGTATGCAAACGTACCCTGCATAATTTTCGATCCCAGATAGTGGTAATTCGAGATGAACCTTGCTTTATTGAGAGAGCTACAGTAGCAGTTGCAGCGACGCTACAACGACGCCGGTGAGTCAAGGTTTGGGTTATGGAAGTTAAGGTTTGTATGTATGTTATGAAGATCGATTTCAATTAATTTGCGGTATTTCAACATTAAGCATTGGGTGTATATTGGGTGTAGATTGTTTATTACAACATTACAATTGCTGAAATTGGCATTTTTCAATTCCATAATTAAATTCTTGACAATTTAGTATTTTGAGTCATTCTCTACCTCGTCCTACTTAATATTTTTTCTTATATGTTGTATAGTTCCAAATGATCTGAAAATTTTCAAGCATGTAGCCAACTTGCCTTGGTGAATGAATTTAACCCCTAAAGGACCAGCATGCGTTTTTTGGCCGTATAGAAATTTTGGGCAGGTACGTGTAACTAGAGATATCCATATTTGAGGCTGAAATTTTAATAGAAGGTGGGGACAAGGAATATCTTAATGTGTACCAAGTTTCGTGACATTTCCAAATACGAGTCAAAAGTTGTGACCTAATATGTTATTTTTTTTTGTAACTGGGCAGTTTGGGTAGATCAGATAAAATCTTTTTTTCCGGATTTTTTTTTTGAAATTGGTTCTCTACATTTATATATACTTAAAAAGCTTTGAGTCATTCCATTTCAATCAATGAGTCAAAAGTTATGAGGGTTTTTGGTTTATGGGCAGTTATGGATTGTCTACTCTAAAAAAAACTTGAAAGTTGTTTATTTAACTCAATTTTCAATATTTCGGGAAAAAAATAAAATCCTAGGATGTAGACTGATTGTTACAACATTACAACCATTGGGATTGGCATTTTCAAATTCCATAATTCAATTTTTAACAATTTAGTATTTTGAATCATTTTCTACTTCTTTCTACTTACTATTTTTTTCCTATATGTTGTACAATTCCAAATGATGTGAAATTTTCCAAGCATGTAGACAACTTGTTTAGGAAACTGAATTCAAAGAAGCACCTTCTTTATCGGCAATTTTTCATTGAAAAGTGAGCTTGCAAAGTGCAGCTGCCCGGTTTTTCGCAGGATTGAAAAAATGGTTTTCAAGACTTTGAATGCTTATATCTTATGATCCACACGGTGGAATTTTCTGAAATTTTTACCACATGTTTTCAAAATATCATACTACAAGATCCTACAGTTACATGTGTCAAAAATTGTTTTTTTCCAAAAATTTGGTAGTTGTATTAGAAATGGCAGTTTTAGAGCGTTTTTTAAGATTACATAGTTGTGAAACTTTAGGGGTTAAAGAGTAACCACCATTTTGGACATTTTTTTATACAAATGTGACCTTGTGAAGGGCAGCTGCCCGGATTTTTGCAGTGATTAAAAAAGAATTTTGGTGAATTGAATCGCTATTATCTTGCAATCTACATGGTGGAAAATTCTGAAATTTTTTCCACATCTTCTTAAACCAGTGTACTACAAGATCCTACGGTTACATGTGTTCAAATTTTTATTTTTCTAAAATTTGGTACTTGTATTAGAAATGGTAGTTTTGGAGCGATTTTGGTGAAAGCCTAGTCAAAAACCTTTAGGGGTTAAATGATTGGGTATGGGTGCAGTTACCTTACCCAAGGTTTGTAATTCTTGGGCTTTAACGCCAGGTTGCCTTGGTTGTGTCGTGTCAATCCAGCTGCGGCCCTTGAATGTCATATGTTTCAGAGGAAAAAAAAACAAATAATAATGCTGAGAGTTGTCAACGAATTATGCTTGGCCACTTGTACCCGCAGCCTATGGAGCCGCACGAGCCGCATCTCCGCTTGGAGTGCGCGTGCAGTGAGAATAGCAGCTCTTTCCGATTTCGTGGTTCAAACTCGCTCCTGATCGTTTTCGTTTGATCTGTTCCGTGGCGTTCTGATGAGCAGACACCCAGTATTTGAATGTTCAACGCAGAGAGTGAGTGTACCAGAAGTGTACGTTCGGGGTGGAGACGTGGAGTCCCCTGATCGTTTCCATTTTTTGAGTAGAGTTCTGATCAGCTGACACCGACTGGAGTGCATGTTCGGTGCAGAGAATGTAGCATTTTGCGTAAATTGGAGGGCTTTATTTTTTTTTGTCTTTGCAGTCCCAGATTGCACTAGAAAAAACATAACTTGGCTAAAAAATGATGACAAATGATGACAAATGATGACAAATGATGACAAATGTGGATGAATGTTGAGATTTAGAGCACCGCTAGAACATTTCATACCATTTTGTGTCGCCACTTTGGCACTTCATAAAAAATGACCAAATAAAGCCCTGGTGGAGACGTGGAGTCCCCTGAGCAACGCTCGTCTCGTTTTTTTCGTTCCACTCGAGAGTTGCCGCATTTGCTAACTGGAACTTCTAGTATTGGACTGAAATTCATGTTCCCCCATGTCTCGCAGTGAATGTTGGAGAGCAGTTGCGCTTAATGTGGAAAGTCCAGATTTGAAATTACCAACGATGTTCAAGCTCAACTATGTAACTTGCAGGACATAATTATTTAGTGCACTTCCGTCAGCCTCGTTTTTGTAGTGTGTCGGTAAGCCTTGTGTGTTGGTTTGTAATTACTAGGGGTTTACAGAAGCTTTCAAACATCTTTTCTGTTTTGCGTTGAACGCTGTTGTCGTCAGCATGGCGGGGTCTGTTTTTTCAAGTCATTTGCAGGAGCTCCGCAAACCCACGAAGAGCACATCGTGGGCGGCGAAGTTTTGCGACTACTTGGAGAAGGCCATATTGTGGTACTTCGACGACTACAGCAGTAAGAAACACAATTACTGGTTGAAGAACACTTTTGCTCCAGCGGATGAGACTGACCCTGCATCCAATCTTTCTGTCGTCGGTACCATACCCGTAAGCGTCTCACTACTTTGGTAGGCATCAATTTATGCATCAGAATCACGGTTTAAGGGTGTTGAGCTTGTTTTGTTACATAACATACTCTTGAGAGCTTGCTTAAATCCATGAACATTGAATCTAGAACAGTAAACCGATTCTTTCTGTGCTCAATCTTGAGTTCATCTTCTGTTGCAGAGGCGGGTGTGGCTCACATTAAAATTATGTATCTCTATTCATCTCGTCGTTAGTCTGCATGTTTTATTTGCTTGTGGACTCGTGTAATGATTTACAATAATGGGCTAATTCCTTCAATATTTGAGAGACCTTTCTTGCTAGGGTGGTAAGGGTGTAATTGTATACAATTCTAGAATGTCATAAATTTGACAAGAGGTTATAATGTATTTGTGAGATTTGAATTTTTCGGTTTTCTGACTCTTCACAAGGGTAATCATGGTGACATTTTCATTTTCATTTTCATTTTCATTTTCATTATTTCGCAGGAATGTTTAAATGGAGAATTCGTTCGGGTTGGCTCAAATCCAAAATTTGCGCCTGTTGCTGCGTATCATTGGTATATATTCTCCATTATTCCTGGCTTGTATTTGTAGTCATTGTCCATTTTGTGCAAGGACTAAGGGGTATAAGGCTTAATCAGTTCTGATCCTCTCTGTTCGAATTCCATAGTACTTTTGCTCTATGCAGAATGCGCAGACATTCTAATAGTTTGTTTTTTCTGGAAATTGTTGGCACTCTAGGTTTGATGGAGATGGGTACGTTATCTCGTGGTGCTATTCTTTGCCGGTTTTGAGTCATGGATTTGAAAGGAGGAAAGTCGCCTGTCATCATTTCAAATCAGAAGCGGTTGAGGGTGTTGAGGATATTAGTCAATCATTTAAGTTCACTTTGCCCTCAACAAGAATCAAGCTTGTAGGAATTAGAGGGAAACCTTGCTGAAGTCCAGAAAACAGGGTGTCGAGCCTTGGAGTTTAATGCGCTACCATCTTGCTTATAAAATTACAAGGAATTTGCTAGAATATGATATGTAGGGTAAATTATGTTTTGGTGTTTGCTTCAGAATGATTCATGGCTTGAAGATCAAGGACGGAAACGCCACATATGTTTCTCGGTATGTTAAGACCAGCCGACTGCAGCAAGAGGAGAAGTATGGCGCAGCCAAATTTCTTAAGGTAAAATTTTTTCTTATAACGTGGATTTCAACGTTCATAGTACTAGTTTCCCTCATTACATATTTTGAAGCAGAAAATGTATTAATGAACTGGGAATCTGTAACTCTTTCGTTTGGTCCTTGAAGAAATCTCTTTTTCTCAGCATTGCTCGCTGCTTCTTGCGTGTTGCAGTCAGGTGATTGTACGGGAAAGAAAGGCCTTCTTTACGTGCAACTCTCAAACCTCCGCCAGAAGTTAGGAGTTCTTGATGGCTCAAATGGTGAAGGAACAGGTAAAATGCATTAGAACACTTTCTCCAGCTCAATTGGGATTGATAAATCATTATTATTTATGCACATTGTTTATTACAATATTCCCACCAAATATGATCTATTGCAGGTAATACGGCTCTCGTATACCACAACAAGAAGCTCCTTGCATTGCACGAGGGTGACAAACCTTGTAAGTTTCTTGAATCAGGTCCTGCTTTTGTAATAAAAGACATTTCTGATGCTCCCAAGAGAACACTTTCTCCACACCTGCTCTCCTGTTCTGCTCACTCTGAGTTTTTTCGTAGAACTACCATAATTATATCCGTGTATGATGCAGATGCAATAAGAGTATTAGAAGATGGTGACCTTGAGACACTTGGCCGTTTTGACTATGGTGCCCGATTGGATCACCCTTTCACTGCTCATCCCAAAGTGGATCCTATCACCGGTTGGTCAATTTTGAGCTCTTCCTTGGTCTGCCCCTGTTCTATAGTATTTGTGATAATCTTTTCCTATTTATCTATCATTGAAGATGATTGACAACCTAACTTGCTCAAGTTGATGATTCTCCTTTGCAGGGGAGATGTTCACTTTCGGATATCAGTTCCAGAAAAGCCACATCCATTACCGTGTGGTATCCAGAGATGGAGTTATGAAGGACCCAGTTTTGATAACCCTGCCTCAAGCTGTAATGATGCATGACTTTGCCATTACGGAGAACTATGCAATATTTATGGATCTGCCCCTCGTGATGGACGGCGAAGTATGTCTGTTCTTACCAAATTGAACCTTTGAAATCCGAGTGTCCATATCCTCGTACTTTGTTCACTTCCCTGTGCCGAGCGAGCAGTTAATCATGCACGTAGTTACAAAGAGATGTTTTTTTCCTCCACTTCTTTTACGACCGGTCAGGCCATCTTTTCATCCTTTGGGACGTTCCAATCGCAGAAAATGTTGAAGGGGGGCTTCCTTTTCAATTTCGATGAAACGAAAGAAGCTCGACTGGGAGTCCTTCCCCGGTACGCCACCAATGAAAGTCAGATTCGCTGGTTCACCATTCCCTTGTGTTTTATGTTCCACACTGGTAAGGGTTACCACAAATTTCAAGCCAATTTATTTGATGTACTACCTAGCGTTCTCGGGGAATTCTTTCTGAATCTCCATCGAAACATCGTTATGAATACTTTGCGTGTTTCTGGCACTACCTTCCATGGGTTCGAAATTTGTTTCAAGTGAAATGATAATCTTGCCTACGCTTTACGGTTTATTTACTGACCGTCTTCATTGTAACTGTGAATCAGCGAACGCCTGGGAAGAAGGCGACGAGGTTGTGTTGATTTCTTGTCGATTTGATCGAATGGAGCTCGAGACGGCAGTAGATGAAGTAACGACTGCGGACTACACCAAACCTTATCCGTGAGTTCGTCTCTTATCCTTGAGCTTTTAGTTACATGTGCTGGATTTTTCCTCACACTCTAAACCTTTTTCTATTCTGTTGCAGGTTTGAGTTCAGGATGAACATGAAGACAGGTGAGGTGAGACAAAAGCAGCTCTCTGTTCTACCGACAGAATTTCCGAGGGTGAATGAAGAGTTCACTGGGAGGTACTTGAGCCAGCTCGAGCTAGTGTTCCTTTCTAGAATGAATTCTACGATTTAACTTAATATTTCTAATGCGTAATGAACTCTTTCATGTGGGTCGGTTTAGAGCAAGCTCACAAGTCTAGCCCACACTTGCAAGTGACGGCTGACTTCTGCAATCCTGATTGTTCCAACAGCTGACCATTCCGATTCTTTATTGCAGGAAAACTCGGTACATGTATGGAGGAATCTTGGATCACATGGGGAAGTTTGTGGGAGTTGGAAAGTTTGATCTCACCAAAGAATCAGAAACAAACCCAAAGTCTTTGGAAGAAGGCGGTGATTGTGAAGCCTCGTTTGTATATGGACCGGGGAAGTTTGGAGGAGAAACCATTTTTGTTCCTCGGAATGCTGGAATGAAGGGATCATCCGAAGATGATGGCTATTTGATTGGGTTTGTACACGATGAGAATGATGGGTAAAGTCTATGTGACAAATCCTTCCCAACAGTTCTAATGCTCACACGTTCTTATGGTTTTTTTATACGATGCAGAGTAGGAATTCTGTGTCATTGCTCAAAAACTTCAGACCACAGATAACCGCTCATAACACTATTGAAAGTCCCCCTATTGAAGAAGTATCCTGAATTCTGGACATCTCTGAGGTTCCACTTCAATTTAAAAGACACAAGCTAGAAACAGGTGGAAGAAATAACTTTGACAACTAAAGAGGAATTATGTGGATCTATTTGTTATCGGTTACGTTCGTGACTTACATCTGTTGTGCAAAGAGTACTCCTCTCTAGCTCTCCTCTAACTCTTCTCTAACTCTTCTCGGATGATATTTCTCTCCTAACTTTTTCCGGTGTTGCATTGACAGGAAATCTGAGGTTGTAATAATCGATGCAAAGACAATGGCACCAGAACCAGTGGCAGTTGTGACCCTGCCAAAGAGAGTTCCTTATGGATTTCATGCCCTCTTTGTGACCGAGGTTCTTCCCTCGTCCTCTCATTCTGTGGTGTATTAAATTTCAATGAATAAGCTACAGTAATATGCATAGTTTCGAGGGTGACGTATTCTTTTGTATTAAGAGGAATCGTAGCACAGTCGAGCCTCCATAACCGTTACCTCATAATTAATCAAATTATCTATTATAGCAGTAAGTACACTAAAAATGAAATTGAGTGTTAATCACACTAATTGATTTAAAAGTGTTATAAGTTTCTTCTCTTGATGAATATATTTACCAACTATGTTTGAGTAGTATTGACATCTATGCTTTGACTTGGTAAAAAGGTTCATCAAGAGTAAATTTAAACTTATAGCATTTTCATATCAATTAGTGTGATAACACTAAATTTCATGATTATTGTACTTTTTTTTGTGCTACTCCCTCCAAAACTACAAAGGCAACAGTCAATGGTCAACCATTAATACTTAGGCCCATGATTTCTTGCACCCCTCTAGTGTCTAGATGTTTACTAATAAACTCTATTCTAAATTACAGTATGATAGGGATGAAAATTGGGCATTATAGATGAAGATTTTGGATGTTGTGGATGTAAAGGATTGATAGAGTTTTCATTAAATAAATTTATTATTAGCAAATAAAATCTATTTTTAATCTATGCCTTATTGTATAATATAATCAACGTTTTGTTACTCCCCATAACTTAGTGGCTCGACTGTGTGAGGTTCTTGAGCATTGACTAAGTGTAGTTTTATTTATTTGTTTGTAATTTCAGGAACAGCTGAGAAATCAGAGTTATAACTGAGACAAGACTGGGACATTTACTTGAGGACCCTTATGGACTAAATTAGTGTATATGGATATGGAACTAATGGACTTTGTAAGCTCTTTGATGTATTTATCAGCTCCTTTGTATCAAGTATCTTAATAAAGAGATATAAGAATGTACACAAAATAATTCTATACCTTAAATTAGGTTGTTTGTTTTGTTTGCTTGTTTTGTTTTGTTTATTTGATACGCTAAGATGTAAGAAATTGTGAGTCTTCCGGTTGTGTTCATGGTACTGTTGAAAAGCTCTTTGCAAAAATGGATGCACGGACTTTGTTTTGTGGCGTTTGGACCTATAGTGTGAAAGTTATTGAATTTGAAAGTTTTAATGAATCACAAAATTGAATTAAATTCTATTTTATTTTGGAAACACATAGATTTTACATTGCATGTCCAAATGCCACAAAACAAGGCTCTCGTGCTTGTTTGTGCATAAAGCTTTCTATTCATGCTAGTGGCGTTTGGACATATGATGTGAAGGTTATCAATTTTTTAATTAGAAAAGTGAATTGAATTATTTTTATTCTGAACAAAACATAATCCACAATGTGAAAGTTATGGATTTTTATAAAAATATATGAATTATCTTTTATTTTGGAATAAAACCCTCACATTGCATGTCCGAAACCCCAAATGCTACAAAACAAAGCCCTTACATTCCATTGTACATAAAGTTTTCTATTTGAAATTTTTATAAATTAAAAAACTACTTATACTTCTATTTGGTTGTGGCAACGATAAATGGTATACCAGTCTATATGTATACTTTAAACGAGGTTGTTTGTTTTGTTTATTTATTGAGATATAAGAAATCATGAGTCCTGTACCCACGTTCTTGGTGCCAATAGAAACGTCTCCGCCGGGAGGGTGCATGGACTTTGTTTTGTGGCATTTGGACTTATGGTATGAAAGTTATGGATTTTTTTATTTTTTTTTAAATTAAAAAAAATGAATTAAATTATCTTTATAAGCTATATCAAAACTTGGCCTTCAGTGCAAAGTCACTATGTTTTGGGAATTGTTCACATGCCAATAAAATTGAAGAGGTCATGAAAGAGCATACATCATTAAAGTATATATTTGAGAGTGATCTACAATTTGCATTCAATTAATTGAATTAGGTTCTAAAGCTTTGAATGAAACTTAAAAATTGAGAAACCAACATTTGTGTTTTACACGTTATATCTTAGTTTTTACTCTGTATTATCACTACTATATATCCAATGATATATTTTAAAAAGCAACCTAATATCAATCAACTTGCCAAATGAAGTAATATCTTAAAGTGGGACATCAAATAAACAGACTTTTCATTCTCATTTCAACATAATATATGTCAAAAATTGAGATAATAAATATTAACATAGTTATTATTATCTCAACAATTTTATTTTTTATCAACAATTTTTTTACAAAGTTGTGATTCAAGAAAAAACAAAACTTTTATATACTTTGAAATATTCCTCAATTTAGAACGGATGAAATTGCCAAGAATCTCCCCATTTTTTTTCTCAAAGTAGGATATCGCCTCATTTGGATAAATATAATCAAATTTAGATGAACAAGTGATTTTCATTTGAAATCTACATAGTTATTTATGCATGGAATTTATCAATAGAGTGAGTGAGTCATGATCCCCAACCAACCAACGTTTTTGTTTTCTTGGTTGGTGGAGTGACTTACGTTAAGAGCCTTGATGGCTGATTCAGCCCATTTAATCCTGTAATACTGTCATGGACACTAAATGTATGATGAATGACAACGAATTTTTGCATGTTGGGCAGAAGCGCAATTGTTCATCCTTGGAATTTCATGCAAAAAGGGAAGGCCGGGCACAATAGTTTGACCTCAAATGAGTACTTTTTGTTTTCTTAAAGTATACAAAATAGTGAAATTAGGTTGTCTCACACTAATTTCTTGACAATCTATACTATAGAAATATTCATTCTTCCATTACAATGATGCATTCAATATTTCAATCCAAAGCCATGGATATAGCATTGATTAGTGCACCAATTCAAGGCCCGGTTCAAACGTTGCATGCGTATCCATGTAAACATGCATTGAGTCACGAGGTAATTTACCTTGAGGTAAAGCAACCTAATTGTAAAGGCAACCTGATTTCACTACTTTGTGTAGATGATGTACACTATATCAAAAAGGATATTTCCATAGAGACTAGCCCGTCCGTACATGGTTAATCCCTAAAGGACCAAGGTGATTTTCCTATTAAAAACCACTCAAAGTTGTCATTTCTATTGCAAAGAGAAAAGAGCTCTAAAAATTATTTTTTCTTGCATATCTAACCGTAAGATCTTATACTTGACTAGTATGTGAATATGTGGAAGAAATTGCAGAAACTTTGACCATCTAGATTGCAAGATATATGCATTTAAAGTGAAGAAAACAAGTTTTTTTGCACCTTGCTTGACTAGATTTTTTGGCTTTGAGTCTTTTTAGTTCAAATCTTTTGCACTATAGACTTTGATTTTCTACTTCTTTATGTTAAGTATTTGAGTCAAGAATCTCCCAAAAAAATTTAGGATAAAATGCAGTTAATTTAGAATAAAAAGCACTCAATTTGGAACGGCCCACCCAAGGGCTGATTTTTTCTCTAATAGCAGAATATAACCAGTGATGTGTACATAAACAGTGACTAGTGAACATTTATAATTAGTGAGCCAGTGAACATGTATAAATACTTATATAGTGTGAAATGTCATTTAATTAGTATGGATTTCCTTAAAACCCCTATTCAATGTATTGTACAAGGAGGAGTGTGGCTGATCAGTTCTATCATCAAATCAGCAGGGGTTGCTGGTACGTAATGCTGTCGTTACTTGCAGTACCAACATTGCAATACAATATTTCAGGCGCTTAGGGCCGCTTTACACCAAGAAGCCGAGCCAATTTACTAGCCAATTTACTGTGTCAAAGGCCAAGAATCTTGAATTCTGATTGGACAAAAGGCTCAAATCAACCCCAACCCCTTTACACTAAGAGGCCAGGCCAATTTGGTGAATTGAATTTTTTTATTCAAAAAAGACATGATCTGACATGGCCTGAGCTTACTGAATTGGGTGCACCAAAAATGGGAGGCCAATTCTTGGCCTTGGGGTTAGTGTCAGATTTCAATTAAGAAAATTGTTTTAATAAAAATTGATTTTTTTCAACTAATCGATACCTTTGGATTTTGTGCAATCGGCCTCATGGGGATTTGGACCAGCCTCTAGGTGTAAAGTGGCCCTGAAAATTTCAGCCCTCTCTCTTTCTTTTGTAGGTTTTATTGAATCGGTCTAGCTTCTTGGCCTTAAAGGCCTCTAAATATGGGAAAATTGACCCCCACTATAATCTTATTCTAATGGGAAGTAGAGGCCAGACTCTAGCCCAAAAGGGGCTGAAATTTTGTGAAATTGGCTTGAAGGAGAATTGGCTTGAAGGAAAATTGGCCCGGCTTCTTGGTGTAAAGCGGCCCTTATTGGAAACAATCATCGATTTTGTCAAATTGGCGATTTGGCGGAAGTTTTTAATTTGACCGTGGCACTTTTTGTCAGAGCTAGACTCCACGTAAATTGATACCATTCTAGATTTTAGAGCATTTGTGCCCAGTTGAATGTGACAAGCTCGATCTAATTGGCAACATTCCGCAACAGTCATTTGGCATTTGGAATTAATTGAGAAGGAAAACATGAGCAATCTCAACTGAAGGTTCCTATTTGTTCTACTTCATTCGTACTTGTTGGTTGGTAGCCTGTATCAAATGTCACGAAGGCTTCAAGTTACTGTTGAGAAACCAGGCTTCTCTGGGCCAATGGCTTGATGACGCGTCATCAAGATTCTCCACCCAGACGACTACGATGCAATGTGTTTTTTTTCATTTTCCATGAAGTGGCAAAGTGGCGGTATTAAATGTTACGGTGGTGCTCCAAATTTAACATTCATCCATGTACTGGATAGAAAATGAGATACTACATATCTATAATTCTATTTTCATTCACAATGTGGCAATTTCATTCAAGATTTTTCTTGAACTTGAAGTTTTATGGCGATTTCATCCAAAATTGGACTAAAAATTTCCGGCTATAGCCTTGGTGCTAGGTCAAAAAATTTGGTGCAATTTTGCACCAAATCGCCGGAAAAAAACACACTGCTACGATGTGGTCCCTCTTCATAGGCTTGGTGTTATCGGTGTCTTGGTTAGACCGTAACTCATGTTGCTTCAACAGTTCACCCTGGCCTGCTCAAAAACTAGAACAGGTCCTACGGGAGGCTCTATTTGATCATGCCAGAACCGCTTGGCTCAAAGTCATGAACCTCTGTGAGCTTTACCCAGATAAGTTTGACACATTTCTCCGGAGGTTCGACAATGTTTCGCTGCAAACTGGTTTCAAACTTTCCGCCGGCTCTGCCTTCTAGTTCATTGTACTGTTTCCCTGCTTAAATGAAATTGTCCATGATTGAAAAAAAAAACAAGCGACAAAGGGTTCAGCCGCTTCGTACAGCTGCTAAGTTACAGGCGTTAGAAGAAATTTAATTCCTTTTTTGGGTGGGTGGGTGCTTCGTGCAGCTGCTAAGTTACAGGCTTTAGAAGAAATTTAATTCCTTTTTTGGGTGGGTGGGTGATGATTTTTTGTGAATAAAAGAACGTGAATTAAATTTGCTGGCAAATAGTGATATGATGGTTTATGTGTATGGGCAATTTCATTAAAATGGCGCTATTTTTTTTAAATGGCGTGAAAACAATTCAGAACGGTTGTTCTAAATCTAAACATGTCCTAGATGGTTCAGAACGGCCATTCTGAACTCTATACCTGGCCTAGATGGTGAAAATGGCACATTGCCAAAGTGGCACTTGGAGTACCGCCATTCTAATGAAATTGCCCATGTGTGCAATGGTGTGAAGTTTAGGCCAATCAAGGCTCTCGTGAACTTACATCTGTGCATGCATTCCAAGCAGTGCATCGAAGTCGATCTTGTGATTGTCAAATGAGGTGGTGATTGCATAGAATAAACATGCCATTTACCGTACATATCCAATCATCGCACAATGACTATTTCAATCACCAAACAAGAAATGCCAATCACCACGCAGTTATCACACACTATTTGTATGTCACCACATAGTCACCGTACACTGTGCGGTGAAGGGATGTAGGGGAGGCAACCCATTCTCAATTAGTTGAGGAATTACAGAATTTGGAATTCATTAATTCATAGCAACTTTGTTTTGATACCAAAATATCTGAAAACTCTAGGAAGGGTCCAAACACTATTGCTGCACACAAAAAAGTTTTCCACCGAAGAAACCGTCCTTTCACATGCTTGTAATTCTTGAAGTGATCGGAAATGGGTCGTTGATCGGGAATGGGTTGCCCCCCTTAAGCTTTTTTTGACAAGATTTTAGCCTTGTTACCTTTAAGTTGGAATTAAATTTGTAAGAAGAAACCTTTTTGCGCTCTACTTTTTGAATGCCAATCTTAACATAGAATTCAATAATCATGCCAAGTTTCAGAGCTTGCAAGTTTTTATAATATTGTGGAAAAGGATTTGAATTTTGTTTGTGCGGTGATTGACAAGTTTACTTTAGTAGGCCCAGACAAAGCTCATGATTCATTCATGCCCTGGGGAAAAGCTTTATTCTGTTTGTTTTGTTTTATTTTGTTTGTTACAGTGAGATCTATTGGACCGTGAGTCCCTCCGATTGCATTCTTGGTACCATCGGAAAGCTCTCTCTAAGAGGTTTGAGAGGAGGTGTGCACAGATTTTGCTTTGTGGCATTTGGACTTGTAGTGTGAAAGATAATGAATTTTGAAGTTTTATGAATTAAAAAAATTAGAAAAATATTTTTTATTCTATTTTCTTATTATTATATTGTGGTAACAACACAAAGCACACTTGTGGTTATGGAATGTACTTTCTAAATTCTTTGATATATTTGTCAACTCCTTTGTATTACAATAACATTAGAGAAAATCTAAAGCCTTTGGTCTTTGGAAGGTTGTTCCATAGTCTGCCAAGGATCCCAAAGTTTAGTTTAGATTTGGCTTAGGAATTTATTTTCTATAGCCACTCAGCTTCCATCGATCTGTCAAATAATTTTCAATGATTTAAAATCCAAGTACATGTATTTAATAATCAGGATTAAGGTATTCTAATTTAAGTTTACCTTGATTTTAAATAACTTAAACTTGGATGTACCTTGCGCACAAAATAAGTGTAGACTATATAAAATTCCAATTTGTTTTTGTGTTATGTTTACATTCCTAGTGGAGATGTTCAAGTTGGATTTTAGTCAATGGAAGTTGAATTCAAGTGTGACTTGGGTGATTTTGAGGTGCCAATTTGGAGTTTTGCTCTGGTTGATAGGTAGGTTAATAGTCGGTTGTAATTCAAGTGAACTTGGATGGCAAGGGGTGTGAATTTTGACTTTGAAGTGGGATTTGGAAAGGTGTCTTTCAAGTTGGATATTTAGGTGTTGAGTAAGGGTGATTCGGGACCCATTGTTGAGGAGTCCAGTGGTGTCCAGCCCAAATTGGCTGTGTTATTTTTTTGGATGTGTGTAGTGTTGTGGGAGAATTAGATTAGAGATTGAAGATTATAAAATGTGAAGTGCAGTTAGAGAAATAGGAATGTGAGAAAGTGTTAGTTTTGTGATGGAACAAGAATATTGTATAATAAGATTATTGAAACAATTTAGATGGTATATGATCAATTATTATTAATAATAATGTATAAGTTAAAAAGAAATTCAAGTATGTACGAGTCTTATTGTTGAATGTGTATAGAAAAATTGTGGTTGTCGTTGTAGTTCAATTGGTGAAAGGGTACATTTGGGAAAAGAAACCTATTAGCTAAACAATCCTACTTGATAGTCTCCCTTGGTTCGAACTTATTGTACTAAAAAGAATAGTCCTCGAGAGAGTGGAAATTCTTCTTCAACAATAAGATGTGGAAAACAAGCAAATGTACAAAATGTTCCAAATTCCATCTATCCTCAATTTTTTTTTTGATGGCATTGTGAAACATTTATTTCATGTACATTTGGTAAGATTGAAGATGAGAAGAGAAGCACTTTATACAAGTTGGGTAGTAGTAGTTAACACAATCCATGTAGGATATGTAAATTAGGCTTAATAGGAGCTCAACTGCCATTATAGAAAATTGCAGGCCTATGAAAGACCGCTCCAGAATGACCCAACCAATCTATTACTTGAAAGTAGGCATATTGCTACAATGAGTAGTCAGAGTGTGTGAATTTCAGGAAGGATGTCCAGACTCACTAATGTGATTGTAGTACAAATCTGATTTATTGGATAATTAGTCAAATTCAATCAAATTAACCAAACTGAAGTAGATTTTAATGCTAATTCTCAAAAAAATTAGAAACACTAGTGATTTTGAACTAGCTTTGTAAACTAAGTAGTTTAGTGAATTTGAAGTTGAGAAGGGAAGATATTTATACATGTGGGATAGTAATAGATACAACAATCCATGTGGGATATGTAAATTAGAACTAATAAGAGCACAACCACTCATAGTCAAGTAAAAAGCAGAAGTTGTGTTTAAAGTTGAATTTCAGACCTCATTTAGGCATAGTAGAATAATTTTTTTCAAAAATCTTTGAACTTGGAAAATGTGTAGAATCAATGTAGTTTTCATCTTCAAAATTCCATTTAAGTACCAGAGCCTCCAATAAAAAGTTATAGACAAAATTCTAAAAGGGTTTGGAAGCAAAATTTTCTTTGACATTTAAACATCCTTTTAGAATTTTGTCCATAACTTTTTATTGGAGGCTCTGGTACTTAAATGGAATTTTGAAGATGAAAACTACATTGATTCTACACATTTTCCAAGTTCAAAGATTTTTGAAAAAAATTATTCTACTATGCCTAAATGAGATCTAAAACTTGATTTTAATTTCAATTCTTGAATCTGAACAATAAATTATCTCTCTTCAAAATATCCCATATTCTTAAGATTTCACTATAGACAATTGATTTTTCTATGTAAACAACCTCTTCACCCTTCATTTTCACCAATTGCCAATGAATTATGACTATCACATTTTCATTAAAAAAGATCTTGATAGTAGATGTCAATGGACTAACTTCAACATTTGATTTTTTTCCTAAAACTTGTTTAGAATACAAGGTATGCAATAATCAGGGTTAAGGTGCACTACAATACCTAAACCCTGATTATTTAACTACTTGTACTTGGGTTTCAAACCACGGTCTTTGCAAGGAAGGGTGTTCAAAAAGCGAAGCGTTTTCATAGTACTCATTTTTTGAATTTTTTCTTTTGGGAGTACTTTAAAATTAGAAAAAGAAGTTTAAAAAAATGTGAAAAATATATTTAATGTATAGACCTTTAAGAAGAAGGTACCCCTAGGAAGGAAAAGCATAGGAAAATTCTCTAAGTTGAGGAGAAACTAGAAAAGTGTCAAATCCGTCGAAAGTAGAAACTTGCTCTGTAATTTCACATTTTAATTTGTAGAAAATAGGAAAATCAATTTTTAAAATACTAAAAACTTTCCATTTGGGAAGAGTTCAAAGTGATGAGATTTCACCAAAAAATTGATCTTAGAACCATCTTCATTGTTCAGAAACTGCGCGCAATAGGAGTGTTATTTGTACTCATGTAGAGGACACAAATTTATCTATTTTTAGATTTTCTTTGGTAGGAATATGCTTTCCTACTACGCAAATAGACCAAGAAAGTTTTAGCTCCAGATCATGAAATTTGGAGACTCCTAACGTAGTAAACACCCCTAAACCACACATTGTAACAAATTAACAAAAAAGATTCTTAAATATAAAATGTTTTTTTTTAATTTATAAAAAAATAAGGGATCTGATTACCATAAAGTTTGATATCTCTCGTAAAAATTTCAAGTTCATAAGGCTTGTGCCTCAAAAGTTATAGAGGATGACAAGAACGTCATTCTCATTGTGACGGCAAATAGAACCGGCCTTTCTTGCAATGACCCACCACTACAGTCATTGGACATCACGACTTCATGTGATCAACTATAGGGGAAAAAAAAATCATGAAGCAAAGTTAAATATAAGCTTGGGGTCCTTTCAGTTGCTCTAGAATAGCCCACTTGAGGCTTGCAATTTTCTGTAATGTCATACAAGATAAAATAAGACTTGCGTTCAAAAATGAAGTTCAAACCTGATTTTGGCATAATAGAACAATTTTTTAACTTCAAAAATTTTGAACTAAAAAAAGTTGGAGAATTAACTTGAATTCTATTTCCAAAAATTGGTTTGAGATTAAAAGCGTCCAACTAAAAGTTATGGACAAAATTCAGAGAGGGTGTTTGAAAATGTCCAAAAAATTTCCTTTCCAACTCTTCTTTGAAATTTAGCTATAATTTTTAATTGAAGTCTCCAAATTGTAAATAGATTTTTAGAAACAAAATATAACTTGATTCCCCACATAAATTTAGCACAAAATTGTTTGAAAAAAAGTTATTCTACTATACTTAAATGAGGTCTGAAATACAATTTTAAATACATTTCTTGCATTTTTGGCAAATTTCATTAAACTAGCAAAATTCCATGTGCCATTTTTTAGACCGTTAACATCTAGGATTGCTATAGATTTTAGACATCTAGAACTACTGTAGATTTCAAACTTCTAGAAAAGGTATAGATTTTAGACCGTGTAATTTGAAACATCTAGGAGTGTGATAGATTTTAGGTATCTAGGACGTAGATTTAAAGAATCTAAGACATATATAGATTTCACCTTTAGATTTAACAATTTAGATCGCACGGTCTGAATTGTTGAAAGTGCCAAAAGTAACGAAGTATAGCCACTTAATGAAATTCACCATATTTGACATAACTATGAGCGGTTGCGTTCCTATGAATTCTAATTTATATATCCCACTTGTATAAAGAGCTTCTCTTTTCATCTTTTAACTCACAAAGTTAGCTAAGTGGCTATTGAACTAGTTGCCTTCCGCAACTAGCTTCAATAGCCACTTATTTTAGCTTAATTGGACATAATTGGAGCAAATAAGTTTGAATTGCTAATTAAACACCTTACTCCCTGCTTTGTACCGTGATTATTATATCAATTACTTTTACAAAAGTCAAATAGTTTTTGTGAGAGTGAGCTCGTATAAAAATGCACTTTAGGCACTTTAGATATGTTCCCTAGTGGACTTTTAATAGCTTGGTTGTTCACTTTGGAGCATCCTTCTAGAGGCCACAAAATTTTTCTAATGATAAGAATGTACACATAATACCATAGGGTGCTCTGAAAGCAACCTTGCTCTAAAATGACAACTAACACAAAGTAAATTTTGCTTTCTTCAATGTCAATGTACCAATGATAGTAAATTTTTCAATAGGTGGTTGCTTTTAATGACCATTGTATATCAACTTCAAAAATTCATAACTAATTCTACATAGGTCCCAAAAAGATGAAATGATTGGATTAGATGTTAATTCCATTTTTCTTCCTCCAAAAAATTTATTGAAAAATGATTTCAAGGAGTTTAGCTTCCTCCAAAATGCAATCAATTCTCAAAATGGTGCTTTAAGAACAAAATAAGATAGGAGGCTCAAAAACCACTCAGGCAAAAGGATCCCCCTTTTAATTAGCTCTGAAATGGATATGAGGTGGTCCTTAAATTGACCTCTAAGTCATTGAATGGATCGA
Source organism: Neckera pumila (assembly GCA_963969595.1). Taxonomy (NCBI): domain Eukaryota; kingdom Viridiplantae; phylum Streptophyta; class Bryopsida; order Hypnales; family Neckeraceae; genus Neckera; species Neckera pumila. Next base: position 5,818,245 of record OZ018408.1, on the reverse strand, counting down.
GGAAAAAAATATTATTTATTTTAAGAGCCAATCATTCTTCTTGCTTTCCCCATGTCTCTGTACAAGTTGCAAATGAATGATTTATAGAAGACCTAAGGTCATAAATAAGTGCCTATAATACAACTCATTTGAGAATGAGTTGTTATCAAGCCTCCTACTATTATTTCATAATCCAAAGAAACATATAAAACATATGAAAAATAATAGTCTCTATTTAATACCCTTTTGTACATGTGTGGATTTAAAAAACAAACAATAGTGTCTTCCTTGAGAAAATTTATCAAAAGCACATTTTTCAAAACATAACTTTTCATTCTTGCATTGATTTGTTATTTTTCATAAATATCCATTATAATAAGAATACAATTCTGTAAATTTCTTCCTAAACATGATCAACATATACATCATTCAATCCACATAGAAGAATTTTAATTCAACCCCTAAAGTCCCAACTAAAGGCCTTATTTTCATCAAAAATCACTCAAAATTGCATTTTCTATTGTAAAGAGCAAAAAGTTAATTTTCTTTTTGCATATGCATTAGAAAAAAAAGTAGCCCTTCAAAAGGCTGCTCCAGGTTGACAAGCCAAGCTATTTCAAGCTTGGCTTGTCGATCTCAAAATGACCCCAGTTCAGCAGTCAGCTTAGCTAACTACTCACCGAAATAGTCAGCTTTTGTATTTTTTTTTTTTTATAAGTATTTTTTAAGATTAAAACAAATTAAGAAAATAAAATATGAATTTTTTATTTGCAAAATTGACTTCTTGCGCAATTGTCACTACAAAATCTGCTACGTGGATATAGGGGCAAAAAGCAATTTTCAGCCTCATTAAATCAAATTTTAGGGTCTTTTGAAGGCCTCCGTAGGATTGATTTTTTCTCTAATGGTAATTGTAGGATTTGTAGGATTTTGTAGTATAAAAAATTATGAAAAAAATTTCAAGAAATTTAGAACTTGTGGATCATAAAGTATCCTTTTTTCAAGTGTCTGAAGAAAATAAGTTTCTTTTGTACCTTGTGCAATTAGATTTTAAGACTTTGAATCTTTTTAACGTAAAATTTTTGCACAAAAAAGTTTGAGTTTTAGATTTTTCATATTGAAGAAATGAAATGAGAGTTGGGGGATGTAGTACAATTTTTCTAGAACAAACCAAGGCAATTCCAACTAGATTCGTTCGGGGGAAAACTCAAATTAGCTTAGTGTTTTAGTTAGCTAATGTCACTTTGTAGGTAAATTATGTCGTTAATCTTAATATATTAGGATATTTGGTATATTTCATACGCTATTTAGGAATAGGAAGGAATTCTCTCTCTAATTTCTGTCTAATTATGAATATAAATTTCTAACCACTAAGTCCATCCCGGTCTTATCTTAAAATAAAATGTGAATCTAAAAGTATAAACTAAGGGAACTTGCATCCACAAATTTCATACTTTGAATTCACTGAAATGTATTACAATTATACTTATTTGCAACCTGCATCTCACAATATATACATTTGAACTTTGAAAATTTGGTTTAACTGAGAACTCATCAATTGCTTGGCACAAATGTCATCTTGACATCTAAATCGCTTTAAGCGCGAATGTCTCAATTACTTAAAGTAAATGTAACACATATACCCTTTCTAGGAATTGGAACAATCAAGGACATTGCTTTAAGCAAATACATTAATATATAAATGCTTCAAGCAATTCTAAAATTTCCCTTGAGGGATACATAATATGCTTTGCAAAATTAATTAAAAGAATTTCAAATTCTTCCCTTTTTAAGGCTCTGGTCTTTATTTGACTATGTATCCTTCCATCTTTAGCTTTAAGCTTTCTCCATTTGCATCACCATATTATCTTGAATCTTTTTTTTATTTATTTTTTAATTGTAATACTAATTTTAAATTATGCTTATTAAATTCACACAACCACATACAATTTCTAATAAAAGAATTCAAATACACATTCAAGCATTCAATCATGTACACATGCCTTCAATTGGAATATAATTTATTAATCATATGGATAATCATTCAATATTTAGAATGTACATCAATTATTTGTAATTGTTCAATAATTTCTATTCATTAGAATTATAAAGTTTTAAAATAAAATCCAATCTCTGGATCACTCAATTCCAAATCAATCCCTGATTTACAAATAATTTTCAATCACTAAAATTATTAAGTCAATCACTAACTTAATATTTTTCTCTTCTTTACTACAAATCTTGCTTTAAGCATTGACACAAAAATTCTCTTAAAAGATGAAATATAATCAATAGACAAAATCCACTCAAAATATAACAAAATTCTCTTAAAGAGATTCTCCTTCATAAAAAATTGCCCAAGGCAATGTAACATCAAAATTCGACTTCATGCTTGAAGCAATAAACACTATCACTTAAGTGAACAACAAAAGATGACAATGATGAATCTATAAAATTAATACAACAACAACAAAACACGACCTCACATCACCAAAAACAAGAGAAATTAAAGAGAGGAAAAGAATGAGAGAAGAAAGACTATTTATCACCATCCATCCTCAAACACCCCTTCAAATCTCTTGGTAAAAACCCATCAAAATTCACAACCGCTCAAGCTAATAAGACTTTTCACACATTAGCTTCAAATATCACCACATTCACACTTTATTACTCAAAACTTTGAACATATAATCCACTTCACACTCAAAAAACAAAATTTAACTATAAAGTAAAATTGTCTTAATTACAGAGGAAAAGCTAAAGAATTAACAATGAATTGATTTTTATTCTTAAAATTATTACATAGAAATAGATATGAGATTGAAGGAGAAACTAAAGTGTTAATAGTTCTAAGATGGAGTTGACACTCACTTATTCCAAAAGTGAGATTGTGCTAGTAAGCAAATGTAACTATATAAATCTTTTTTTTAAATTGTGAAAACTAAGCTCAAAAATTAATTTTATAAGTTATTTTTTGAAGAAGATACTTTTTTTGTCCAATTAAAAAGACTCTCCATAATTATCTCATCACTAGTCCAAATTAAATAAGTCAAAGCTTTTTACGTATATAAAAGCATTTTCTAACAAAAACAAAGTTTAAAAAAACCTATTATGAATTTTTGAGATTTTTTTGGATTGCTAAGCAAACTATTCTTTGAGCTTGTTGTGGTATATTTGTTGCTCTCTAATACTTGAATTGAAATAAAATGTACATTCTTAGAATACTAATGATTTTCCTATCTCTTAAAAAAAATCCAAAAATTATGTCAAAAATTGAGATCATATTGCCTTGGTCCTTTAGGGTTTAAATGACTTACTCAAGCTTGTGCCTTGTATCTAGATCCATTGACCTCTGAGGATCTCATCATCAATTTCATTAAATTGTGTGAGTTTGCTACAAAAAATTTGCTAGCTCTAAAAATAACGGATGGTATAGATTTTTCATTTATCAAAGTGTAAACAAAAAAACCCCATGCCAATTTATTCTCTTCTTGTTTGCAAAAAATTTCCATATGGGCTACAAAAAGCGACCTCTATTGTGATGTGCCTCTACATATTCTTTAATGAAGGGAGAACAACTGAAAGGGCTTATTGTTCTCTGGAAAAAATGTTGCACCTTGACCATCATGTGAGTGGTGGACAATGACATTGCAAATCCTTGTCACATATCTAGTACAAAGTCCAAACATAAGAGTTGTGCCTTGAAGTTCCTAATTGTTGCCTCCTACTATTGCTGCATCAAAAACAGAGGGTTCTATCCTTGTCCATAGTTGCCCTTTTACAGTCTCCCATCTCTTTCTATGGTTGTACATTTCTTTGGCCATGGTTGCATTTATTTTAACTCATTTAGAAGTTAAGAATCATAAAAACTGAAAATTAAAACTATTATAGTATCCATTCTTAAATAAATAAATAAAATGGTCAAGTAGGAAAAACAAATATAAAATAATGCGTGGTCAATTCCTAAAGTTCCAAGGCCTTATTTCCATCAAAAAATCCTCAAAACTTGTATTTCTATTGGAATGAACATATAACTTAAATTTTCTTTTTTTTGTATATATAACCATAGGATCTTGCATTGGACTAGTATAATTGTGTATAGAAGAAATTTTAGGAACTTTGCCACTTACATGGCTGGCAGGATATTTGCATATGAAGTGATAAAAATGTTTTTTTTTGCACCTTGAATGTATGATTGGATTGAGGACTTTGAATCCTCTTTTTAAAATAATTTTTGCACTATAGTCTATAGATACTAAATTTAAAAAATATCATAAGGAAGAATGCAAATGAAAGTCTAGAAAAAAATCAAAAAGTAAATGGAAGATTGCAAGAAACACTTGTCATTTGTATACATTCTGCAATACTCCTAGTTTTTTTTTCAAAGTCTTTAAAATTAGAAGAAAAAAATTTAATTTTTTTTAAATACAGCCAATGTACACACCTTTAAGATGAAGGTAAGCATTGAAGGGAAAGCATAGAAACATTCTCTAAAGAGGAGAACTAAGAAAATGCCAAATTTCAAGAAAATAGATGTTTTAATTAGGAATACACAGGAATAAAAAAATAAAAAAATAAAAAATAGTCCATTTGTAAAAATTATATATAAATGGTCATTAACAAAAATAGTATTTTACATGTTTTCAAATGCAAATAGAAAGAAGCTCACTTTGTGGACTTCTACACAATATATAATTAATTATTTTTAGAAATCCTTTGAATAAAAGCTAAAAGTCTATTACAAGACCACGCCCGCTAATTTTCAGCTTTAAATTTGTTTATTTAGATTTTACTTTGTTCAAAAAGCCCAAAATTGGCAAGTGTTTGACAAAAATTGAGTATCTTGCCTATGAATTCTGAGTTATTTGGAGTGAGAACGCAAAAGTTATGACTGAAATTAAATCAGCTAGAGACATGTGACAAAAAATAGTACATGTGTTTTTTGCAATCATCCATTAGTATTTTATTGTATATATTGTGTATTTTATGGTGTATTTGTATTGTAATATGATCATTTGCACATTTACACTTTGAAATAAATTGACTTGCAATTTTTTTAACTTCATTTTCAAATGCCCTTTAAATGTGATAGTTGCATGCTAATTCCACACTAGGATACCTCTTCAACATGCCCTATATCAATGACGGGAATAAAAGGGGTCATTATAAGATATGAACACTTGCTATCAAATGCTCATAGAATCTAGTAATAGTAATGGGGCAAGTTTTTGTAATACTTTCAAACATGATTCAATTACAACAATGTTTACACTTTTATAATTGGAGATTTTTCCAAATTCATTAGGGAATGATGTATTAGGTAGTTTTCAAGGTTCTAAAAGCATGCATGGCGGGACATTGGGACCACTTAAGGGATAAATCCAAAACTTCAAAAAATTTGCCAACGCTTCACAAACACAATTAACTTAACTCAACTCCTAAAATACATTGCCCAATAAATTTTTCACTCTATTTGCAATCCATCAAGTTTGCAACATGAACATCTTTAGATTGACGTCCAAGTTTGTAACTGGAGAAACTATACGGACTCCTTTACAAGCAATCACCACCAATTCAAGCCTTTTTACGGGGAGTTTAAAATGCAAAATAGAAAAGAGGGCCAATTCTATAAAGAAGCCAATTCTATCATGGGATGATGGCAACGTCAAGGTACTACTCTTAATGCTAAGGAATGCACCATGTAGGGCAATATTTTTCGGTGATTCGGTGCAAATTTGCACCAAATTTTATGGCTTGGCACCACCCCTATAGAAAAAAATGGATCTAAAAAGGTGGAAAATCACCATAAAACTTCAAATAAAAAACAAATGTTGGATGAAATCGCCAGATTATGAATGGAAATTGTACTATGGATATGTGATATGTTCTAATATAATATTTTCTATCCAATATCCATACCTTAAGTTTGGCTGTTTGTTTGTTTTGTTTTGTTACGTTGAGATCTCCTGGACCATACGTCCCCCGGGAGCATGCTTGGTACCGTCGGAAAGCCCTTGGCAAGGAGGGGTGCACGGGCTTGGTTTTGTGGTGGAGGTTATTGAACTTCAAAGTATTTATGGATCAAAAAATTAGAAAATTAATTTTACTTTGATTCTGGCCGCATGCTTGGTACTGTTGGAAAGCTCTTGGCAAGGAGGAGTGGACGAGCTTTGTTTAAGCATACAATGCAAAAGTTATTGAATTTCAAAGTTTTTATTATGACTTTAATAATTAAAAAATTACTTTTGCTTCTATTTTGGTTGTGGCATCGACACAAGGCTACACTAGTGTGGATGAATGTTGAAATTTGGAGCACCACTATAACATTCAATATTGCCACTTTGCCACTTCATTAAAGATGAAAAACAACAACCTTGATGTAGGGTGCATTCTACAAAGGAGCAAGCAAGATGCGCGCATGGATGAGGGAGTCATGCATTCTCTAGTACATCAAGCTATGGAGGCTCCGCTTCAATACAAATGGTCAGGGAGTCGCGCCTTGGGCATCAACACCAGCAGCACCTTCCGCGGCATATTAAGCCCATATAACTCTGACATGTCCAGATCCGCCATTGCCATCCCGTTTGGCAACCCAAAATCAAATGCCTGCACCAACCGCGCAACCCCGATCTGCACAAACAGAAGGCCCAACGACATCCCAGGACATTGCCTGCGTCTCGCTCCAAACAGAATGAGCTTGAAGTGGTTCCCTTTCAAATCAATTTCCGGTTGGGATACAAATCTCTCTGGATCAAACTCCAGCGGTCGCTCCCACACGCTAGGGTCACGATGAATTGCATAAAAGTTCACTAATAGAGTAGTCTTTGCGGGAAACTCATATCCCCATATGGAAGTGGGCTCTATGGATTCATGGGGGACGCTCATTGGCCCGGGTGGGTAGAGACGGATAGCGGCACAAGGTATGGAATTCCGGAAAGACATGGATGTGAAAAGAATTCAATGCATGTAAAGGATGCCCAAGAGGGTGGTTCGCAATAACATAAATGGTTGCATAAATTATTAATAGGGTGCCCGTGAATGCCCGAGAGAATGATTCCCAAAGACATGTTTGTGAAACGAGTAAAATTTATCCCGAGAACGTCCGTTTAAGAGAATGGATCCCAAGAATAACCGTTTAAGAGTTGCTTTTAAGTTGTACACTAGTTGTTTCTTAGTTGTTTTTTAGTTGTTTCCTAATTGCTTCTAAGCCGGATTGACGGGACGTTGCGTCCCAAGGCAAATTACATCCAAAAATTAGACGTGCGGATGTCCGGACGCAGCAAACGTAGCGGGCGTTTGGGTAAAATGGCGGACGGTAGGAATTTTGGCGGACAAGAGGAACTTTCGCGGACAGAAGGGCGGATAGTCAAAATTTTGGCCAATGGAAGGGCAAATGATTGGAACTTTGGCAAACGAGAGGGCGGACGGTCGTAATTTTGGCGGACATGGTGGCGGATGGTTGGAATTTTGGCGGACATGGTGGCGGATGGTTGGAATTTTGGCGGACTGAAGGGCAGACGGTCGGAACTTTGGTAGACAAAAGGGCGGACATCTGACAATCGTGTTTTTGGCAAACGGGACGTCGAACGACTAGGCGGATGGCCCAAGTCCTAGCGGACGGCTAGTCAAACGGGTGGTTTATATAGAGATGAATAGCGCAAAATTTCAAGATTTTGGTGAAGGTCTACACTAAGGGGATTGGTAAGTTTCTCATATGATTCTAGTTTTAAATATGATCTGCATTTGTTTTGCTTATAGATATGACTCTGTTTAATTATGGTTAGATAATTTTTTCCTATATTTGGAGCAAGCAATTTTAACTAAAGAAACAAGGTGTGAAAAAAATCAAAACTTTCACACCAATCGAAGTGTCAAAAATATTGCACCAACCGAAGAGTCAAACCAAAACATACAGGATGTGAAAAAGAATGAAAATTTCAAACCACCCCCAAGTGTCTACCCGGTCTGTTATAAAAATAAGGATGTAGAAGTAGAAATAAAAATTCACCTAAACCAGAAGACACCTACCAAAAAAAATAGGGTGCAAAAAATATAATAACGCTTAGTCAAAGAAAATGTAGTAGTTGTACATGTTATCAAGATTAATAATCTTTGAAATAACGTTCAAACCAACCCAAGTGGCAATCCCCAAAACCTTAGGATGTGAAAAAGAATGAAGAATTTGGAATTCAATGATGCACTCTTCCCAAAATGAAATTGAGTGTGAAAAGTAATCAAAACTTCTACACCAACCCAAGTGTCAAATCTTAATATATAGGATGTGAATAAAAATGAAAAATTTCTAACCAACCCAAGTGTCTAACACCCGAATCCTAGGTTTACTTAAAGAAAAGGGTGTACAAGAAGAAAAATAAATCAAACCTACACCAAAGAGACGTAGCCCAAAAAATGGGATGTCAATAAATATGGAATTTAGAAAATTCATATTAACTGAAGTGTTTTATTCCAAAAAATAGGGTGTGAAAGAAATCAAAACTTTATCCCTAATCCAAGTGTCCAGCCCCCCCAACAAAAGAGATGTTTTAAAAAAAAAAATACTTGAATCAAAGAGTGCTATACCTCAAAAAATAGAATGTGAAAAATAATGAAAACATCAACACCAACCCAAGTGTCAAACCAAAATATACATGATGTGAAAAAGAATGAAAAATTCCAAACCAAACGGTGGTGTCTAACTTGCACTACTAGAAAATTGGTGACCAAACCGACAAAAAACTAACAAAAAACAGCTCTAGTTTGTAACACTTTTGAGTAGCTTCGGTCAAGTTGATTTGAACAATACTCAACAAAAAACTGTTTAATTTTTGTCGGTGTGGACAATATCTAACAAGGAAATGTTGAGTATTTAACAAAAAAGTGCTGAATTTTTGTTGACATGGACAATATCTAACAAAATAACGTTCATAACTTAAATAAAAACTGCTAAATTTTTATCATTTACTGCTTATACACATGACCGTTTAATGCCAACCGCTCATCCTCATCCCATCAGCAGCCCTCAACAAATGAATGAAGCATTAACTCCAAAGATAAATCCAGGTTTACAATATCTCGCACAGTTATGATCTTGATATCAAACAAAATAGAGCATCCAGGTAAGGTAGAGACACAATGATAATTTGTCACTAAAAACAGCCCCCAAAATGACAACATTTTTAGTTGAATAGCCAATTTCCTTGATTCCTAACTAGTTGTTAAGTCTTCTATAGAAAGTACGTTTTATATAACAAAATAGCTCTTCAAGAAGAGACCAATCACAATACATAGCTCCTCAACAAGAGATGATACAAACACAGGAACTGGCTTCAAAAGAAAATGTGTTGTTATGGCTGCGTACGTTGGCTTGTTTATGCTGTTCATTCTTGGGCAATAGTATATATCAGGGTAACCCTGTCTAAGAACACCATTTAATCAATCCAAGAGCAGAATGTGGACATGTCTAAATTTTTTCAAAAACCTGATAGTATATTTGTCACAACCATAGCTATTTACGGAAATCACAGACCGCATTCACATTTAAGCATACCACTGATGATTCAGGTAAGATTCTTAGGGATTCACGAGAGACGTGATAAACCTATTGGAAACTAGAGCAATAAAATGAGAATAAAAAATACTGGAAAAATTATCTAAAAAAATATAGGGCCTCCAAGTAAGGTAAAGTCAAGACAGTGAGGGCATTTGGTAATCTGTCACTAAAGACAACCCAAGAAATGACAACACTCTTAGTTTTGTTCAATTGATAGAAGCCTATTAAAATCTGCAACCATTCTCACTCCACTCATAGGATTCGAGAGTAACTTGCATGATCATCTGAAAGAGATGCATGGTAGAAAGAATGATTTCAAGCTAGCCGCCATTGGCTGCAACGTCTACCATGGCTTGCAAGACACATATGGTTTGGTCTAGCATTGACTTGGTAGCCGTAATGTAGTCGCTTACAGGTAAGTCAATCCTTGAGAAGTGAGCCTGCCCATTCAATACCCAGCAAATACATTTGGTAAAAAATAGAAGACCTAAAGATTGCATGCTCATAATAAGCTTACATTGAGCACATTATTAAAACTACAAGGGCTAGATTAAATTTGGACTCAGCATGTACCTGTAGAAGCAGGCTGGTTTTCAAGTGTGGATCGTCAAAGGCACGCATGTTGACAGGCCAACGTACTTCTTTGACTAAACCCTCATTGAAAATTTCCTGAACATTTGTGCTTCAAAACGTTAGTAACTATGAGCAGATTGACAATCTGCAATGCGAAATGACTAGCTAAGTGACTTCAAAGAGATATAGCATCATGACAAGTTCAAATTCAACAAAGATAAATTTAGTGAGAACCAGGGGCAAAATCATTGTGCCAAACTTGTAACTCATCAAACTCTGTGGCCCCACTTAGAATATGAAGAAGAGCCTACCAAGTCATAAATAGACATTTTGTCTTAAAAGTATACTATAAACCCAAATACCGCTTTTCAAATACGGACAGGTTTACCCCATGCGTGCAGCAACTATTGATATCAATTAAAGTTCAAATCAGTGAGCCTTATCGATTAGATTGAAAATGCTAGGAAACAAATCTTTCAGCAATAGAAGACCAAAATCACATAGCAGAGAGACTCAATGACTTCAAACCATTTATGAAATATTGGCAACACAAGCCATCCTTCAAGACAACCCTTACCTCAAGAGAGGTTTCTGCCAAACTTATTGGGTTTTTTTTTGGAATTTGATATGCATGATGAAATTGGAAGGGAATGGATTGATGGAGGGATAATTTTGTTGACCTCAATAAAACATTTGAACCTATGAAGTCCCGAGGCAACTATTCTGCCCAAAATGACATGAAACTGCCATTTTTTATGCATTTACTGAAGAATGCAGAGAAATTAAACTTTCAACTTTTACCGGATTTGATGTGATATTTTAGTTGGAGTCTTTTGTGGGGGTTTTCAGTTTTTGTCTCATTGGGGTCTATCAACTAGGATTCTCTCTAGGGTTTCCTCTCACTAGAGTATTGTTGGGGTGTTCTTCTCATTGGAATTTATTTGGGATGTTCTAATAGAGTATTTGTCTAAACAAAAAAAATCACAATACTATATTTTAAGAGCCTTGGAGATGTAAATAAGGAGATGGCTTTTATAAATGGCGTGTTGCTTTGGATCATGCTAATGGTACGTATATCTAATTAGAAAACTCAAGGTTCAAAGCTTTGTCATATGGCTTTTTGCCAGTAAAATTTTGGAGAAGAAAATGACAAAGAAAGAATTGGAAAGCAATGAAATGACAACCTCAACGTGATTACCAACACATTCATAACATAGCAACTCGCTTTAGTTACAATAACTCCAAATCCATAACTTCTAGTGGAGCAAGTAGGAGAATTCTCAAATAATGGAATTCCACTTCAAAATTTACGCGAGCTTTGGTATACAATACATCAACAAGTTAGAGTATTCCCACTAACATCACCGCTAGAATTTGGTTGGAATGGTCTATAAAATTAGTACCAAACAATTAGAATCCAACGAAGAATTTTGATAAAATAGCGGTATTATGAGTGCCATTTTGATTGTGTGCCATTTTGACCATCAAGGACATATATAGATTTCAGAACAGTCATTCTAAACCATCTAGGACAAGTATAGATTTCAAAATGGTCGTTCTGAACCATCTAGGACATGTATAGATTCCAGAACGGTCGTTTTGCACTGTAAAAGTGCCAAAGTTCCAGAGTGGCGCCATTTTAATGAAATTTTCTATACTAAAAAAACAAGTAGAATGAGGACTAAACAAAGTTAGAAAGGGCCCAATGTCCTTCAAAATAAGCTTGAACAAACAATACTAAACAAAATGATTAAAATGGCTCTTAAAACACTGGTTTGACAAAGTTGGACAAATTGACCAAAATCCACTATAATGGGCCCAAGTGGCTAGATAATATAAAGAAATGAATGGCTAGGGGAGAGAAAGAGTGGCCTTCTATACATTTTTCAAAGGCCTTCCCTTCTATTTTATCCCCATAAATTTTCTAGAATGTACATGTGAAATTGGAAAAAAAATGGTATAATAATAATATAATAAATGCACCATGACAATAAAAACACACTTATTGATTATTGCATTTGCTTGGAACATAACTTCATAATTATGAAATAAAAGAATAATGAATATTAATAAAATTTCACTCAATTATATAAACATATCGTGATCCTAGTGTTCTAGTTGCACACATAAATAAAGATGAAATCATGTATTCACTATCGTCCACTCTTGTCTTCATTTGTCAAGAAGACACTCTTAGTGTATCACTTGCATGGGATTAATCAACAACAAAAAAAGAAAGAAGTTTATATTTAATGGATGAATGTATGCATATTTTGATGGATGAATGGAATATGCTCTAAGTGAAGCAAAATTAGAGCTTTTCATCCAAAATTTGAGCTTTTCATCCATATTTGTAGACAAAAAGAGCTTCTTGACTATAATGAAGACCGCTTTCTTTACTATCCAACAAAATAGGGGTCGTTGCAAGAAACACTTGTCCTTTTTGGTGTCCCCTTGGCCTTGGACACATACATTTTCACTCATAACTTTTAATTTGTATATCCTTTTCTCATAAAATTTGAGATGAAGGTACATATGGTAGTTTCAAACATTGTGTAATTTTTTCCAATTTTTTCCAATTAATTTACTATTATTAAATTGCCCCCAATTGGATGTCTACTTTGGCCATTTTGGAGGTTTTTAGTACTATTTTCGGCTCAAATTGCAAATTTGAAGGTGAAAATTGAAATGCAAGGAGTTCTACTAAAATTACACAAGCCTACAAAGAAAATTTTCAAAAATAATAAAGTGTCCACCTTCTACATATACTCAAAGTGTACAACCTTTGCGCATGTGCGGAGAACACAATTTTTTTTCCCCCAAAAGTGAAAATGGTTGAGGAGAAGAAACTCCAAGTTAGAAAAAATAGCCTTTTTTTATTTTCTTTATTTTTTTTACTATTTTATAAAAATAAAATCCTATACTACGTATTTTCTTACATTTTCCATCATTCCTAGAATGTGCATAACTTTTAGAGATAAATTTTTTTAGGTCTGTATTATCACATTCATACTATTTTGAGTGCTTTACAAATTATCCATATTTTATTTTATTTTTTAAAATTTTATTCCAAAAGTCACAATATTCCAGTATTAAGGCCGTTTTGAGCCAAAACTGGCAGGTGTTTCTTGCAACTACCCATAGAAAACAGTCCTATCTCCATTGCGTCTTTAAGGTTCTTCTAGTGATAAATGGAGTATTTTTTTCAAAGATAGTATAGCAATTAGAGATTTTATCCATTGCAACAGCATTGCCAAATCTTTCTACAAAAAAATTTCAATTGTTTTGTTTATAAAAAATTCCTTGAGCAAGGGTCAATTTCCGTGTTGGGCACAAGTGTTTTTGTAATCCAAGGATCATCTTGATTTGAATACTATTATTCCAACCCCAAATCACCTGAGTTTGTTTCAAATTTATCATATTATCATTGATACATTAAGTATTGCAGTTGTAGCATTCACTTGAGTACTATGGTTGTTAACCAACCTTGGAGGTTTCAATTTTTTAAACTTGACCTCGTACCATTACCATGAGTACAATTCAAGATGTCGTAGGAGTGTCATTAACATAGTTGAAGAACTTGAAATTTGCTAGTAGTTATAGTAGAGGTTATGAATTTAATTATTGCAATTTCATGAATTCCAATTAGGGTGGAGAATTCCAAGAAGTAAATTTATTTCATTTAACATTTGAGATTCTAAAAATGTATAAGATCATGAAGTTCATTCCTTGTTGTAGTGTTGTGTTAGATTCTTAAGCTATAAATATAGCAACCAAAATTTTATTCATGTATTAGCTTAAGAGCCAACATACATGACTTAGAAATATCCATCAAGCATTCAGCAACTGGGCATCTTGCCTGATACCATTGGACATAAGTTAGGGTGCTCTAAAAGCAACCGAAGTCACTAATACAAAGGTATATTTTGATTTCTTCAATGTACCGATAGTGTAAATTTAAAGAAGTGGTCACTTCTAGTGTCCACTACGTTTTCAACTTCAAAAATTCGTAACTAATTCCACAAAGGTCCAAAAAATTTGAAATGACTTGGGTTAGATGCCAATTCCATTTTTCTTCCTAAAGGCCATATTCATTATATTGAGACTTTTTGCAGTCTCATTTTTATCTTTGACTCAAAGATAAAACGTTATAACTATTCAATTTTAAGACTATCTGGTAAGTTGAGACTATAATATATTAATATATATAAAAACCTTTGATCACCCAAAGGTTGTAGTCTCATCTTATCATCAACTCAACAATAAATCACTATAACAAGTTTAGGGTTGAAGTCTCAAAATGTGCAGATTGTCTCATTTTAACGAATAAGGCTATGAAAATTTCTAGATTATTATCTCAAGGAATTTAGCTTTCCTCCAATGCAATCGGCTCTTAAAAAATTGCTTCACTTAGAGCATAATTAGTACCTTACCAATTTGATAAACATTTCCAAAAGCTAACACTCATAGCAATTATTTCATTGATGTTCACAAGGTGACAAGGCATTCCTAATTTTATTGATACCTTTAATTCTTTGCTCTAGTCCAATCTGAAAACAAGCTCAATGGTCTATATTTTGAATGAGGCTATTTGTTTATTTTGTTTGTTTGCTTTGTTTGATACGGTTAGATCTCCAAAATTTGTCATGTTTTGGTAGTATTAGAAAGCTCTGTACAAGGAGGGGTGCACAAGCTTTGTTTTGTGGCGTTGGACCTATGGTGTGAAAGTGATTAGAATTAGAAAACTAGAAAATTACTTTTACTTTTATTTTGATTGTGCCAATGGTGCAGAGCACACTAAGGTAGTCAACTGTAAAACCAACCCTCCTCTTCAAACCAATCCTATAAATTGCTATTGAATGGATTGGAGGTGGTCCTTAACCCCTAAAGTTTCATGACTATGTAATCACCAAAAACGCTCAAAAACTGCCATTTCTATTACAACTACCAAATTTTTGGAAAAAAAACAATTTTTGACACATTTAACCGTAGGATCTTGTAGTATGATATTTTGAAAACATGAGGTAAGAATTTCAGAAAATTCGACCGTGTGGATCATAAGATATAAGCATTCAAAGTCTTGAAAACCATTTTTTCAATCCTGCGAAAAACCGGGCAGCTGCACTTTGCAAGCTCACTTTTCAATGAAAAAATGCTGATAAAGGTGGTGCTTCTTTGAATTCAATTTCCTAAACAAGTTGTATATATGCATGAAAAATTTCACATCATTTGGAATTGTACAACATATAGGAAAAAAATAATAAGTAGAAAGAAGTAGAAAATGACTCAAAATACTAAATTGTTAAAAATTTAATCATGGAATTTAAAAATGCCAATCCCAACGGTTGTAATGTTGTAATAATCAATCTACATCCTAAGATTTTATTTTTTTCCCAAAATATTGAAAATTGAGTTAAATAATCGACTTTAAAGTTTTTTTTAGAGTAGAGAATCCATAACTGCCCGCAAACCAAAAACTCTCATAACTTTTGACTCATTGATTGAAATGGAGTGACTCAAAGCTTTTTAAGTATATATAAATGTAGAGAACCAATTTCAAAAAAAAAAATCCGGAAAAAATGATTTTTTTTGATATGCCCAAACTGCCCGGTTACGAAAAAAAGTAACATATTAGGTCACAACTTTTGACTCGTATTTCAAAATGTCATGAAACTTGGTACACATGAAGATATTCCTTGCCCCCACCTTCTATTAAAATTTCAGCCTCAAATATGGATATCTCTAGTCACACGTACCTGCCCAAAATTTCTATACGGCCAAAAAACGCATGTTGGTCCTTTAGGGGTTAAATGGACTATTTACGACATTGATTTGAAACCAAAAGAAAATATTCTTTATTACAAGAGCCAATCATTGGCCTTGATTTTCCTCAAATCACTTCAAGATTGCAAGTGGATGAACTTTGGAAGACACAAATAGGTGCCTACAACAAGAAATTTTTGAAAATTCATAAGTTTTTCAAAAATGCTTCAAAAAATATGAAACCACTTTTGTCACGTTCTTTATCCATTTTTCTTTCTTTGAAAAATGATCTAAAAATATTTCTGCTCACCTAAACCTATGAAAAAGGCAGACCAGCCCTTAAATGGTTGCTTTTAGAGCATCCTATCTTATTAACCTTTGAAAATGAATATCATTATCCCTCTAGAATCTCCCAAATCCACATCAAGAAAGTACCCCCCCATTGAAACAGTATTGCTTCAATGGATTCACAGTATAGTATTGAAACTTTACTGTTACAGTTCTAACGCAGTATTGCAACAATATTGTTTCAATGGGAAAACATTTTTAATATTGTTGCAGTACTGCGTCAATATTGTAACAATAAAGTTTCAATATTCTATTGTGAACCCTATAAAACAATATTACAACAGCACTGACACAGTGGGGGTTAGTTCCCAATGCAACCCACACCAAAGAGGTTGTTGGTCAATTCATGAGTCTCCTTGGCAGGCCGTCCACAAACCAAAGGTCTTAGCCGACCACTTCCGTCGTGATGAATCAGTCTAAGAGCATCCCCACCAATCTGTTCTTTATCCCTAAACTTGAAGTCTCAAAGCAATCAACCTTGACTTTATACAGATGAGACTTTGCGAGTTCTCTAAATGAGCCTCCGGATAGAAAATTCAGTGAGAGTTTTACAGAATTTTGTATATTTACGGATACAGGATTCAGAAAAAGGTTGGTGCGATGAAATTTCTGTATCCCTGTCTACATCTGAGGTCCTCTTCCCTAAACTTTTAGGGAAACGGAACTCCCGGTGGGAATGCTCTAATCCCCCATGAATCAATAAATAAGCTGAAATCCTGTAAGAGTCTCTGCATGCAAATGAACAGTGCGTTTTCTCAACGCAAGACAAGCAACATGTGCTCCGGAATGGGCTACGCACGGCAAATCTCCGTAGATGTCCTTTTACTGGTATTCTGACACAGCACTGCACTGCACCACACCCAAATGAGAACTTCCACTTTTTAATTTAAAATATTTTATTTTCTATGGTTGTTGTTGAATGGAGTTCCACTTCCTCCATCTGTCAACAATAGCTTGTTACATTCTATTGAAGCTTCACCGCCGCAACTCGCACGCCACCAGTAGTCAAAGGCTCAATCTTTGGCCACCGCCCATGCTGGGGTGCTTAACCCCAAAATGCCAAAGGCACCCAAAGGCACCCAAATCTGGTGTTTGCAAAACTTTGAAGTTAAATAAAACCTAATGAAGTTGCTATTTACATTTTTAGAAAGATCTTCTTGAAGTCTAATTTTAGCATCAAAAATTCGATCTTGAAATTAACCCCTAAAGGACCAAGGCATTTTTTTTTTGCCAAAGAACACTCAAAACTGCCATTTCTATAGCAAAGAATAAAAAAAAAATTGAAAATTGTTTTTTTTTTTCACATCTAACCGTAGGATCTTACACCTAACTACTGTAGTATGAGAGTGTGTGAAAAAAAATTCAGAATTTTTGACCGCACAGATTGCAAGATATTTGCGTTTAAAGTGAAAAAAATAAGTTTTTCAGCACATTGCGGGACTAGATTTTTTGACTTTGAACATTTTTTAACTTAAAATTTTTGTACTACAAAGTTTTGAGCTAAATCTCTATAGTGAAGAATTGAGTTGAAAGTCTAGGAAAAAGAAAGAAATTCAAAAAAACTTAATTATCATTCTTAAAAAAATTGTTAAGTAGAAGAAGGTACAAGATAGAAGGAAAATCTAAAATATTCATAAATTTTAGATGGAAGTAAAATACACTAATCCCAATGGTGAGATTGTTCTAGCAAGTAAACTAAACCATGCATATCAAAAAAATTTGAAAAATTTGAAAAATTGCATTCAGAAATGAATCCTACAAGTTATTTTTTTCAAGAAGATGCTCTATCTGCTGAAAAAACAAGAATGTCCATAACTTTCTCATAACAAATCCAAATGAAATGAATCAAAGCTTTCCAAATAGACAAAAATATAATCTCTGAGAAAATAAAGATTAAAATTTATGTCCATTTTTTTGGGCTGCCCGGATTGCCCCCCGTCCCCTATTTTGAGTTTATTTAGTCATAACTATTGCTTCCGGGTACCAATTGTGAAAAAAATTATATTACCACAAAGCTTATCAGTTTTTCTATCTCCAAATTTTTTTTCAAAAAATCACGACAAAATTTCAGCCCGTAGGTACCTGCCCCAAAACCCATTTGTCCCCTGTAGGGACAATGGTCCTTTAGGGGTTAAATGATAGTGATTTTTCTATTCAAGTTTTTGTACAACGGTACCCATTGCAATCTTAGCTTCCCATAGTGCTGAGAGCTCTTGGAAATGAGCCTCAAATACACTAGATCTTGGAGAAAAAATCACATTCAAAATTCATTTAAAAAATTGTAGAGTATATTTTAAAAAGCCATAAATTGATCGGGATTATACAAGTTAGGCCCTTTAATTTCATGTTTTTTTGGTCACCAACTTTCTAGATTTGACTTGTGTAAAGAAGATTGAAAGATTTTTGTAGTTTTAGCACCCTCATGGTCAAACATTATAATCTTTCACTCCATAAGCAATATTGTTGTGTTTTCTTTTCGTATAAATCTCTAACATGTCTAGTTTGAATTTGTACTGTTACAATTCAAAACTTCATACAACTTGTCAAAATGTTGGCATTTTGTTCAATTTAGAGCAAATTCCAGGAAGCCCAAAACAGGCCTTGGGCATTTAGGGGTTAAGGTAACTACAACCTTGAATTGCACAGTTAAGCAATTCAGCATGATTCAACAAGGTTTTTACTATTATATTGAAAAAAATTATGCTGTTCCATTGGTAGTCAAAACGGGATTTTAGATTCTCTTAGAATGCATTTTTTGGATACCGTGTCAATAAACTACAAATTTTCAAAGTGCTGAGAATAGGTCTATCCAAAAGCAATCATAGAGTCAAATGAATAATGGGAGTACATTTTAGACAAGAATACCCATTGTGCAATTTTACGTGTAGTTACCTTACTAATAAGGTTGGAGGTTCATAAAGTGACCATTTAAGAGCTGGAAATTCAAATTTGGAGAGTTGTTAACCTCTGAATGCCACTGCAAATGTTTATTGTCCGATGGATGGCAAAGAATCTTTGTATATAAGACGGAAGTATAGATGCTCATCTTTGGAGTTTTGTGTGAAAAAGGGACTAGGGGAGGTCTTCCATTGTACTTTCACTTCCAATGAAGTGGTTTTGGATTTTTTGAGCCAATGATTCATACAATTTCCAAAGGAATGATTTCATGGTCACGAGCCTGTCTTTTAAAGGTGAAACTATTTGGGATATTTTGCAGGAAAGAATACAATCATTTGGTTGCATCTGAAAGATGATTTCTTGTGAGCAAAGAAGTTTTCTAGATATTTTGTCTTGATATTTATGTTTATGTGACTAGTGAAACTTATTCATGAATTTGTAGAATAAAAAAAACTATCTCATAATCTCACCATTGTTTTCAAAGGTCATATTAGGTGCAACATTGCCTCTATAGCATTACACATGTATGTTGCATAGGGTATGAAAGTAAGAACCTTAATATAATCCATTCAACCCCACAAGAGTACTGAAAAAAAAAATTAATGTATATATATATATAAATAAATGCAAATAAATAAATAATATATTTGTAGATAAATAAATGCTCCTTTCGTCCTGAAATGATTGTCCAATTTGTCCCATGACAAACTTTTTTTAAGATTAAGGCAAACTTTGAGAATTTGGTAAATAATGAATGCAAATATGTAGATTAATTCTTGATTTGCTCAGCAGTTTGGAAAAATGGCAATATCAAGTTTAAAGCATGAATTACTTACAGTGGGAAAGTTGAGGCTGCAAGTTCACATGATAAATCACCTACTAACTTACAATTTTCCACCGAAAATGAGTATTGAGCATAGCAACACATTGTTTTCCATCTTGTCTTTATGCCACGTGAAGATTTTGTGAAGATGGTATAAGGTTAGATTTTTCTTGAGCAACTTGTGAGTAGCTTGTGTAACTAAAATTGACGATTTCATAAATTGTGTATTTGTCTAACTGAAACTCTTATTGTGACATATTAACAATTTCATGAATTGCATCTTCATAGAACTAAATTTGAAATAGTGGACAATCATTTCTGAACATCTATTTTTGAAAAGATGGACAATCATTTCAGGATGGATGGATAAATAAATAATATACCCATTTTTGGTTCTAACACAATCATCATTTGGATTAATTTTTATATGGAAAAGGATGTTTACAAGTTTTTACTTCTAAATATAATAGAAAATAGAAAAATATTCAAATTGTAGAAAAGCAATCATTTTTTACTCTATCACATAATTATATATATAAATACATTATACATGATTTTTATACATGATCTTTTTGGATTCAATCACATTATTATTAATAAAAAATAAGAACCCTTTTTAACAATTGAAAAAACAGACATGTTCACTTTTGAACTTCAATTGGAACTATAATTAAGAGTTTTTTATGTTTTGATAAATAAAGCAGTACTAGGCTCAACATGATTTGAAATACCAGTCAAAAAGGATAATTCATACATTAGCATTAAAAAATGATAACAAAAAAATGAAGTTACATTGCAGATTTTAGCGGGTCTGACACCTCTTGTGGTACATTTGACTGATTTGAATGTGATTTGATCCAAAGACAAATGTGAGAATTGGGGAGAGCAATTGATTTTTTTTAGTTTTGAAATAGTATAAAAAGTTGAATATGTTTTGAATTTCTATAATATGCTACTTAATTGAATCCAACTTAGAACCAAAAGTATATCCATAACGGTCATCTTATTCACCTAAAGCAGTTACAAAATTTTCTAATGTGGCCACAATATGAAGGCCTAAGAAAGTTTCTTCATATAATGAATTTACATTAAGAAGGTGGAAGTTCCAATTGCAATAACTAATATGATGTATTTAACTACTTCTGGACTATTCAATGTATTATGGACTAAGCATCTCTATCCAAAACATCGGGAGATCTCCTAATGTTTGTATAGATTGGGAGATCTCCCAATGTTTGTATAGATCTCCTGATGTTTGAATTGATTCCCTGATAAAAATTTAGATCACCCGATGTTTTGAATAGGTCACCCGATGCCCAAACGAGAGATCTCCTGATGATCATTATGAGTTTTGGACTTTCAAAAGTCCAGAAGTAGTTAAATATGGCATTAATCACTCCATCACAAATTCACAATCATCCAAGACATTGATTGTTGCCACTAACTCAATTTAAATGTAGGTTTGGTCTAAATCTCATTTATTGATTTTTTTTTGTCATAGGTTGATGCAACACTTTGAATTGGACTTGAAACTATAGGAGGGCCCTTTCGGTCCCCTAGGGCATTTAGGAGTTAACCTTGGAACAACAGATTAGTCATTGTAGAAATCATCGTTTTTGATAATCTAAAATCATTTGCTTAAAAAAATAAAATCCAAGAGTGTTTGTTGAAGGTCAAACTCCTGTGCAAGACGACCTGGTTTTACACAAAATTCCAAAGATGAACATTTGTCCTACTTACTATAAATAGAAGGATTATTTGTCTTTCATCATATCACTTTCAATTGGTGGTGTCACTTTAGAGTTAATGGGTCAATCCAATCCCTAGATGTCTGTGATGAGTCTTTTGCTTGTCGTACGCTGGTTTACCTCCATGCAGCCAGCACCGGCGTGGACGGCACCGGTGAGCTTGTCCTACCGAAGAATGTGCACAGGGACCCAACTTTCATCACGTGTCCAAAGAACAAAAAAACTTAAAGTGAATCAATACTCAGGCAAGCTGCCAGGAACCTCCAATTGGCGTTACATTCGTGGGACCAGCTCCGTCCAAAACCCATCCAAAAATAACGCATCCAAGCTCGTACTGACGCACGTGTTTCAAATGCATGATCGCGGAGCTGCCCGTCCTTTTGGTCGCCGTGGTCCGAATCTCTTCAGTCATTTCATTATAATGTTCTTATTAATTTCTTCTTCAACTTTCAGTTGGGCCCCGGCCCACAGGGACCACCGACCCCTTGCCACTCTATATAAATCGCGGTCCACGACGTTCGATCATCTTCAATTCAATTCCACACCAGTTGGGCATTTGAACTCACAACATTGAACTGCCCAAATGTTGCTAGTTTTGATATATATGTAACTTGTCCGGCTTGCTCACTGTATCATTGCAAGTCTAGTTCCGTCAAGACTTCAACTCAGTCTAGAATTTAGAGCTGGGGACCAGAACGTGACCTCAGTTATTATTACACGTGCAAGACAGCTTTTTCTAGCTTTTTCACTTTACTCGAGTCTAGTGTCCGCGCGCGCATGCGTTGCAAGATTCGATGCGCTGTTGACATTCCTTTTGGTTGTGAAGAATTCTGAGCTAGCTACATTCCGTTATCTGTAGACTCGCGTGGATCTCGTTTTCAAACGTGGAGACGTATTCGGGGCGCGCCTGCTCCTGCCCACTCGATTCACCAACATAGCTCGATATATATATAGCTTGATCTGATCCACAAGTAGTAAATTGACCTGATACTGCATGCGCTTCCTCATTTGCAACTTGTTGATAGTTCTACAACAAAACCTAGTGCAAACACTCGCAAATTGCCAAATTCAGTCTGTGTCGTGAGTTCTGAGATCGACATTTCAATTGCCAGATCGAGCTTCGCAAAGACCAACTTTGATCAGCTAGCTAGTCCAGCCTGGTCAGTTGGTTTCTGCATGATGGAATGACTGTTCTAGATCCGTAGTACGTACGTTACGTACATACTGTATATTTATCAGTCATGAAAGATTTAGGGAGCTAGAGAGAGACTGAGAGAGAGTAGAGAGTGGTGAACTAACATATATCCAATAGCGCCTTGGGGTATTTAAGTTAGGAGAGTAATCATGAGACTCCTGAGCTGGACCGAGCTGGTCTGCCCAGGACAGTCCTTACAGTGAATAATATATGAATAGTGGCAGGCAGGTTGGTTCGCATCATAGCTTTAGTCAGAGGCAATTTGGGTGATCGAGTTGGCAAGTTCAACCACTCTGATAGATCCATACGTGATCCTCTTTCGTGATATCTAGTCGACTTTCGGAATCGAACGGTCCCAACTTACGACTTGGTCTTAACTTCAATACTTGGTTAGAGTCATCACTAGGCGGTGACGCCGTCACATCCTCGTTCGCCTGTACCTCTGTTTGCGTTGCTTGCTTGCCAGCTAGCTAGTGGCAGGCAGGTTGGTTCGATTCATCCTGTCCAGTCCTTCGACTTCGATTCGAATTGAGATTGAATCCTGGTCAGTCACCATGAATCTGGCCAACCTCTCAACGGTATAAATTCGTCGGTGAATCTCGCAATCGGTCGTAACTGTAGATCGAATACGGTCCTATTTCGATCTTAATCAGTGCAGATCTGACTACCTTCCGACAATGGGCTCCTTGATCCAACTCGTCGTCTCCGCAAAGTCTAAGTCTTTGGAGCGTGTGATGTCGATGAACGGCGGCCACGGCGAGTGCAGCTACGACCGCATGTCGGTAGTGCAAGCTTACGCGCTTCAAATTCTTCACCCCTTCCTCACCGACGCCGTACGCATCATGAGCTTGCCGGCTGCCCCTTCTCCTCTCCGCATCGCCGATTTCGGAAGTGCCACAGGTCGAAACGCCTTCGCGTACGTGGATTTTCTGATGAGGTGCATTCGGAAGGAGTATGAGGTGGGGAGAACTCTGGGGGTGATGCCGGAGGTGCAGGCCTTTTTTAATGATCTACCCGGGAACGATTTCAACACTATGTTTGGGTTGTTGCCGCCTGTGAAGGGGGTGGACGAGGAGGAGCAAGAGGCCGGGAGAGAGTACTTTGCGGCAGGCGTGCCGGGGTCGTTTTATGGAAGGTTGTTTCCGAAGGACAGCTTGCACTTCGCCATTTGCATGCACTGCTTGCATTGGATTTCTCAGGTGGGAACTTGACTCCGACCCGTTTCATTGACATTACTATTTTCATTGAACTAAGATAATGTCCTTTGCAATGGAATCCGTTTAATATGTTTCGAAAAGGAAAAGAAAAAGTAAGATAACGTTTTAGAGTTGATCATTGCTAGGTGACGTACGTGTGCATTACATTATGTAATACAGATCTCACACGGATCCCGAGGGTGGGAAGAAGGGCTGCACGTGAGAGTACGTGGGAGCAGCTTCCCTCGGGGTCTGTAAAACAATGATAGACTCTGGAACACAATCTAACTCTACATTAAGCTAATGCCGATCAATATAGTATTCAGATTTTCAATAATACATGTATGCTCGGAATCTCAATCCTCAGAAATGTCACACCAAAGTCTCGGCCTTGGATTGTGTATTTTGAAATCTGGGATGTTTAAGGGTTGGTTAAAAGTGCAGGGTAACTGAAACTTGTATGTTCAGAAGAAGAAGAAGAAGAAGAGAGGGCAGTAGTAATTGATGTCCTGGAATGACACCACGTACCCGTAAATAATATTTTAATTGACAATGATACTGGTTCTATAGAATATAAAATTGAAATCCCAAGAATGATAAGCTTGCAATGCATACGTGCCATACATTTCGTCCATTTTGTCCCCCATGCATTTCTTCTAGTGATTAGCATTTGTAACTATTCTGCGCAGTGTTAATTAACGAAATAAGTAACGCTAGCGCGCTCATGGCTCCTCGAAAGGGCAGACCTATTGGAAACACCAGGAAAATCCTACAGCACAGGGAATACCCTGCACACTGCAGAGTGAACTGTATGCAGTGCTCTTCGCCGTGTTCCCTCTGTTGTGGAATTTCTGCCAGTGCCTTTGAAATTTAGTGTCGACAGAATCAAACAGAAGAATAAGAAACACAAAAGTACTCTAACATCGATCGAGAGCTAGCTGCATCAATGATTTGCAGGAACGATATTAATTTATGAAGTCGATCAGATCGAAAGGAATTCACAATGGAGCTAGAATTTGATCACAATGGAGAGATCCAATAACGTCACCTTACAGTGGATATGGCCATGAAGGATTCCCACTAAATTAGCAATTTTTCAGTTTATTTCAAACTTTAGCACTATCGTACAAATCTCAAATCTCAAATTTATAACTGTCCTGGTTATCAAACAAAAATCAAACCAGTTGTGCATCTCAGTTTTGGCTATAGACAAGTATCCAATGTGATTAAAATGGGCTTGAGTTCATAATGAGCGCACAGAGAGAAGTCAATATGCTTCATGTAAACTATCTGTATACTGTCTGACAACGTGGGCGATTGTCAATGTTGCAATCATTCGCAGGTGCCACCGGCAGTAACAGACCCGGCGTCGGAGCTGTACAACCGCGGCTCCTGCTGGATCATGGGCGGCAAGCCCGCCATAGCCCGGGCGTTCGCGGACCAGAGTCAGATCGACTTCCGGAACTTCCTGGACTGCCGAGCCGCGGAGCTCGCCCCCGGAGGCATCTTGCTATGCTTCCTGTCTGGACGAGCGGATCTCGCCGACCCCACCAACCAGACCATCCCGGAACGGCGACACCGCTTCCTCGCCGGACCCGACTTCGAAAGCGCCTGGGACGACCTCATCGGCGAGGTACGTAGGGACTGCTTGCATTCCATCTTCAGCTAGCTACTGCTTGTCTGGTTATGTGCATTCAACCGAATCTGACATCCTCTAGGGAGATCTCCTTACAAACTCTCCATGAATCTCGAGTAAGATCATTATGTTTTCAGTGCAAAGGAAGGTTTCAGAGTTTAAAATTTATGAAAATTCGCTTCTTTCAACGGCATTGAGTAAGTTCCAAAATTTTATTTCCAGATGCATAGTTGGACATTCTGAAGATTACTGATGCAAAATTCATTGAAATTAATGGGTGGTTTTAGAGGACCGAAGGTTGTCAAATTCACTTGTTTCGAGGACATTGAGTTCAAAATATTAGTTTCCAGATGGATACATCAGGTGCAGAAATGCCAATATCTTGAATCTCTGCCATTTTAACGAATGGATCGATTAAGGTCAATTATAAAACATGTTCAATTGAATTTGAGAATTTTGTTTTTGACGTACGTGCTTAAATCCAGTTCGAGTGCCCTCAACGATTCTCTCATTTCCTCACGTTCTCTCATATTGAAACATTGGGTTTTTAGTTATAGACTCGAAAACCATTCTCAGTCGTACTTATGTGTAATGATTATTTTACATCGATTAAAGCGTGTTTCAATTTTCAAAGTGTCAAATTGAGCAGTCAAGTCTTTTAAACAAAGACTAGACTAGATCGATCGATCGGAGGTACCAGACAGGAGCCAACCTCTAACAAACTGTGCCATGTAAAGAACTTGATGCCCTGTATCATAAATTCATAACAGAAGGCTGTCACGAAGTCACTGAAACCTTAGCACTGTAACTTATCATTTCAGACCCAATTTCTGACATTGACAGTGCACACCCACCACGTACGCAGGGCATCATAACGGCGGAGACTCGCGACTCCTTCAACCTCCCGATCTACATCCCTCACGTGGAAGAGGTGCGCGCCTCGATCTCCGCAACTGGCAGCTTCGAGATCCTCCGCCTGGAGCATCTGGAGGAGGTGGCTTTGTACCCGGAGGACGCTCGGTTGCGGATGGTGCAGCACCCCAGCCACTGCGCCAAGTTCTACTCCTCGTGGGTGCGCGCCCTCGTGGAGCCCCTCATGGCCGTGCACATGGGCGCAACCGCCACGAGAGCATGGTTTGTGCGGCACGAGCGGCGCCTGCTTGCGAGGTGCAGGGGGATGCAAGGACGAATGGAGGAGATGGAAGAGTATAAGTTCCTCACCGCCGACTTCCTGGTGATCGTCTTGAAGAAGAAGTAGGGCGGATTTCCATGCACGCAGAATCGGCCAAACCTTGCAAAAGATAAACGAATAGTTTTCCAAGAACTGGAAACATTGCCTCCCCGCTTTTCACAAGCCTCTCCCGAGAATTTGCCAGTCAGCCCTTCCAATTCTCGTCTTCCAACCATTGCGCAGTTCCATGTAGAATTTCAAAATGTATTTTAACTTTGTCCAGACTGGTACTTTGAGGTTGCTTGTAGTATGAAAACCACAAAAAGATACATCTGAAGTATAGTTTCTTCCTGCTCACATAGATGTGATGTGAAAGTAACAGGAAACCCAGCGGAGAAGGCAGTTCCAACTCTGGAAAACATGGAAGTTTAGTTTCCGACTCCAACGCAGCATGGAAGTTTGCTCTTGATCTCTTGTAACTATCATTTCCAAAATATAGCACTGAGTAAAGAAGACTGAGATTAGAATGGCTTTTGTAAAGGATTTGCCAGAAACAAATTGACAATTTGACAATGGTTTAGTACAACAGTATGCAACGTATTTGCAACTATTTGAAATTACAGTAGTTTTTGCAACAGTAGGGTTTGGGCATAGATATGCATTGATTCCATGCCCAAGGATTCTCCAACAAGTTCAATTGCAGCACTGTTTGCAATGGTTTGCAATAAGACCATCAATGTAGTTGAAGGTAAAATACGGAACCACTGCAAAACCATTGCCAAACAATTGATGATATGTTGCAACAACTACTTCCTGTTTTGAATTCGTCACTCTGTAAATTCTATTACAGAATTTGTAAAATTTGTAAAATTTGTAAAATTATTTTAAATCGATAGGCTAATTTTCATCGTTTTGGAAAACTTGAAATGGTACAATAGTTGTGCAGCGAATTGCTGAATCTGAAAATTTTGCGAATCTGAAAATTTATTAATCTGAAAATTTTCATCGCTGTAGTAGAGATTTGTATATTTTGCGCAATGATTCAATTCACAGAATCCGTGAAGTTCTATCTTTTTGCTAAAGTTTTGGAAATGCTTTGCACAATTTGTGCAATGACTTTCGCACTCTGTATGTAAATTAAATTCATCAGTAGATTACACGCGACTCATTGGAAACGTACAGTGCAAGTTTTTTCTTTTTTCAATAATTATAAGTAGATTCTGGGGGTTTCAATTTCCAAAGTTTGAAAATTACATATTAACAACCACATGATTCTACCGATATTCTGATACTTTCATCCTTCAAAGCAGAGTCCAGCACAACATGAACATATGGATTGCAGAAGGGGCAATGATATGTCAAGCTCATAGTCATAGTCAAATTGTAAACTCATATAATACATAATTTTAATCTATGCAAGCTTGGTGCCTAAATAATTGAAGGAACAAGTCTTTCCCTTGGAAATTGAATCTTGGTGATTAAGTCACTGCTCTATATGTGCATAACTTACCATGCAAGAGTCTAAAGTAACTCAATTTATCTTACATTAACCCTTAAAGGACAGACCCATGACCACTGAATGCCTCAATGCCTCAAGCCTCAATGCCTATCACTCAGTTTTCTATCATTTTGCAACTAGATATGAATGAAAAAATTTTATGTTTATTTTTTCAAGATGGAACTACATGTCTTCTATACTTCATAAATTTTTTGGATTTTTTGGTAAAAAATTGTTTTTTTTGAGAATTTTTGAAGAAAAAGTGAAGAAAAATCATATCAAATAGAAAATATTTCCAAAAATCTGAAAATTTCACCATATGTATGTATTATGGTAACAAACATCATAGTGTAAACTCAATTTCCATATCATTCTATAAATAGAGAATAATAAACATTGAAAATACATGCAAAGTTCAAATTGCAATAAAATATTCAATATTAGGAATCTTTTCAAAATTCAAATTGGAGTAGAAACTAGAGTAGATGATCTTCATTTTGTTAGTTGGGATCAAACTCAAAAAATGTCATTTTTGTGGAGAAATTTTAGATTTAGAGCAAAGAGCAACAACTTCCCAAAATATACTAAAATAGCATATTTGTGATCCGTTCTTTTTACTAACTTCTCATTCACTTGAAGACTACAAACTCAATTAAAGATTCTTCATAACCCATTATAGAAGGTCAACAAGGGAAAAGAGGATGGAAAAATTCTTCCAATCGCTTTTCATCTCCCTTGGATTGTCATCCAAACGCAACTGAGTGGCGTTGGCGGCGTTCCAAGGTTAATCCCTAAAGGATCAATATGCATGGCAATGCTCATAGCAATTCTGGGCAGGTACATGTGATTAGATTTGCATGTTTTAGTTTCAAACTTCAATAGAATATCTCATTTGAACAAAATTTTATGACATTTGGAAATACAAGTCAAAAGTTATAATCTTATATGTTACTTTTTTTGCAAATGGGCAGTTTGGGTAGATAAAAAAAAAAAACTTTTTTAACCAAAAAAATTTGAAATTAATTCTTTCTCTATACATATATGTGGAAAGCTTTGAATCATTCCATTTTGATCAATGAGATGAAAGTTATGAGGACTTTTTGTTTGTGGGCAGTTATGGATTCTCCACTCTAAAATAAACTTTGAAATCGTTTATTTAACCTTTAAAGAACATTGCAAGCTCTAGGGGCATTTTCAAAGTCAAACTTGCATTTTTCACATAGTTCTTGATTTTAAATGCTTTTAAGCTTAACTTACAAATGTAGCTTCAATAATTTAATTTTTCTTCCATTTAAATTTTTTCAAAATTGTTAAAATTGTAACTTTTGTGACACTTTGGAGCTAGCATCTTGAAAACTCAAAATACACCACTTTTTGAACTTTTTCTATCAAATTTCTCATGGTATGAGCTTAAAGTGTACATTAGTTACACCATGTTGTTTTTCACTATTATTTCCATTTTCCTTATAAATTTTACATTATTTGAAATATTTTGTATTTATTATGATTTTACAAAGAAACTTCTTTAAGAAAATCATATAAAATTGAATTTATGTTTTAATTATGAAAAAATTAAATTAAATTTTAGATATATATCAATACATGCGGAAAATATTAAATTCTTGAAACATTAGGAAAAATTTCAGTCTTCCAAAAGTTTGTTAAAGAATTGATTTTTGGGACCCCCTTGGTGTAATTTCAGAATGAATAAAAATAAAAAATTTAAAGTTAAAGTTATATATATATATATTTTTTATTTATTTATTTATTTATTTATTTTTATTTATTTTTTAAATCTTTTTATTTTAATCTTTTTATTTTTTATTTTTTTTATTTTTTTATTTTTTATTTTTATTTTTTTTGGAAAAAAATTTGATGTGGCACTAGTGCAGCCATGTCAGCACCCAATTTTAAAAATTAAAAAATGAATTTATTATTATTATTTTTTTCCATAATTGCATCGAGTGGCTGAGTGGGTGCAAAATTCACGGCCTTGTGGAGGGCTGAAATTTTTCCTGATGAAATAGATCATTATCTAAGAAAGCTTCTATTGAGGATAAAGAGAGAGTGATGCTGTTGTTGTTAGGGTCAACTAACACTGGTTGGTTCTGAATGATTGGAGGTAAGGCTCGTAGGCCTACAGGAATATGTAGATTAAGGAATTTGTTCAACTGAGGTGAGTTAGTGGGAGAGCTAGAGGAAGCTATCTCTCTAATTTTGGTTGTAATTGGGATTTGGATTTGTGGGTTTCGTTGAGGACTATGAGAGGGTTGGGGAGGCTGATAAGCTGGTATATTACTATCTAATCCAAGATCAAGTGTATGATGGGATTTTCTTGGAGTATGTAGTAGAATCGAGAGGGAGGGGTTTAGATTGGTTGTAAACTGGATAGTCCTGGTTGGTGTTGTAATATAGTGGGTATTGGGTTCAAATGAAAGCTGTTGGTCACACTGTTGATCTGTAGGAGGGTTGGGGTGAGAAGTAGGTGATGACACATTAGGATTGGAGTAGAGGAGGTTATCGTTATCTGGCGTTAGGACTGTACGCATAAAGTCATCAATGTGTAGCGGATGGTCTTGAAATAACAGTGTAGGCGGTGAAGGTAATTGACTATGTCTTGTCTGCAAGGATTTGCACAAAAGAGATACTAGAGGTGCAATATACTAGGAGCTAGTGGAGGTAGCCTGATTTAGAGGAGAAGTCGTTGGGTCAACAGGATTGTTGGCATTACCCGACATAGAGAGCGCTTCGAACTGGTTCCTCTCTTGTTCCTCCCTTTGACACTCTTGTGACATGCAACGCTCCCAATAGTGGCTCAAACTCATTGGCGTGGTTGAACGACAAGGAGCTAGTTCCAACCAAAGACGTTGATACTCTACTGGTATGAATCCATCTGAGTCGGGTGTGGCCTGTGGTCGTCAAGTCGATTGTGTACGTCGATAATTGTGTCGATTGAATCTCCGATTGGAAGACATCCTTGATGGCTGGTTGTGCTCACTAGAACGTTGGTGGGTATTACTGTTGGACCTTGATTCAATGCCGCCTACCGGTCTTTGATCTGTTAGTGAAGTATGTGGTCTCTGAACCGCTAATGGAGCTTGTGATACTTGTACTGTAGGGACAGCTTGCGTGTTGTGGAATCCCGAAGGGACCTGTTGGTACTGAGTATGGTTGTCTTTAAGTTTCTCAACCGATCGGTGAAGGGACTGAAGAGGGCATTCAGGCAACGGATGTGACGCTACTTTACAATTTGAGCAACTAAGACAGGCGTCCTCATAAGAAACAAGTAATGGGATTACATGCCTCGAGTCAACTTTAAGATGTATCTTTGAGGTCCCCACCCTCTTCGCAGGTCCAAAGCAATGTAGTATTGATGGGGACTGAAAGATGGATTAGGAGTATTGCTTGCCAGTACCTTGCCTAGTGTGTTGACTATAGACGCGGATGCTGATATAAGTTCTAGAGGGAGATTGTCAATTGTGAGCCAATAAAGGAAAGTGATACCTATAGGTGATGCTGGATTGAACGCCATTCAAAGTTTTTTGAAAAAAGTCCATTTTCTAGGCCAATATTGACCCTAAAGTCTGTTGAATTAATAAAGTAATGGAAAAAACATAAAATAACTATAAATAAAATTTTACATGCATTATAGTCATTTGTAGTTGATTGTGGTGCATTGGTAAGGTCCTCGGGCTTCAACCACAAGGTCCAAGGATCAAACCTTGGTGGCGATACTTACTACGTGGCAATTGCCTACATGGCAAATGGATTGCCACGTGGCAATTTTTGAATGGTTGTTAATTTTTTAATTTTTAATTTAAAAAAATCAACACTTTTTTGTTCATAAGTACCCAAATCAATTTGTCCAAATTAACAAAAAAAACAATGCTTTTTAGTTGAATTTTTGTTGATTTGGTCACTATATTTTCTACTAGTGGACACAATTTGTAAAAATGTTTTGCTTGGTCAAAAATAGCAATATCTACAAGTCAGAGATCCATTCCTAGTTGGTAATGGGTGGTTTGACCTTACTATGGCAACAATTGCTTGCAACAAAATTGTTTGAGGTGTATTCAATCCACTTCGGCAATATAGTGGCATTTAAATTGGATTGAATAAGCAATTGAACATGGTTTCTATTATATGAAGTACTCCTTTTGTTCCAAAACGATCTTATTATTGGACAAAATATTCCGTATAAAGGCTAAAAATAACATCAGTAAAACTCATTTTGTATTGTAACTAGAGTTTGGTGCACTTCTATCACCCTAGAAACCTTAATTTTTATAACTGTTTTCATAATGCAATTTGGGAGTGCTAAAAAGTGGAATTTTTGGGGCATTTTCAAGGAGCACTAGTGGGCACTTTATTGTTGAGTGTGAGTTTGTCATTTTGTGTGCAATTAATACAGATCCATGAATATGTGTTGACCTTTCACTACAAAAAAATGGGCACTTTTGTGACTGCAGAAAATGACTTTAAAACAGTCATTTCGGACAAAAATGACTCGGAAATGACTTTTGGCCCTGCAGTCATAGTGGATAAGTCATTCTTTTAACAACTGTAGGTTTACTATCACCAACAAAAGTGGACTTGGATGAAGAACAGATGGGTCTGTCTACGTGGCATTCAGATTTAGGGACGAAATTTTTTGGAAAAGTCAGGCAGTTGCCCATTTTTTGAAAAATTTGGTCGATCGTTGCTGACGTGGACCTCTGTGTGAGTCATTCTGCAATCACGAGGGAGTTATGTCAATTAGTGCAAAGCTGACACGTGTCCAATCATTTTTAGTTATTATTGTAGTATTATCTTAATAGACAAGTGATGCTCTAACACGTGTCCAGTTATTTGCAGTCATTTGTAAGGTGTACTTTCAAGATTGCCTAGTCATTTTTGAGTGATGCATATAGTCGTTCTGAAGTGACATGGATTTCAAATCTAGGATACTCTCCAAATCAAGGAAAGTCATCTTTTCTGTCATTTTTTTATTTGCGGCAATGCATTGTTTACAAAAAGGAATATAATGACAAATAGACAAGGAATAAGTCATACATTCAAAGTTCTACAGCAATACACCATATATAATATACCAAATACAATATATCATACACATTATACAATACACCATACACCATATATTGACCATACATCATATTTGGCTTATCTCTCGCATGGCTTCCAAATCCACTTACTGTGTGAATATAAAGAAGAGAAATGACAAGCCTTTTATAGAAGTGGGGTAGTAGGAGGCAAGACAAACCATGTGGGATAAGTGAAATGAAGGAATTGTGTTACTAGTAATATTTCCAACCTCATTGAGGCATAGTAGATTAATTTTTATCAAAAAATTTTGAACTAATAAAAGTTAGTAAATCATTGTTACTTTCATCTCCAAAAATCCATTTTACATTTTGGGCCTCAAATAAAAAGTTATAGACAAATTTGCTAAATGGATTGGAAAAGATTGGCACATGAAGAGTAAAGGGTCACCTATTTTACTTCCCCAAAACGAGTATGTATGTGGTTGTTCTAGGTCTACTCACTTCATGCAATAAAAGTGTGATGATGTCTGCACATGATTTTTGCAGTCTTCCAGAATTTGCCAAATCTGCAGTCTGTGGGGATGCCAAGTTGAGTGTCCAGTTGCCAATAGTGCAAAAGTCATTTGTTATTCATTTATGAGTCGTTTTTGTAGTACAGTCCTTTACCACAACTTTTAATTGATTGTGATGAAGTCATATTGAAGTCACAGGAATGCAGGCTACGAAGTAGCATTTAAAGAGTCCCCTGAGAATATTGTAATGCCTATGAGCCATGTCTTCTTTGTTCTCGGGGTTGCTTACAACTAGTGGTATTATTGCATCAAGGATTTGCACCATAGAGGAGTGGTGGGTGCCATCAAATTGTTGACAAAGGAAAACCTATTAGCATAGGAAACATACTGTCTAGGGCATCATTATAGAAATTGTTTTTGATAGGTGCTACTATAGATGCTCGGGGTGCCCTTAATGGGCACAAGAATATAGTAATAGTCGCAAATGTGCCCAATTTCTAATACAACATCAATAAGTCTTTGCAGAGTAGCATATAGTCATTCCCTAGTGACACATGGACGCCCCGCAGGTGCAACATTTGTGCCTCTAAAAATGACTTGCAAATTCCTCAGGAATTGAATGTGGCATCTTGTATTACTTGGTTGGAGTCATTTTGTAGTATAGAACAACTTCAACTCATTTTGTAATTGCACTACAACATGGTGAAATTGGTCAGAAAAATTTCGTGGACATCTCAAGTAATCTGGTTTTTGAACAGTCTATAAAATTCAAATGACTACCTACCCGTATCATGATAGGTAGTGGCCTAAATTTTGTAAATTTGTACACCGTTGTTTCAGAGTCATGCTAGTCATTTTGTAGTCATTCTTGAGTTTCTCGCAAGTGAAGGTTAGTCTAATTTATGACAGGAGAATGACTTCACAAAGACTTCACAAGTCACATTAGATTTTTGCCTCTTTCATCCAGGAAGTTGACGACGCAGTGAACGAGTGGTCCTTTTTCGTCAATTGTTCATCTTGCATTTGCCGGCCCGACTTCGAAATGACTGGGGATGGGTTTTGGTTTCAGAAGTGGTGCAATTAGAGAGCTGCAGTCATTTTCCAATCATTCCGGACATGCAGTCATTCGTCTGCAGTCACGAAAGTGCCCATTTTCTTGTAGTGTTTGTTCCACCCCCTAGAGCTTCATCTCCTTCAATTAGGCAACACTTAAAGATATGCAAAGAATAAGAACGTATAGTGTTGATTGACCCTTTCAATCATTTAATTTGTCTTTTGATTGATGATTGCATAGATGGAAGGAAAACTACTATTCGAGGTTGTTTGGTTGATCCTAGATAGTAGTCAAAAGTCAAATCCGACCGGTTTGCAATGTCATAAATTGCAACAAGAAGATCATTTCAAGTCTTTGGGACCAAAAACTAAAGCTTATAGGAAGATCATTTTGTGACAAATGGAATATCTAATTTGTTTTGTTGGATTTTGTTAGAAGTCAAGAGTATCTATAATAGATTAAAAAATTATCTTTACATACATTTTTTTGACATTTTATGAATAAATTGGGAATTTTCTAAGGCTACAAATAGTTTACCTAAAATCAACCTTAAGCTTTCATGAATAGAAGTTGTACAATTGAATCAATTGAATCTCTATAGATTGGTTCTAGAAATTAGTCTTCATTAGGTACTATTATCTTATACAAACAGTATAATAAAATTTGACCAGAAACTTCAACCTCCTTCTATATAACACCCTTTAATATAATAAATTCTTTATTGTTAAATAAAATTCTTAGAAATTGTTGTCTGTAGTCAAAAATTAAACACAATATTATGACTATCACATTTATTAATGTAACCTTAGAAGATGAATAAATGTGATAATATAGAAAAGCAAATAAATTGTATATCACTGTTATTGTACTTAGTATTGCATTGATTTGGATATTTATATCATATATAATTATATCTATATATTGGTGTTCTATTTTGTGTAAGGATGATTGTAAGAAACATTTACTAAATTTGTTGTGTTTGACAATACTCATGCTTTTTTTTTTGGAGTACTTTAAAATTAGAAAAATTATTATCAGTTTAAAAAAACATTAGATGATATTTGGGGGTCTTGGAGGGCCGTTTCAGGCCTGTTCTTTGATCTACCCAGATTTAGTGAATGTCAGTACAAGTATGTCAAAAAAAAAAATTTCAAAAAAAAAAAAATTAAATTAAATTAAATCAAAATATCATTTTAAGCAAGTTTTTTTTTTTTTTTTTTTTCAAAAAATGACGTGGCAGTCGCTTGACCATGTCAATTAGCTGCTGCTGCTGTTTTCCCGCAGTCTAGGAACGCAGCAGATAGCAAGGGAACTCAAAGCCTTCTAAAACCCCCGAATCTCATCTAATGAAAAGACCAATATGTTGCCTTCAAGATGAAGGTAACCACTGAAGGAAAAGCATAGAAGAATTCTCTAAGTAGGAGAACTAGAAAAGTGTCAAATCTCAAGAAGATAAACACTTCAATGTTTCAATTGGGAAAAAATAGGAAAAAAAATTATATAAAGCAAATAATTTTTAAAAGTTTGTAGCAACTCTATGAAGATGGTCATTTACCAAAAAAGCCATTGTAAAATAATATTTTACATGTTTCAAAATGCAAGTAGAAAGAAGCTCCATTTGTAGGCTTCCATACAATATATAATTAAATATTTTTAAAAATACTTTAAACTATAGCTAACTAAGTCTACTACAAGACCATCACCACTAAATTTCAGCTCCAAATTCATTTCTCTGGATATTACTCTGTTCCCCAAACCTCCAAATTGGCAAGTGTGACAAAAATTGGTGATATTTTTTGATGGTAAAATGTTTTTAAAATCTTCCAAAAAACAAGGCAAAGTATATAATAGTCATGGATACCTTGCCTCTGAATTTTGAGTCATTTGGAACTAGAATGCAAAAGTTATGGCCAAAATACAGATCAATAAGCACTAGAAGAAAAAGAAGGGTTTTGCAACTACAAAAAGCAATTGGTTTT
Source organism: Neckera pumila (assembly GCA_963969595.1). NCBI lineage: Eukaryota > Viridiplantae > Streptophyta > Bryopsida > Hypnales > Neckeraceae > Neckera > Neckera pumila. The sequence goes on along the minus strand of OZ018408.1, from coordinate 5,781,280 downwards.
GAGTTGCATCGGATGTTTGCAACTAGTGATATTCTAGAAGCCTCTAGTTGCTAAGGACAAGTTTTTTAGTTGCATTGTAGTTGCAAGGCGAAACGGATTGTTTCTCATTTGGCAACTGTGAGCTCCCAAATTGTCATTTAGGACCTTGGATTTCTTTTTTTTGAAATTTGCAATTTAGAATAGGTAAAATTATATATAAAGACATAAAAGGAGTGTAGAACCCAAATAGGATTGTACCATACCCATTATAGTATTTGGTCTAGTTTTGATTTATACCTAAAACCTCCCTAAACCTCGCCCAAAAATAGAGTCTAAACTACAAGATAGCGAATTTTAGAGGATTTTTGTCACATAGCCCCAGCAGGGTTAAATTCTACTGGAAGGTGGCAATGCATGTCTAGATTGGTCCTAGGGATTCACAGTGATCCATATGTCAGGTCCTAGGTTAGGTTTCAAATTCCCCATTAGATCGACGAATTCCCGGAAACCCCAGTTGTTAGCATGCAGAAGCCACTAAACTCAAATCGGAGCCATAGAAGAATCTACAGCCCAAGAATGGTGTTCTAGGGTGAATCCCGTGCCAGGAGTCCAATGGCAAAATCAATTTGTCAAGATTCCCGCGCCATTGACAATTCAAGGAGACGATCAATTTAGGACTCCATTGATCAATTGTGCCAAGTACGGAAATGCACTTCCACATCTTTTGCGAGGCTCCTTGAGACGTCCCACAAAAATGCCTGGCATCTTCCGACTTGCAGAAGAACCTTTTTCAAGCGGTCAACTGTTCTAACCTCCAACAGGAATTTCTTATAAATTACTCAAGTTGCGGTAAAATCTCACTAAAAACTTGGATAGCTTGTTTTCTATGTTAATAATGCATTTCAATAAGTTTTGTGGCATTCCGATAGCAAAAGATACCCGAACCGGCAAGATTCCTCTGAAATTAATAACGTCACGACATCCCCGCGACGTTGACCGGCATTCCGGAGGCACACGACGGCAAAACAGCATCAATAAGGGGTCTTTTCCTACTCCCTTCCACCTTCCAGAGACCCCAGGCTAGTTACTTTTTTCAATTTAGGAAACCTTCAAGAGTAAGTTGGAAATTTACTACGATTGGGATTTTAATCTAAGCTAGCCTATGTTGGGTTTTTGATCCCGGTACGGGGGGTAGAAGGGCCTTGGACTAAAAATGGCGTTCTGGATCCAATGGCACAGCCCATTTGACATTTGGAGTTAATCTCCTAGAGTTAGGAGGTTGGTCCAACATAGGTAGTAGAAAGTGAAAATCTAGAATTAGGATGAAAACCTTTGAAGATGAGGATAAAAATCCAAGTTGATAAGGTTACTAGAAGGAATTTAGGGGGCGGAGTGAGCCCTTGGAAACCTATAAAAGGGCTCCACTTCCCTCTCTAAAATCACCCCCGTACTTGTTTTTGGGTCCATGGGTCCAAGTCATTTTGGATATTTTGGCGTTTGAAGCCAAAAACCTCTACGGTGTTTTTGGAGCACTTTTGGCTCCTTTTGTTGTTGTATTTCAAGCTTTGAAGGTCCTTGGGGGTCCTTCTATCTTGCCCTGCGTACTTCTTATGTGTTTCTTGTGGGTTTTTTTCATTCTTGTGGACTAACCCTTGTGTCTTGAGGATCTTTTGCGCTTTGAACTAATCCTAAGGAAACCCTCGTCTGTACCTTAGCACATGCTGCTTTAGAGCCCTTAAAGTGTGAGTCATTTGCTTTACCTTGTTATACTAACTCCCGTGTTCTATTAAGTCAAGTTCTTACCTTCTTCTAATGTGTCTCTTGTTGAGTGGACCTCTCTACAAGACGGCAAAGCTTTGACCTTGTTTGTACCCTCTCCAAGTGTTTTTAATTCTATCCTCTTCTAACTTAGTTCTTGTTGAGTGGACCCCTCTCCGGGATGGCAAAGCTTTGAACCTCCTTTGTGTATGTTTGCTAAGTCTATTTCAAACCTTCTTCTAACATTCTCCTTGTTGAGTGGACCCTCCTCCGGGACGGTGAAGCTTTGACCCTATGTGTGTTTCCTTTAAAAGTATTGGTTTTTTCCCTCTTCTAAAGTCTCTCTCATTGTGTGGACCCTCCTTAGAAACAGCAAAGCTTTGAACTAGTGACAAGGTCAAAGTCCTAAAGTGTGTGTTAAAAGTTTAGGCGGCGGAGCTTTGAATCCCCTGAGTGCCACCAAGTCCTAAAGTTGGTGTTAAACCCAACTTAGCGGCAAAGCTTTGAACCTCCCAGGTGTTTAGTTCCAAAGTCTAGTTTCCAAGACCTTTGTGGAAACGTCCAAAGTTTAGCTTCCAAAATATGTAGGTTTACTCTGGATCTAGTGAGTCTAGTTGTTCTCCAAGTTTTTAGTGAGTTTAGTTGTTCCCCAAATTTTATTTTCTCCAAATGTATTTCTTCCAAGTTTCTCTTAGTTAGCAAAGATCTAGTTATCCCTTAGTTAGCAAAAATCCAGTTTACCTTAGTTAGCAAAAATCTAGTTTTCCTTAGTAGCAAAAATCCAGTTTTCCTTTAGTTAGTCCACTCCAGATCAGAACCAGCATCCAAACCAACATCCAGGACCAGCATTCAGAACTAGCCTCAGAACCAGCATCAAAACCAACATCAGAACCAGCATATAGAACTAGCAAAAATAAAAAAATAAAAAATAAAAATAAAAATCAACCGCCTCCCTAGCCAGACAGTCGGGAGGCAGGCAGGCAGGCTCAGCAGCCCAGCCAGCCGGGGTCAGCTAGGCTCCCCCACTTTTGAACACTTTTTTTTTCTTTTTGGTTTCCGGTTTTTGTTGGTTTTTGGATTCTCTCAAACTAAAACAAAACAAAAACACAACAAAAGAATGTTGGATGAACCTATTGCTAGCTAGGGCTGGAGTAGGATTAGGGTCAAAAAATACAAAAGAGAGGAGGGAGAAAAGAGCGGAGCACCACCGTACCTACATACAAAAGTAGCCTCACTCTTACACTTACACACAATGGAAGGAGATTAGGGAAGGAGGAGAAGAAGTAGGCAAGAAAAGGAGAGAGACAATAAATATTGGGCTACTTAGAAAGGCTAGGAGGAATAGGAGAAAATCTAAAAAGAGGCCTTGGTAGCCGTTAGAGGAGGATGAGAGGTATGACGACGTAAGAACTTTGTAAGAGGCGAGTTGGCACATTTATGACATTAGTTGTCAAAGTTGGTAGTGTAAGGCCCCATCAAACGTTTGGTGGAATAGTTCCAAGGTAGAAGAAAATAGGAGGAAAAAAAGAAAAGGAAAGAAGTTAGGGTGCAATATTTCTTTTAAAAATTAAGCGGTGAGCTTGGGAAGAAAGGCCAAAGAATTATTATGGACGGGGATGCGTATGAGTACGTGGACGACGTTATCTCTAATACCGACAGTGATGAGGTAAGCCATTAAAACTAATCCGTGTCATCCTTTCCTAATTTCCTCTTGATTTTCTTGATTAGTTTTTAAACAAATAGAAATTAGAGACAATTAGTAGTTTAGATTCAAAAGAAGAGATTAAGAGAAAAACAAGAGGCACAAAGTCCGATTGGGGTTAATTCTAAGAAATTGGTTTAAAGATTAAAAATTAGAGTTAGAAACTAGAGGGTTAACTCGGAAGTTTAATTTTGAGGTGGAACCTAAGCATAAATTAGGGTGTAGGCGTTTAGTTTAGAGGTTAAAATCTAGAATTAGATTTAGGAAACACAAATCTAGAATTAAATTTGAAATTAAAAAAGATTAGAATAATATTTAGAAGATAAAATTTAGGAGTTAAAATTTAGAATTAATTTAGGAGTCAAAACTTAGAGTAACAATTAGAGATCAAAAGATTAGAGTAATATTCGGAAGGTAAAATTTAGGGGTTCAAACCTTGAAGTGAATTAGAAGTAAAAATCTAGAGTAAAACCTAGGGTTTAAAAATTTAGAAGGTAGAAATTTAGAGTAATATTTTGAAGGAAGAAAGTAGAGTAAAAATTTAAAATTAAATTTTTAAAGTTAAAAGTCAAACCTTAGGAGTAAAACTTAAGTAGAAGTAAAAGCCTAGGGTCCAAGTAGACTATTTAAACAAGTCAAAGGTCAAAACATAGGAATTCATGTAGAAAGAAAAGTCTCAACTCAATTGAAACAATCGAGGAGCGGGAAATAAGCAAGGAACAACATAAAAGGGACTTAGACTAGATAAAGCATCCGGCAAAGTTGTCTTTTCCTTTATTTTCCAGGTTAACCTTTTGGGTTAAACATTGGTTAGTATAACTTGCACACAGATCATAGCTACCACTACTGCCATCCACAAAACTAGGAAACATTAGCAAGTTCCATTGCCTGGAAGGCAGAGAGGACCGCGTGCGCAACACCCTCTCAAATCAAAAGTGGATAAAAGCTGAGAACCGGGTCGTATTCGCTCCATTACCAAGGGTGGGTAATTTAGCACCCACAGCAGCTTACTTGGAACTTCATCGATATGCTTTACGACGTGGTTGCTTACGTAGTATGCATTGCCGCTTGAGGTTGGTAACTAAGTTGCAACTTGTTTGTGACTTTATTGCAACTTTGATGCGATTGGTTTGCAACTTCATTTCAACTTATCTTCAACTACTTTGCAACTGCTTTAGGTATATGTGGAACTATGGGACAATGTAGCCGTAAGCAGTTTGTGACTCATTTACAACATGTTTGCCACTTCTTACCAATTGGGTTGCGACTAGGTTATGTCTTTTCTACGACTTTTGTGATTACTTAATAGGTCCTATGCAACTTATTGGTGACTTGTGAATCATGTATGCAACTTATTTGCAACTACATTTTACCTCCTATGCATCTTAATGATAAATTTGTGCAACTTGTATATATACCATATATAATATATCATACACCACATACGATACACCATACAAAATACACCATATATCATACAATACTCACTACATTGGACAATTATGTCAAGTAACTCCAAAAGCCACTTAATTGTGATTATAGAGTGTTAAGAAGACAAGATATTTATACAAGTCGGGTGGTAGGAGGTATGACAAACGATATGGGATACATAAAACACAGGAATTATATTAAAGTAAAATTTCAAACCTCATTTAGGCCTAGTAGATTGTTGTTGTTTTAAAAACTTTGACCTATAAAAAGTTTAAAAAACAAACAAATTTTTATCTCCCAAAATGCATTTCAGATTCCAAGTCTTTCATCAAAATGTATGAACAACTTTTCAAAAAAAATTGGAAGAAGCATTCTCTTTGACATTTTTCTCGCATCTTATTTAAATTTCGTCCATCCTCATTGTATATGGCGAATATAGGAATATGTTATTAAAATATTTATTTCTAGATGATGCAAAGAAAGAAGTTGAAAAGTAGTATTAAATTATAAAAACTTGTGCTCAATAGAGATTTGTAGACACATCAGATGTGTTTGTCAACATCACTGTTTAAACTTCTAGTTTGACTGCTCCAAAGGATGTGCCTCCTCTTCCGACTATTCCATCTTTGATCAAAGCCATAGATTTATCTGTAGAAGACAGTCTCATAGCATCTTCAAGATACTGAGACCTTTGTAATTCAAATACTATTTTTTTGTTCAAAAGTTTGAAATTGTCTTTGCACTATTCCTTAATTCAAAAAGAATTCATACACAAATGTATGCAATTTTCTGCCATTTATGAAACAAAAAGGCAATTAGAAATGAAGTGTTGCATGATAGATTATGGATAAATTTTATTATAAAATATAATAGCCATTATTTGGTATTTTAAAGTGTGATTTTGAACCAAAATGAACTTGATGTAGGGAAATGATACAGTGCATCTTTTGCATTTCATGCAATAGAAACACATGGTGAACTTCCAGCCACAAGACAATAGCAAAACAAGGTTGTTCAATTCTAGTTGATAAACAACAAGTTCCACAGCATTTCGACTAACAACTCTAACAACAATTGTTTTGTAGTCAATTGTAAATCGTACTATAGTCGATCTGTATTAGTTTTCCAATCATTTTGTAGTTGTTTTCTAATCACCATGTAGTCAGTTTTTAGTTGCCATCTAGTCATTTTTTAGTTGTATTATAGTTGTTTTTTAGTTGTGTGAATAGTTTTCTTGTAGTTTTTTTGTAGTTTTTTTGTAGTTATTTTGTAGTTGTTTTGTAGTTGAAGATTAGTTGAATTCTAGTTGTTTTGTAGTTGCCATTGTAGTTGTTTTCTGGTCAAACCCAGTTGTTTCCTAGTTGAACTATAGTTGTTTTCTAGTGAAATTGTAATCAAATTTAGGTATTATGCAACTAGGCTTTGATAGAGTAAACTCCACAGAATGTAAAGTTGCCCACATTGACAACTCTAATGAATTGTGGATGTAGAATTCATCACGTTCGTTTTGAATGACTACTCTGTTACAATTCTATAACCCAGCATTTCATTCTACAACTACTCTGCAACTACAACAACGTACACATTGAAGTTGGTGCAATTAGAGAAAATTACAGTTGCATGATAGTTGTATAGGACACTTAGTTGCATATGAATTGCATATGGCCGGTTGTGGCAGACACGATTTTCTTCTAATGAAGAGATATGTGACAAAAAATAGTACAAATGTTTCTTGCAATCACTCATGAGTATTTTATTGTATATTGTGTATCTTATTTTTTACTTGTATTTTAATACAATCATTTGCACATTTATACTTTTGAAACACATCAACATAGAATTTTTTGAACTTCATTTTCAATTGTTTCTTTAATGTAACAATTGCATGCTAATTCCACATTACAACACCTCTTCAATATGCCCTCTATCAATGACGGGAGTAAAAGGGGTCATTATAAGGAATAGATACTTCCTGTCAAATGCTCATAGAATCTAATAGTAGTAATGGAGACATTATAAGGAACAATTATATCTTATCAAATGCCCGTAGAATCTAATAATAATAATGGGGGCAATTTTGGTTTCAAATGATTCAATTACAGAAATACTCAGACTTTTATAGTTGGAGATTTCTCCAAATTCATCAGGAAATGAAATGCTAGGCAGTTCTCAAGGTATTGAAGCATGTATAGGACATTGGAACCACTTAAGGGATAAATCCAAAACTACAAAAAAAAATTGCCTACGCATTGCAAACTTAGTCAATGAAAATCTCAAGTTTCTTCCAGCATTGACTCAACTCCTTTAGCTTCGAGTGGATTGCCCAATCATTTTCTCATTCAGCTTGCAGTCCATCAAGCTCACAATATGACCATCTCTGAATTGAAGTCTAGGCTTGTAACATGAGAAACTATACGGACTTTGATAAGAGTAGTCCCCACCAATTCATGCCTTTTTGAAGGGAAATTAAAATGTAGAATAAGCAAAGAGGGCCAATTCTGCATAGGGGATCAATTTTGTCACGAGATTGTTAGGAAACTACTCTTAATCCATAAACGACGTTGTGGCCATTTTTTGGTCGATGAATGCAAATATTCATCTTCAAAATTTTGCGTGGAAAAGAGAAATCATGAACAGTAGTTTGACATCCAGTGAGCACTTTTTCTTTTTTTAAAGTAGATGATGTCATACAGTGCCAAAAGGGATGATTTCCATGGTCACCGGCCCGGAGTTCAGGGATTAACCTTTAAATGTCGATGCCAATGTTTTGCGGTTGATGAATAACAAGAGAATCTCCTATGTTCCCACAATGTAGGCATTTAAGCTCAAAACTAACTAGTTGGCAGGTTAGAGGTCCTGCATGATGATAGTGACTTGCTAACAACTATTAAGTGTCACAATATGGTTGGACCCTCGTGCTATGTTCAACATGACTCAATACAGCACATAAATGACACATTTCCAAGTTTCTCTATACATAACTACGGGAAGGAATACAGGTAAGGTGTCCTGCATTATTGACCTAAGAAATCTAGGACCAAAACAAAACAAAAGAAACTAAATGAAGTTGTATTTTTCAACATATAACTATTTAATATTGAACGCTCTTGATGGACAGACCGATGGAGGTTGGTACCCACCAAAATCCATACCACCTTTCTGCAATACCAAACTACTAGTGATTAAGGCAAGAGTCGCCTCCCGCCTTGTTGCATTGACGGCATAGCCAATTCTAGCTAGATTAAAAGCGAGGCAATAGTAATCATTGAAGAATGCTATGGCTGTATTAAAAAATCCTAGGAAACTTTGTAGGGGCGCAGGGGTAGACAAGGAAGGTCGCCGCCAAATTTCATGGCCTAGAAGGATGTAGAACGCATGCAGAAGTTCACGAAAGTGGAGGCAAAAACAAACCAAATAAATCTACCCGCAAAGAAAAATTGTAAGCTTGTTGTACCTGACCCATATTTTGTATTTTTTTTCTTTGTATTTTGAACATTGACTTATATTTCTTATATTTTTGAAGCTTCTCTTAAAAGACATGGGGGTCCCTTCAAGTTTTGACTTTATGCCTTTGTAATGTATATTTGTTTTGCAAATCCAAATTGTTTGATGATTGAATATTGTACTAATCCTCAAGATGTTCTAGCCAAATTCTGGCGATGCTGTTAGATAAAACTTCTTGGAGCTTGCTTCACTTTTGTGTTGTAATCTTATATTTACTCCTTAAGCAGAAAATGGTGTCATTTTCAGAGATTTTGGGTTGGAACCAAAACTCTCAAGGCCTACGTATTAAGTGTTGTTAATTGAAAGAAGTTGGATGGGAATCAATTCTTTAAAGTCCGTTTACCAGCTCATCTTTTTATATTTGTCTTAGAGTTTGGTGCTAATCCACCATATGGCAAAACTATTGTCCCTTGCCTAATTATCAAGGTCTAATTATTAACTCAACTTCTTGATATTTGTCTTAAGCTTTGGTGCTAACCCACCAGACAACAAAGCTATTGCTCCTAGCTTTAATTATTAACTCATTTTCTTAATATTTGTCTTAGAGTTTGGTACTAATCCACCGTGTAGCAGAGCTATCATCCCTAGCTTAATTATTAAAGTCTAGAATGATCTACATCTAGCCTTTTCTTATCCTGACTTACAAATTTATGCAAATTTGTCTTAGTTAGTAAATTAAGGTAGGGTCGAGGCCTAGGAACAAGTCAGACCATTACAATAGAAATTTCGGTTGAGTTTGAACTTAGAATCCTAGAATAGAGGTTCAGAGGATTCCAAAAATATAAAATACATAGAAATCAAAGTTAAAACAAAGAAGCTATAAGTGGATGAAGTTTAGAGTCATATTGGATGAAATTTAGTCAATTTCCTCCAAAAAGAACAAGAAGTGAGACTTAGAAAGCAATAAATAAACTAGGAGCAAAAATGAAGTCAAGAGTCAATTTCAAACTGTGAATTAGGAGAAAATCTTGGATGAAATTTGAGGAATCGATTAATAGTCAAACCTATAAGTCAAAATAATCAAAAATCTACAATTATTAATCGTCCAGAAGGAATACCAAGGTATAGAATCAAGGAATACTTAATTTAGAAGTTTAAAAGACAAATCATAAAGAAGAATTAGAAGTAAAAGTTTTTAGACATAGTCTAAAAGAGTCCATCCATAGTCTAAACTCTAAAAAAGATTTAGAATTTTCAGTCGTTAGAGAAGGATGAAATTTGATCAAAACGTCAGATGAAAGTTGAAAAAAAGCATCCATCCAACTCCAAACTCTTACTAAAAAATTGACTTTTATCCTAAGCAAATAGTCTAAATCACAAAGGAAATTGAATTTAGGAAGTAGTTGAAAAAGGTGGATGAAATTGAAATAGCCTTTTCATAGGCTACACTTCATCCGTCTATATCTTTTGCTAGAAAAGTGAGATTGTTTTGAGTCTTAGGTTTTTAGAAATGGCATGAGTTGCACAACGACCTAAAATTACTAGATTTTGACTATTATACGTATACTCTAGAACTATTGCGGCCTAATTAGTTAGATTACCTAGGTTGTTTCTTACAATAGATTAGAACTTTTGGGTCTTTTGCAATGTGGTTTGGAAGTTTAGATATTAGAAAAAATCCATTGCTTGGAAGGCACAATGAACCTATGCTTTGGCACATACTTAGAATAGGAAGTTGCATTGAAACATAGAACCTAGTTATGTACATCTAATTACCAAAGGTGAATAATTAAATGTCCACACAGCCAAATGATAGATTTTACAAAGTGTTTTGAGGGTGGTGACAGATGTTCAAAACATGAGTTTTTTAAAGGAGCTTTTGCTTTCTGAATTGCAAGAAGCTATAAAAGACTTGTCCGCAAGAATGCCTTAGAAGATGATAAAATTCTTCCAAATTTTTTCAAATTTTGTATGAATTCAGTGGAGAGGGAGTTATTGGAGGTGGAGTTATGGAGGTGTTAAGGATAAGAGAGTTATCAAGCGGACATAATTAAGGAGTGATTATTTTAATTCTGAAAAGAGGAGATGCGTGCTTAATCAAGAATTTTTGTGCAATTACCTTACTGTCATCCTTTTATAAGTTAGGTTGCAAAAAATCCTTCTAGAGATTATTTGTTCCAACTAAACAGATTTTGTACTAGGCTGCTGCATAATTGAGAATGTTTTCTTGGTGCAAGAATCAATGCATTTTGTAGAAGAATTGAGACAAGACCTCACATTACTTTTCTTAGACTTTGAAAAGGCATATGATCCATCTCGTGGAATTTTATGAGGGATGTTTAGGAGAAGCAGGGATTTCATAATGATTTCATTCGTAGAATCATATCACTATATAAAAATGTCTCTTTGGCAATTATAGTAGATGTGAAAATAGGTGCAACATTCGACCTTTCACGCTTAGTGAGGCAAAGATGCCCTTTGACACCTTTCCTCTTTGTGGTGGTTTTAGATTTGCTAGGCTATATGTTGGAAGACAACTATTATGGCATTCAAGGCTTTTCGCTTTCAGATGGATTATGATAACTGACACTTTTTATGCAAATGACACAACTTTCACTATAAGAAAAATGAGGGTTTTTTACGTTTGAAAAAACGCAACACAATATTCATTTTGACACGAACGTCCATCAGTATAGATGTCTCATTAAATTTGTCATAATTGAGGGACCAAAAACATCCTAAAATCTCAAAAAATATGCCCGATTTGGCCTTTTTTTTTTTTTACATCACTCATAACGTGCCCTTTGAAGGTCCCTATAATATGCCATTTGGCAAATAGCTAAGCTCCACGTAAGTGCCATGTGGGCGGGCAATGCTATATAGGAAAAAATTTCATCCAGTTCGTTGCTGACGTGGTCTGTGAGTCTATGACTTGGAGCCAAGAAAAAATGATGTGAACCCGCCAATATCTAATGTAGCATGCACACTTTCATGCCATTTAAAAAAATATATTATCATTTTTTGAAACGTCAATTTAGATGTCTAGATAGATGCTTTTTGAAACATTGATTGTTGCATACTATACCCATAAGTTAGGGTTAGTAGAATATATTATTAAAAAATAAATAAAGAATAAAAAATATGAACAAGAACAATTGTTGAATTCAATAAAAATTAAAAAAAACTTACCATCGACCATTAAGAGGATTTTTGATGGCTAAGTGAAGGAATTACTTCAATGAAAATTTGTAAGAATGAAGGATTGAGAGGTCTTATTTATATCCATTGTTCATCCATAGTAAGACAAAAGATATGGAATAATGAGGATATGGGAACTTGACCATTGTAAATCTCAACGTTGTTTTAGACATCTAGAGGTTGTTTTAGACATCTGGATGTTGTTTTAGTCATATGGACCATGTTGTTTTAGACATATGGACCATTTTGTTTCAAACATTTTACATTGATTACAATTCTTACTTAGATATTCTATATGGGTTGTCAATCTTCCTACCATCCCACTTCTAATAAAGAGTTTCTTTTTCTATCCGTGGTGCACATCCATCTATTGCCCCTTTTTTTGCAAGGCATACCACTTGGCTGCCCTTTGCCTAAAATTTTTACATTTTATCAGCATTTTATCATAGATCATAATAATTTTCATTGATTTATCCATAGTCAAAATGGGTCTGCTTGCTAATGGGGCAGTCTATGTTTTTTTTGACGTTCCAAAAAACATCAATATGTCTTCAATGATGCCAAATAAAACATCAACATCAATGAGAATATCAACTTAGATGTATAGTAAAAAGCCAATGTTCTTTGTAATGTCCACAAAAATCTACCTTGTCAGGCCAAATGTCCTTTAAAGTCTTCATGTTTTATTGGACATCAAGCGTTAGTAATAAAACATCTCCCAAAACATGGTTTTCTTATAGTGTTTGTATTTATTGGGCACTATCAAAATTTTAAATATAGTCAAAGCGTATAATGTACTATCTATTTTTTGCTTACTAGGTTGGAGTTCAAAGTTAAATTGGGATAAGACCTATGCAATATGGATTTCAAAGAACAAGCAAAGGTTTTCATGGGTAGCAAATCTGGATATCAAGTGGGTTCCAAAGGCTCAGGGGTGCGGTATCTTGGCCCTTTAATAGGGTTTCACCTTCCCCGGATGCTAATACAGCTCCGCTGCTTGCTTCTATAAAGAAAAAATTGAGCTCTTGGGCAACCAAGACTGTGTCTATTGTAGGAAGAATTATCATTATAAATCAGGTATCTCTGCCCACTTGCTGGTATACTGCAGCATGCTGCAATATACCAATGAAAAACTGTGACATTATATGTGGGTTAATGACACAATATGTGTGGACGGGTCAAAATGAGGGCAGCTATACATCACGAGTTAAGTAGACAGTGTATATCTTACCATAATAGGAAGGAAGAATTCAGCTTAATGATCCGTATTTGAAGACTCAGGCTTTGTTGGCAAAATTAGTTGCCCAGGGATTAACTCCCGGATACGAGCTATGAAAGATATTACTCCATTATAAAATCACTTTGAAAAGGCCTCTAGAGAATGCAAAGTGGCAAGAATTGCCAAATTGGCTTTTCTACAAGAAGGGCATTAAGAGGGAGAATCATTTTCTTTTACTAACGGCTTATATTAAGGCGTTTATTTCGGAGAGGGGAAACCTAATCCTAAAGAAGTTATAAATTATAGATAGTATACTTAAACAACTTCTACCGTACGTGCAGGGCAGTTTTGGCATTGTCCTGCCGAATTAATTTAATTTTAGCAATTCGACAATTCGGCAGGGAGATAGGAATTTTTTATTTATTTTTGGCACTTTATGAGGATGCTCATAATTTTGGATCAATTCTTTCTATTCATGCATAAAAGTGTTATTTTTTCTAATTTTTTTCAAAAACAATTATTTCAGACTTTTAGAAATAGCTGTCAATTATTTTTTTAATTTCGACATCTTCCAAATTTTCCCGAGTTATTTACAAAACTGACCTACATGTACGGTGTTCAATAACCCATTGATATTGAAAGATGAAGGAATCCCATTAGAGATGGAACCCAATATGGGCCTCCATCTCTAAGCAAAGGTAGGAGTCACTTGAATCAAGGATTTAAGGGATAGAAGAAAGGTAGATTGGCTTAGTATGGTTGACATTTAGAAGAAATTACAAAAGCGAGGGGTAGTTACAAAAAAATGGAAAACTAAAAGATTGAAAATTTTGACTCACATTTTGTGGGATCCCAAGGCATTCCCATATAGGGATAGAGTGGCGTGGCTACACCCGGAAGTGCAAATTTGTTTCATCATGAAATCTCGGAGACTGGTGGATGTAAAGTAACCAGGTTCAAACTTAACAGGGACAAGGGCATAATTTAAAAAAATTATGGTATGGAAAAAAGGGAACTACCAATTACCAACATCAACTTCATGAGAAGTTTTCTCATATGCCACATATAGACGGATAGATGTAATAAGAAGTATGCTGACCTGAAAATTAGCACTCGTAGGAAATTTATTAGTTCTACCTGGACTTCTACTCTGCATGCATAGATGGCAGTTTGGAAGCATTTCCAATCAATTATCAAAAATAGAGAAATTCTAGCTGGCATTGAATCACTTTTTGTTGTAGAATGGACACCACTCTTTTGTACTGCAAAAGATGGGATTTCGCACTTCACCGTGCCTCCCATTTTCTGTTCATCTTTATTCCATGTTCATTTTAATGTAAAGGGGGTTTTGCCTTCCTTCCCGCCTTTTATGGCATTCTCTTAGGAAGGGCTGATTTTTCCCTCAACTTCTAGATTTGACTTCTAAATTCTAATCTATAAAAAAATCAGCCAAGGGCCTAGAAATTATTTTCTATTTCTAAATTGCAAGGATTTCCTTAGCAGTCTGAGGGCCTTTGAAGGAAGGACTCACTTTTTTGGAATCTTGACTTATAACTTCTAATTTCTAAGGTATAAGGAAAATTTTCTAAACAAATTTAAGGAGTTACGGGCTTTTGAAAAGAATTAACTTTCGGTCAATTAATTAAATCTAACTTGTAGTTCTACTCATTCAAGTGAATACTACTTGCAGCAAAAGAAAGACTTGGACAGAGCTTTGCCATATGGCATGCTGCACAAAATAATTTTGACAAGAGACTTGGAGAAGCACAAAGAACTTAAATTCTAAATCCACACGCAAGCTCCCAACTAGGAAGTTAGGCTAGGACAATTCCAAATTCCACACTCACTAAAACAAATCAAATTGACCAAATTTCTCTCCCAAAATTGGCTTAGCTTTTGTACATAGGTTCAAAACTTTGCCATTTTTAAAAACAATCAATAACATAATCTAGTAACAAGAAGTTCAGAATTCCATCGTATTTCAAGCAATTAGGAAAATGCCAGATCAAAAGGAAAAAGAGCCAACTTAATAGATGTTACTACAACACAAAGATTCATATAAATATAAACTCTTGTTAGTACAATACAACTACACAAACTCTAGGGGAATTCTCACAAGGGATTTTTCACCAAAAGAATGTACAATTTATACAATATAAAATAGTACTAGAAGGCCCCCTATAAGAGGCATTGCCAAGGTACAGAGGGCTTATCTCCAAGGTTAGTACAAGCTAGTAAAATAAACTTCAAAGACAATTGTTTGTATAAATCCACATCAACAAGGCACAAGAGAATGCAAGGTTTGAAGGGACTCCAATGTCCTTTAGAATTTTCTTTAGAAAACAAGAACAATAGAGCAAAATTACTCCTAAAACAATCATTTGGTAAGTTTTGACTCAATGGCTAAAAAATTCACTCTAAAAGATCTAATAGAAATGTAATGTAATTAAAGGGTGGTTTGAAAGGAAGAAGGTCATTTTCATATATTTTTCTCAAGTGCACCCCTTCTTCTCTTCTATCTAGTGGCAATCCTATCATTTAAGATTTTTATCTAGATTTTTAGGATTTTCTACTTCTATGCTGGTCCAAACTCTAATTTTTTTAGAAAGACTTCAAATCATTAATGGATTGTCCCATGTAATTTTGAAGGACGTTCATATTTTGTATAATTCCCCTTCCTCCTTTTCATTGCAAAAAAATTATCGAAAGCCAATGCTAACTTAAATCAAGAACAAGGTAAAAATTCAACTATTGGAGTTTACCTTTTTTGAAAAAAGTATTTAGCCTAAGCTCTTTGAAAGGCGCTAGGGAGTAAAAAAAGATCCCGCTTTGGCCTCATTCCAATTTTATATGCTCCCGGAACATCGACCAACTCCACAAATAACATCCAAATTTGGCGGATTTGAAGAATCTTGCTAGTTTGGACACCTTTGGATGTGGGAACGCCTTGAAACTTGTTGGTGTGCGTGATTAGTATAAAAAATTTATAATAATTTTTATTAAGATTTTAAAGCAACCTAGGAAATTTTTATGAATTTCATGTTGTAGGTTTGATCAATTGACTATTCAAAAGAGGATCTTCTAAAAAGTAAAAGATTTTGGAAATTTGCTTAGAACATCATGTGGAATCTTATAAAAGTTGTGCAAGCTCATATTTTTACTTTGCAAATTCAAATAAAGAGATAAAAATCCCACTATTTCTTTTAATTACTAGTGATTAGAGAACCTTTCACACAAAAAAGAATCTTGAAGAATTGACTTCACTACTGAATTTCTAGTTTTATTTAACTCCTAAAGGAACAAGACCTTTTTTTCTGCCAAAAAACACTCAAAACTACCATTCTATAGCAAAGAATAAAAAAATTTGAAAATTGTTTTTTTTGCACATTGAACCATAGGATCTTACATCTAACTAATATGAAAATGTATACAAAAAGGTTTAGAAATTTTGACTGCACTAATTGCAAGATATTTGTGTTTAAAGTGGAAAAAACAAGTTTTTCAACACATTACGGGATTAGACTATTTGACTTTGAACCTTCTTAACTTTAATTTTTGCACTACAGAGTTTTGAACTTTAAATCTTTATGGTAGAGAACTGAGTTGAGAATCTAAGAAAAAAATTTCAAAAAACTTCATTTTAATTCTTTAAAAAATTGTAAAGCAGAAATAGTACGAGATAGAAGAAAATCTAAATTATTAATATCTCTAAGATAAAATTAAAATGCCCTAATCACAATGGTAAGATTTTTTTAGCAAGAAAACTAGACCATGTAAAAAAAAATTTGAAAAATTTTAAGAATTGCATTCAAAAATGAATCTTGTATGTTATTTTTTCAAAGAGATGTTTGAATTGCCCCCCAAAAGGACAAGATTGTTTATAGCTTTCTCATAACAAATTCAAATGGAATGAATCAAAATTTTCCATATAGACAAAAATATAATCTATGAGATTTAAAAAAAATTCAAATTCAAATTTTTTTTAATTGCCTCTTTTTCCTTGTTTTGAGCTTATTTGGGCATAATTTTGTCCTTGGGCATCAATGGAAAAAAAATTCCCACTAAGCTAATCAATTTTTCTATCTTCAAAAAAAAAAAAAAAATTAAGACAAAAATTGAAACTATAGGTATCTGCCCAAATTCCCATTTGTCCTTCAAAGGGACAATGATCCTTTAAGGATTAATTCCAAGTTTAACATTTAGATCTATTATGACTTAAATTATATTCTTATTTGAATATTATATACACACATATACAACATTATCACAATTGCAACTGAATGCACTATTGAATTTATACTATATTATTCAATCAATGGTGGACCATTATATTTATATGTTGGGTCTTTCTCAAAATGTGTCATAAGCATATCATCACAAATATATCAAAGATTGAAATTTCTATGGACATTAGTTCGAAAAAATTTCTTTTTGGTACAAAAGTACCTAATACAATTATGTGAAAAAAAATACTTTGCAATTAGTAGTACATTTGTTGTCTAATTATTTTGAACCCAAATCAATATATTTTTTATATAATAATCATTCATTCAACTCATCTACAAGTCATTTCAATATTGTCAATTTAGAATGAGAGCACCATAAAAAACCGACGTGGTTACTCTATAAAGCATTGAGCTTATGATAAAGTGTTAAAACTTGATCTAATTCAATTTGTTGTGTGTTACGATCTTTAATTATATGACATATCGGTCTTTAAAAGAAATATCCTCTAATTATATGGTAGAATGGCCCATATTATGTTGCTTGGCACCACTTATAGTGCGAAGTTCTAAGAGATTTATCTTCCATTTCTATGGCACAATTTTTCCCTAGTTGTATACTACTCAATGTAGTGGGAGCCGCTCACTACACTAAAATTGGTAAATCGTGTTGGGTGTTAATTAGTGTTGTTCTCTATTTTTAATCACCAATACTATTTTTCAACTTATGTGTAAATAATGTTGGGGCACTTAACTCCCGCCGTCAAACTTTGGCCCTTCCCAAATTCCACAGAAAGTGAAGAGAACCGATCATAATTGCTATCACTTGACGCACCGCCTTGACGATGCATCTAGTTTGGTTACATGCTAATTAAATTGTCAGACTGGAAATAGAAGAGTAATGACGCCCATCCTAGATGGAGAATTTGCTGAAGAGGAGGCGGACGTTGACAACAATGCTCTACATAGAGGTCCCTGGCTATTAAGTCTTATTCATGTGGAACTGGCTTATTGATGTGGTCCCTGGATGTAGATACTTGGTTTAATTTTACACGCTCCAATTTCAGTCCAGCCAAAATCCAGAGTCCTTCCTATGTTTGAACTTTGGGGTAACTTATAGGCAAACTTGTAAATTATTAGTCTCATCACACTGCATCGACTTTCAGCACACAAAATTTACAAACGGAGACATCAAACTAAACTTCAGACTGTAGAAGGCTGTCGATGGGAAGTTGGAACTCCAAATGACTAAATTTTACTATAGAGCTAAAATAGTGTTAGAATGGATAAATAACGCTCTAATACTAACCTTGCAAACAACTCGTGTTAGATGGAACAATTAGTGTAGCCAACACTATTTACCAATTTCAGTGTAGTATACAAAGTCAAAGTAAGAAGATCAACAATTAAGCCACTATTTATCCAAATCATAGATTCCAGCGAAATCCGTCATTCTGAAATCTATCATATGCAGGTGGGTATTCATGCAAATGGTGGATGGGAGGTGAAGGGAACCTTAGAACACCCATTTACTGAATTCATAGATTCCACAAAATCTACCATACTGAAATCTACCAGATCTAAATCTACGAAAGTCGGCTCAATCCCGATGGCAGGGCAGGGAAGCTTGAAGGGGCCATTTACGCGAAGGCTTTGCCCCGCAGCTGCCGTCCGACTCGCCTCCCCCCGGAACTTCAAATCTGTCCTAGTCTGCCTCTTCCCCATTGCCCCCCACACTCCCTCCAATTCCGCCGCTCTCGTGCTCTTCCGCTGCCTCTTACGGTGCCTTTTTTGGTGCCGTATTGGGGATGCACGGATGTTCGGGATGATCATCGGGAGGTGAAGGGAGGCTAACTTAAGTGATCATGGAGAGCAAGGAGGATCGGTTGCTGGGATCTGTGATTGCCAACCATTTGTTTCTGTCGCAATTCGAGCTCTTCCGCGCTTGCTTGTTCACATTGAGTGTGCGAAGCCCTGGGTTGGCGCGGGATATCTACCAGACGGTGATTCGGAAGATATGGACGTTGAAGGGCGTGGTGTGGTCGGACAGCGTGCCTTCGTCCGCGCACATGGCGTGGCTCTGCCTCCAGGAGCTTCACGCCATGGAGGCGAAACTCATGGAGGACAGCAGGAGTAGTAATCGCGGGGGGACGAAGGAAACAGAGGGACGGCGAGAGGACGATCCCTGGGGAGCGGCATCGTCGTCTTCTGCGCCGTCTGTGCCTCCTGCTGCTGCTGCGGCTTCGAGCGTGCGTGGATTTAGAGACAGCCAGTGGCAATTCTATTGCCGCCCTATTTACGACTGTATCGAGTTTTTGCTTCTCCTGGAATTTATTAAACAATACGTTGTCGACAATGGGAAGGCAATTGCCAGGGACATTTCGGGAAGACCAGGTTTGGGATTCAGATCACAACATGACGAATAGAATTTGTCGCATAGGGCTCCTGGCCTTGACGTGGAGTCAATTTTCTAAGCAGTTTGGCACTGAACGAGTAATTTTTAATTTCGGCCTATGATAGATCTTTAGGTTTTAGATCACAACTTGAGGGTAATAAGAAATAGTTCTAACTCACAATGAGAGAGAGTTAGTTAATTTGAGAAGGCGAGTTGAATTCTTGCTCTATCAAATTAGGTTTCATCTTGAAGTAGCAAGCAAAATCTTTAATTCTGATCTATATTTTATGATTTAGTGCTTCAAATTTCATGTAGTGCACGTACATGGACCAAGAGTGACTTACTGATCTGAGAGTTCAAATTGGGAAGCAGAAGTCACTAGGTCATTGTCGTTGAGGACGAAAACCTGTGTGTTGTTCCCAATGTGTTCGTAGAATCCACCATCACAGGCTGTGGCCAATGCTTATAATCACTGGGTTTAAGGAAGTTTCACATTTGTGATCTATTTGGCATTAATTATCTGAGAGTATGATTTGAAGGGTGTACCTCACAGAACCCTAAACCCTGTTTGTGATTTCTTGGATTCATGTTACACCTACGTTGGTTTTGTTGATTAACTCAGCGTTTACTTATCCTGACTGTTTCTCCAGTTTCCGATGAAGAAGAAGCGTCATTATCGGAGATCGCAGGCGGTAGTGATAAAATCAATGATGATCAGAGTCTTCCGGATGAAAGATTTGGACTTCGTCTCGTTTCGAAATTTGTCTCAGCAGGACTGGAGCGGCTGGATCGTTCTATTAAATTTGTTACTGGACATAGATCGGACGGGGGAGACAGTAATGATAGAAGCAACGACGGGCTAAGTGAGGCTAACGAGGACACTGATAGGGTTGAGACAACAAATTCTGGTCCATCCGGCTCTCATGAAGGTGCAGACCAGCTATTGTCTGAAGTGGACAAGAAGTGGTTACGACACCTGACTCTCGACCAACCAGATCTCCTTGATGCACTATGTCAAAATATCGCTCGACAACAACACGGTGGCTTAAGCCTTCAGGTGGACGCTCAAATGGAGGTCAATGCAGACCTGGGCGGAGAAACATCTGGGATCAGGGTTGAGGAAGTGCTACAAGAAGAATCTGCGAGTTCAGATCAAGCAATACTTGGCATGCTCGAACATTTTGAGGTGAGAATCTCAGTCTTCAATTATGATTTCGCTCACAGTCTTGGAATCCTTTCACTTATTTTCATCCATTTATTTTGGTTCGGAATGGAGGTCCACGTTACGAGTATCTATCTGAACTAGGGTTTATGGTTCTATCATAGTTGGGGTCATGCATTCAAATGGAAGTACAACAAGCACATCTTAATCAAATAAAGGAAGATATTGAGGTGACTCAACTGCTGAAGGCCATCAACCACTTAAGATTTCTTCATGAAGATTTTGGTGTTGCAGAGTCTGACTGCAGGTTCGTGAACTTCCCACTCTCTTGGTTGGTTCTAACTTATTTATTGCAAGTGCAGTCCAGAGGGGCCAATATCCTCAGGATATTTCTCAGGAGGTGAGTTACGGCGAATTTAGATTTGCATTCTAATTTCGGTGTTTGGTTGACTGTTCCTTTAGTGAAGCTATTCATTCGATACTGAAAGCGTCTATATCTCTGGTGCGCGAACAACATGACTCTGTTCTACGAGCCATTTATGAGTGCAGTCTGACATCTAGTAGTGCCCTCCTCCCCAAGTTAATTGAGGTAGGCCAAAGCTCCTTCTTTTTAGTTCCTACTGATGAGGATGTTGGACTACTGAAGACACTGTTGTTGTGAGTAGGTAGGAGGAAGATGAGCAACTGACTCGCTGAACTCATTTTCATCGTGTTTGTTGATCAGTCTGCACAAGATGACATACTTCGGGAAGAACTAGACCAAAACAAAGCTTCGCCGCAGGCGCTGTACCCTCCACCATTGGAACGGCTCCATCAGCGTTTGGAGCAGCTGCGATCTGGTAGTTCTTCTGGATCAGGAAGCTTTTCAATGACTGAAACCTCGGCTATTCGGACATGTTTGAGAGAACTCTACCAATATGCGCGAGTAGATGGTGCTCATGTGCTGGAGCTTGTGGTGAAAGCAGCACTTGCTTCCGTTAAGGATCGCCAAGTGCAGAAAGTCGCAGATGTATATATCCTCTCTAACCTCTGAATTAGATTTTCAGTGACTTCAAGTGAAAACCAAGTGACCTCGATCTCTAGTTTGACGGCAGTTATGGTCTTGGATGTTGGTTGCTGTCTAAATTGTTGTGAGAATGTGATTACAGTTGGTGACTCCATTTCCACGACTTCAGCCGTTGGTTGCGGTTCTGGGTTGGGATCTCTTGCCTGGTCATACCAAATCTCGGCGCAAGTTATTGGAGCTACTTTGGAACAACAAGATTAAACTCATCCCTCATGGCAGAGCTGCAGATGAGGTTTTTGTTTGAATGCTGCCTCTCAATTATCGGTTGGCCTTGTTTGGTAAAATTGTGAACATAGAGGTTGCTTCCGGAGAAGATATGTTGTCCGATTCTGGATGCTCTCTCTAGTAGAATATTATAATTTTTAGGAGACGTTTTCTAGGATCAGCTGGTGATGATACACTCGTGATGTTCTACTATTGATTGTGAGTCCTGGAGGGGCCAGTGCGGTTGTTTTTTTGTGTGTGTGTGAATACAGATAACTGAAGGGTTGCAATTGATCTTAGTTGATTGATTTGTATTGTTTTGTAACAGGTCTCCTGTGTTGAGCAGCTCTGTGATCAGTTATGCTATCGTTTGGAGTTGGCATACTTTGCTGCTCACTCAGTCAAGGGTGTAGAAGGCCAGTTAGTCTGTACTCGAATCTTTGTGAAGGGTAACCGCCCTAAAGTTGAGCATATTGAGGGTCCTGCTGATCCTTTTGTGGCCAACCTTGTGCTTGAACGGTTGACAATGCACTCCCCTGTTCGGGTGGGTCTTCTCGTTCTCTTCTTGGATATCACTCGATTCGCATGTCCGTGGTGTCTGGCGAATAATAGCTGGAGTCGTACCGTACTTTGAGATACTTTTCGGAGGTTTGTCGTAAATCTTTTGAATTACTTTCGTTTTCGAACAAGGTTATGAATACTGGCTGATAGTCATGCTCGTACTCCAGGTCCTTTTTGACGTTGTTCCTGACATAAAGCTTGCGGAAGCCCTGGAGCTGGTTACATTGCAGCCCACTGGCACGTCCGTAGAAGCTTATCGACAGAGGTTGTACCTATACCTGTGAAGTTACATCTTCAAGATGGCATGTGTTGAGAGGATATGTAATAGATTTTTGAGATGGGTTTTTTCTTGGCTGCGTCTTGAAAATATGGTAATAAACGTTTAATAATGAATATTCATGCATTTTTTGCAGGCACCTTGACTTGGAACTCTTGCACATGCATTACGGTTTGCAAGCCATTGTGCTTGCCTTGAATGCCATGGAGGTTTCCACCGACAATGAGTCGTCAATTGACAGCGAATCAGATGGAACAGCCGTTTATCTACAGCAACTTCGTGAGCACTTGGATGCTATTACAAGCCCCGTCCGTCGGGTACTTGAATTCCTCTTTATCAAAATTTCCATTCTTACTGGAGTCCCTACCTTCGGATGTACTTGGGACGATCGCTTGCGTGCATATACGCTGCTTGCCTGCATTGATAATCTTCTCGTAGCCAATCAAAGACATTACTTGACCGTTGACGTGGCATTCATCATCTGGTAATTTCCTTTTAGGATGCCGCCGCAGCTTCTGTTGATATAATATGGCTCCTTCATGTATCTTTTGCAGGTGTGGATGATGGGCATCGTTATTTCACTTCTACACATGGATGTAATTAATGTTGAACTACCGACCATGAAGGACCCGTTTATTTTGGAGCTAAGAGACAAGAAAACAGAAAAAAGAGACAAGTTTACCGCAATTGCATTCATTCAAAGCATTCTGTCGATACTTCACCAGTGCATGCCGGGTCCTAACCTGGAGTTGGATTCAAGGGCTCCTTCTGCAAGCAGAAGTGGCGTGGCTAGGAAGACTAGCACGCAAAGCTTTAGTTTCCCTGGGAGAGCAGCTAAAAAGGCCTGGTTGAAACAATTAGAGTTGTTGCATCAATTCGTTGATGATTGGAAGTGGAGGATTGGAGTACTGCAGCGCTTATCTCCATCTTCTCAGCGACCTTGGCAGTGGCGGGAGGCCTTGGCAGTTTTGCGAGCAGCCCCTTCGACAATACTGAACATGTAGGTGCTCTAGACCAAATATGCCGTTATGAAGAGGTGAATTTAAAATATTAGATGCCGGCTCATTTTTTGTTTATATTCCCTTGGAGGGTTTTCATGATCTTTACAAAAGAATAGTTGTGCACAGATATTTTAACCGTAGTGATAAGATGTGAATCTCAAGTGTAGGGACATTGGATATAAGAGATGCCGTGTGTCTAGTTCTTCTCTATTTGGACACACAGGAGATTGTTGAGTGTTTAATGCATTCCTCCCTGGAACCTGAGAAATAGAAGAATAAGCGGCAGCTGGCTTAAAAGTCTTTCAATTACATTCTCTTCTTCTGCGCCATCTTGATATTTTGGCGAGTACTCCTTTTTGTGCAAGGAACGTTCTTTTTCTCCTCTTCTCCATAATTCCTTGGCAGTTTCAAGCTAACACGTCTTATGATTTTGCATTGTGTAGCAATGACACAACCATGCTAGTACCAATCATGTTCAGACGTTAATGAACTCTGGAGTCAGATGATTAATGTCAACTCTTGCAGGTGTGTTCAGAGGAATCAGTACGATCTGGGTCAGGAGGCGGTGCATCGTTTTAAGCTATCCCCTGAAGAAGCAGCGTCCTTACAGCTAGCTCAATGGGTCGATAGTGCTGCATCGAGAGCATCGGTGCGTAGAAACTTTTAATGAGAGAAAGATTGTCCATGCGTTTCTAATATCTTTTGGTAATTAATGTGATAGACGTTTCCAAACAGTAGTTATTTACAACTAGTATGCTTGTTTAATTCAGGAAACTGTATGTTTTGGACTTGCCCTCTATGTGGTTTCACATACTTGAGGGAACCAAGCTTCTTTGTCTTCATTACGCCCATTTTCACTACACTTACAGTGTGTTTGTGAGGGTTGTGAAAGTCGATGTAGGATTTTGCATGGAGTATAATTTGTGTTTATTGGGATAGAAGATGTTTATTAATATTACTTGGGGGACTTATGGTGGCATCCAACGGCTTTCCTCTTTGCTATATATCTACGTATGGTAATGAGATCTGAGATAGACCATTAAATATGATGGTTTTTGCAAATTGGGTGTAGGCTTGTATTTTAATCACAAATTGTAGTTAAGAGTTAATTTTGGTTGTGCAGGTAGATGATGCTATTTCTCGAGTTGCAGAGGAATTGTCGAGTGCTGACGATAACCTTGATTTTACTGCCCCTCTAGCGCCACTTGCCACTGTACAGTTTAATGCTGACTTTACTTTTATTTTTTTCATAATTTTTCTTCTTATTAATTTGTTGATCTTTTGCTCTGCACACGAGGGCTTTATCTTAGTGATTTCTTTGCACCTAGAAGCACAAATATTCTGGCGCCCATTATTTTCTAACGTTAAACCTCTTATCAGGTACTACTCTGTGTTGATATTGCTGCAACTTCGGTGAGGTCAGTTAACATGGCAAGGCGTCTTCTTGATCGGGTATGTTTGCTACTAATGGCGACCTTGATTTTAATTATAAGATGTACCAAAGAATCATGTTCGTTTTCAGCTCCATAGTTGACCAGCGCCAAATTGTCTATTACATGTCCCTGGTTGTTCTCTACTGATGAGGGGTTGTTTTTGTTCTTCTTTTTAGTGCAATGAAAGCACTTTCGTTTTCGTTAAGAAAATGAGGTGTCTGTAACAATAGCAATGGTCCAAGCTGGCAGCTAAAAACTAATTCCAAAAATCGCGATTCTTTCTATTTCGATCTTAATGGCAAAATCTTTAAATGAACTGGTCTTGAAACGGATATATCTACATCTAATAGATACTATGAATTTCGTACATCTTGTGAAAGTACTCTCGTTAGGTGACTGAAAAAGTAATGTATGTCTTTGTCTGTAGGCTCTTGTCCTGCTGTCTCAAATTCAACAAGCAGGACAAAGAGGTCAAGGGCCAGAGCAACGACAGGAGGCCTTCATGACCGTAGTGGCAAAACGCACAGCCGTCCGGCTTAAAGAGCTTCTTGATCAGGTTTTTGTTTCTTTTCATTATAGTCGACAGTCTCCGTCTAGAAATGGCCAGTTTGCTTTAGTTATTCTATTTGTTCGCTGAATTTTTGTCTATTACGTGACTAGATTTCATGGATGCTCTGTTCCATGATTCTATCTTGCAAATCTCAAGCAGAAATAAATCATCAATCATGACGTCAAGAGACTTCATCATTGTAGGAATTTGAGAATTGAAATTGAAGAGGTATTTAATTTGATTATTTTTTATTTATGTATTTGCTCTGGTGTATGTAAATCAGGACAAAGTTGGGGCTCTGCAACTTGTATTGTCTGGTGCAGACATGGTGTCAATGTCGGGGACTGATAGTTCCCGTCAAGTCTTTCGACAGCGGGCTCTGGCTATCCTGCAACAAACTATAGAGGATGCTTTTAGAGGCAAACGTCAATTCTTAAGTGGTAATTTCCTTGAAAGCTACTATACGTCAAACAATTTTTATTGACCTCTCTTGTTAGTCATGTGCTAGTCATGTGGAATTTAGAATGTCGAAGCCCTTTAATGTGAATTTTCTTTATTTTTTTTTGTGCCATCGATACATGTGACTGGCAAATATTCCTTGACGTTAACGATGTGAGACTACCGGTATAATTGTTTTAAATCCATTGTTTGTCGGACATTTTACAAAGTCTCTTTGTCCTCTTGAAGTTCATTCTGGTTAATCTCGGTATCTCATACGACTACTCTCTGAGATTTCTTCACTTGAAAGCAAAGAAGTGCTTGGCCTATTTGGACTGAACTGAAACGAGTTCTATCAGTTGTCATGTGCTCTCTCAAGATGTTGTCGCTGTCTGGATGCAGGAAAGTTACATAATCTTGTGAAGGCACTGGCAGATGAGGAAGGAGAGGATTTATCAACTGGTCCATATGCGGAACGGAAGTCACTGCTTGGACCTGAGCACAGTCTTGGCTTGGGTCTTGGATTTCGAGTTCCTTCAAGACAGGGCTCAAAGAGTTCTCCTTTAGGGTCGATTGATTTTTCTGGGGACGGTACATTTCAAATCGCCACCAAGGGGGCTATGAAGCGATTTCTTGGACCATTAAGTAACAAGCCAATGGCTTATCTATCCGCTTTTATACTCTACATTGCAACTGTTGGTGATATCGTGGATGGTGTGGATACAACCCATGACTTCAATTTCTTCACCCTCATTTATGAACGCCCAAATGATGTACGTTTGTCTCAACCCTGCAGAGTGCCAGCGTTGTAATATTCTGAGATGGTTTTTTCGCCAATGCATGAGACCTCTGCTGTGGACAGAACTTTTCTGACACGTCTGTTCAAATTTCTCACAGGGTTTTTACGTTAACTAACCTGATACATCGTTTTTGTAGATGTTTTTGTGTTCTGGTATGCATTGATAGCTTAGATTTAAATTGTTTTCAGATTTGGTCGTTGGGAACATTACTTGGGTTTTCTACTCGAGTCCTTGACTTGATGTTATCATTCCTCACTGTTGGTACTTTGTTTTGTACTCTCACGTTTGGATTCTTGTAATTTGCTTTGACAGACATATTCCACATGGGAGTTAGGGTGACTTGATTCTCATGTCTGGCCTTTAGCAGATAAGTTGTGCCTGGTTACGCCTGTTAAGCATGAACATTAAATCTGGTTCGTTCCTTTTCAGCTATTGACAAGGCTGGTGTTCGAAAGGGGCAGTGCGGATGCTGCAGGAAAAGTTGCTGAAATTATGGGTGCAGACCTCGTTCACCAGGTACTTCGTGACTGATGCTGTCTACATACTTTCTGTCATCTCTCCTGCGATCTTGCTTGGGTATGTAAGGAATCTTTTAAATAATGTGCAATTATTGCTAGCAACTTTAAGAAGCTTAGCAATCCTAGCTTATTAATTCTTCTATCTGTAAGAAGCTATTTGTAACGGCTTCATATTTTGCCTGTGACGGATGTGCATATTTTGTGAAGACTTGAAACTTTTGACACCTCTGACAAAGTGTTGATGTACATGTTTGGGAATGTTGAAGGTCATACCTAGCTGCAAACCTTTGTAGCTGTTTGTGCATACTGCTCCCATGTGATACATTTTTTTCTTTAATACTGTCGTATGTTCTTGATAGTACCCTTGATCTTGTGCCTTTGGCAGGTTATATCTGCTTGCGTACCGCCGGTATATCCGCCTCGTGGAGGCAAGGGTTGGGCTTGTATACCACAGCTTCCAACACGTGTAGTGCAGCCTGCTAGTCAAAGGGGAGATGTTCATGTTGTGCAAACAACTACACTTGATGAGGATGATGGGCCACAACTTTATCCACTTCAACTGGATGTTGTCAAGCACCTTGCCACTTTATCTCCTGTGCGATCAATTCTAGCTTGTGTGTTTGGTCAAAGTTGTTTCACGATAAGAGCTGACCAACGAGGCTTAGCTGATTCAAGTGCTGCGTTGGACACGGACCGTTCCTTCTTCGACTTTGCCTTGGAGCAGTCTGAGAAGTAAGTGGTTCACAAACCACAGTCCTTCACTATCATCTTTCGAGAAGCTACGTTCTACTTTGTCAAGACTTCTACCTAATTACTTGTTTGGAGACTATTTATATATTTACGACGATTCCCTGCAGAACTGTGCAACTTTTTCAATACATGGAAAAGTTGTCTTGATAAGTTTTTCATTGTTTTCTGTTGAAGCTGTACTAATTCTAGAACATATCATAATACGCGATGTTTTAATGTACAGATATCCTACATTGAATCGGTGGATTCAGTTGCAGGCAAAGTTACAGAGTTTGTCGGACGTACCCACTTCCTCCCACAAGCTTAAGCACGATGCAGGAAGGGAAGAGGGTGGAAGAACATCACTTAAGCGTCCACGTGAACCAGAGGTGGATGGTATCTATTTACCTACCGATTCTGATCAGAGAGATGAGGTTCCTGAAACTTCAGAGCTAGCGTCACAATGGAGTATGAAACCTCCTGCACAAGATGGCATAGGTGTTATTCCACCAATCTCTGAAGAATCCAAGAATGGAAAACGAGCAAGCTCATATTCTCTCGTGTTTGACTGGGAGAACGAAGCTCCGTACTCTGAGGCAGTTCTGAGGTAAGTGTATACGCGAAGTCAAGCATTAAAACTTGCGGTTTATTTGTTTAGTCTCGATAAACAATTTGTCTTGAAATACCTTTATTACGTTGATGTGCTGCTCGAGGTCCATACTGTCATAATCTTTTGACTTGAAGAGATGGCTCGAGGCACATTATGTAATCTTTCTTCTCCGAATATGTTGTTGAGAATATGATGTAAATCAGTAGCATATTAGACTTCTCGTATTATGCTTGCTGTTGGCTTGTGAGCCCAGATATGTACGTTGCTGAAGACTTAGTCTTACGTATTTTTGACAGATTGATGGATGAAGGAAAGCTGGTGGAAGCTTTATCTGTCTCGGACAAGTGGTTGAGGGATGGCGCTCCAGACCAGTTGTTACAGTTGTTGATTGAGAAAGGAGAGGAATCTGAGTCAGAGTCTGGTAACCAATGGCAGGGAAATAATAGCAGTCATCCCTATTGCAGCAGCTGGCAGTATTGTATACGTCTTCGGAACAAGACTCTGGCTGCGACCCTTGCCTTGAAGTGAGTTACAGAAAGATCAAAAGCTACACTCTCAATTAGCAAGTATGAACTGGAATAATCAGCGTTGGGTGCGTTTGATAGTTCTAGGAAACCGCCGTTGTCTCCTTCACTATCGCTATGAGATGTGTTCTTAGCATCTTACAAATGAGATCATTTTACAGGTATTTGCAGAGATGGGATCTTGATGCAGCAATCGATGTCCTGACAATGTGCAGTTGCCATTTGTCCCCTGATGATTCTCTCTACCTTGAGGTCTCGTTCTCTGAGCATAATAGATTTCACTGCCATTATTGTCCTTGTCATTTTTGAATCTGTCACTAGTGTAATTCTGTCTCTGTTTAATTCCTACTTAGCATGTCTTTTTGAAGAGCGGTTGTGCATCGTAACTATACTGACTGATCATGTGGAATAATAAATGAATGAAGGTAGTTCAAAAGAGAGACACTCTACACCAGTATGGCCGTATTCAACGAGCTGACAACCGATTCTCCCAGTGGCAAGAGGTATAATGCGATAAACTCCTCGCAGTTACAAATCTGGTCTGTATGGCTTTCTGACACATTGTGCTAATGCCGTATTTGGTTAGAGAATTTCTAGATGTGAATTGTTACTGAAAGCCTCGCCCTGATGATTTACTGCTGAACCCACAAACCTCCTGATGACCATTCCTTGGGTTTAGGAATTCCATATGATGTAGGTCTTCCTCTCTTGATTATTATTTTTGTGGCCTTGAAGCAGCTGCTAGAAAGTTTTGAAGCCCTTCATAGTAGTTTAGAGGATTTCTGGTACTTTGGAAGTGCTTGTCATACCCCTCCTTTGGTGAAGGACACATTTCATTTGTTATGCAGGTTGAAGCTCTTTGTCAAAGTGATCCTGAAGGCTTGGCACTTCGTCTGGCCGGGAAAGGTGCTGTCTCAGCAGCACTTGATGTTGCAGAGTCTTTCAAATTATCAAGTGATTTGCGGAGAGAATTACAAGGCCGCCAACTGGTGAAGTTACTGACCACTGATCCCATTAGCGGTGGCGGTCCTGCTGGAGGCTTACGATTTCTTAACTCTCTGCTTCACCCTGAGGATGCGTTGCCTGTCGCCATGGCAGCAATGGAGCTTCTGCCAAATCTTCAGTCGAAGCAATTGTTGGTGAGCCCATTAGACTGTTAGATAGTGATTTAGGTTTTGGTGAAAGTTACATAATGACTTGATCGGATCATTCAATATCTATGACTGCTCATTACTGTTTTCTCGGAACTAGGGAGCATATAAATCCTCTATAACATGTCTTGCATTAAAACGCAATCTGTGTCAAAATTTTATCCGTCACGTCCTCATCCACACAGTCTTCATTCATTTGTTCTTGCTAAACCCTAATGACATCAAACATCCTCTCAATGAAATCTTGCAGCTTGATCAAACCTTTTTGGTGTTTTTAGAATGCAACAGGCTCCGTTCTAGTGTTTATTAAGAGGGCTTTGGAATTTGTTAGCATTCTTTTTTCAGAGCCCTGTGATACTTTACTACGTCAATGATGTAAAAGAGTGGTATACTGATCAAAATGTTCTTGTGACGCTAAATTGCTTGCCAATTTTGGGTAGTTGGGTATTTTCAGAGAGCTTCGTAAGTTAGCTAGAACCTGCTCTGGGTACCTAGACCTGTCAATTGGACCCAATTTCACATTGTGTTTGGAAAATTAGTTTTCCTTTGCTAAGGCTCATTATAGAGGTCCGATCTGTGTTTTCTGAAACCTTTTCGTCCGGGCAGGTTCATTTCTTTTTGAAGAGACGAGTAGGGAGTCTCTCAGAAGAGGAGCATGCAAGGCTGGATCGCCTAGCTCTGGGCTTACGAATGCTTGGAGCCCTACCACTACCATGGCAGCAACGTTGCTCTGCACTACATGAACATCCACGTCTCATCCTTGAGACATTGCTCATGGGGAAGCAGTTAAAAGCGGCCTCGCAAGTAAGTACTCATCTAATTGTGACTAGTTCTTGCAAGACCTCCACAGAGATGAACTGATAGTGCATTTTGCATCGTACGGCTCTTACTTGATTCAGAAGCTTGTCATTACAGATATGTATTTCCTAGATTTCGTTTCAATTCTAATGAGTTGTGTCGTGATCCTTTTCCAGCTTCTTCAAGCCTTTCCATCCCTCAAAGATGACGTGCTTGTCGGGATCTACGCTGCAAAAGCTCTGATCATTAGCAGTACTCCTCCCCTTGAACGACGAAGCTCAACATCCGCTATAACTGCTGCTGTTAAACCAATCACTCGTTCAGTTACTCCGACCGCTCGGTCCAATTTCAACAGTGGACTCAACACTCTGCAGAGACGAGCGTTTTCGTGGAGACAAAGGGACACAGGAAACAAGATCATTAATCAAGATAATAATAGTCGCAAGAGGAAAATGACTGGAATGCTTCCACCTTCCCATAAGGCTGCATGGGAAGCCTTGGCTGGTGTTCCAGAGGACCGTCCGCCCTCTGGACTAACCGCCCTTGAAGGTTATGAACGCCCTGCCCCTATGACCATTACAGAAGAGTGGATTTTGACTGGGGACCCAACAAAGGATGATGTTGTTCGTAACTCACATCGTTATGAAAGTGCACCCAGTAGCATTCTCTTCAAGGTACAACTTTATATCTTATAATCCTTCTATGCAATCCTCTAGCATAATCATATTAAGGGAAAAGGAAATGAAGTGGAGCGAGTTGCTGGAGCTTTAAAATGCTCAATTTAGAGTAACATTATTTTGAATTTTCAGAGGAGTGCTCTTTCTGTCATGTAGTTCTTTTTAACCTAAATATTTCATCCTCTTAGGAAAAAGTTAGAGGGCAGAGCATCAGTTTAATACCCTATACGATAAATGTTCGTCAAATGTGATGACGAAAGAGCGCTAGACCTTCATTTAACGCCGGACTAAGCCAGAAGGTTTTACATGAAAGTTAGTTTGAGCCTGAGATGATTTTCTTTTCAGGCACTGCTCGAGTTGTGTTCTTCAGAGGCTGTGGCTTGTAAAGCAGCGGTTGATATTTGTATTGTTCAAATCAAGCGGCATCTCTCATCTGATCAGCTACCTCGTGCTACTTTTAACGAGTCAGCGGAAAGAGGATTTCATGCTGCAGAGGCATTTGTCCAGGTAATGTTCAAATAATTTCCTTAATTTGATTGTGTCTTTGGTGTCTTGATTTATAATAGATGGTGTTTTGTGCATTCTAGCATACTATATCCGATTGATCTTTTGAGAAATGTATTGCTGTCGCTTTGATACGGAATTTTTCAAATGATAATGTTTTGTACCAGTCACCCGTCTTTGCTATTAAGAATATTAAATGAATATTATCATGTGTTGCAGGCCCTGCAACACGCAAGGGATCAATTAAGGAAACTCACAGGGAAGTCAGAGAAGCCTCCAAACAGTCCTAAAGCTGTGGACAGTGATAGCAGTGATGCTTTGGATCATGGAGGTGCAGCATCAACTTCTACAACAACACCTGGAAGTAGTACTGATGGTGCTAAGGAATCAATCAACCTTCTTGAGGTTCTTGAGCAGGCAGAAGTCTGGCTGAACCGCGTGGAGCTATTACAACATCTTTTTGGAAGTTATGTCCCCGCATCCTTGAATGATATTCTTGACGACTTTGCTGCGGAGCAGCTTCGAGAACGGCTGATTGCGGATGAGCGCTACAATTTAGCTGATTTTATGTGCACTAAATGCAAGGTACATAACAATCTACCTTTAAGTGAAAGGACGAGACAAGTATCAGCAGGTTTTGCTGAAGCGTTTGTTAAGTCTTCATGTCTTGCTGAAGCATTTGTTGACACATCTGTTTCAGATTGATCCGTTCCTAGTTTGGGAGGCATGGGGCCACGCGCTTCTTCGCATTGAGCACTATGCTCAGGCACGGTTAAAGTTCAAGTGAGTAACATTTCCATACCACACTACTATTTATGCGTGTTTCATATTTTCTCTCTATTTTAGCTGCAATGTTATCTCCTTGTGAATTTTAGAGGTTAAATGTTCTGGTATATGCCATTCCCCGTGTCTGATTGAAATAAGATGATTCGTACAATTGAAGGATGTTGACTTTTGATCATATTCTTTATGGTTCCTAGGCGATGTTTGCAGTTGCATAGTGGAGACCCAGCCCCAGTGGTTCGAAAAATTATCCATGCCATGGAAGCTGGTCCACCAGCAGATGTGTTCGGTGCTCGATCGTTGTAAGTATTTATCCTTTGGGGTGTTCAGACCTCAGACGATAGTTCTTGTATTATGTTACATGAGCTTGTTGGACACTTTGGGGGATGCTGATGATGGAGTGACCGTTTTTTGATAATTTTTCACTAGGTTTTGATCCTCCATATTGGTCGATTACTATATTACAGTGGTTCAACTGCGTGACGACCGTTTGAATGGATTGTTTTCAGGTATGCACATATGGCAAGAAGTGTGTCAACTTCTTCAGATGACTCGCTTTCAGCTGATTCGTATCTAAATGTGCTGTATGTTCCTCCGTTTAACAAGCCTGATAGATCTCGTCGCTCATCTGAGGAATCTGCGGATAGTCATCAAGCTATCAACACGCTGATCAGTGGAGATGAGTCGCCCCCTCACAGCCACCTCGATGAAACCCGCTATGAGGAGTGTGTTTATTACCTGCAAGAGGTTTGACCGTGACCTGTTTTAAGAGTTGACACATCTGAATAGGATTTGCAGCATTTTTTCCGTGGATCATTTTTTATTCCTTATCGTGATTGAGATTTTTTGAAGACTTGATGCCTGAATTTGTGAGGGGTATGTTCCTGCCCTTTCTCGATTCTGAGGATGAGATATTGTATTGACAATGATGATGTGTTTGACAACAGCATAATCTCGCGGAACTCATGCAGTTCATGTTCCAGCACTGCCGCTACGCTGATGCTTGCATCCTTTTCTTTCCTTTTGATAGCGTTCCGCCCGCTCCTCTCCCATCTTCCTATCAGTCTCAGACTCCTTCATCATCGCCCCAAAGACCCGACCCTCTGGCTACTGACTACGGCTCACTGGATGAACTTTGTGACAATTGTGTTGCCTTCGGAGTTGTTACAATATTAGAGAGGGTTATTGCTGCCCGAATTGTTGACGCGAACAACCCCGACTCACCAGTATCTCAACACACGGCTTCCTCTCTTACTCGAATCTGTACTTACTTTGAAAATCATCGACATTTCAATCATTTATACCGGTTTCAGGTAACATTAAACTTTTACCGTGCCTTACCATTTGATTAGGGGCTTTAGCAGCAATTGTGGGATATCCGTTGTCCGTTCTGAATTGACTATTTAATTATTCGACGCTATTGACAATTGTGTCCATGTTGTTCACAGCTAGGTGGTGAAAGGCTAACTATTGGCACATTTGCAGGTTTTGAAAAAAGACTATGTGGCTGCTGGCTTGTGCTGTATCCAGCTCTTTTTGAACTCGTCCAACCATGAACAAGCTTTGCGCCACTTGGACCATGCAAAGGTATTCTGCTTCCTGAGGACCTTGTAGATATTGGTAGTGAGCTCTTTCTCAACTGGCCCGAAGTGGTTGCTTCCGTATATGTAGGGTTGAAACGAAGCTTCAAGGAACGTAGAATATATATCAATAGAAAGAAGAACCCATATCCTAGATTTTTTCATAGTAGAATTTTTTTTTTAAGTTGCTATAATCGGCTATTAGCTTCTAACGTGGAAATTCTATTTTTAGTTTCAGGTACTGAGGTAAACATCTCCCTGTGTTTTTCCCTTGCATTGTCTTTTGAGCATACTCTTTTTTTATCAAGTTCCAAGTCTTCAAGTCTTCTACACCACAGTTCTCTGGATACCTGCTTGCCTTCGTTAAATTTCAGACTGTGGTCTAGGTGAGCCTTTTGATTTTCGTTTTTAGCACTAATAGTGGTCATCCCTGCCAGGTTCATTTTGATGAGGGCCTATTAGCACGACAACAATCAGGAGAGACGACGAAGGGCGTCACAAAAGTTAGTAGAGGGAAACTTCCTTCTCAGAAACTTACTGAGGAAGAACTTATTAAGTTCACATCGCGAGTTGCTGTACAAGTACGGATTGCTATTATTTTATCTGACGAAATGTTTATTTGTGTGTACATTTGTTAGTAACACATTGTTAAGTGAACAGCATCTTCCCTCTGGTTCCTCTGACGCATCTGCACTGCCAGATTTATGATGGTTCTTTGCTGTCAATGAAAAGGCTAGACATCGTCAGTTTTGATTGCTTGTGTCATGAGGTTCCCATGTTATGTGTGCGGTTGTGTTTGGCTTTCTAGGTTAACACTGTAGTTGACAATA
This sequence comes from Neckera pumila, assembly GCA_963969595.1. Classification (NCBI taxonomy): domain Eukaryota; kingdom Viridiplantae; phylum Streptophyta; class Bryopsida; order Hypnales; family Neckeraceae; genus Neckera; species Neckera pumila. The sequence goes on along the minus strand of OZ018408.1, from coordinate 5,745,735 downwards.
TCATACAAGTTATGTTTGTATTATTATGCAATAATAGAGAAGCGGCTGATGATAACCGCTTGATTATTCCAGATTGAGGTAGTTCGTACATTTGGTGATTCTGAGGGACCTCCGTGGAAGCATTCGCTATTTGGGAACCCAAATGATTCAGACACTGTCAAGTAAGATTATTGTTGAACTTATAAATGCAAGGATTAAAGATTATTCTCATCTACTACGCCACTTGTATATGATTTTTCGAGTGTACTCTTTGTACGAGTCTTGCCATCACCTTGCTTAAGTTCGACTTGTACACATTACTTTGCTTAAAATTTTAAGACGAAAATGCCTTCCTTTTTACTTTATCAGATTGTAGTCACACATGAGGGACTTTTGTTAATATCTGTGTCGATGATACAGGCGGAGATGTGAAGTTGCTGAGAAGCTTGTTGAGAAGAATTTTGATCTGGCGTTCCGAATCATTAACGAGTTTAATCTTACTGGTATGACATCGATAATGCTATCCCGGTTAAGGTCTACAAGAAGACTGGCTAAGTGGAAAAGTTGTTTGGCAGGAAGATGTTTGAGATGGATTTTCTAGGATCTCATTGACGCAGAGAATATTTTCATGGTGAATTCAATACTATGAACAAGTGCAAGTCCACATATGATTTAAACTTACAGTGTATGAGGAACTATTGCTTTTTCCTCTTTTAAGAATCTGACTTGGTGTAATTCTTTAATTATTGCAGCTGTGCACATCTACGCTGGTGTAGCTGCTTCATTAGCAGAAAGGAAGAAGAGCAACCAGCTGGCAGAACTACTGCGAAACATTAAAGGCACTATAGAGGACGATGATTGGGACCAGGTTCTAGAATATATATCTTCTGAATATTTAACCCAAGTCACTGTTTAAGAACTGAAACTTTGTGTAATTCCAAACTTGGTTTGGACCTTTTACTGCTTTACTTGGAGCGTACTTCTTGTAGAAATCACTAATTGAAATTGTTTTGGAGTAGGTTTTGGGTGCTGCGATCAATGTATATGCCAATCGTCATCGAGAACGGCCAACTGGCTTGATTGATAAACTGTCAAGTAATCATAGGTACGTGCATATTCCTGTCAGGTGGCCTATACTTCATAATATTATATTGGATGATTTGTTATTCAAAGGTATTATTGTTTCGTGATGGAATTTTATGTTTTTTCCACAATTTTTTTGAATTGTTGTATTTATTTCTATGGTGAAACAGAAAAGTCTTAGCATGCGTTATTTGTGGACGCTTGAAGAGTGCTTTTCAAATAGCATCACGCAGTGAGAGCATATCAGACGTGCAATATGTTGCTCATGTGGTAATGCATTCTACATTTGATGTTTGTATCCACATATAGTTGTTTTTGTATTATGTGGCACTGTGATGTCTTAATCAAGTTAACAGGCACTGATGTCTTCTTGGACGTTGAATTAAAATATTCCTTTCCGCTTTGCACAGTTCAAGAATAGAAAATCTCATTTGAAATCATATTTCATGCCTTGGATGTTATTATTGATGATTCTGTGCGCTGTGTCAAACAGGCACGACAGACAGGTTCTCTGGCAGTGGAGGATTTATGCAAGCAGTGGCTGGCATCTCATAGTGCTTAGGCCTTTGTAAACTTCTAATGTTTCATTACTATTCTCAGTAATGTCCCTGTGTTTTCACTTCATTTTAGTGTTGGCACTTCTATTTTATGGTGCCATAATATTAGATTTGTGAAATCTTCTCTAGAGGGGATTTCTGATTCAGAAGTCATCATCACTGTGTAGACAATCTCTTGGTATACCCAGGTTTTCCAAACTTATGGGGGTAGGACCGAAATTTCCAGTATCATACTCGCATCAAAAAATAGATGAGTGATTACTTGTACCGAATAGCTTGTACTGTACACCTAGAACTTGTTTTTGATTGAATCCAGTTCATTGGATTCCAAGGATATAGAGACTGTCGGGTCGGCTGTAGAGAGGAATTCAGTTTTGTACCGATTTTGTAGTTCATGTTAATTTTAGCCTCGTTTGACCCCAAGTTTATTACTGCTGAATGAAGCATATTAGATTGTTTTCTTGTGTGCATATTTGATATGGTTTGGCAATATCACGGGTGGAATCTCGTGCCTCATAGCAATGGGGTCCAAGTTACTGTGATTTGAGACTGGCTTGGTTACTCCTTTTCTTTCTGTGAAAATCCAAAGACGTCAGATGCTATGTGAGTCAAATCTATATCAAATAACATGCTTTTTGTTACTGTATTCTAAATCTACAGATATGGTAGTAAATTGAGGATATTTCTGAAAGCAGTTCTGATGTCATTTGGAGGCAACGATTGAAATTTAGGTTTAAGTCTCTAAGCTTGACCAAGCCTCTCATTTTGTGTGGAAGGTGCATTGTTGGATCTTCTCACGCTCGTCCCAAATGATCAATCCGTTGCAAACTTCACCATTGAAATAGATTTTATTCTTGCTACAATGCAAGCCTGAGGTATGGTAGCACATCAAAATGCAGTCTTGGTACTTAGAAAATTATGTTTTATAATGACAACTTCACCATTGAAATAGATTTTATTCTTACTGCAATATAAGCAGGTACTTAGGAAATTGTGTTTTATAATGACAACTTCACCATTGAAATAGATTTTATTCTTACTACAATATAAGCAGGTACTTAGGAAATTATGTTTTATAATGACAACTTCACCATTGAAATAGATTTTATTCTTGCTACAATATAAGCATGCAATATGGTAGCACATCAAAATGCAATCTTGTACTTATGAGATTATGCTTTGTTATGATAAAGTGGTGGTGAAATTTTCTTAAACTTCTTGCAAGTCATGTACATTATCAAAATGATGTTCAACTTACTAGATCAAAAAATTTTCATAATGCTTGGAATAAATGTAAATAGATTATTGTAGTCACCAAGTTTCAAAACATTTGATCAATATATAATAAATTAAATTTTTTGAAGAAACTAGAGAGGATTAATGCAATTGATAGACTCATTTGGTAATTCAAACTACAGATGTAGGCAATACAAAGGGGAGCTAGGGGGAATAGAAGAGTTTAATAATTTCATTATTTTTTAAACAGAGAAAAACTTTAATGCTAGAAATTTGGCTTTGCAACTTTGAATATGGAATTTGCACATGTCTAGTTTGATTTTGTACGGTTACAATTCAAAAAAAAATTGATAAAACTTATCAAAATGTCTTTTTTTGGTTCAATTTAGAACAAATTCCAAGAAGCCTACCAAAAGGCCTTGGGCATTTGGAGGTTAATCAATTTTCCTTGCATAGTGCTTGTTGAATTATACAATATCTTCACAACATATCGTTAGTATTGTAAGTTTACAAACTATTTTGAACATTATAGCATGTGCAAAAATTGCAATTTAATCTAATTGCAATTTTTATAAAAGTTTGAAAGATGAAAGTTACCCGTGGTTTAGATTGGACCTCCCTATACTTTGTTATTTCTGTCCCGACCAACTTTAAAAAATCATAAGAAAATCATTTCTTGTCAACACAACTTAATTCTACTTGCAAATGGTTTCTATCCTCTTTCTCAATCTTTGAAAAATGTATCAACTACCAAGCAACTTTTTTATAGTATCTACAGTAGCGAATTAGCTTAGTAATAGGTAGAGCTATGCAAGTATATAAGGTTGGACACTGGTATCAATACCAATAATGGTATCAATTTAGTAGGTGGTACCTAGGATAACTACCTTGGTTAAATTTCAAGTATCTTTGATAAAATAATGCATTATTGATATACATCAAGTATTTAAAATTATAATAATTAGACAATAGGGGTTATCACACTTTCTTTACAATGTTTAGAGAATGAGGACATGACACTCTCTCGGTTAGCTTGCAAAGGCTTGTGAAAGGTTCATTCTCTAGGAATTGAGAATGGGGATTATTCCCCTTTGGAGGTGAAGAATGCTCATGAAGAACATTTCATGTGCAAAGTTTTCATCTAGCTTTCACCCTCCATGTGCTGCTTTCACCTCTACACCACAACATTGACGCTCAACCATCAACCAAAATCCGTGAAAAAATCCTTCATTCAGATTTGCTTCACCGCAAACCCTTCTCATTACCGCAAATCATCGCGAATTCCTTTCGTTCAAATTGTAATTTGGGCGTTGCATCGCCTGCTCAAAGTTGTTAGCCAAAATTTGTGAAAAATTACTACACTGATCTTGAAATACTTCTCTTGATTTTCCATTCTCATTCTTCGCACAACACTCAAAGGGTGTCACGCCTTCTTCATGGAAAAGGATTTTTTTATTGGATCCTCTTTTCACTCCATCTCTTCTCATTCTTCATAAAAGTTTCATTCTCTAAGAAGGTGTCACAAGCAACTCTTTTTTGGAGAGCAAAATTTTGCCAGTTTTGACAGAAAGGAACGAATACACTGATGTAGTGATGTCCCTACAAACTATACAAACGGGTAATACAATGGCATCATAACATTATGTATCCTTCATAGAGGCTGCCTTTTTCTCTCTGGAGTCCTCATCCACAAAATTCATCTTCTCATCATTAACCCCTAAAGTCCCATTGTCCCTACGGGGGATAAAATGAATTTTGGGTAGGTTCCTATGAGCTCAGTTTTTTGTGAAACTTTCTGAAACTTTTCCATAAGATAGAAAAACTTATTAGCTTTCTAGGAATGTAATTTTTATTTCAATCAGTGCCCAGGAGCAAAAGTTATGCTACAATAACCTCAAAACAGGGGAGATTGGACAGCAAAAAAAATCCATGTAAAATTGAAATAAATTTTTTAATTATTTTTTTTCTATTAGATTATAATTTTGTCTAAATAGGAAGCTTTGATTCATTCCATTTGGGTTATTGATGTGAAAGTTATAGAGTTTCTTGTTTTGTGGGCTACAAAAGCATCTTCTTGAAAAAAACTTTTTTTCTCACTTTGAATGCTGATATCTTTCAATCCATATGGTCAAACATCACAAAATTTTTACTACATGATCTAAAAAAAGAGTAGTACAAGATTTTGCGGTTAGATTCTAAAAAATGATTTTTTTTTTATTTCTTAGATGAATGCAACAAAAATAGCAGTTTTGCGTGATTTTTGACAAAAAAGCGGCCTTGGGACTTTAGGGGTTAATATAAGCTTTGGTACTAGGACAGTGGCAGTACAATATTGTATGTTCCATTTTCTTTTGTTAATTCTAGGACCAAATACACAATTCAACAAATATTTGTAGAAAAATCTGGTTTGCCAAAAAAACAAAAAATCCAATGAATAATCTACTAATGCAACCAAACCATTTGCCATCAATAACTTATTTTGGGTTTTCAAGTGAAAAGAAAACTCTTTATATACACATGGGATGCTAGGAAGTAGAACAATCCATGTGGGATAAATAAAGTAGAATTTTGTAGTTTTTCAACCACTCATAGTTAAGTCAAAAGTAGGAATTGTATTTAAAGTACAATTTCAAACCTAATTTAAACATAGTAGACTAACTTTTTTTTCTTAAACTTTAAACTAAGAAAAGTTGGTAAATGAAGATAAGTTTCATCTCCAAAAATCCGTTTGATATTTATAAGCCTCCAACAAAAAGTTATAAACAAAATTGAGAGAATGTTTAAAAATGTTAAAGAGAATGTCCCTTCAAATTCCTCTCTAAAATTTGCCTATAACTTTTGATTGGAGACTCAAAATACCAAACGGATTTTTGGAAATGAAACTAAGCTTCATTTACCAATTTTTTTTTAGTTCAAAATTTTTTGAAAAAAGTTATTTCACTATGCCTAAATAAGGTCTTACTTTAAACACAATTCCTACTTTTGACTTAACTATGAGTGGTTGAGGCTTCTACTCATTCTAATTTACATATCCCACATGGATTGTTTTACCTCTTACCACCCCAAATGTGTATAAATAAAACTTCTCTTCTCACTTGAAAATTCAAAATGCAATAGATTTTTGTATGAATGCAAGCTAAATGTTTGGTTCATTGCATGCATTCATACAGAAACCAATTGCACTTTGAATTTCAAAATATACAATGTGTAGGTATAGAATGCTGGTTTTTATGTGTTTGGTTCAAGGGGGTAAAATTCTGGTTTTCTTTTAATTCTTAATCTACCTTGTATAGTTGTAGCCAACTGATTTACTTCAATTCTCTGACAAAATCAATGCGTGTATATTAGCTACTGATGGTGTGGAATATTCCACACCATTCTGTTGGGGGAAGGTAGTCCACCCGATTGCTACGGAATGTTATGATGCTACCAAGAATACAAGAGCTAAGCTTACAGTAGAAAAAAGTGCTGGTGACCACTTCTAATATTGGTACCTTTATTTGAATTTTTTTCCCCACTTCTTCAATAGGGGTAGTCACAACTTGTTTGGCAGCACCGTGGAGAGTAGAGATTGAGATTTGAGGAAGACAAATAGGAGCCAATGGGGAGCCAACCTAGATGAAGAAGCTGTGACCACCCTCAAATGGTCAATCATTGAGAATGGATAATGGAGATGGATGGAAGTACTTGGAGGCCAACCCTATGCCGCCATGACTTCAATCTCCTGATTGTTCACTATTTGCACACTCCCAACCTTCACCTCCGAAGGTGGATGTTGAGGGTGAACAATCAATGTTATGCTAAGATTTGAACATACACTTTATTCACGCCGGCCTTCTTTGAAGACCGGAGTTCTTATCTATCTATCTATCACACTAAGAATATTCCAACGAAAGGAGGCCAACCTTATGCAACCATCGCCTTCAATCTCCATTGTCACCTCAACTGTGAATAAGCCGTGAATACCAGTGTTCAGTAGGGGTAGTCACAGCAGGTTTGGAGCCGCGGTGAACAATGAATATTCATGCCGTGGCGGCCTAGGTTGGCTTCCTTTGGCCGGAATATTCTTAGTGTGCTATTGATTGTTCACCCTCAACATCCACCTCCGGAGGTGAAGGTTGAGGGTGAACAATCAATAGCACGCTAAGAATATTCCTTTGCTTCCTCTTTATTGGCTCCAAGAGTCCCACCAATTACCTCCGTCCAACCAACAAGTGACTCCAATATCCATTATTCATTGTTCACACCATTTGTCAAAGAGGATAGTCATGGCAAGTTCACAAAACGTGGCTTCTCATTGGTTCCACGAAACACTATTGAATGTTCATTGTTCACCGCAGCTCCAAACCTGCTGTGACTACCCCTAGTATTGATAGTGACACCCGCACAACTCTGCCGGTAATATGCACGCTCACCTTATTAGTATGGGCTCAAAGCTCTTCGAGGAACCGAGTGTGTCTGTTGCAAAGGAGATCTCTCTACCCTGAGCCTCTGCAAATTTCGATTTGCGATGGGGCGAGAGGGGGGCGCAACTAAGGTGCTGCGCCTTCTGCGCAGTGCAGACATCGCCTTGCAGGGTAGCAGCGGGGAGGGCATAGCCTGGCTCCTGGGTTGGTCGTCGCAGCACAATTCCCATACCACTCTTCTCTCCTCGCTTCGCTGTTCGCACTGGAAAAACAACAGCAACAGCAGCAGCAACAACAACAACAGCCCTGCCGAGCCTGACCTCGTTGCGGAAGCCGGTAAGCCCAACGCCATGGATTTCTTGGGAGATCGCTTACTTCTTCCACTTGTTTGGGATATTGATCAAGGTTAGGCGATCATTGAAGGATCGGGCGATCGGAATTGGTCGCTTCTGCACTTTGTGAGTGAGATTAGGGTTTATGGTTCATGTGCACGAGAGTGCATTGAAATTTTAGCTTTTTTTGGCACGTGAATGGTAATTGACTGTTTAGGGTTGAGATGAATTGCTTATCGCCTGAAATTCTGTGGATCAATTATTCGTTTGGGTGCCGAGGAGCGGGGTGTGAAATTCTAATGGGTGGAAGAGAGAAACTGTTGGTTGAAAAGCTTACGAGAGCGTCCTGATCTAGGGGTTAGATTGCCGGGTTGCATTGTGGATTCGAGAACATTCACCTGATTATCAACAACTGAAGACAAAATTGATTCCCTAGAATTAGCGAGACCTCAGATAATTAGCTGAAGATAGCCTGATACGCGGTGTGTGAACTCCTCTAGTATTCTGGTATGTCTTAATCTTAGGGTTTCTGTTTGCACATGTGTGGTAATCTGAAAAATTGGGTGTTTATGGAGTCAGAGGAGCTGCGGGTACTGTTGCCCAGGGGCCTGGAAGTGCTGGGGGCAGTTGATTTTGAAGCAGGTACGTCGAGAGCTGGACAAATTGCTCTGAATTTGCGGAAGGAGCTTCAGTTGCCAGTCAATGGATGTGTTGTGGCTGCCGCTAGCTCCAGTTTGAAGCTGGAGTACAGCTGGTACGAGGCTGGAAATCAATCCAGCTTACAGGCCTTTGATGTGCAGGAGTTGGAGGGCAGTCCTTGGGATGAGAGCACATTCCTTCGTTGCCAATTGCATTTGAGTTTGCCCCTCTATTTGCCACAGACCGCAACTGCCTCAGGTTTGCATTCTCAAACCTATTTATTGGGGTCATTCTAGAATATCCTGCACACTTGCCACACTGTTTGGCTGTAGCACACTTTCCTCTCATTCAAACAATTTCACACCTAATATAATATATTTGCTTCTAACGTTTTTCAGTCATTTGGAAATTTGAGATTTTGGAAAGAAACCAATTTGAATACCGGTGTTGATGAAACCGGTTTTATACGAATTTTTGAGGCCTAAATTCTGTTTGAGCATAACTTCTTCATATTTGATTTTGCACACATCTGACACCAAATTGAGATTGTAACTGTACAGATATTAGCTTTTCTTAATTCTTAACTACTCTTCTGTGAACCAACACAAGGTTTGAGCATTTGAAGGCTATGATCCAAACCAATCTCAATTTTTCAGAAAGAGCTCAAGAGTTGATGTTGGTGTGATGTTAGTTTAGTTACCGTTAACGTGATAGTACATTCTCTCCTATTAAGTTAACAAGTCAACTTCAATTGACATTAATATAACATTATTCTAATAGTGATCTAATATCGTAATAGATTAACATCAACGCACGGTGAAGAATTTTTTTTCTTTGACATGTGTTCTGTGCATGGTTCTAAATTGACTGGTCGAAACATCAGAAGCATAATGCTCGGCTGATTGATATTTCAACATCTGTTATGCAGAGTACGAGGAACAAGCTGCTGGAGCCACAAGGAACATTGTTGAGGATTTGAAAAGCAGCAAGGTGCGGTTTTTGGCTGAAGGTCCAGAGGGAACGATATTGTTGTCCCTTTCAAGATCTGCGAATCCTGACTCCGTGTCGTCACTTTGTTCCAGTCTTCGTTCAGCTCAGCCGCTTTCAACTCCAGGAGGACAGCAGGTTACCGATATAATTGTCTTCTAAGATCCATCCGTCTGTATAATCCAAAAATTCCCAAGATAAAAACAGAACGTTCACTTTGAAAGTGAATAATCGATTACAGGAACTTTCAGAACTTACTTTTATTGTTAGAGTTGAGGGTATGATTTCTTCTTTCTGTTGGCACGTTTTTTTATCTTGGAGCCTCCTAAAATGATTCATTCCTATAGATATGGTAGCGGCCTCTTTGATGATTTGGGCACTTAAAAAAGGAATTCTGCGTAGAATTTTGTATGATAAGCTGAGAAGGGTGGCTGTGAGTTTACCGTTATGACGTTGAAATAATGTGGATTTTGACATAGATTCCGGCACCAGTCAAGCTATGTGCCATGTCCTGCTTTTCAATGGAGAATAATACATCTCTGCTCATGCAGAACCTCCCTGGTACAGTTTCTACTCCTTCATGGGGCATGCGTGATTAGTTCATTTTACATTACAGAGGATTTCTCGATACGATATTTTAATTTTTTCACTGGTTTTATTCGGACATGTTGAGCATACATTATGTGCAAATATTTTCAGCTGATTTGTTCCTCCTGTGTATATGCCTTTGCAGCAAGGACGCCAGTGGCAGTGCAACTTTTAAAGCTGAATGTGGATGTGCTTTGTGTGGCACCCAGTCATATGTCGTTAGTGGAGGCTGTCAAATCTCTAGTTATACCTGGTCTTTGTGATCAATTGATGTCAATGTCCAAGATGGTGAAGAAGAATGCATCTCAGAACCCCAAGGTACAGTCTGTTCCATTTTGGTGGTTTATGTAAGCACCCGCATGTGTTATAATTGTCCAAGGTTGGTTCTCATAGTAGGTGTAGAACGGGCTATGCCATTGAAAGTGGAATTCAATGAAATTTAACTATTTTGGGAATATCAATAAGTATTGTACAATGAGAATATCATGTATTAAACTTGCATCTGCAATGTGCAGATTTCAGCCTTCCACTTTTGTCCCTCAAGCTATCCCATAACAGCAATTTATGATCTTAGCTATGGGGAAACTGAGATTGCTCTTGGTAGGGTCTTCACGTCACCCTTGATACTTACCAATTCACTAGCAGATTTTGTTGTACTATACAGTATGTTTTTGTTTGAGGGATTTGTGGTAATGTTTTAGATTGTAGAGGCGATTGAAACTAGTATATTTCTATCGTTGGATTGCTGTTGAAGACATCAGTTTTATGATCCTAATTATTGTCGGCTGTTAATATGGCTTACCCAACCGGGGTTTAGGTCAATAGGTAGTAAAAGAGATGAGAGCAGCTAGATTTTGGCTATTCATTCATGCACAAGCGTTATTAAGATGGTTCAATAATCAGTGCATTGTTGTCTTTGATAACTGGTTTAGGGCCACTGGCCTGAGACGGTTATCAAACATAACCCTCTCCTCCAGCCTGAACATTCAGGACCGTCAGATCTTGGAAATCTACGGCTCTCTGAGATTGTGGTGGAGGATGGGGTTTATGACTCTAGACCCTCCTCTTTTTCCTGAGGCAAATGAAAGTGATCGGAGAGAGTTCAGAGTCCGTACTAATTATGTTGGCCTTTTTCGTTTGGGCTGATTCGAGCTCCCTGGCCTATATTTGAGAGTTTCACCAATGAGGGCGGTTGATCATGTGGCAGTGAATAGCAGGAAGTCTTTGCACCAAAGACTCAGACTACCCTTGGACCGACCTCTGCTTCGAGTTGCAAATGCACTGATGACAATGGAATCCACTAGTACCTCCACAGGTGAAGTCCTGCTCCAGATCCTCAGTGGTTGGAATCATTACTCTGATGATATCATGGTCCCCTTCAGATGGTCCAAGCACTCAGATACCTCGTGGCTTTCTTTGCAGGGTCAAGAAGGTTGTGTGATGTTCACGTTGGGCTGCCCCCATCTGGAGGTTAGCATTTTACAACTCATCTCTACTTTACGATCTCTTATTTGGATGTCGGTCATGTAGGTACACGTCATTGAGTTGTCTTATTCGCTGACAAACCACGTGTATATTGGAAGCTAATGCAGTCGATCTTCAAGTACCTGGTGCGCTGCAATTATACAAAAAAATTTGGACTTTTTACGATTTTCTTTGTTATGGCAGTTGTGGGTGGCAAACAGAGTCTTATTGATGGTTCTTACGAGTACTATCACTATTTACAAGATCGATTTGAGGACACTGTGAGTTTGCTTTTCAATTTTCTCGTTGTGAGGATAGAGAAATCATAACGTATATTATATATTTGAGGGTGTTAATTGGCTTCGAAAATGTTCTACTACTGCTACGTCTGTAACAGTACGCTTGTACGAGTAAATTCTGGGTTGGATTCGCTTTTCTTTTCTTCGTTGTCCGGTGATTCTGTTGTATCATCAGACGCTCTGAAAGAATGATTTCGACTGCCTTTTTAGGGCTGGGGATGTGCGTACCGATCTTTGCAAACTATCATTTCTTGGTTCAGACTACAGCATTATTCCTCTGTACCTGTTCCTACTCACAGGTAGCACCTTTTTTATCTCTTATTTTAAATCTGCTTCTACTCGAGGAGACAGTATATTCGAGAAACCATTTGGTTGGAAGTCCATCATTATAAGAATAGGAGTCCGAAGAGTTGCAAATGGCTGTGATTTCTCACCAACGGAGTTCTGTTCCTCAACGGAAGGATTTCACTTATGAATTTGATCTGCTGTCAAACGGGAACTTGATAATCCTGATTTTAGTATTGAACATAATTGCTTGTAATATGTAATATGTGTATGCCTGTAAGAAATGGCTTAAATGGTGATATTGAGTGTATTTTTCATTTTCTTTGTACAGAGAAATTCAGGGAACGCTTGTGGAGATTGGAGATAAGGATGCTTCCTTCATTGGTTCTCAGGAGTGGATCGGTTCAATGGATCTTTGTTACGTGCTTGACAATTTACTTGGTGTAAGCATATCTTAAACCTAAAGTGCCTGAACTAAATAAAAAGTGCACTTTGGAAGCTATCAACCAACTGTAGGAACCTCCAAATCATGTCTATTGTTAAAAAATGTAGGGCTTGGTTTCTTTTATTCCTACATGGTTCCTAAATGATTTATTTAAATTCCTAAAGACACGGAAGCAGCCACTTTTGGCCATTTAGGCTTTTAGATATCAATCACCTTCGGGGTCAATATTGCGATGAGTCTTTGAAGTCTGTAGGTTGTGGAATTATCGCATTCTTTCAATCTTATAGTGACTGATGATGTAAGTATCAATCTTGTACCTACTGCAGGTAACTTGTAAAGTCTTGGATGTGCGGAGTGGCGCAGACCTACCCAGCAAGTGCAGAGAATTAGCTCTACACTTCAGGATCCAAGGGACTCCGATAATGATAGGTAGCCTCACATTGTGCTTTCCTCTGATTTGCATAAGTTTATAATCCCTAAAGGACCAAGGTTTCATGGTTAAGAAAAACTAATTTGTAAAAATATATACTTCAGATGGGCCGGAAATTTATATCACGAGAATCAGCGCAGAGCATTGCTTGTTTGGGTTTAAAAATATGTGAATTTGAAGAGAAGAAAGTCTCTATTTGACTTACTCAAAAGTACCCAATTTGAGCCTCGTAGTCCTTACGGGTTTAAATCACTCTATGTTACCCTGTGAAATCATCCCTTATATGTAGAGGCTCCATGTTCTATGATAATTGGTATCTTCCTTTAATTGCTTGAGTTATATGCAGGTGGAGGTGTTTTGGCGTATACCTTGTTGGGGATTGATTACAATGAAATGACGGGAGAGAGTGCGTTCCTGATTCTAGACCCTCACTACACTGGCGGTGAGGACTTGAAAAGCATCCGCAGTGGAGGTTGGTGTGGTTGGAAAAGAGCTGTAGGTGCAAACGGCAAGGAATTCTTCCTTGCTAATAGATTTTATAATCTCTTAATGCCTCAACGTCCCAACACTGTATAAATTCCGTTATTTTGACTGCAAGTAACACAACGCCAAGTCTGGTGTTTGAACGCAACCGTGTGTCTCCTTGGTTGGTTGGTTAGGAGAGGATTATAACTCATAATCCTTCTCATTTAAAGCCCTTGGATCTGTATGTAATCTTGAGCTCTGTGTTTCTCCAAAATTTTAGCAATTCACAGCACTTGCAGGGCCCGTTGGGGAATTTAGTCCCTGCAAATGCTTAAAATCTGATTGAAGAGAGCGTGGAGATTGATCGTAAATCAAAATTGACTGGAGGGTTAACATGTTTGAACATATTTGGACTTCCCCAATCCTGCACCAGGGTTATGACAGTGTTGCAAAAATCAACTCCTGCAAAGTCTTGTCTACACTTTTCATCTTCTCAATAAGATAGTGTAAGGTTGATATTGGGTAAGTGACTTTGAAGATTTATTGGTAGTAAGGTAGGAGGCTCTAAAAGTGCTCAGGCTCTAAAATTGTCCACCTCTGCAAATGTACACTGTTTGTACATTTGAGGTGGGCAATTTTAGAGCCCTATGCCATTTCAACTTCAAAAATTCATAACTAATTTCACAAAGCTCAAAAAGTTTTAAACAACTTGGGGAAGATGCCAATCCATTGTCTTTCAAGGAAAATTTACTGAAAAATATTTCAAGAAGTTTTACCTCCTTAAATTTAGGTTTTTGTTCTTAGATGGACACTTTATGAATCTCCATTACAAAAAATTCAGGCCTCAACAAGACTGTGAGTGTGTGATTTTTGGCATCCACAGGGTGCAATTATGGAAAAGAAATTTATTTTTTTATTTCTATTTTTTTGGAAATTTTTTTTTTTTAAATTTAAAAATGACATCATGCTGACGTGGCGCTGGCAGTGCTGACGTGGTCAAAATGCAACCATGTCACATTTAAAATTTTAAAAATTTAAAATTTTTTTTTTTTCATAATATCACCACGGGGGGTCAAGCGTAGCAGCCTTCTAGGGGCCTCATATTTTTTGTAATGCTACCTTTAGGTAAATGTAAGGTCATAAGAATACTCTTTGTTTAAGAATACTCTTTGTTTATGTGGTTTGTCTTTTAATACTCATTCGAATCCAATTTGAATATTATTGGATTGATAACAAGTCACTACCTTTAGGTAAGTATAATGTCATATAAATATTCTTTGTTTATGTGGTTTCCTCTTTCAATATTCATTCTAATCTAATTTGAATTTTATTGGATTGACAACAAGTCATAGCTTACTCTATATGAATTTTTTTTTTGAATGATGATAAGGCATAGTAGTATACAAACTAATTACATCAAGTTGTCTTCTTAATGTCTAACTACTTAAGTGTCCTTTCATGTGACATGGCATCAGGTGTGACACTATGTCAATGGATGTAGTTAATCTTATTTGGAAACCTTATGCTATTTTTAGACTTCACTTTAGGTGGTATTTCAAGTAGAAGTTAACATTTACTTCATGTAGAATAATTATAGAAGTTGACTTTTACTTTACTTTATTCTTGTCGACTAGGATGTGGTATTTTAAAGCTTTGAATTTCCTTTGCAAGTCGAGTCTTGTAGGTGTTTTGAGAGAGAAGTATATTATTGTTGATGTTTGTTCAACTATGGTATTTACTTTTTAGTAAACTTTCACTTTCTCTTGCATTTTTACTTTTGAATTCTCCTTTTATAAAGTGAGAGATAGCTCGCCTTATATTATAGATCTTGTAAAAATATCTCAAGTACTGATTCAATGTTCTTTTTCTTTTTCTTCTTATTTTTTGATGTTTGTGAATTGAAAGAAAAGGTTATGTTGCAGGGGTCGCTTTAGGAGTTTCTATTAAGCTCTTGAGTTTTGGAGTGGTCTTGTTGTGTGTCGTTCTCAAAAATGTGGCCGTGGGTTGCAATTGGACGAGTGGTTGAGGTGTAACACAAAGAGTTTTGTAACGATGGAGACTTACTGTCGTGGCTAAGTGAAATTACTCTCGGTTTGCTTTGGTGCGGCATCTATCTCTGTGGCTGCAAACCAGTACATGTTTAATTGCCAGGGTGGAGGGCAAAATTGTAGGAGGCAAAGGCAAGCTTTCTAGGCAACTTTCTAGTCTCAAAAGAAAGATATCTGGGCTTGAAGAAAAGGTACTCCGAGATTGAAAGTAATCTTGATGCGCACTATATACTTTTGATAGCCATCCACCGTGGGATGCAAGAGATAAAGTGTAAAAAACAATTTATTGAGCTAAAATGGTGATGAAATTGTGATGCTAAATGGCGATTGTCTCCATGTTTGATGGTGGTTGGTCCTTAGGTGGCTTGAAGTTGTTATTTGAGTTGAAATTGGTTTAATTCCTTGTTATTAAATTTCAATAGAGTGAGCTTCAAACCTGGAGGTTGAGCGGCTTTAGAGACTAGTTTTGATGGTAGGAGGGATGTGCATTGTTTTATGAGCAAACTTGTTGTAACAAGTAGAATTTAACCCCTAAAGGACCAAGGTGATTTTCCTATCAAAAACCACTTGAAACTGTCATTTCTATTGCAAAGGAAAAAGAGCTTTAAAAATTGTTTTTTCTTGCATATCCAACCGTAAGATCTTATACTTGACTAGTATGTGAATATTTAAAAGAAATTTCAGAAACTTTGACCATGTAGATTGCAAGATATATGCATTTAAAGTGAAGAAAACAAATTTTTTTGCACCTTGCTTGACTAGATTTTTTGGCTTTGAATCTTTAAATAATTTTTTGCACAATAGACATTACAAAAAATTCAGGCCTCAACAAGACTGTGGGTGCGTGATTTTTAGCATGCACAGGTTGCAGTTACGGAAAAAAAAAAATCCTTTTCTTGGTACATCTCCTTATTAAAAGAGCATTGATCTGATTTCTTCTTTTCTTGTGCAAAAGAGCTTTCTAAACTGGTTTTTCTAAGGAACATATTTCAAACTTATCCAATTTCCATCACAGCATATTGTGTACAAATTGTAAAGCTATATGGACAACTTGTAGTAAACATCAGTAAATAAAGAGAGGTCAGTTAAGACATAATATCACCTAATATATAAGGTGTAAAATCAATTCACATTTCTATAAAAAAGAGCATGTTTCTTAAGAGAACATGATCCAAGCTCAATGAAGTGATATAAAGCAGCTTACATTGAAGCAATAGAAACTTTAGGACACATTGTCACCATCACACTATGCAAACTTTTTTCTTTAATAGGACTAAAAGGACTATAGGAGTATAGAAAGATCCTTGTTTGTGTACTCTAAGAGATTCCATGAGGACTAGGGCCTCACCTGCACCCATGCACCACAACAAACCATTAGTTGGTCAAGGTATGTATGTAAGGTGTCTTCAACCCTAGGTCACTTGTTATTGTTTTCACACAAAATAACTTAGAAACAAACAAACAGTCCTACAAAATCCAACTACCAAGAGCATTAGAACCAAGAACCAGAACCTGAGAGCTTGGGGTAGACTGTGACGAAGCCATGTTTACAAGAAAAAATCCCTGTTCTTAGTTACAGATCTAAGGAACAGAAATTTTGTAATCGACAGCAGGAGCAAAGAGGAGCAGCACTGTAGCTGAGTGAGAATTCCAATGAAAATCACATAGCAGAATGGCTAAAATACAGTAAAGTGGCAGTACTAAAGTAACCAAGTCACATGCACAGCCAAGCCTTTAGTTCCAAAATCTCAAACAAAGAAACTTTGTAATTTTGGAGGGAATAGATGTTTCATTTGAAATAATACATCCATCCACCCATCATGGGAATACTTTAGTGATGTCAGTGAGGTAGATTACAGCCTTCAATGTAATCCATACCCATGGCCCCCAAATTAACTAATTAATTGAGGCTAACAACACTGCCACGTAATATGAGTTATGGCCCCAAATCAAATAAATATCGCTGTTAATCCAATGGCAAGTAAAATGAGCTGTTGGTAACATGTCATAAGGCAACCTGTTACCAATCAGCGGTCAATCAAATCTTCTCAGTTGGTAGTTAAATTGTATCCAATTGATGGCAAATAATGTCTAAAATTTACAACACATACATCACTAAGTACAACTAAACACCATAGAAGGTAGTTTAGTATTAGGTGGAGGTAGTAGATTAGATACTAACTCATTAGGCCCACTTAAGCAAAAGAATCAGGCCATTAAACTTAATAAAATCTTGGGATGTGACCTCTAATCAGGTCAAAATCTTTCCAAGAAGCAAATGAAGTCTGTCTACCAAACCCGGATTAAGGTCTTTTAATTCCTTGTCTCCACACAAATAGACTATTGTATGTTGGTATATTAGAATCATAATCAAGCAAATAATTTGATAAATGCTTGAATTAGAAATCTAGAAAAAAAAAAAAAAAAAAAAAAAAATTGGAAAAAGAATTGGAAAAAAAATGTGGCCCTTCGACCACATCACATTTCCAATTTCCAAATTTTTTTTCTTTTGGTTTGTTCCATAATATCACCATGGGGGTCCAGGCTTAGCAGCCTCTTGGATGCCCTGTTTTTTTCCTAATGACTTTGCTTTTCTACTTCTTTGCGTTAAGTAGTTGAGTCGAAAATCCCCCAAAAAAATTTAGGATAATAAGCAATTAATTTTCACTCATTAAAAAATTGTTAAATAGAGGTGGGTTCAAGATTGAAGAAAAAACTAAATTGTTAATAGCCTTTAGATGGAATTGAATCACAATAATCCCAACGGTGAGATTGTTCTAGCAAAAAAATCTAACCTTGTCTCACAATTTTTTTTTTTAATTTCTAAAAATTGCATTGAAAAATGAATTCTACAAGTTATATTTTCAAGAAGATGCTTAGATTGTCCAAAAAACTAAGATTGTCCATAACAATCTCATTATTAGTCCAAATTGAATGAAACAAAGCTTCACATGTAGACAAAAATATAATCTTTGAGAAAAATTTGAATTAAAATAATTTTGACTTTTTATGATTTTTTTTGGGCTGCCCGCCAAACTCTAATTTTGCTTATTATGCCATAATTTTTGCTCCTGGGCATTAATTTAAATAAAAATTATATATTCACAAAGCTATCGCAAAAATACACAACCTCAAAAAATCCCAAAAAATATTACAAAAAATTGAGACAGTAAGAACCTACCCGGACCCGATTTGTCCCCCAAGGGGACAAATGGTCCTTTAGGGGTTAATGTGAAATTTCATTTCCTCATGGAATTCTTTGAGGAGAAAAAAAATCCTTTTCTAAGATACCTCTCATCACAAGAGCATATATCTATTCTTGTCATTTTACTTTACACTATTATGTCTTGAACTTGTATTTTGCTCATTGTTGTACACTAAAAATCCATATCATAACAAATGTGTACTAGCCTATATAACAAAATCAAATAAACACTTGAAATTATATATAGAGGAATGTGCAGCTATTTTTTATGAGCTGCTAGGAAAGAGAAATATTTACTAGTATATAACAAAAGCCCTAAAACCACATTGTATCATTTTTTTGGACACTGATTAGTTAGACTTTAATATGTATCCTAAGAGAACATGTTCAAAGGCTCAATCACAAAAAATGCTACTTTTCAAACAAGTAACATAATACTTAATGTAAAAACGCTCTATTTCACTATACATTCTTTTTTCCTTTCTAGATAGGACTAATAGAAGCGTTGTAAACATTCCTGTTTATATATTCTAAGCAGTTTTATGAGGACAAGGGCCTCACTTGCACCCATACACAAAAACAAACAATTCATATGTTTTTGTGTGCATGCAAGCCTTTAAATCACTGGTTATTGTTTTTGCACAAAATAACTCAAAAAATAATAGCAAAGAAAACCTTTAGAGTTCCTATTGTAAATTGATATAAATAGAAATTGAACCAAAAAACTTGACTTTAGACTATATAGAAGCCATCCTTGACTAAAAAAATTGTTGTCCTCAACTAAAGATTCAAGGGAACAGATATAAGATAGTTTGCTCTAAAAGCAAGCAAGCTTTAAAAGCGATCATGACACAAAGGTACAGTTTGCTTTCTTCAATATACTAGCAGTGTACATTTCAGGAGGTGGTTGGTTTTAGTGATCCATTGCATTTCAACTTCAAAAACTCGTAACTAAATCCACAAAGGTCCAAAAAATATGAAACAACTTGGATTAGATGCCAATTTCATTTTTCTTCCTACAAAATTTATTAAAAATTGTTTCAAGGAGTTTAGCTTCCCAAAAATTCAATCAACTCTTAAAAGTTTGGTTTAAGAGCACGTGACTTTACTTGACAACAAAGAGCTACAATGTCAAACTGGGTAGATAGCAAAGTATTGAAAGTCCAAAAGCCAAAATTTACAAACAATTAGTTTAGACACTGCTAACCCCTAAATGCCCGGGGCACCAAATTTTGGTGTCAACAAAACTTCAAAGTTAAATAAGACCTAATAAAGCTCTATTTTTAATAGTTTATATTTTTGACAAATTCTTTTTGAAGTCTAATTTTAGCATCAAAAATCCGATTTTGAAAATGAATGATTATGATTTTTCTATTTAAGATGTTGTGCAAGTGTACCCATTGCAATCTTGACTTTCTGTAGTATTGAGGGCTCTTGAAAATGAGCCTCAAGTACACTAGAACTTGGAAATAAAATCACGCTAGAAATTCCTTTAAGAAAATTGTAGAGTAGATTTTGAGAATCTATAAATGATTGGGATTATGCATGTTAGGCCTTTCAACTTCTTATTTTTTTGGTGACCAATTTTTTTAGATTTGACATGCAAAAAGAGAGCTAAAAGATTTTTATAGTTTTAACGCCCTCATGATCAAACATTGTAATCTTTCAATCTTCAAATGATATTATTGTGTTTTCTTTTTCTATGTGATGTCTAATATGCCTAGTTGGAATTTATACGGTTACAATGCAAAATAAATTGATTCAACTTATCAAAAGGTTGGCTTTTTGTTCAATTTTGAGCAAATTCCAAGAAGCTCAAAACAGGCCTTAGGCATTTAGGGGTTAAGAAGGTAACCAGCTTCAATATGGAAGGATAACTTTGAGAGAATAGTTTTCAATGTAATCACAAAGTACAAAAAAAGCCAAGGATCCAAATCAATTTGTCCCCATCATAACATTCAGTAGCCTTCAGAGAAGCTGTCTTTTCCACTTTGGAGTCTCATCTAGGATAGTAGCAATACATTATGGTATTGAGAGAAGGGTGGAATTTTATTATATTTGACATTTTCTTTAACATATAAAAAAATTCTCTCTCAAATTTGTCTATAACTTTTGATTGGAGATTCAAAATGCCAAATGGATTTTTGAAGGTGAAACTAATTTTCATTCAAAAAAAAATTTTAGTTCAAAGTTTTTGAGAATAATTATTCTACTATGCCTAAATGAGGTCTGAAATTCTAATTTTAACACAATTCTTTGTTTTTGACTTAACTATGAGTACTTGAGAAACTATAGATGCTAATTTATTTATCCCACATGGGTTGTTTTATCTCCTACTACACCATGTGTATACATAGAGTTGTCTTTTCACTTAAAAATTCAAAATACAATTGGTTTTGTATGAATGCAAGTTCAATGTTTAGTTCATTGTTTTTTCATTTTTACATCAAAACACACACAAAAAACAATGAAACCAACATTTAGCTTGCATTTATACAAAACCAATAATATGTTGAATTTTCAAAACACACAATGTATGACTGTAGAATGCTGGTTATTGTGCATTTGATTTAATGAATATATGAACTCTGGTTTTGTTTTAATTTTTAATGTACCTTGTATAGTTGCGGCCAGCTAATTTACTCTCTAACACAATTGACTTTTGTATTTTAGCTACTGATGGTGTGGTATATTTCACACCATTCCGTTGGAAGGAAGGCAGTCCACCACTCTGCTATTGAATGTTATGATATGGTACCAGCTAATTTGAGATTCAAGCTAATTACCCATAAATCTAAGTAGTTAGTATCTCCAGCCACCAAATCAAGAATAAACTATAGCCAGCAGTAGTTATAAATTCATATGAGATGTGAGTTAGGTCACATGTCATAGAATTAACTATTACATAACTAGTGGCTAAATAAATTGCCTACCAGGGTAGTTAAACATCACTTGCTAGGATATAAATCAAAAGCATTGTATACAATTGGTATTGCAAAATTAAAGGATCACTTGATGTGCCTTAAGATGCAATCTAACCCCTAAAAGTTTTTTACTATGTTTTCACCAAAAACGCTTCAAAACTGCCATTTCTAGTACAAGTACTAAAGTTTAGAAAAAAAACACATTTTTGGACACATGTAACCATAAGACCTTGTAGTGCGTTGGTAGAAGATGTGGAAAAAAATGCAGAAATTTCCACCGTGCAAATTGCAAGATGTTTTTGTTTGAATTGAAGAAAATCTTTTTTTTGTCCCTACAAAAAATTAGGCAGCTGCACTTCACAAGGTCACATTTGTAAGAAAAGATGTTTAAAATGGTGGTTATTCTTTGGATTCATTTGTGAAGTCAAGTTGGCTATATGCATGAAAAATTTCAAATCATTTGGAATTGTACAACATGTAGGGAAAAAATAGTAAGTAGAAAAAAGTAGAAAATGATTCAAAACACTAAGTTGTTAAGAATTTAATTGTAGAATTGAAAAATGCCAATCCCAACTATTGTAATGTTGCTTTAAACAATCTACATCCTATTTTTTTATTTTCTTCAAAAATATTGAAAATTGAGTTAAATGAAGGACTTCAAAGTTTATTTTTGAGTAGAGATTCTATAATTTTAAAACTCCTCATAATTTTCATTTCATTAATCAAAATGGAATGATTCAAAACTTTCCATGTATATATAATTCTAGAGAACCAATTTTAAATTTTTATTTTCTTAAAAAGTGATTTAAAAAAACAAAACTGAGATACCCGCCAAGCATTGAAAATCACATATCATACAATAACTTTTTAACCATGCAGTCAAAAGTTATGAAAATTGTTGGGCCTTAAAGCTATTCCTTGAGAAAATGTTCTGTAAAAATTTCAAAGAAAACAAATAAAAACTCCGCTCGTAGTGAGCTATCCAAAAATGCTATATTCTCAAAAAAGCATGTTTAGTGCTTTAGAGGGTAATAGTAATCCAAAGAATAAATTTTAGCACCCTGAATGGTGATTCAAAATATTCCAACCATTGAGCATTCATTTGAAGACTCAAAGAAAAAATCATATAATAGAAAAAAAAAAAAAAATTGCCATATATTATAGGAGAAGTATATCATATTACCTTTCCACAACTTTTATATATGGATATGTCTCTCTATACATACATACATATATATGCACATAGACACAGACACATGCATAAATCTCTATAAAAATATGCATAAGTCTTTAAAGTCATAGTAAGGTTTTCTAGTTTTTTAAGCCAAAGATGTCTAATAACATATCGGCAAACTAGGTGTTTTATCAAGATCAATATCAAGGATTAAATCTTGAATTGTAAATCTAAAAAAGAGAAAAACATAAAAATAACATTCTCAAATGCCTTCTCAGCTGACAATGTCACCTTGACAAGCAACTAGGACTATACAATAGATGTAGTGAAATTTGAATGTCATGATATAAGAATTATACACCATTTCTCCACATTTAGGTGCAGAAGCAAAGCTTCTAATCCATCAAAGAAATGCCCCCAGCAAGCCTTGAGAATGGATCATACACTAAGCCGTAGTAATTATCTTTCATATCGTCAAAGGTATTCTCCACATTCAAGACCCAAAACCTCCTAGTGGTATCCAACATCAAAGTAGGTTGAAAAGCCTTGTTGGTATCTACTACTGGTCCAAAATTCCTAGTGTATTCACTTTCTAAGTAGTTGGTAAGGAAAATCAATAATACCAACTCCTAATCTGCACCATAAATAGACTACTTGAGTACCTGCAACTATCTAAATTTGTTAAAAAAAAACAGTTGAGAATTCTGACAAATCAAAGCAACACTCAAAAATATAAGTTAATTACAACTTTAAAATTTGCTAAATCACAAATCTTGAAGAAGAAGGACTCTTTGTCAAGTGATTAGATGCAAAATATGTACACATATAAGGTAAGCTATCTTTCACTCTATAAGAGGAGAATGCAAGAGTGCAAACGCAAGAGAAAGTGAAATTTTATTAAAGGCAAATACTATGATGCAGATCATTGCTTCATTTTATTGAAGAAATCTGCTTTAGAGAAGGAGAAAGCTCTAGAAGCCAAAATTGTAGAGCTTGAAAAGTAGTTCAACATTGTGGCTTCACTTGGCAAAGAATCCCTCTACTTCAAAATTTGTAGTTTAGCAATTTTTAAAGTTAAGGCTAAGTTATTTCTTAAGTGTTGTTTTGATTTGTAAGAACTCTTAAGTATTTTCTAATAGGTTTAGTTATTGTAGATTCCCAAGTAGTCTATTTATGGTATAAACTAGGAGTTGGTATTACCAATCTCCCTCACCAAACTACTTGGAGGGTGAACAAATAGGGACTGTAGGCCAGTGGTGGATATCAACGAGGCATTTTAGTCTAATTTAACATTGGATACCACCAAGAGGCCTTGGGTCTTGAGTATAGGCACGTTCAACAATATGGAAGATGATCACCATGGCTCATTGCGTAATTGATTCTCAGGACGTGCTGGCATGATAAGAACCCCGTGTTTTTTTTATATATTTTTCTAGACATTCATTTGTTTTCATACTAATAATAGCATCAAATGTAACATCAAAATGTTTCATTTGATATTATTATTATTACAAAAACAAGTGGATGTCATAAGAGGGGTTTCGGGGGCCTTGGGAGACTGTTTCAGGCCTATTCCCCATTCTGCCCAGATTCAGTGAATAGCGGTACGGGCCTGTCAGAATCTTTTTTTTTCAAAAAAAAAAAAAAAAAAAATTTACCAAAATATCATTTTAAGCAATTTTTTTTTAAATGACGTGGTAGTCACTCTGCCATGTCAGCCAGCTGTTGCAGCTGCATTCTTGCAGTTTGAGAATGCAGGAGAACTCGCAGTCTTCAAACACCCCAAAATCCCCTCTTATGCTAGAAAAATCCGTCAAGGAAAACATGGATTTCTTATAGTGGCATGGGGGCATTTTTTTGCTAGATTAGAAGCTCTACTTTTACACTTGGATGAAAGAAAAGCGCCAAAGGTCATGTAGTTTTAATGACTGGCATGCTTTTGAGCTTCTACCCCAATATTTGGAGTGTGAATCTCTCCAAACTTATGAACAATGGACAGAGGCCAATTGGCACCAACTTCATGAGGTTGTGCCTTCTGAAGATGTAGAGATTACAAAGCCTAGAGTTCTAACAGAAGGATCAGCAACCGAGGATGCCAAAAAGAAGCCAATATTGTCCTTGAAGAGGCTTAATAGTGGTCAGTTTATGTCTCTAATAGCATAAGCTATAAAGGCGCCCATAGAAACTATGGGACCACCACCTCTTTTTGAGCCATTGTGTTTAGTTTTACATCATGATGCTAAGCATGGAGGTTTCCATTGAGATTAGATGCAACAAATCTAGGACTTCAAGAAGAAAAAAAAGGATACTTTGAAGACCATGTATACTCATTTGGCTCGCTTTGCATTCAAATCTGGAGGTGTCTTTATCTTGCTTTCAAAGACAAGTGGTTACTTGATTTGGCATTATCCACTACAAGAAAATGGGGGTATCTGCGACTGCGGAGTCACGCGTTTCCAAAGGGCACAACTGCAGCGCAACTGCTATTCTATAATTGCACCATCTGCGCCAGGGAGCTAATGTCCCAATCGTCCAACAGTCGCAGACGCAACTGGTGGACAAAAAGTGGATGAAAAGTGGATGAAAACCACAGTTTCTTTGCGTGTTTAGAAAGATGGCGTATTTCTTTTCTTTTTGCACGGTTCACAGTCACTTCTTGCAACTTGGCATCACTGATATGCGACTACGGTATGATTGGAGAGTCACTTCAGACGACTTTGAGGGATATTCTTGTTGCCTACGTGGATTTTCCCACGTTGACGTGGCCAGCTTTTCATTGCGAGTCAGGAGCCGCGGTTTGTAGTCGCGTTGTGCCACTAGGGGGTCACTCTCAGACGACTTCATTGTGACTTCAGCGGTTTTAGGGTGGACTTCTAGAGAACTTTTGCATTGTACTAGGGTGGCAACTTCTCTTGTTCACAGGATGACACTATAGCAGGAGGAAATATGAAGTAAAACGACACATGGAGTTCACTGCGGCCTAGTATTCACAGACACAATTTGTAAGTCATGTAAAGACAATGCAAAGGATTTGCAAAATGAGCTATTTACTTCCCAGTGAATCATGAGACATGGCACAATAATCTCAGTCCGTGCTATTCGCGGTCGCTAAACTGTTATGCCAGTATGCCCGCAATATGACATAGTAGTGACTTATCTGACTAAGCACAGACTCTGTCATCACTACCACATGACTCCATAGCAGGAGAAGGAGCAATGAGGCCGGTACTCTCTGACGTGGTTGTAATGAAGGCGTTGGTTTTGTCCACAACCTCACGCTTTGTTTGAGCTTCTTCCGTAACACAACTTTCCACCCATGTTTGTTGACAACATCTAAGAAAAACATCTGCGTTGCCTGGCTAGAGAAAATGAAGGGGTCCACCAAGTGAGGTAACAAATGTCGGAAATTCACCACCAAGAATCCAGCATCGTTCTTGGCATAAGTTGCATTTCCTTTATTGTCTTGGGCCTTGACCCATTTGCTATGCAAGAGAACAATTTGTGTACCGAGTCCCTCGTATTCTAGCAGCAAAATGTCTTTTAGGACCCCAATGTAGTTCACAGACAAGCGAGCATTCTCCAATGGCATTTTGAAGAAATGCCACACCACTGTTGTAACTGAGTAGTTGCTTGGTAGTTGCATTGTCGACTCAAAATTGGTTACCAGAAGCGGTGATCCTAGAATACTTCCTAGCTCTCTACGATGGCTTAGCGTTCACGGTCTTCTAGATTTTGCATGTCCAGATCATTGCTTTGGACTATAGTCACCATCCAGTTTGCTAGCGTTGGAGTGATGGATTCACCCTTGTTTCAACCCTCCATTTCCTGCATGTTCACAAAGGATAAAATGATTACAAAGTCATCGACTCAATGCAACAGTGGTGCCTACATGGCAAACGGATCTGCGGGCAAGGACGCTAATTGAAGGACACAACTATAGGATGACTGCAACTGGATTCAAAAAAGTCAATAGAAAGTAGCATTCTACAACAGTGCAATATTGTTTCACACTAATGACCTCAGCGTGACTTTGTCACAACTTCACTTTACTCTTTCACTACAAAGGTGGTTTGCGCTTTAGGACAAACACTACAATATAGTAGGAGCACTAACTGGTTGGCCACAAATTTTATGTCACTCAAATTAGTGGGGACCTTTGCGCATTCAGTTAGAGGCCTACCCAAGACGCCTAAGCACAAAGTTCCCATATGCCAAAAAAGGAATTACAGTGGAGTATAGGGATGAAAGGAAAAAAAATGTTAAAGGAAATTAGGAAAAGCATAAGAAATTGACTTCAACCACATGAACTACCTGTAATCGTCCTCCAAGCAAATAGCAATACCTATAGGATGATAGTAGCTTCCATAAACCATGACGTCTATGGTAAGGAAGGAAGGACATGAACATGAAAACAAGAAAAGTGGAATGAATAGCAAAAAAGGAGGAAATGAACAGCAAAGGAGGCTAAAATAAAAAGAATGCAAGGCTCTAGACATGATGCTGGAACCAAAAAATGGGGAGCAAAAAACTCACAAAGGAGAAAGGGCGGAAGGTAGAAGAATTGTAAAATACAATGCCGAAATCCGGGGGATGGAGCCTCGAATGGACCTAAACAATTTGACAATGGCTAGGTAGCCAATGAAATGGGGAGATGGAGTTGACGACGGGCATAGGTACAACAATTCCGGAAAAAACAGCAAAGGCAACCAAAAGATGTTGACAAGGAATAAGCAAAAAGAGGACAGGAACACCTGAAACTATTCAAAGAGGAAGGAAAAAATAAGGACACACATTCATCATAGACATCAAAGATCCTGAAGTCTATATTGCACTGAATCCAAAGTCCCGTTTCATGACTTATGACTTTGACTACCTCCAGTCACGTCATAACTGAAGTATGACTTGCAGGAGTCACGCAAAAGTCATTCTTTACGACTGGTAACCTTCAGGTGATTGGCAGAAGTCAAATGACAATTGCTGACATTGAATAGGCCCCTTGGCCATGCCCTACATCCTTGAATGAAGAGTATCTCAGAGTACTGACTCTATTGTCTTTTTAATGACCTCTACCTATGTCTAGGCCTACTCGAAAGCATGGAGATATTCTTCTATCATTGTCCTTTTATGAATAGCACTCTAGTCCAATCACAAGAAGACTAGGGAGCTTGAGATTGCCAATTCACACATTAACCTACAATAATTATTGCAGGCAAATATTAATGGTCATCCGCCAAAATCACCCTTTCTAGTCAAGTAGAGATCTTTTGTTCACAAGTGCTTTTGCCACTTTGCATTCCTTGCTAGAAGCAGAGGGAACTAGAAGGAGGAAGTCTGCCCATGTTGTTACCATTTACACTTGGTCACTACGTTTGATATTGTTGATTTGCCGTCAATTCACTTCATTGGCGGCGTAGTAGGGTTTTCCATAGCCATATTTATTTCTTCAGCATCGCCATCCACGTCAGCGGCTCAAAAATTGAACCCAAGTTGTGAAGTAGTCACATATTGGGACTGGTCACTCTTTCACGGGGGGGGGGGGGAGGAGGAGGAGCGGCGGTTTTAGGGTTTTAGGCTTCACTATGAGAAGGGGGAAAGAGCGGTGCCCAAGTGCGGCGGTTTTAGAGTTTTAGGCTTCACTGTGAAGGAAGAAGAGGAGCGACGCCCAAGTGCGGCGGTTTTAGGTGGCCGGCTTTTCACTGTGAGGTGGGGGGGGAGGAGCGGCGCCCAAATGCAGAGAAGAGGCGTGTTTGTTTTGTCACAAAATGAGTATCCTTCTACAGAATTTTCCTTCAAGGCGATGAAGTCCGATGACAAGGCCATCACCAAAGGTATGATGAAATTTAGCAATAGCTTGTTCCTATGTGCAACAGCAGGCCATTTTGGAGGCAAGGGCAGCAGGTAATTTTGAAAACTGATTCTGTCAATTGGGGTTAGGATTTTGGTCCATTTTTTGACTCCGTCATTCTACATATGAGCTTGTTTTTATTTGCAAAGTGGGCAGCGCTAGCGGGCGCCAAGGGCAGCTGCGGTACCATGTTGGTTGTTGTCGAAGATGCAGTACTTTAGAGCATCCGTGACCTGCCAATTTTAGGGTTTAGGGTGTTGATCAAATGCCCTTCCTTTGCTGTGTGGCGTGTGCAGCAATAGAGGAATTCGACTCCACCAATGATGATGTATTCTTGGAGGAGGAGGAAGAGATCAACATCTTCTGGCTGTGTCTGGAGGCGCTCCACAAATGCCCCGACAAAGCTACATTTTGTTCAAAGTACCCGTCCTTTGTGCAAGAGTCAGTCGATGACATGAGTTCTAAATACCATGCGGGTTCAATATACAAGTTTCTTGATATTGTTGAAGGTGAAGAGACTAGCAAATTACATGGTTGCATCTATTAAATACGTCCCCTCACCATCATTGTTGTAGCACATCTGATTGCTTTGTTGGATTTTTGCAAGAGAAGGCGCAGCAAGAGACAAAGTCAAAGGCAGCAGCAAGGCACAAAAAAAATTCAACAAAGCTAAGGACTTTGGGTATTCAATGCAAAGTTACTAAGACCTACAGCTACATGTATCGCATAGAATACCCAAAGTCCTTAGCTTTGTTTTTGCGCAGGAGTGTTGAAGTAGTCTTGGTCATGATGAAGTTGCAGGTAAGTCCCATTTTAGTGATCCCTCCGTTGCCAATTTTGCAAGCAAGTGATATGCAGATTTCAGTGGCTAACGTGCATCTTGAGCTGCAGTTTAACGTGGGCAACAAAGTCTCTCTAGTCAATCCTCGGGCTACAAAGTACAAAATGGCAAAGGACAAAGTCAACGGACTGCCAAGGGGCACCTTCTATTTCAAGGAGAGTGAATCGCCTTGGCTGAAGATCAACATGATGGATATTGTGCATTGCGGGATGGCACTAATGTACCCAACGGCTGACCCAAATGTCATGCAGCTCATAGAGAACGCACTTGGGAGCTCTGAACTATGGCATAGAAAGTATGTGAAGAAGAAGCTTTGAATCAACCCTGATGCTCAACGCAGATGCAAATGAGTGCGGAAGAGGGAATAGTTCAATGTTGTAACTCCAGGGAGCCATTTGGTTGTCCTTTTTTTTGTATAAATACATAAGTCTCTTTTATTTCCATTAGTTGTGTTGCTTGGAATGAATTGGTGTCTCTTTGATTGGATTGCATAATATGTAGATGCTTGCGTCAGTGTCTGTAGTCTATCCGAAATGCAATGTCAAAGCGCAGTTGGAGTCTTTCTTTAGTAGGATCGGTACAAGTGCCACTGCAATGGTGGAGGCAGTTGTCATTTGTGGCTAGTCACTATCGGTTACATTGGTAACCGCTAGTACATCTATAGCAATGACGCTACTACCGCGCGACTTCCCTACGACTCCTCTGCGTCTTTTCATTTACTTGACCGAAACTCTACTAGTAACTAAACACAACTACCGCATGACTTCTGCCCAACCCATGTGCCCTGCATTGCCATCTACGCATTTCGTTGTCAGTCGAACAGGACTGCAATATGACCAATGTTCTGATCCAAGCATTTCCCACGACTCCATTGCTACTATATAATGACTAGAAGCCCCATAACACGTCACTGAACCTCAACTGCGCCACAACTCCCACACAACTTTGACGTGATTGTATCCGTTGATCCTAAGCTGCATTCCACGTCAAATTTAAAAGGGGTCCATGAAACTTTCACCTGATTGGCTAATGACTGATGACGTGGCCGTCTACATCAGATTTATAAGGGGTCAGTCGCGATTGGACACGTGGATGTCCACGCTATATGCTTGGCTCCCGCCCTTTCTACATCAGACTTTCTCATCCATCACCCACTTAGAAAGAAAAAGATGGTGATATTATCTTTTTTGCTAATTTTAGATTGGTAGATTTTAGCTAAGTAGAAATGATAGTCTCACGACTATGACAGTCACAATCACCTACCAGTCCTATTTTGCGGTCACGACTGCTTTTAGTCGTCCGATAGTCGTGAAACAGTCATTTTGCACAGTCGCGGACATTCCCATTTTCTTGTAGTGACCGCGGATTATTTTGGACTATGAGGGTAAAGCCACTTTGGCTCAAGCCTTCTCAGTAATGGAGAGGTGTGATCCGGTTCATTGTGAGTACAATGTTACAAATATGGTCTTGTGGATGGCTAACACTTCGAAGTCCAAAAAGCCTCCTTCAGTTTTTGGTAGTTTGGTAAAGATTCAACTGGAGGAGGATCAGAAGACAGTTGGGGTGGTGGAGAATTTGGCCGTGCTCAAAATGATTTCAATTGTTCAGTTTTCAAAAAAGTTCAAACAGAAGAGAAAAAAGGACTCAAAGGTATATATGTACCAATAATAGAAGAATAAAATTTGTCAATTTCACTTGGTTTGAGATCTAAAAAATTGTATATTTCTACTTGCTTTGAAAATGGCCCAATGGAAAGATTAAAGTGTTTTTATGATTTTCATTGTTAAAAATTTAAACATGCAAGTGTTGATTTGGAGTTATTAGAATTTCTACTTAAAAAACAAACAAACATTTCAACAATTGCAAGGTGAATCCTGTAATGAATTTGATAACTCTTCATCTGAACATAAGGTTTTAGGAAGTGCATTTTGGTTTGCTAACACAATTTCTAGTTGTTCATATCACTTCCAATCTCCAAATGTTCTTATATGCAAATTTCTCAAACATTGTAGGGAAGGACAACATATTAAAAATAGAATATATATGTGTTTGTGTGTACATACACACACATATAAATATAAATGTGTATGTATGTACATGTATGTACATGTATATATATATATTTTTCTTGTTACAAAATCACAACTTCTATGCAATTTCACACTCAAAAAAACATATTTGCATACTAATAAGCAAGTTCTTTAACCCTTATAGGATAGACTAATGACCGTAGAAATCATCCCTTTGGATATCGTAGGAACTATTGGCTTAAAAAAATGAAAAAGCGCTCATTGGAAGTCAAACTATTATAGAAGACTTCCTTTTTCATTATAAAATTTTGAGGATGAATAGTTGCACTTTTCTCTTATACAAGAAAATTCTTTGCCAAAGGTCCGCAGCGTCGTTTATGGGTTAAACATTTATATGTTTAGATTTTGAAAAAAATACAATTTACTTCATTTTAGGATTTTGGGTTTTAAGAACGCCGGTTCCAAAGGAGTTATTTCTCTCTGCTTCCCCTGACACATCGAGTTGCGAACAGGTTGAAGACCATCTTGACATCACGACTGACCATCAGAACCATGGCGGACGCCGGCGATGTTGAGGACGATTCCGGAGGAAACAGAAACGTTGGCCAAGAGAGAGAGAAGCTCATGGCCTGTTTCGATGTGCAGCCAGGAAGTGCTTTGCAGTTTAAGCTCATCGGACTGCCCACAACACCGTTTTGCAGCTTTGTGGAGACAGCTGGGAAGGAGCACGTGGTGGGGTTCTTTCGAGAGATTCTGGAGGAGCTGGAGGCGAAGAGGGGAATTCGAGATTTTCATTTGAAGATTCGGGATCGGGAGAAGAAGAAGTCGTCCTTCGTTGTGGATGTGTACTACGGAGACCTGGATGTTGCCGGTCCAGTGGAAGTTCTCCCTGGTACACCTGATTGCCGTGACCAAAAGGCTCAATCTGCAAAGGTTGTAATCTATGAGGTTTTGTGTCCACTGATAAGCACAAGGTGAAGAGTGAAATTTAGGGTTTGTAGCTGTGGGGATATGGTGTGAAATTGAAGAGCGGGAAATGTGGGTGCAGGGGAATGCATATCATGCGATTTCAACACGCCGCTGTATCCTGGAGAGCTGCCAGTGATCACAGCCGAAGCGTGTGTGCTTTCGCAATTCGGGGACCAACCATATGTTCGGTGCCACCTTGATGCCAAAGCTCGGCCGGGATTCATCGTCACCCCGAAGCGGCATGTCGAGAGGTTGTCAGAAATGAACGACGAGGAGGTGTATGCGTTGTGGACTGTCGCTGTGCGGGCTCTCAGGTAAATGATTGTTGCTCTTTCACCTTTAGGTCTAATTTTAGGTCAAAATTTGAATCCTCAAGACTGCCGGTGTTTGTCCAAGATAATCGCTTGTTAGGAGTTGCTTGAGGTTTGCGCTATCTCCAGAAGAAGAATTGAGTAGGGATGGTTCCATGGAATGTTCATGTCAGAGGGGATTCAATCCGATATAGGACTATGATTCTCAACCATGGGACATACCGCAATCTTCCTCACCTTCACCTCAAGATCTGGGTTACTGAGGAAGATCACATGAAGGTCCGCCAGCATTGGAACGCAGAAAAGCAGGAACTGTGGACAACGTTGCAAACTCTGGCTGCCACACTTCGAAAGACGAACCTGGTCTGCCGTCAATTCCAACGATATGGCCGCTGCCGGAATGGAGCCCAGTGCAAGTTTACGCACCTCGGAGGACCAAATTAGGGTTTGCGCAATACAGATGGATAGTTGTGGAGTTTCGCCTGCCTCTTGAACATCGCGAAGTTTCAGCTAGTATGGAATTTCACTCCACCAGTTATTTTTCGGCCAGCACCAGCCCTCCCTTGGATCCTTTGCTGCTGCAGAGCTTGGAATTGAGAGGTACTATTGAAATGTGTGATATTTTTCACGTACCATGTCACAAATTTTTGTAAATTGATCTGAATGAACAGCAAGCGTCATTATGTGACGATTTCAAAACACTGTCATTTGTTGAAATGTGAAACCAGAACTTGAGCACTGCTGCAGCAATCTGTTAGCTTCAATTTCAACAATGTTAGGGATCATGGAGTTGTAAGATTGTGCTTCAACTGTCACTCCGTTTAACCCTAAACCCTAAATCCAGAGTTGTCTGATGTCTTGTATGTTAGATGGAAGTGCATATGTTTATCTTTGGAATTTTGAGTGAAAAGGGAAGGTATTGCATAGCAGTTTGACCTCCAATAAGTGTCTTTTTTTTCTAAGTGATGATTCATGCTGTACCAAAAAGGATGACTTCCATGGTGACCAGCCCATTGTTATATGGTTCACACCTTTGCAATTGTTGATGAAGCCTCATTTTTACCAAGCAATCATACTTTTGTGACGAAGTGTGAATAGATATTTATTCTTTGAAAGGATCATTGCTCTACAACCCATAAATGACAATTGGTCACTTCTAAAAGTAACCAAAATTGTATTCATAGTGGTCATTTTATTTCCTTAACCCCTAAAGGTCGGAGACTATGTTTTCACCAAAAACACTTCAAAATTGCCCTTTCCAGTACAAGTATCAAATTTTAGAAAAGAAACATTTTTGGATGCATGTAACCGTAGGATCTTGTAGTAAACTGGTTTGAGAATATGTAGAAAAATTTCAGAATTTTCCAACTTGTAGATTGCAAGATATTTTAGCATTTGAATTGACAAAAAACCTTTTTTTGGCCCTACGAAAAATCGGGCAACTGCACTTCACATGGTCACATTTAAATGAAAAAATGTCCAAAATGGTGGGTACTCCTTGAATTCATTCTTCAAAGCAAGTTATCTACATGCTTGAAAAATTTTAGATCATTTGGAATTGTACAACATACAGGGAAAGAATAGGTTGTAGAAAGAAGTAGAGAATGATTCAAAATACAAAATTGTTAAGAATTTAATTATGGAATTGAAAAATGTCAATCCCAATGGTTGTAATGTTGCAATAAACAATATACATCCTAATCTTTTATTTTTTTCAAAAAATATTGAAAATTGAGTTAAATAAACGACTTTAAAGTTTATTTTAGAGTAGGAATCCATAATTGTCCACAAACTAGAACACCTCATAATTTTCATCTTAGAAATCAAAATGGAATAATTCAAAGCTTTATACGTATATATAAATCTAAGGAACCAATTTCAATTTTTTATTCTTTACAAAAGTGATTTTTCAGAATTTTTTTGAGCTGCCCACCGACCATTGAAAATGACATATTATCCAATAACTTTTTAACTATGTAGTCAAAAGTTTTGAAAATTGTTGGGCCTTAAAGCTACTCCTTGGGCACATGTTGTGTGAAATTTTCAAAGAATAAAAATCAAATTTCCATTTGTAGCGAGCTGCCAAAAATTGCTATGTTGCCAAAAAAAATACCATTTGGTCCTTTAGGGGGTAAAATAGCCACAATATTTTGGCAAATAGTCATAATGTCAAAACTCTAAGAATGGTTTCATCCTTTGATGGTTTTATACCAAAGAAGTACTTGATCCTATTTTGATCACTTAGACATTAGGGACTTTTTATCACCAGTGCTAAATGATGCTAATGAAAAAAATTGTCTATGAATGACTTTAGAGCTTTATATTGAATGGAGACTATTGCAATTTCATGCAACTTTTTTGATCACATTTTCATCCCCAAAAAATTGTTCTGCAATAGGGATTGGCAATGTATAAGAAGTAATACAATTATATAATTTTATATAGCCAAATTTCCAAAAAAGTAGCACATCCATACCTTAAGCTTGGTTGTTTGTTTGTTTTGTTTTTGCCAGATTCTGGCGTCAAGCTTTAGGTCTTGACTCTGGAATTAAGATGCAATTTAGTTTCTGCTTTTATTAAAGTGGAAATACATATATTAGTTTGGACGGATACCTATGTTTAGAAGTGCCTTTTAGTTATTCCAAAAACTGTGGATTATTATCATCAGATCCCATCCTCCCACCCATGAAAGCACCAGTGAGAGAGATTTTCTATTAAACTACTTGGATTTTGAGATCTATAGGTTTTAATGCCTATCCGATCAGTAATACTATTACAACTATCAGCTATTATGAGATATGTAATAGCCAGTTGAGTTTGCAATTAATAAACTCAAATATTACAAGCAAAAGAAGCCGCCGGTGCTAACATATGCTTAATAAGCAATTATCTGAAATTATTAACAAGATTGCACCACAATGCAAGGATTGCGGTCTGAAGTGATTCCAAAATAACAATGTGGACAAACGAGCAACTTGAATTAAAGCCCGGATTAACCCTTGAACGTCGACATGGACGCCCAATGTCCGATGGATGACAAGGAATCTTTGAATGTAGGACAACAGTGCAATTATTCATCCTTGGAATTGGGTTTGGAAAGGGAAGATCTTCAATAGTACTTTGACTTCCAATAGGTGCTTTTGCTATTTCTTAGGCCAACAATTTATATGGTTTTAGAAAAGGGTGATTTCCAGGGACCCCCCTCCAACATTCAAGGGTTAACCCCTAAAGTTCCTTGACTATGTTCTCACCAAAAATGCTCCAAAACTGCCATTTCTAGTCCAAGTACCAAATTTTTGAAAAATATCATTTTTTGACACATGTAACCATGGGATCTTGTCGTACTCTAGTTTGAGAATATGTGGAAAAAATTTCAGAAATTTCCACCATGTAGATTGCAAGATATTAGCATTTGAAGTGGCAAAAATCCTTTTTTGACCACTGCAAAAAACCGGGCAGCTGCACTTCACAAAGGTCAAATCATTATGAAAAAATGTCCAAAATGGTTGTGCTTCTTTGGATTCATTCTTCAGGGCAAGCTGGCTACATACATGAAAATTTTCAGATCATTTGGAGTTGTGCAACATATAGGAAAAAAATAGTAAGTAGAAAGAAGTAGAGAATGATTCAAAATACTAAATTGTTAATAAATAATTTTCAAAATTAAAAAATTCCAATCCAAATGGTTGAATTGTTGTTATAAACAATATACATCCAATAGCATTATTTTTTTTCAAAAATATTGAAATTTCAGGAAAATAAAGGACTTTCAAAAAAAAAATTGGTGTAGGGATTCCATAACTGCCTGCAAACTAAAAAGCCTCATAACTTTTGTCTCAACTATTGAAATGCAATGATTCAAAGCTTTTTGAGTACATATAAATTTGAAGAACAAATTTCAAATTTTTATTTCTTAAAAAAGTGTTTTTTCCAGATCTGCCCGGACTGCCCGAGTTGAGAAATAAACAACATATTGTGCAATAACTTTTTACTTGTATTTCCAAATGTCATGAAATTTGAGCATATGAAAGATATTCCTCGTCCCCACATTCTCTTAAAATTTCAGCCCAAAATGTGCAAATCTCTGCTCACATGCATCTACCCAAAAAAGTTATAAGTCCAAAAAACATAGTCCGGTCTTTTAGGGGTTAATTTGGCAGTTAGTTTTGAGGTTGCACAAGGTGTCTCGGTGGAAAATATGGCAACTTTGGATTCACAACATCCTGCTTATGGCAAGGTTTACCGATGATGAGTACTGATGAGTGTTGGTGGTGCGGTTTAAATTTTTTTATAATTTATTTGATTTGTTTCTCCTAGTGAAAGCAATAACAAGCATAGTGGGCTGTAGACACCTTGTGTACCTCACTAACATTCCATTTTTGTCATGTTGTGGGATGGGCACAGGTGAGGTCCACTGCCTCTACAAGCTTCTGTTCAACGAGCTTCAACTTCTTGAACCATTTTTCTTATGCAATGGATATGTTTATTTATTTTGCAATGAGTTGTAGGTTACCTTGGTAGATAAAACTGAGGTTATGCTCAAGGACGATGGATACCTGAATGTGTACAGTGCAATACCTCAGTGAGTTACAATACTAATTTAGCCAACAAAAATGATCTGCATAAGGAGTCTTTGTTTCTCAAACTGATGAGAAGAAGGTTATACTAATCTTGTGAGTATTGATAGTAATAGTGATGCAATACTTGTTATCACAAGTAGAGTGACTTAGAATCAAATAGGCTTGGATGTATTAGAGGTATATTACAAAAGGATCAAGAATTGATTAGATTGGTGCCCAATCCAAGGGGTTTTCAAAAAAAGACGTTTTGACAATGGATCCACCAGAAGTTGGTGAAACTTCTGCAGTAATCTGATCTCGTCTAGAGTCGTTTGAAAATATCACTAATACAGAGTTAGTGCTTCTTTGGCTCAGAAAAACAAGGCTGGACCAAGCTGGCATCCAGATCTGACGATTATATAATTATCCTTATCTTAAAGATGTGTAGTCAATTATGATGGCCAATAGTTATTATGATTGCCATGTAAACACGCATGTAAACAAAATATACTCTAAAGTTCACTTGATTTGGGTGATTGAGGTGGAAGATAAGGTGAAGGATACTATTCATCTTGGCTTCCTTGTTGTTTTGTAAGGCCCAAATGTTTGAGGAGTCATAATATGTTGCATTTTGAGAATTTTGCAATGAAATACAAAGAGTTGTGTATGATGGAGTTGTGTATGATGGAGTTGTGTCTTTCAAAAAGTCTTCTCCTGCTTGAATTGAAGTTGGGAATTAAGATTTGTGCTAGTTTGAGTGGAGAAAGGTTTGTTGCCTGACTACCTTCCATAATGTGGTAATTTT
The DNA here is from genome assembly GCA_963969595.1 of Neckera pumila. Lineage (NCBI taxonomy): Eukaryota > Viridiplantae > Streptophyta > Bryopsida > Hypnales > Neckeraceae > Neckera > Neckera pumila. Next base: position 5,707,829 of record OZ018408.1, on the reverse strand, counting down.
TTTAAACTTTTCATGAAGTTATCATTCTATCTATTTGAAGCTTTTATGAGTGAGTTGTAAGTGTTGAAGTGAAGAAGGGTTTGTTGCCCTCAATTTTAGAGGCCAAAACTTTGAACGGCCATAGAAATTGTACAGAGTGTTAGAATAATTTGACATTTGAAGGAAGAGAATTGTATAAGCTTTTCAAAAAGCTATCAGTCATTTCATTTGGACTTGTAAAACATTGGTGGCATCATATCAAAGTACAATCAAGGAGTTGGAGTTTGGAGGAGGCCTTGAAGACTTTCATGATGTGGCTTGTGATTTTTCTTTCCTTTGTAACTTTGTTGTTGTGGGAGGCATAAATTAAACCATTGTTTAACCTCGTTTTGTATTGTGGCAATGAACTGGGGCTTATAGCCTATATAGTTGAGATTTGCTACGTTCGCACAATGAGACTGTATTGATGACCAGTAGACCATGAATTTGAAAGTTTAGGAACCTATATTCACTGATGGTATCTCACGGTATGCCGTCAATTCTATCCGTCCCGTATTTCGTGATTTTTTATTTCTACCTTGACTTGTGAGCCAACCTGAAGCCTACATAAGATATGTCAACGGTAAGCAGTTTTGTGATAGTGTAGAAGATTGAAGGATTAAGACTCAAGATTTAAACACAACAACAATTTCTTTTGTTCCTTAGTGATTACAGCCAGGATCTTGTGATTTGTTGAGGCAAACCTCTCTCTACTCAAAACTATCCATAACATCAGTAAAGGACTAGACACCAAATCATTACTGGAGAATAAGAGTGGAAACCCAATTGTGGTAGTATTTTGTGAATTTTAAGATATTATTGCATAATTTTCATTTACAATTAAAATAAGTGACTTTAGCCACAATATGTTCAGCTATTTGACCATTCTCTAAATTTTGGAATCCCTATACTATAGTTTTAAATTTTTGTGAAAAAAGCAAAATCTAGACTTCACCGTCTACCACCAAAATTTGATTTTGATGGCAATGATGAAAGACTCACTTCATTGTCATTTGGAGAGTATGAAGGGTGAAAAAGTTGTTTTTTTAGAGGAATGGATTGTCCACCATAAATCCACAAAAGCTATATATGAAAAAATTTGAAGATAGTAAAGATACATATTCCACATGGGTTTTTAACCCTGTTACTATCCTTAGTGTCCTACTTATATAAAGAGCTATTCTTCTAATCTTCTAACTCACAAAATCAAGTAAAATTGCTGTTGAAGCTAGTTTGGCAACTAACTTCAATAGCCACTTAATTTGGCTTATTTGAACAAATTAAGTCCAATTAAGCCAAATTAAGTGGCTTAATTGGATTAATTTGACTTCATTAAAACAATCCATTAGATGTAATTTCAAGCCTTTAGAAGATTGCAAGTTCCCTCAAGCTCCCAGACTATGGGAATTTTGCCACATTAGCTATTTGGCATGGTCGGGCGACAGGCATGTCAAATAATGATATGTTTTTAATTTCTAAATATTTTTTTAATTTAAAAAAAAATAAATGATTATTTCTTTATTTCTTTAAATAACTTAACCATTAATCTGGGAGCATTGCGCTAGTTCTTAGCAAGGAAAATAACCCCAAAATAATCTTCCAATGGCTTGAAAAAACATCTAATTTGTCAATTTAACATTGGTTGTACCGTTAAACACTTTATATACATTTTAGTCATACCAACTAATAATGGACTTTAAATCGTTTTCATAGCCTTCCTACCCACTCTTTGATAGCTTGGTTTGTCACTCTGCAGTAGCCCTCCGGAGGCTTGAGATTTCTTCTAATAAGTGTTGCTTCAAAGTATTTTACACCATATCTTTTCATTGAAGAGATATTTATTTAATCTTTTATTTTATAATGGTTTTATAATATAGTTATTGCATAAATTATCTTAGTTAGTAAAAATTGCAACATAATAAAGAAAGTATATAGTTTAAAGTATGTTTATTTTGAAAGCAATACCAAATAGAATGAAAAATGTATCTAGGACTTTCTACTTAAATCCCTACATCTAGAGCTGCAAGTTATAAGAAGTAGGAGGTGGTATTGAGAGACTCACTTTGTAAGACTAATATTCTTTTTCAAGTTTTTGACAAAATTCAAGAATTTAATTAGCCTATCATTATGTAAGAATACGTCAAATGTGAAGGATCTTATCATCGAGTACTTTACTAATAAGAAACCAACACCTAAATGCATCCAATAAGAGTTTGAGTACGGTTACTATTATTCAACTATAAAAGTTTTTGTTAATTCTTTTGGGTTGTTGAAATGGGATTTTAGATTCCCTTAGAATGTATTTTTATGATGAATTTTCAAAGTATTATAAAAATAGGAGTACTTGAAGTTGCCTCTAGACTTTTATATATGGAAGCTATACATTTTAGGTAAGAATCTAGAGTGGATGGTTTTGCAAAGAGGTCATAATTTTTTGTGGTGTTACTTTATATATTGGCAATACAAGATTCACATTTTATGTAATGGACTAAAAACCAAAACACATAGCATTTGATGTAACAACTTTTGAACAAATCTACAAATTATAGATGCAAAAATTACACAACTGTTAGAATTTAGATATGGTCAATACATGGGATTTGCTCATAAATACTTATTTTGACCAACAAAATATTTTTCATTATTCCACGACATGCTCATTTTGGAATCCAAACCAAATTGATACATAAATTTACGTCTTGCTTAGATCTACATAACCACACATCAAAGACTTTAGCATACAAAGTTTTTTAAGATACTTAATTCTCATTTGCTAACTAGGAATTTTTGTTGATTTCAGTTTACGATCCATCTATGTGACAATTTTAGTGGTTTAGAGAGCCGTCTTTTTGAAAAATCATAGAAATTACATACCACATCCAAAAAATCTATTCTTTTTAATATTTGTCATTTTCACTTGTTAATATTGCAAAAATATTAATTTTAGGAAAAATTGCCTCCAATTGTGCTAAATTGTTTAATATTGAAGGTTTTGAGTGCTTCCACCCTAAAATGATGCAATTTTTTGTACAAAAAGATAGAAATCATGGAGACTACACATTTTTGGTAATTTTATTCTTAGAAATGAAATTGCTTTGAATTCTGCCAAAGCCAAAAGTTGATCCAAACCCATAAACAATATCTAAAGTGTTTTATATGCTCATGTAGAGAGTAATTCCTACTCATTCCTACTCATGACAAGAAATCAACAGTAGGATCCGGCTTAAGATTTTGCATTTTTGTATCTCACTTTCCCTTGTGTGAATGACAATCCTAGTACAGTTTCCCATATGTCATATTTATGATTCTGACACATGGGATCGTGATAGGATTCTCACTCACATAGGGAAAAGTGAAACAATGAATGCAAAATAGCCCCTCGTGCAAGAATAAATGGTTGAAAATCAATTCCAACATCTGTTGAATTTTCGGTACTCTATAGATTGCCCATAGGATTGTGGTTGGTAATAGGTGCTTCCACCTTACATTGAGCACAAGTGAGAATTGGCATTTTTCTTAGTATATAAATAGTTCATTGTGTGATTTAGGATTTCAGTATGTGACTATGGCTTTTTGAAGGAATGAATTCAATTACATAAAACTTCCTCTAGACTCAATCTCAAAGGCTTTGATCCTAATCCATAGGAATATAGTCTATGATATATAGTCAAACTTGAAAGCCCCTCATTCTTACATCCTCCATTTCTTCTCTATATATGAGTTGAATTTTTTTGGTTTTATTATTCTAGTGAGAGATGAAATCAAATGTCTAATATGCCATAAAGTATTCAAATTTTTTTTTGAAAAATCTCAAAATAAGTACCATGAGCTTTTGAAGAAAATTGAAGAAAATTTATACCAAATACAAATCATGTTCAAAAAATCTATAATTTTTAGGATAGAAGTATATTATAATGTAGAACATTATGGTATAAAGATAATTTTCTAAATACTTTAGATTCAGAAAGGTAGTTATAGATCTTTAACTTCAAACTTCACTAAAGTGATCATGGATGATTGTAAGAAACAATTACTAATTTTGTTACGTTTTACAGTACCCAATATGTTTTTTTTTTCTAGAATAATTTTAAATTAAAAAAAATTACAATTTTAAAAATTTGGCCAATGTATACACCTTTAAGATGAAGGCAACCATCAAAGAAAAATAATAGAAAAATTCTCTAAGTAGGAGATCAAGAAAATTGCCAAATCTCAAGAAAATAGATATTTTGATGTTTTAATTAATTAAAAATAATAAATAATAACTAAATAAAATAAAAATTGGCCACATTTAACAATTTTATGGAGATTATAGTCATTCACTCACCAAAAGAACCACCAAAATAATATTTTATATATTTTGAAATGCAAGCTTATTTTATAGACTTCCACACCATATAAAATTCATTTTTTTTTGCATTTTTTGGACAGCCCGATCAAATGGTAGGTACAAGTTTATTAGAAAAGCATCTCCTCTAAATTTCAGCTCCAAATTTGTTTTTTTGGGTACTAAATAGTTTTAAAAGTCCTCAAATTGGCTAGTGATATGAAACTAGGGGCTATTTTTTAACAATAAAATACTTTTGTTGAATATTGCAAAAAAAATTAGGCAAGGTATAAAATAGTTATGAGTATTTTACCTATAAATCTTGAGTCATTTGGAGTCAGAGTGCAAAAGTTAAGGTCAAAAAACAAATCAATGTGCAAGATGTGACGCAAAATAGTATAGGTGCTTCTTGCAATCATCCTTATTTTAAGAAATTTTTCAAAATTTCTCTTGAGTAGAGTAGAATCTTCTCTACAAAAGATTCATTTGTAAGTATTTTCAAGCGCAAAAGAAATCGTTGTAAATGTCAAAATCAAATTTTAAGGGAAAAAACTTCAAAGTACTAAAATACATTGCATAGTATATCTTTTTATTTTATAAATTACCACCAGACTTTGTGCATATTGAAGAATGGATGATTTCATCCAATTTTGGTGTGCACCGAATCCATTGTCACATTGTGGTTGAAAGACTTCGAAGTCCCTTGTCACCATTTCTTATTGAATTCCATGGATCTTGCAGGTTGTGCTCATGGTTTACTGGTCAACAATGCTACCGACAATTTCACGAATTCAAGCAACTTAGCAAGAGAGTGTCATTTGTGATTAGCGATGCTGTAATCAGAGATGAGAGCGAAAGGTTGGCTCCGCCACTCTGCAATTTCGCCTTCGGCGATGCGAATTTTCGATGGTTCGATCGAGATTGTTGTCTAACGTGACAGAATCATTATATATTTAGGGGATCGAAATTGCAACCGTATAGACAGTGCCGAAGTAGACACAAAGGTTAAATATCTTAATAAATTCTGTGCACAGCAATTGCTTGTTTGAATTGAAGAGTAGAATTCCTAAACTTAAAGGCCTCAATTTGCCTGGAAATCACCATGTTCGTTTGCACTTGGAATTAGGGCTTTTCCTCAATCTTTGTACTTTGGGATTGTGTGTGCCAGAAATTGGTCGATCTGGCGCGTTGCACCGTTTCAAAAATGATGGCAGAGAATTGCAGCGTATCGCAAGCATATTCCGTTTCTGTGGATTGGTGAGTAAAAAAAAATTTCATCTGTAGTTATATGTTTCTGATGTTTAGGGTACGAGAAGTGGCTTTGCCAATTATATAGTCGTTGTCTCTCATTTGATGTATTGCTATTCCAGCTTCTTCTGCTAACGGTAAAGTTGGTTGAAAGATGGACACCGACAGGTATAAAATTACTGGGGATTAACCTGTACTTGAATTGTTTTAGGTTATCGTGAACTCAGATACGGTTTCTAGAGTACTTTACAATCGAATTCGGCCGATCGATAACCATCGACTCTTAGAAGTACCCACATTTTCGCATCCTCATTTCTTTGAGAAATCTCTTGGATTTTCAATTGACATGCAAGTCTTTTTCTGCTTCGTGTGCTTGTCAGAGATTCCAACCTGAATAATTCTCGCGAGGTAAAGATGGAGGAGTCTCAGGAACGATTACCTCTTCTTCATGTGTCACGATCCGAGGCGGATGAGGTGAGTGTACGGCATATCAACTCGTTCTCTCCTACTTCTATAATATTTGAGCAATCGAAATAGGGATTTGTGTTTATCCTCTTTCAATGGTTTCTGAAAGTGTCTGCACATTTGGCTTTTAATAATCCATACTCTCCACAGTTTTCGAAAATGTCTTCAAATCAGATTACATCTTCGTATCCAATTTGAGAGATCTGATGGTTGTGTATTACTCTTCTACGTATTGCAGAAGTTGAGAAGTAGCCGTTCCTGGTGGAGCTCTTTGACATTCTCGTGGGTCAATCCACTCTTGCAAACAGGCGTTCAAAGACAGCTTGAGCAAGCAGACCTGCTGGTTGTACCCCCTGAACTGGCACCTCAATTATGTTGTGGCCGACTATGGAGGTGCTGGGAGCAGGAATGCAGACGCGATAGAAATGACCCGTCACTTCTTTGGGCTGTTTTCCATGCCTACGGTCGAAAATACATTTTCCTTGGACTTTTTAAGGTCCTCAATTCTTAGTCCAATTTTAAGAAACTCGCGGTGCAGAATAACTTGAATGTGTGGAGTAAATTTATTTGTAGTGACTTTCTTTGAATGGATGCCTTGACTTTACGATGCTCAATATCTCCTTCCTTCTATTGCTTTAGCATTGATTGAGTTGACACGTTTCTATTGGCACGCTGACCTGAGTCTCACACACAAGAGTATCTGTCTTGCAGTTCATTAATGTCATACTGGCGTTCACGGGTCCCATACTTTTGAACCAGATTCTTAAGTTCCTGCAATCAGGTAGAGCCTTTTTTGCTTTGCGACAGATATTGGTCTGCTTTCAGGTAAGTGGTAGTAAGTGACGTACAGCCATGTGGTACTACAGGGCCTGAAGATGGATCGCAGTGGGGTTATGCGTGTGCAATTACTTTTGGAGTGTTGTCTGCCGTCAGGTATATGCATAGTAACGTTGAGTTCTTCATTCAATCATCAATCCCAACGATCCATTACTTCTTTGTTTGATGATCTTAATTACGTTCTATTTCCAATCAACTTGATATTTTGTTGTAGGCTTGAACAATTGTAATCGTCTGCAAAGGCGATATTTTGGTTGGTAGTTGTATCACTCTTAACCTGACCCTTAAGATATCGTCAAACATTTTGACCTGTTTATCTGAGCAGAACTGTACTGGACACGCAGTACGTGTATCGCATGACCAAGCTCGAATTGCAGCTCGAATCAAGTCTCACTACCATGGTTTACTGCAAGGTAAATTCACTTTAGTCGGCTTTTCCTAAGAGAGTATCGTTTATTTACTCAGAAATCTTTAATGTTAAATCATCCGAATGGTATTTAAGAGAACTTCTCTTGAATCGTTAGTGTTTACAGAATCGTTGTTGTGATCATTCCTGCTTTCGATGGTGCAGAACGCTTTTCTAGCGTACTAAATCTTACTTTATTAGCTTTTACTAAATCTCCTATTTTTTCAGCTGGTGAGTATCCAAGTCTCTCGTACTGGCGTCCTGTTTCAAAAACATTGAAGAAAGAGTTATAGATATGCTAATTATTTTTAATTCGGGGTACAAGTTCCTGTCTGCTAGAGTTGTTTTGGTATTCAAATTTCTGTCTGAAATAAATTTTTGTAGCTTTTAGGTCTCTTATTAAAATATAACCCCACAGAGGCCTGATCGCCTCAATTAATGAACGCTGAGTTCGTATTACGTACTGCAAATACGATTATGATGATTGCGGTGGATGCCGGGTGATGTGCAGTCTATGTGTGTGAGCTTAACCCAGCGAAGCTCCTTCTCTAGTGGAGAAATTCAGACACTCATGTCGGTTGACGCAAATCGAGTGATTGAACTTTGCGCTAGTGCTCACGACCTTTGGAGGTATTCATCGCCTCCTTTTTTTATTTTCAACTGCAGACTTTTCTTACGGTCTATTTTTTTTTCATTGATTTTCACACAATTCTGCTCCCTCCGTCTCCTGCTTTAGTACATTCATTGATACTTCCATGAGCATCAATTTAAATGACTAAGTTGTGTGTGTGCTCCTACTTGTTTGTTATCAGCGTACCATTGGAGATAATTGTGGCCCTAGGAATGCTCTACATGCAAGTTAAATTTGCTTTCCTGGCGGGCCTGGCAGTTATCATCCTCCTCATACCTGGTGAGAGATTGCCAAGCCGTGACACTGAATTGCTATTATGATAATGTGATAAGACTACTTGAGTTCGTTTTCATCAGTGCTATTACAAGCCAATACAGCTAACCAAGTTATCACTGTGGCTACAAAAATTCCACTCACGAATTCTGTGGTGTTGGCCTCCGGCCCATTTTCACCTAATACTTCTCATCCTTCAGAGCAGGTTAATATTTGTTCGATTACTTGTGATTCCTTTCTGTCGCAATCAATGAGGCATAGTGGTTGTCACCTAAATCTAGGTGCCATCTGTTGACCCGCATGTTCTGCTCTTATCAGTCAACCGAATCATCGCCTTGAAAATTGCTGCGGCAAGTAAGAAAATGATGAAGGAGAAAGATGAAAGGTATTACTTGCTCCTCACAATTAGATTGGACATATTCATATGCAGTTGTGATATTGTCCTTCTCATGGCACCTGCATCCATGGACTCTCGTCATAGTCCTTCGTATCTGTACAGAGTGAGGATGATGGGTGAGCTTTTGACGTACATTCGCACCGTCAAGATGTATACATGGGAGCATGTTTTTGCTGGTCGAATCATGGAGACACGAACTCGTGAACTGGAACAGTTATCTGTATGTCAAGCCTTCCAATCTGCGGAAATAATTGATTTTAGATATGTTCCTTTACTCAATCACCTGTGATTCTTTACAAGTCGAATACTTGTTTGTTTTCTGCTCTCTAGAGGCGAATCTTGTTTTCATATTCTCTGTAATTCATGACCTTAAAGCCTTGTTTGTGGATTCAGATCAGAAAGTATCTGGACGCGTTTTGTGTCTACTTCTGGGAAGGAACACCCGTGCTCTTTACAATATTCACGCTTGGTCTTTTTGTGGTCACGGGGCACAAGCTTGACGCAGCCACGGTACTAATTGAGAACGTTAAAATGCTACGCATGGATCTTTTTTTTAACTTCTTTCTCCTTCTCGTGCGTCTAGAGTCTTCATTTCTATTCTACTGCATAGTAAATTTGATCAGACCCGTGAGCCTTTGCTGATTATTCATGATTTAAGCGTATTTCGTGAAATGACAGTGAAGATTATGACCTTGAACTGACTATAGTTTGCACATGAACAGGTATTTACAAGCCTTGCTCTCTTTGACATGCTCACGGGACCACTCAATAATTTTCCATGGGTCATCAATAGTATCATCGAGGTAACATCCGACTCTTTGCTACTTGTTTGACCGATTTCCTAGGAAGGTAGCTTTTGATGGAGAGCGATCGATAGCGTAAAGAATAATTCTAGTGGCTGGGTGCTCATACCGTTTAATTGGACATCCAATGACTGTTTCCGACGACCGGCAGATGCGTGATTATTGTCCTCTTGAATTTTAAATTCAACTCAATGCAGGCCCAAGTCTCCGTCCGCCGCCTTTGTCGGTACCTGTGTTGCCCTGAGACTGATTCCAGTTGGACGACTAAAGTTATTGGAGGTACAGATGAGGAGGATTTCATTGGTTCCATCTCAGATGTGCCGAGCGCAACCAAAATTTTTAATTGTAGTGATCATGGTCAGCGTCCACATGTGAATGTCCGTGGAGAAGCAATTATGGTTAAAGATGCTGCTTTTACATGGTCTAACGAGAGGGATGCGTCCTTGACCCTCAACGATGTCTCATTATCTGTACCAGAAGGCTCTTTGGTTGTCATCGTGGGAAAGGTGCCCTATCATACTGCCCTTTCAGCCTTTCTCCCAGAAAGGATTTGGCTGATAGATGTTTAGCTGAGATATTGAAAGTAGAAATGTCCTTAATATGACTGCTGTGCATCATGTGTACTTGGACGTTTTACAGATTTGTTTGTTTGTTTGTATTTGAAATCCTGGCATAGACTCAACTGTGTTAATGGAAATTCTAGCGTTTGGTTGATTAGAGTTTTGAGCGATAATTCTGACGACCCCAGGTAGGAGCTGGTAAATCGTCTTTATTGGCAGCTTTTCTGGGAGAAATGCGATGCTTGAGGGGCGAATTATGCGTCCCCGACTCCGCTGCTTACGTGGCCCAGGTTTGTCGCAAGTGATTTCTGAATGGATTTCTAATTGACCAGGGAAATTTTCCTCCATATTATTTGTCTGTTTGATCGCGATGACTCGTCACTTTATCAAACCTTTGCTCAATCAACGGTTTTCCAAGATTGCGCGGAGCGCTGTTTTTATTTTGACCGAGTTGCTGCTGCTTTCATCTTCATTCTTGTCCAAAAATAAAAGCATCTACTCTTGTTTTCGTGTGACTCCCTGTACAGGATATATCACCTAGATATAAGTTATGGGAAAATAATTTGCAGTTTCTGTGTATGCAAGAGATAATACTAATTATCACGTGGGAAATGGCTGACTCAGACGCCGTGGATCCAGTCAGCAACGGTTCGTGACAACATCCTGTTTGGATCTCCGTATGATGCTGAGAGGTTGTTGCGTGATTCGTCCTCATAGTTCTCTCACACATAGTTATTGTGGTGTTCATCGGTATTTAAACCTCTGTTGAAAATGATATCAGATGTCACTGGTGTAGAGTCATCAAGATATTTCATCAAAGTGTGTCTTATTTTTGATACATGTCGATTTCCCTCAGATTTCTCCCCAACCTCGGATAGAGCAACATGGAGCTGTAGATTTCACTAGCCTTGTCCTGTAATGTACTTATAATGACTATCGACTTGCTCAGGTACGACGGTATTGTGAAGGCTTGCGCATTGGAAGAGGATATTCAGAATATGCAGGGTGGGGACATGTCTGAAATCGCTGATCAAGGCTCTAACCTCTCAGGCGGTCAGAAAGCTCGGATCGCTCTTGCTCGGTACCATCCAAAACTATTATGGAAGGTTTGCGTAGTTTATGTTGTGACATGTGTACTTAGTTATTGATTATGACGCTCAATTTTTGTGGCAGAGCTTTATACCAGGATCGTGACATTTATATCCTTGATGATCCCTTGAGCGCTGTAGACGCTCACGTGGGAAATTTTCTTCTATACAATACGATAGCTGGTCTAGGAAAGAGCGGGAAGACATGTATTCTGTGCACCTATCATTCTGAGGTTGGTCATCTAGCACCTATAATGGTTCACTTCTGGCATCAAGGAATTTCGGTTAACTCTGAATCTTAATAAGTTTGCCCAAAATTTCAAAAAACGCTTGTTGATCCTTTAGGGTTAATAAGTTTGGATACGGAGTGTTGGCTATAGTGTTCAATTACCTCCTGCCTGTTCAGCGGTTGCTTGACGTCTTTGCAGGCAATTTTGGTTGCGGATCTCGTGGTTGCACTGGAAAACGGACGTATAACCTATTGTGGAAAGCCCTCTGGTTTGCCGTCGTCATATGTAGACGATGGGTTGCCAAATACCGAGGGAATTATACAGAATACTCGAAGTTCACTTCTGGAAAAATCTGGTAGTTCTTCAATCAACACCATCGAGAGCGCCGCACTTAGAGAAGGTAACCAGGATTTCGCAGTGTCACTCTCAGCAACATCTTTACCTTTCTTGAGGTGTAAGTTCTGCCGTAACCAAATTAGAGCACATCCAAAAGCGAAGTACTCAACCTATTAATTCGTATTTAACTTATCTAGTGGTGTTTAGTAGGCAGCTTAATGGATGACTCACAAAACGATCGGAACTCGTCGAGTTCTTACCTATCATGTGCGGATCCGACGCCTATCGACATGGAAAAAGCTGTGAATGACGATTATGTGCTCCTCGACAACGTGTCGACACTCAATGTGGATCTGGAAATGGATAAGAACAGCGACAGAATATGTGCCACCGAAACTGGAGAGATCTCTGTGTCTTGCGTGGTGCCACCAGTGCCTCTGATTGAGGAGGAAGTTCGGAATGTGGGCCGTGTTCAGGCATCCGTGTTTCGGTAGGTGGCTGCTGTTTGTTGATGGAAGGATTGAATTTGTCGCTTTTGAATTTTTAATTAGACTTATCAAATGTCGTTAGCTATATCTATTTGAAAGTTTGTAACCACCAATTCCAAGGGTTTTTTGGGTCTCGCAACAATGGCTTTTTGCCAATAATTGGAGCACGAGTTTACGCATTACCAATTTCGAAACTCAGTCCATTATTGATTGTCTCTCTATATGGCTATACTGAACATATGGTTGTTTTGTCATTGGTGGTGGAGTGCAGAGCTTATGGGGCTTTCACAGGTTGGTGGTTAATAGCCATCATATTAGTGAGTACTACGTTTATGCAAGCGACTCAAAACGCTAGTGATCTATGGATCACTTATTGGGTCGATCACGTTGATGACGCTCTGCATTCAACGTCGTTCTATCTTGTAAGGCGCTTCTTTGAATCACGTACTTTAATAGCAGAATGTATTCAAACTTAGACTCAATAATGAGTCTATGAGAAATAATATGGACCTTTGTTGATTTGCTAAAAGCCTGTGTCCTGTTTGAATAAAAAGTTAACTTTGATTTCTGGAAATTGTGTAAAAATATGTCGAAGTGCATGGACTTTCAGAGAATGCGTTTAGTACATCATATTGTCGCCCCTTTTGACATCATCAAGAACGGAGACATTATCCTACCCTTTTGCGGTTAATTTCACACCCTATTTAGACATCTCCTTTTTTGCTTTAGTGCATTGCCTGTGCCACATGAGTGACTGCATTGTTTCTTTTCATGCCTCTTTCATCTGGTCATTCTAATTCTTTTGTAATCTGGAATCTTCAACAGCAAGTGATGCTGGCGTTGGGTGGAATTCACTCGATCTTCACTTTTGCTCGCGCATTTTCGTTTGCATATGGGGGACTCCGAGCAGCTTATCAGATGCACGATGTCCTCTTGGAGAAAGTGATGTCGGCTCCCATTACTTTCTTTGACCGCAATCCCCGTGGTCGCATTCTGAACAGGTGAAAATTCCCGAAAACCGGTTTAAACATCAAATTTCCGCGTCGAAGTCAGTGTGGAAGTTAGTACGTGAGATGATCGCTCATGATCGTAAGAGCAGATGTAGAAGTGAACTGTCGACAAAGGGATTTTACATGTAACCGGATCTGGAGTGAATCACTGTCCAGCCGATCTTTTGAGAGTTAGTTGCTAGCAAGTCTATCGTCTGTCTGACAGTGGTGAAAGATACGTGAGTTTTGACTTGAGCCATCGTAGTGCAGGATATGTCTACATTAGAATTCTGATTAATACCTACAATTTTGCAGGTTTTCGTCGGACCTGTATTCCGTAGATGACAGCCTACCGTTCATAGCGAACATTTTTCTTGCTCAGGTCTTTTTTCTGATAGGGATCACCTGCGTCCTCTTTTATATCCAGGTAAAGCATTTCCATGCTATGGAACTTCCTCTTCATTGATCATCATTAAATGTAATGGAACTGAAAGGTCGATATGTTTAGATTTAGCTCTTTCTGGGGCATATTTGGGTGTACCGTAGAATATGATTCTGACATTGGCAGTATTTTGATACAGAGAGCACTTTTGGTGATGGTGCTGCTGCTTAGTTATTTCCTTGTAAAACTTCAGGTATATTTTCCATCGTCGTTGCATTTTCCCGCAGTGTTTTATAGTGAGGTAATAGCTTTGGAAATGTTTCATCTTGGAGTGTTCATGACAATCATGAACCTTCTTGACTCTCTTTGAATGCAAATCATTTTAATTATTGTGTTCTGAACTTGGCATGCTCCTACCAAAAATCGAGACTTGAGAACTCTTGTAGATGAAAAGTTTCTTCGGTATTTATGGTCGAGTTCAATTTTAGCGTTTCTGCTCCTGTTCTTGCGACTCAATGCTTTAGTAATGACGAATCTACGGTCCCTCCATGAATATATAATCCCAAGTTTCTGATTCTTTATCACGTCGTTGCAGAGATACTATCGCGAAACCTCTCGTGAGCTGCGGAGACTGCAGAGCATCTTCCGCTCTCCAGTGTATACTTCCTTCACAGAAATGCTTGAAGGCTGTGTGACGATCCGTGCATTTGGATCGCAGGTATGTGGGCTCATGATGTCATTTCCGTTCAAGTAAAGTCCTTGAGGTTTGTAGCTGAAATTAGAGCCTGGATTGGAAATATTCTATTAAAGGCTTGTGAAACGGAAATTAAGAAAGACATGCTTAGTGTCTGAGTTGAATTTTCTCTTTAGAGCACACTTGCAACTGGTTCACAGGTCAGCAATGTGCTTTTCTTTGGTGGAAATTGCTTTCGCTTGCTCGATTGACCACTCTGAATTGCTCAATCTTTCTTCAAATTTTAATGCTGACAAATTTGAAGCTGTTAACAGACTGCATTTGCGACCAGAAATTGGAAGAATGTAGCAGACCGGCAACAGGCATCATATACAGAAAGGGCTGCAGGCTTGTGGCTAGCATTTCGTCTTGAGGTTTACTAGTAACTTGTTCACCTTGTCTTCGTTGTTAACTGTTTTCTTTTTTAAAACACCAGGGATAGCAGAGAGAAGACACCTCTTTTAGGGCAAATGGAAGAACAAATGAAATTTCTTTCTGAAGTCACTTCCAGGCATTTGAATTGCGGTTGTTGTGACTTAGGGGTTTACTTAGTCACAAAGCCCCTAGAGGTTTAGTGGCAGTCAACAGGTGAATTAGATGTAATATCTTGGAGCATCCACTGTTGTTGTGCTCGATTTAACGATTTGTTCGTGATTCTGTGTGCAGATGCTAGCATCAGTACTTGTTGGCTTCATAAGCATCATGGCTGTTACCAACCACATTCATGCTCAGGCTCATGTTGCAACTGCAACAGCCGGCTTGGTACATACCCTCAACATCTTATTCCTGATAATATAAGCTCTTTCATTTGCAATAAAGACATCTTTTTGAAATAATTTACCCCTCTTATATTAGTTATAAGTACTGGGATGTATTCTGTTGTTCTTGTGCTGGTTATAATGGAAACGGAGTCGAGTCAGATGTACTTATTGATTTATGTGCTGAATGGACAATAGGTGGGACTTGGCTTGGCTTATGCCACGCCTATAATCGGTATTCTCAGCTCTATTATGACAACCTTTACTGAAACTGAACAGGAGATGGTGTCAGTTGAGCGCATGCAGCAGGTATCCTGTACAAAGTACATCATGTCAGTGGATGCTAAGGGACTCTGTCCTGATTTCTGAGGATTACAATAGTGGGCTATTGCTTTCTGTGGTGAACTTTGTTAATTTAATCCAAATAACCGACAAATAGTCGCGCAAGTCATCGTTGTTTACCGGTAGATTTATCTTTTAGTATGATATTTCTCTTCGAGGGTTTAGAAAAGGTAGGTAATTAGAAACTTTTTGCAGCTTGAGATTTGACGAAAATCATTCTATGGGAATATTCAGTGGCAATTCACCCTTGCATATCTCTCAAAAACGTGAGCCGTTGGTAACATGGCAGTATATGGATGTGACGGGAGAGACTGACGAAGGTCAACAGGAAGTGAGTCCGGTTTGGCCAGCAAGAGGTGCTGTAGAATTTAATCATGTCAGCCTACTTTACTATCCGTGGTTGCCACCCGCCTTAAATGATGTTACCTTCTCCATTCGACCACGCGAACATGTAAGCAATCTCTTCATTCAAATTCGCAACTACTGAGCATGCCTTAGCGAAGTTCTAGGGCTTACTCTTCTCAATTCCATACGTTGCTGTAAACTTATACAATCCACAGGACGTCATGTATTTTCCTGGACGTCGTTGCATAGACTTACGAAGTATTGCATGTTTCTACATTTGAGTCGTAGTTATTGATAATGGTTCAGGATTAGAAATCACCCCTAAATATTTGTCATTTGGTTTAACTGAAAGAGCGCTATGTTCGGGGTCTCAGATTGGAATCGCTGGCAGAACTGGAGCCGGAAAGTCAAGTATCCTCAATAGCCTGTTCCGTTTGACACCAATCAGTGCAGGGAGCATTGTGATTGATGGAGTTATTACATCTCACGTTGCCCTTCAGCGCCTACGATCCCGGCTCACAATCGTTCCCCAGAGCCCCTTCCTTTTCGGAGGAAGTATTCGGTAATCATACGATTTTCTGCTCTCCTCACATATGTAGGTTGATTTCCGTGTTTATCGGCCTTGGGCTTTCCTTTTCATTATCTAAAGCTTCAGCAAAATTGTGCAGGAAACCAGCACAAATCTTTAGTTCAGTGTCGAGGTCTAGCTGCATAAAATGATTTCAGATCGATGTGCTCGTTAAACTCTGCTTGGTAAGCACTGTATTTGAACTTGCAAGCACGCAATTGTCTGTCCTAAAAATCTGCAACAAGAGTAATTGGCACGTAATTTGATAGAATTATTTGGGTTGCACTACCCGCAGGGATAATTTAGACCCAATGAATTGTGCAAGCGACTCCAAATTGTGGGAAGTTCTCGAAATGTGTCATCTGAAGGAAGCGGTGACATCTGCGGGAGGATTGAGCGGACCTGTAAGAGAGGGAGGAGAGAGCCTCTCGCAAGGGCAGAGACAGCTTCTATGCCTAGCACGCTCGCTCTTGGGGACTGCTCGCGTAAGTCAGCACTCGCTCTTCCGTTAGAATCGTTTGTTGAGAATGTCTTGTGATGTTCCAAGGCATTGATAGCTTGCTCCAATGCTCTGCAGATATTGTGCTTGGATGAGTGCACCGCAAATGTGGACCCTCAAACTACTGCACTACTAAACAAGACAGTGGAGAAAGAGTGTGCGAACATGACTGTCATCATCATAGCCCATAGGATCTCTACTATAATCGACTTACATCGGATTATGATAATGGAGCAAGGAAGATTGGTACGTGTATCTTCAGAGGTCCACAGTATCTTCTTTGAAATTACAGAACTGTTGGTGCTTGTTCTTTGTGGAACTAAGCAATGCTTGAGGCTGGCTTCAGACTCTCAAGGACCAAGGATTCATGGTTACAAAATGGCCAATGCGATTGATCATATTGTGGAAACTATAATGCAGATGGGGTCAAATTTTAAACAACCAGAAGCAGTGACGAACATTGCAGAAGTTTATTTGTCTATGAGTTGAAAAAATCGAACTAAAGAAAGTCCTCATATGATGCCCGACCATAAAACTGCTAAAAATTCTTATGACCCAATTTAGGCATCTCGTTTTTTAGGGATTAAACTCTCTTTTGAGACAACACAGTTCTAGATGATTGAAAATAATTGGACCTACTTTCCATGTTTACATGGCGGTATCAATACTGATACAACGCATACGTGATGACAGGTCGAAGAGGGCTGCCCCAAGGAGCTCCTGGCCAACACCAACTCCAGATTCTTTGGTCTCGCCACATCATCACAGGCATAATCCCAATTTCTACTGGTCCTTTTGCACAGATTCTAAATGCAATCTGTGATTCTATCAACAAATTTTAAAATCCAGATTATACATAATGGATGTAACTTGGTTGCGTCTCTGCTTCTTATGCTTCACTTTGAAATAGTTTGTAGAACCTTGGCTATCTCTTGTCCACTACAGATCCTCTTGCCGAAGTAAGCCAGCAAGGAGGTAAAAAGATTCTGATGCTTGTAGAACTAGGGTGTTTTAGTACCTGCAAGTGCAAGTCTGATGCCTCGTAGCCACTGTGTGGAAATTCTGATCTGCTGTTGATACTAAAAATTACTCCGTATGTTTTTGACCACAGGACATGAAGGCATGATCAAGCTCCCTACACCTTCAATATTTTCTTAGGACCATCCTAAAATCACTGTAAAGCAGGGTAGGAGTAGAAAGCCGGTAATGCCGCAATGGTACAAGGACTGATTGATGTTCACAGAAAGGATATTCGCTATAAATGTCACCAAGAAAAAAAATATTTGATTTTGGATACGATATGATTTAGTGAGAGACGCTGTTGACTTGATGCCCACCTTGCGAAAATGGATATGGACAACAGTTAAAGAGTAAGCTTATCAGTTTGGCAACATCCGTCAGTTTTTCAAGAATATGCTGTGGCTTGTTACAGGAGTACGGTATGTGCACCAAATATTGTCCCCTCTTTCAGTGAAGCAAAAACTGACAGGAATTTGCATGAAAGAATAGTATGTATTTTTTAGCAAATGGAAGAGAAGGCAAGTGGAAGTGGAAGTGAGCGTAACTTCGGCCCAAAAATGAGAAGACATTCATTTCTCACATCCTTGGAATTAACAGTGTTTTTTTTTCCAGCATTTTTATTCCGGCAAAATTGCCCCAAATTTTATGGCCTTGCACCACGCCTATAGAAAAAAATGGTACTAGAAAGGTGGAAAATCGCTAAAAAACCTCAAGTACAAAAAAATATTGGATGAAATTGCTAGATTGTAGATGAAAACTGAATTATGGATATGTGATATGTTTTCATATGATATTTTCTACCCAATATGTGGATGAATGTTGAAATTTGGAGCACCACTATAACATTCAATATCGCCAGTTTGGCACTTCATGAAAAAGGAAAAAAAAAAACTGCTTGGAAAGTGTCAATAATTGATAATAACATCATTTATTAATCAAATACAAGATACATTAACAAGAATATAATGAGCATACAAAATGGTGAATTCATAGAATGACACATGGTCATAGAAGGACATCTCCTTGTGACTTCTTGTACTAAGTTTATTGTATGTATCCATTTATATTTATATTTTGGGTGTCGATATCTAGGTTGAGGCAATATAAGATAAAATAAAAATTATAATAATGAAAATATAATTTCTAGTGTGGTGATTTACAATTATTTTCTACAAACTCTCTGTGAACTTTGACCAAACAATTGCAGTTTCATCCAATACATGAGGATTTTGAACAAATTTTAATCCAATGTGCTACAATATATGACTTCCTCAAATTTTTTTGATACTGTGTTGAGATAAAGATGTTACACAAAAATCTTAAGAAAATTTGTTGGCACACATTGAAATTTATTTCAACCGATTGTGAAAACAGGGAAACACAAATCACCACACAGAGGCGACAATAGCGTGACTTTGTGAAAATTAGTGTTATTTAACCCCTAAAGTTCTGTGACTATGTTTTCACCGAAAATGCTCAAAAACTGCCATTTTTAGAACAAGTACCAAATTTTTGAAAAACAACTTTTTTTGACACATGAAACCATAGGATCTTGTAGTACGCTAACTTCAGAATATGTGGTATAAATTTCAGAATTTTTCACAACGTCGATTGCAAGATATAAGCATTCAAATTCATTGAAATCATTTTTTTGGCCTTGCACAAAATAGGGCAGTTGCACTTTACAAGCTCACTTTTCTATGAAAAAATGTCCGAATTGGTGGTGCTTCTTTGGATTCTTTTTCCTAGACAAGTTGGCCACATGCTTGAAAATTTTCACATCATTTGTAATTGTACAACATACAGGAAAAAAATACTAAGTAGATATTAGTAGATATTAGTAGAGAATGGTTCAAAATACTAAATTGTTAAGAATTTAATTATGGAATTGAAAATTGCCAATCTCAGTGGTTCTAATGTTGCAATAAACAATCTACATCCTAGACTTTTTCTTTCTTTCTCAAAATCTTGAAAATTGAGTAAGATAAAGGACTTCAGACTTTATTTTAGAGTACAGAATCCATAACTACCCGTAAACAAAAAATTCTTATAACTTTTGACTCATTGACCAAAATGGAATGATTCAAAGCTTTCCAAGTATATCTAACTCTAAAAACCGATTTCAAATTTTTATTTTTGAAAAAAAAATTATTTTTTC
Organism: Neckera pumila; assembly: GCA_963969595.1. Classification (NCBI taxonomy): domain Eukaryota; kingdom Viridiplantae; phylum Streptophyta; class Bryopsida; order Hypnales; family Neckeraceae; genus Neckera; species Neckera pumila. The sequence goes on along the minus strand of OZ018408.1, from coordinate 5,687,928 downwards.
AGATCTGCCCAGATTGCCTATTACGAAAAAAAGTAGCATTTTAGGCCATGACTTTTGACTCATATTTCCAAATGCATTGAAATTTAGTGTATATAAAAGATATTCCTTGCGCCCACCTTCTATTATATTTAAGCCTAAAATATTAAAATCTCTACTCACACGTACTTGCCCAAATTTTCTATATAGCCAAAAAATGCATGCCGGTTCTTTAAGGGTTAAGAAGTCCGCTCTTAACCCCTAAAGGACCATTGTCCGTTCGGGGGACAAATGGAATTTCGGGCAGGTAGCTACGGGCTGATTTTTTGTCATGATTTTCTGAAACTTTTTTTGGAGAGAGAAAAATTGATAAGCTTTGTGGGAATATAATTTTTTTTTTCAATCGGTGCCTGGGAACAAAAGTTATGCCCAAATAAGCTCAAAACAGGGAAGAAGGGGCAGCAAAAAAAATTTGCAAAAAAATGAATTTTTAATTTTTTTTCATTATAGATTATATTTTTCTCTATTTTGGGAATCTTTGATTCATTTCATTTGGATTTTTATGAGAAAGTTATGGACAATCTTGTTTTTCGGGCAATTAGAGCATCTTCTTGAAAAAAATAACTTGTAGGATGCATTTTGAAATGCAGTTTTTGCAATTTAAAAAAAAAAAGTTCCACATGGTTTAGTTTTTGTGCTAGAACAATCTCACCATTGGCATTAGTGCATTTCAATTCCATCTAAAAGATATTAATATTTTAGATTCCTTCTATCTTGTACCTACTTCTACTTAACAATTTTTTTAAGAATGAAAATTAATTTTTTTGGAGTTTCTTTTTTTTCCCTAGACTCTCAACTCAATTCTCCACTAGAAAGCTTTAAAGCTCATAACTCTATAGTGCAAAACATTTAAGTTAAAAATGTTCAAAGTCAAAAAATCTAGTCCCGCAATGTGGTGAGAAACTTGTTTTTTTCACTTCAAACGCAGATATCTTGCAATCTGCGGGGTCAAAAATTCTGAAATTTTTTCCACACATTCTCATACTAGTTAGGTATATGATCCTACGGTTAGATGTGCAAAAAAAACAATTTTTAAATTCTTTTACTCTTTGCTCTAGAAATGGCAGTTTTGAGAGTTTTTTTGCAGAAAAAAGGCCTTGGTCCTTTAGGGGTTAATCATGTAATGATGTGGACCCCTGTGACCAAGGTAGTCATTAAAATTCTCCAATTATTGGACCAATAGGTGCATTCTCTTTATCTACATTTAACATTGAAGTCATCCATCGGACTACTTTGATCCACATCGTCCTTACGGGTTGAAATAAAGCGACTAATTAAAACCTAAATGCCTAAGGCACCAAATTTTGGTGTTGACAATAATTTGAAGTTAAATAAAACATTACCAAATTATTGTTTTTTACATTTCATATTCTTGAAAAATTCTTTCTAAAGTCTAGTTTTAGCATCAAAAATTTGATTTTGAAAATGAATGATTATGATTTAAGAAATTCAAGATTTTGTATAAGGATGTTCATTGCAAATCTTGATTTTTTTGTGTTGATGGCTCTTGGAAATGAGCCTCAAATACACTAGTAAGATCTTAGAGAAGGTAATCACATTAGAAATTAATTTTAAAAAATTGTAGAGTAGATTTTGAGAAGCTATAAATTGATTGGGATTATGCAGGTTATATTATATCCTTTAACCTCATATTTTTCTGGTGACCAATTTTTAAGATTTGACATGTGAAAAGAGGATTGAAAGACTTCAAATCACTTTCATAGTTCTACACCCTCGTAATCAAATATTATAATCATTCAATCCATAAGTGATATTGTTGTGTGTTTTCTTTTCCCACGTGCTCTCTAATAGGTCCAGTTTGACTTTATACGGTTACAATTCAGAAAACATTCATAAAACTTATCAAAATGTTGACTTTTGTTCAATCTAAAGCAAATTCCAAGAAACTCAAAATAGACCTAGGGCATTTAGAAATTAAGCCTACCTAATTCCATCATTGACACTAATAGATAGTTCAAGCAACATGTCACTCATTCCTAAATAGGGGGGTCGCATTTAGAACAGGGTCGCTTAGCTTTTAGAGCAGAATAACAGGACAAATCCGTGTAGTTCTACTGTGCCCAATCACCTTTTTTTTCGACTTCGCAACCGAAGTCAACTCCTAAAGTTTTTCAGTTTCCATTCTGCTACTTGGCCACAGCAAGTGGCGCGCCGCTACTCCATCTGTTGTCACCATCTGTTGTCACTCCACCGGGAAAGCGGAAGCCATAGCCAGCACTGGTCGAGTCTAAAGTAGTGCAACGAGCCTCTTGCCCATGGTGAATGTAAAAAAAAAGACCCCCTATTTTATTCAATTGGTAACACCTCTCCTAGCTAATTTGGGGACCTCTGATTGCAAATATGAACTCACAATTTGCAAATTTTATCATGCGTCACCAATAAAACGTTCCAGCGTTTTCCCCAGGGGTTTGCAAAACGGGGGGTGCAAAACTGCCTCCGCAGGCAAGAGGCTCGTTGCACTACTTTAGACTCGACCGCCACACTCAGCCGCCTCAATATGCGAAAATGTAGCAAAACGTCCATCACCACAACGAGAACTGTTCATCAGCCCAAGTGCGCCTGCACCGGAGAAATGTACAACATTCTACGAAAGATCACTGGGTGTCACCAAACCACTGAACATATATGTACAATCTAGCGTCGTCCGCCGTGTAGTCGTGAACTTTCTGCGCCCTGCATGAAATGCACCCAATACTCGAAATCACTGTTTTCCCAGACGAGCTAGATCGAGGGTCTGCGTTTTTTTTTTCATTTTGGAGAAGGAGCCAGTTGTTTTTTCAATACTCATGTGATACTTGGTTGATACTTGATGATATCTACATGAAAACTAGGTGATAAAACTTGGCTATGGTCTTTAAATGTAGCAGTAATCTGGCTATTCTTGCAACTAGCGGAGGGAGACAGTTGCAACACGCTAGACGTTCAAACCTCAGTTGTGTAGTGAGATGGTCAAGGCGTTGGATGGCATTTGGAAGTAAGAGCTCTCTGTTTTTTTAACTAGATGTACTAATAGGTTTACTTGAGTTTTGAAGTTTCGTGGCTTCGCATTTGGCAAGTGCTCAGTTCGCATTCAGTGACGAGGAGATGGGTGCGGCTAGCCAGTTCAGGAATTTGATGTTTTGTCAAAGGTCTAGACGTGTTCGCGCAACCAAATCTGACGCAGAGTGAGAGCTGGAGTGGAGGAATTTTCGACAGGACGTGAATCGGACGTGAATCGAATATTGTGAAGCTGGCGGATCCATGGCAGGCTTGAAGTTCACCGTCTCCAAATGGCTCCTACCATGCATCCTGACGACGGTTGTGGCAGCAGTGTTCCTCATCTCGGCCAATTTCGGCCCCACTTTCGAGTCCCTCCTGTTACAAGACTTCAAATACCCACACCCCAAGTACACCCCCATGCTTGACAATTTGACAGACGCAGTGCTTCTCCATGACGCAGCGCGCGCAGTGGACGTCCCCATGCGCCCAAACCAGACGCCCCGCATCGCTTTCCTCTTCATCGTCCGCGACAACATACCCCAGGAGCCTCTCTGGCGCCGCTTCTTCCACAACCACGACGACAAATACTCCCTCTACATGCACGCCACTCCGGGTCACCTCTACCCCAACACCTCTCTCTTCTTCGGCCGGGAAGTTCCCAGCCAACCTTGTCCCCGCTTCTCCCGCGGCTTGGTCGACGCCTTCCGTCGCTTACTCTCCCACGCGCTTCTCGACCCCCACGCCCACAACGCCTGGTTCGTCAACGTCTGCGAGTCCACCATCCCCATCCGCAGCTTCGCCTTCACGTACCACTACCTCACCACTAGCGCCGTCAGCTTCGTGGAGAGCTTCTACCCCGTCGATCGTTATCAGCAATGGGAGACGCGTCCCGAGTTTAACAAAACCGAGTTGCGGAAAGGGGAGCTTTGGATGGCGCTGCGACGTGATCACGCGGGGATGGTGATTCGGGACAAGGAGATTTATTCGGCATTCCTGGCGAAGTGCAGGCAGGAGAGGATGTGTACGTGGGACGAGGAGTATGTGCAGACGTTGTTGCATTTGAAGGATGAGTATGGGATTGCGAAGAGGACGGTGATGTATGTCAATTGGACGCAGCCGCATGGGGGAAGTCCGAAAGTGGTGGCGTCGCGGGTGAGTGTGGTGAAGGAGTTGCAGGAGAGGAAGTGGGATGTGGATGGGGAGAGACATGATACGGCGGCTGCGAATGGGACTTTTGTGTGTGAGCATAATCGAGTGGCGCCCGCGCCGTGTTTTCTTTTCGCGAGGAAGTTCGCGGCCGGCGCTACGGGCGCGCTGATGGCGTTCTCGGCGCTGGAGCTTGGCTATTGACGCGGGTAGACTTCTCGTGCCGCGTGGGACTTCCTGCACCGCGAGTGAACCCGTAATCAATCAAGCGACCATTTTCTGATCGCTGCCCCTCATTTCTGAGCTGCCCGTTTTAAAAATTTTAGTTTTTCTCAATAAAACTTGTATTTCTAGAAAATAGACTGCGTAATGAATCCAGTGGCGGTAGTCTTCAAAATTAAGTGTAGAGTAGTTCACAGTTCATTCTTTTGGGTTTGATTTGGGCATAAACTAAAATGTCAACCAACTAATGTGATTCTTGCCCACCTCAAAAAGGGCACATCCACCTCAAAAAGGGCAAATCCAAGGAGTTCAAGGAGAAGACAAGTTTCCCATTCTTTTTTTTCTTACTACTCTCATTTCAATGATCTCTGTGCATTGTAAGCTCCACCATGAATTGAAAATTGCTTGGAATGTTGTGAAATTTTATATGTATGTTTCAACTCTCTTATCTTTCACTGAGCACAAAAAAGGCATCATTTCAAAATATTCTCACAAAGATATGCTCTTCAAAGTGCGTTGCCTTATATTTCCATTGATCCAAATAAAACTCCCAAAATTTATACATCTCCTAAATCGTATGGTCTAATAATCTGAATTTTTTTGAAGTGCTCACTCTTAATGTGAACTTCAAGATCCTACAATTACAATCTATCCAATCTCAAGAAAAAATGAGCAAAAAAATTGCTCAAGTTCTTGGCAGCTTTGGCCTATTTTAAAAGTATACCTACTTGAGGTCATTTAGGGATTAAATGTTGAGGTTGGAGGTCCCTTTAAGCCAACCTACCTCATCGATGATAGTAACAGATATTTCAAGGAGGATGTCACTCATTCCTAGATAGAGGACGCATTTAGAATCCAATTTGTGTATGGATCTCCTACCTTATTGAAATCTTACTATTTTGGAAATGTTGAAAAGAGAAAAAAAATTCCAAGCCTTTACTTGGGTTGCCATGAATTAAAGACTTATTCATATCATGCCCACTTATAACTACAAGTAGCTATAGGAGTTACACCAGCACTACATATATACTTCGATTAACCTCTAAAGTCCCATTGTCCCCTTGGGGGACAAATTGGATTTTGGGCAAGTTCCTGTAACCTCAATTTTTTATGAGTTTTTTTAAAACTTTCTCATAAGATAAGAAAACTAATCAGCTATGTGGAAATATAGTTTTTATTTCAATTGGTGACCGGGAGCAAAAGTTATACCACAAAAAGCCTAGAACTAAACTCGGCGTTTATTTATTTTTAATTCCTAAAATATTATATTTTTGTCTACATGTGAAGCTTTGATTTATTCTATTAGGACTAATAATGAGAAAGTTATGGACAATCTTACTTTTTGGGCAATTAGAGCATCTTCTTGAAAAAATAACTTGTAGGATTCATTTCTGAATGCAATTCCCACAATTTTTCAAAAATAACTGTTTGACAAAGTTGTGTTTGCTTGCTAAAACAATCTCAACATTGGCATTATTGTGTTTCAATCCATCTTAGAGCTATTAACAATTTAGTTGTTTTTTTCAATCTTGGACCTACTTCTACTTAACAATTTTTTAAAGAATGAAAATCAAGTTTGTTTATTTTAAATTTTTTTTTCTAGACTTTCAACTCATATCTCCAACGTTAAAAATTTTAAATTCAAAGACTATAGTGCACAAAAAATTCACAAATGGTGGTCAAAGTCATCTGAAATTGCAGGCTAGTGTTCAAAAAAACTTTTTTTTTTCAACTTTGAATGCTAATATCTTCCAATCTATATGGTCAAACTTCATGAAATTTTTACCACATGATCTTTGACAAGTGAAATACAAGATCCTATGGTTAGATTCTAAAAAAATGTTTTTTTGTGTGTTCTTGGGTGAACACAACAAATATGGCAGTTTTGAGTGTTTTTTGACAAAAAAAAATGGCCTTGGGACTTTTAATTAGGGATTAAGAGGGAGGTTCTATAAATGACAAAATAACTATTCTATATTGTAGAGGAAGAAATGCATGAATAGGGTGTAGGGAGTGAAAGTGTTTTTGTGTGATTTGGAGGATTAAAGTCTAAAATTTGAATGTGATGTCAGGAATGTGTGGGATTGCCGGTTGGTTGGTTTTTGGTTTGCTTTTGCAGAGGAGTATGCAAGCTAGGGGAGGCAACTCATCCTCAATCACTTAAGGAATTACAGAATCTGGAATTCATTAATTTATAGCAACTTTGTTTTTATACCAAAACATCTAAAAACTCTAGGAAGGATCCAAACACTATTGCTGCACACGAGAAAATTTTCTACCAAAGAAACCATTTTCTTACATGCCTGTAATTTCTAACGTGATCAGAAATGGGTCGTTGATCGGGAATGGGTTGCCTCCCCTATGTATGTGATGGTGGTGCTGTTTATATTTCGTCGTGTTATTTTGACAACAGATTCTAGAATTTTGAAAGTGTCTACTAAAGAATGTTATTTATCCTGTTTGTACCAGGTATGATGACTAAAATAACTACACCTAAAATCGCACAGTTCCTAAAAGAGCACAATGGATATTGCCTAAAATGTACTCCCACTATTCATGTGATTCTATGATTGCTTTTGGGTACATCTATTCTCAACACTTTGGAAATTTGTAGTTTATTCACACGGTGTCCAAAAAATGCATTCTAAAAGAATCTAAAATCTTGTTTTGACTACCAACAGGATCCCACAAAAAAAATTTCAATGTCAGCCCAAAAAGGCTGTTAGGCAATTTGTAAGGTGAACAATCAACCAAGGTGCCCCATCGAAATTCCAATTAAAAAATTATTTTCTATTATTATTTTTTAATTTTTTAATTTTTTAATTTTTATTCTTTTATTCTTTTATTTTTATTTTTATTTATTTTTCACAATAATTGCACATTTGTCAAAACCCTAACGACCCTCCATAGGATCCAGATTTTTTGTAATGTAAGTATTGAATGTTGAATGTTCAACCCTTCAAGAGTATAATAAAAAGAGAATAAGTTCTGATTAATTTCCTTTAGTATTTTTGCAGAAGCAATGAATATGTGTGAACATGATATAATAGTCATTCAGTCAATGGCTAATTGTATAGGTAATAATCAAATAATTTTATCTACTTTGGTCATGTAGGATTCTATGCTTGGAGAGGTACTTTCTTAGAAGGAATGACCTAACATATGCTCAAAGGATATTTTGAGAGGAAATTTTAAGTAATAAAAACATTCTATAAATATTTAACAAAATTTTAATATTCTTAGATTATAATAGGATGTTATTTGAATTCACTTGCCGTTTTCTCTAAATGTTTTTTGAGGGGCTATTTTAGAACTTCTCATCTTTCTAAGTGGTTATCAAATAAAATTATCCCTGTCTTTGTACTCACTCAATTTTTGAGATTTTTATATACAACCCTCCCCGAAATTCCATATAGACTTAATAATGGCATGGGAATTGAAATAAGTGTAAATCCTTATGTAAATCCAACTCAAAATATTTGAGCATTCTAAATGTCTTTTAAACTTGTGGCAATGAAGAATGTGAAATTTTACAAAATAATGGAAATTGAGAACGCCAAAGAATGTGATAATACTTTAGATGTTCTTCAAGCACATGCCTGAATACCACCCGAGCAGAACTAAATGTTGTGGTAGTCATTCTCTCACATCTTGAAAGTATTACAAAGTTCTCTAGTTTAAATGTTCATGATTGTACATATGTGTGATTGCAATAAAGATCGGTACTATTTTGCGTCATAATTTAAGTGATGGAGTTGTCATCAGCTATAACTTTTGAAGCATGAACCCAATTAGGTTAAGAAAATTATTGGAGATGGCTAACTTGAAAATAACAAGATTCTTAATTTTCACAAATTTTCACAAATGATTTTATATTTAAACTGCAATTTAGCTATTTGTCACACTTTGCAATTTTGGGTTTTTTAGTACTAAAGAGTATCCAAAATTAATGATTTAGAGCTGAAATTTTTGGGGTTCACTTCCATAGTAGGAACTCATATTTTTACCAAAGAAAATTTAAAAATATTTTATTTTATGTCCTCCACATGCGTGCTAACAAAGCTCCTCTGCACGCCCAGTTCTGAATATTGAAGATGGTTTTAAGATAATCCTTTTGATGAGACTTCATCATTATAAAGTTCTTCAAGTTTCTAAATTCTTTTGATTTTTAAAAAATTGATTTTTCTATTGTTTACAAATTAAAATGTGAAAGAACATGTTTTCATGAGATTTTGCACTTTTCTAGTTCTCCTACTTAGAAAAAATTTCTATGCTTTTCCTTCATAGAATACCTTCTTCTTAAAGTTGTATACATTCAACATATTTTTCACATTTTTTAAAATTGTTTCTAATTATACAGTACTCTTGGAAAAAAAATACTAGTAATGTAGAAAACGCAATAAAAAACAGTCGATCTTTGTTGCAACCACACATATTCATTTTTAGCAAATTTTTGATTGTATGAGAGTATTTGGGATTAATAGAAAGCTATTACCGTATCCACCTTCTTTGAAAGTGATAAAAAAAATTATATTGAAAAAATGACCATTTCTCTTCATGTGACTCCTATAAATGAAAGTAAACAATCATCAATATATTTGTTATTTAGCTTCATCCTCTTGTATTTTCATTTTTAGGATGATATATGATAATTGAAAAGAATCAACAAAAGTAGAAGGCACTTGTGTTATCTAATCAAAGATTGTGAAAACATTCATATTTATACATCCAACATGGTTCACTATTCCAAAGAAAATATGATATACAAAACTTTTATTGACACAAAAGCAATTGTTTGGGTATTTTAATACTTCTAAGAGGAGTTGTCTTTCAAGGTCATAAATTCATTTTTGTTGTAATTAACCTCTAAAGAACTAAAAAGACAAAATTGAATCAATGGTTATTTTAGCAGATTTGTATATAATAGTCACATATAAACTTTCCAAATTTATTGATTGATTGAGTGTCACATGAAATGAAATTTGCATTCCTTCTACTAATACAAAATTTAGCCTTAATGAATTATAAGATTCAAAATATAATTTTTTATTAATTGTTGTTATAATTTGCATATATTCAAAAGATTTTTTCTTATTTCTCTTTCTCTTTCTTCAAAGTCTCTTTCACATATATTAGAAGTTATTTAGATTATATATTAAGTGAAAATATATTTGAAAGGTGACAAAATAATTTTCCTATTTAGGATAATTTTAGTTTCATCATCTCAAGATTTAAATTTATAATTAGTGAATATTGTAAATATCCAATACTTTCAATCAATTGTACCAATATTTAATTTTTTTTAAATTATGAACTTTTTATTCTTTCAAAAATGCTTGATAAAATCTTTTGAACATTCCACTATTTAAATTACAACTCATTATTCTGTACTACCTTTCTTATTTACAAACCAAGTCGGGAAAAGTTGCAGAAGTCACATATGATTGCATCCTTATTTATTGTCAAATTATATAAACATTTAGATATTAACTAATAGAAAGTTTGTATTAGTATATTTTAGGAGGTACTAAAAAATATAATACATTTTTCTATCAAATCATTTTTATCATGATACCATTTAATGAGAATTCTAAAATTTGAAACATATGAAGAATTCTACATATCAAATGTACAATGACAATTAAGTAGTGTTGGTTTTACATGCAATATTGATTTTAGATGCAATATTGATTTTAGATGCAATATTGATTTTGGGTATATTATACTGAAAATGGGTCGGGCAGGTGGGAGGGAGCAATGGAAAACGCCGGTGATTGGGGACCCGTGATAGGGAGTCTGGCTCAAGAGGGGCGGCGAGGGCATCGCAGCCTCCCTCTTTGGAGTTGTAGGGTTTACTCCCTCGCGTCCCCCATAGCCACAAAAATTTCCGCTGTGATTCCTCGCAGCAGCCGCGGCCATGGTGTCCCTCAAGCTGCAGAAGCGCTTGGCCGCCAGCGTGCTCAAGTGCGGCGAGCGCAAGGTCTGGCTCGACCCGAATGAGGTCAATGAAATCTCCATGGCCAACAGCCGGCAGAACATCCGGAAGCTCGTCAAGGACGGCTTCGTCATCCGTAAGCCCCAGAAGATCCACTCGCGCGCCCGCGCTCGTCGTGCTCTGGAGGCCAAGCGCAAGGGCCGTCACTCTGGCTACGGCAAGCGCCGCGGGACCCGGGAGGCCAGGCTTCCCACCAAGGTAACCGCGCAATGCTCATGGGTTTAGGGTTTCTTTTGTGCTGTCTGGAGTTGGGTTACTGGTTATCGTTGGAGATTTATCGCCTGGAATTTTAGGGTTTCCCTGGTGCTTGTGCTCTGATTAGTGATTCTAGACTCGTAGGATGGTATTGGCGTGCCTTTGAGCTCTATCTCGGCTTTTACCATTTATTCCGCATGTTTAGGGTTTGGTAGGATTTGGGACGTCACGTAGGGAAATGGGGGTATTGGGCTGACGGAATTTGTACGATGTCCAGAAATGGATCCCTGTTTGAATCGACGATTGAAATTGTGTGGGTGCTCATCTATCGCAAACCATGCTGATTTGCATGATTACGACTGGATTTAGGGCGGCACGATTGAGGTTCCTTCGATCTACATTAGGGTTTATTGTCATCACCATGACTCCGGAGACTTGCGATTGTTTGCCGACATTGATACTTTCCAAAAATTGATGATGCTCGGGGTTGTAATCTGATAATTGGTGGCTGGATGGAAACAATCGTTTGTCCATTACCTTTTTAGAGACTATATCTGGTTATATCGATTGTTGATAAATGAAACGATATGGTTATATTGACAGTTGATGAATAAATTTGTGTTGCTGTAGGTGCTGTGGTTGCGGCGCATGCGGGTGTTGAGGCGTCTGCTGCGCAAGTACCGTGATGCCAAGAAGATTGACAAACACATGTACCACGACATGTACATGAAGGTCAAGGGTAATGTGTTCAAGAACAAGCGTGTCTTGATGGAAAGTATCCACAAGTCCAAGGCTGAGAAGGCCCGTGAGAAGACTCTCTCTGACCAATTCGAGGCTAGGCGTGCTAAGAACAAGGCTACCCGTGAGCGTAAGATTGCCAGGAGGGAGGAGCGTCAGGCTCAGGGTATCCCCGATGCTACCCCGGCCCAGGTTACTGAGGCTCCAGCGACTGCTGCTCCAGTGAAGAAGTCGAAAAAGTAGAGTGTGTGACTTTTTTGTAATATGAGTTTTCCTGGTTGTGAGTCAACATGAAGGGAAGTCACCTTACTTATACGTCACTTTTTAGCTTGGTGACGGCTGACAATCTGAGTACCCTCATTCTCTCTGGCTATTTTTATACATGTGTGTAACTCTGAATGTTAAAATCTACCAACAATCGTGCAGATTATTGTGTGCTTGGGTATCCCTTGTTTCCCTTGTTTTAAGTGTTCTTAAAGCAAGTTCTCATGTGGGCACTCAGCTCTTTGCTGCTCAAGATCTAGTATCTTGGGCGGAATGAAGTGATTGGTCACATGGAAACTGGCTCTTATCTGACCGAAAGTTGGGGACAATCCACTTGGAACTGAAAGTTCTGACAACCTTGAACATATGTGTGGATCTAGACTTTCAGTTATACTTGAAAGCTTTCTGCCTGGATCATAGCCGTTGTATGGTGCTTGGGTATCAGTCATTTGGTGAAGTCTCTTGTCAAGGACTTCCAACCCTAACCTGAATTCCGTGTCCATTGTATCGTACTACCGTATGTGAAGCTCTGGAGATATCATGCTTGGCTTGTATAACCTAATAACCTACATACAAATTTGAAGAAGTTTAATCAAAAAACCTGTAATCTTACCTTGTGTTTTCTGAATCTGAGAAATCAAAGATTGCTGCAGACCAATAGTGAGGTTGCTGGAATTCTAACACAGGGTACGAAAGGGTTCTGTGGGTTCTGCGCATTTGTTTTCTATTTTTTGTGCTTTTAGTATGTAAACCCTGAATGCCGTCATGTTCGGCCTTGTATCGTATTTCAGAAACTTCGAGGTAAGTAAATATTTAAATGTCCTATCTAAAACATCAATGAGCAAATCTTTGTTTGGAAGAATTTAAGGGTTTAGGGTGATCTTTCACTTCTTTTAACCCTTGATTTAATACATTTATTTGTTTGGGGTGATAAAACCAAAGATTTTGTTATTAGAGAAGATGATTTTAAAGAATATACGGTGGAATTGTCAGATTTGGGACTATCAGATTGTAGTATAAAGAACTTCTAACACCCTTTGAAAGTTCCTTAGACCATCTGCAATGCAACCAGCACCTTGCACAGTATCGTCACTGTGGGGTGGACAAGATCTTCTATTTAAAATTGTGCTCCAATGCAACCGGTATGGAGACCTCCACTTTCACGGTCTCGGTATGGGACCCCCCGGGATTGGCATATTTTGTCATTTTGCCAACCCCGGCAAAACTCTCGGCAAGTTGATTGATGGGAGTCATCATGACAAAAAGTGGTAGTAGCCAATGGATGCCAAGAAAAGTTTATTGGTATGTGCACTAATCAATTCAATCTTCCTTGTTTCCATGAAAAGTCCTTTCTTTAATGTAGGTTCTTTTCTTCCTTTCTTTTTATAATACCATAAAGTCCATTTGACGTCTGGATGCCGGCTTTGCATTGGGTCAAATTTTCCAAAGAAAAAATCAGTATTCTAGAGGCCTTGTGGAATGGCCCGTGATGTATTGTTGTTGTAGGGCCTTTTTGCCATTGTTGCATTGCAAATGGTCTTATAATACAATCCAATAGGCAATATACTATGTCATACAATTTAAGAGGCAATATATTCTTGTGTACCTTACTACAGTTACAATTTTAGATTGTAGCAAACTACATAAATAGCAAACAATCTACTTTGGGTCATTTGGGTCACTCGGAATTTCTTAGGATTAAATTATTTTACTTGGATTAAATTATTTTGCTTGGATTAAATTATCTTACTTGGATTGAATTATCTTACTTGGATTGAAATGAACCCCAAGTTGCATTGCTGAAGAATGTTATGGGGGATGAGGTATATTTAACTAGTTTAGACTTCTAGTCAATTATATTGTAAAGTGTGTTCTAATACAGGACTTTGTATGAAATGAATTAATTATAAAAAATGCATCCAAATTTGGAATGATGTGTATAGTGTGCGTCCTCAACAACGTTTCAAGGTCCATTTGAAAGCTCTAAATCTTGGGTTGGCAGCCTTCAGTTGTAAGTTAAAGTAGGAGGCTCTGAAATTGCACGGGCATTAAGAACTGCCCCTATAAATGGTTGTGAAATAGACATGAGGTGGTTCTAAAAGTGAACACTATAGTCATTGAATGAATCCAAGAAAAAAAGGGTTATTAATTGCAAGAGCCAATCATTCTCTTCAATTTTGCCATCTTTCTTTAGAATTGCAAGTGAACGGTTTATGGAAGACCTAGGATCATAAATAGGGACCTACAACACATCTCATTCTAAAATTCATAACTAATTCAAAAATGCTTCAAAAATTATGAAACGACTTGTGTTAGAATCTTCTTTATTTCTCTTTCTTTGAAAAATGAGCTAAAAATATTCCCATCCAAGCAACCACATGTAAAAGGCAGATCAGCCCTTAAATGGTCAGTTTATGAGCTTCCTACCTTACTTTACCATTTGCAATGAAATCCTATTTCATTTGTAAGAAATAAATTAAATTATATTATATTATATTATATTAAATTAAAACTAAGACTAAAAAAACATTATAAATCTAGTTTGGAAATTTTAGGAGAAGGTAATCATTGTACTCCGTATTAAACTGCAGCATATCATTTTTTTCAGTACTCACAGTACTTGAACTGGGTATCACTGTCAATGGTACTTAACTTAGAAACTCCCCCCGCCCCAGAAATTTGAAGTACCGGCTAATCGTGTGTCAAATTGGGGAAATCAAGTAATAATATATTAGATTATCAGGGTACATGTTTTTTTTTGTTTTTCGGGAAAAGGACGGTGTGAATAACAAAATCAAAAGAAGAGAACAAGGGTACATGTTTGCAGCAGATGAGTCATGAGTGTTTGAAACTCCGGGAACCTAAACTTAATTTAAGCTTAACTTAGTTGGAACTTAACCTTCGTTAGTGGCATCCCAAGTGTGCAGTCATCAAAAATGAAGTCTATTGGGTTGAATTCAATGCTCGAAGAACCAGGTACACAATTCGTCTGGGTAGCATTTAAGTAGAATAAAGTTTATAATGATACTCCTGGAATGCAAATCTCTGGGATGGAGGTGGTAGTTGAGAGGAGAGGGTCTTGTAGTTGGGACCGACTGACATAAAAATGATAGAATTTTAAATGATGATAGTGGATGAAATATGGAGGATGAGAAGAGAGGATGAAGACAATTCTGTTGTCATGGACAGATGATGGTTTGAAATGCAGGAAATGACAAGTCGAGCCATGAAACATGGCCACATTGTGGCACTTAACGTGGAAGCACCTAAAACCGTCAATATTAAGCAATTCAGCACATAGTTTGTGGCAACTTTTGCTAATATTTTTTTTTTTGTAGTATTGGCGAGTTAATATCATGAATATTCCAAAAAAGAATTAGATTTTTTGGATGTGGTATGTAATTCCTTTCTCAAAGTGATGGCTCTCTAGACCATTGAAATTGTTAAATAGGTGAACCCAAAACTGAAATCAACAAAAATCAATAGTTAGCAAATGAGAGTTGGGTATGTATCCTTCAAATATGTCAGCAAATTCAAGCCAAGCATTTCAAGGACACATTAATAAAAAGTCTAGAGACAGATTTAGTGACAGTCTAAAGTACAAGAATGGGAGTAGGGACGCTAATGGGTATTTCTACCTTAGCAACCTTCCTCCTAGACTGCTTTGAGAGCTGGACTAATTGTTCTTCTCTCGTCTTTTTGAAAAAAATAAAAAAATAAAAAACGGAAACATTTATCTTCTATAAAGTAACTACACCTAAATAATGGGGCTTGGTGTTTATTAAATTGCTTAAGGATTTGTTAGATCTTACGAGAAGTCAAAGAATATTTTAAATTTTCATTTTATGAACCTCCTATGAATAAACTATGGATTTTCACAGTACTAAAGGTGCAACTAAAATCAATCCTAGGCTCTCATGAACAGAGGCAATATATTTTAAGTACAAAAGGGAGCACGTTAGGTGCAATTAATTTAGATGTTTGATGTATTTTGGTCGAAAAAATGTTTAAAATGACATTGGTTTCCTCTTAAAATCTTTGATCTCTTAGGTTATTTTGGAAAATCCAAATATAAATCTTAGATAATTTGTAACAATAACACGCACATCGATTGGATACACAATAGAACACTAGTAGATTAAATAGAATTGAATGTATATATTTACAAGACATGGTCCAATACCTAAACGAGGGCAGAGAAGTGAATATGGTACTATCACATTATTGTCGATTCTTTAAAAATTATGATAATATGGTGGTAACACACTACTATTCACTAAGTTCCATCATACACTTGTCACTGAAACTTGGGCATGAAATATTCAACTTACACCAAGGTAGAGGCACCTAATGGCAACCTTGTACCCAAATTGATAAGCCATGTTTGGACCCATGTTTGGACTGTTTACATTTAGGTTTTGAAATGACGCCCCTTCCTAGAAAGGGACGCCATTGGGTAAAGGGACTTCATTAGGTACAAGGTCGCCATTAGGTGCCTCTACTTTAGTTTTGTACCAAAATTTGATCAGCACAATTCCTCTCACTTTGTTACATCTAATTTGTGATCTTCTCATAACAAATTCAAGATAATTTCCACTTCATTTGTAGAAGATACAAATTCAAAAAATAAATATGAAAACTATACTATGGTTTTGAAGTCATAATTTGAATAAGCAAAATACATTTATAAAACTATATTGAAAACTATCACCATGGTTGATTTCAATGAAATTATTAATTTGGTGTGCATGATGTACCTTGACATAGCATTGGTTTAGTGTAAAGTTTATCATGTAGATTGTGTAGAGATTTTTTCATGTTTTTTTCATTATAGTTATATAAACTAGATTAAGCTACATTGCTCTTTTACCTCAAATTCAATTTGCATCTTGTTGTAAGAAGTCTCAAAGTTCTTACAACAATGCAAACTAATGCATTGTGCAAATGTATACGCAAAGTCAGAAAAATTATTCAAAAATTTTCAAAATGATGTGGCATTAACCTTGGAACGCCGCGGACGCCATTCCGTGGCGTTCCGATGACAGTATTGTGAGCCAAGAGAGTTCAAAAGCATTTTTTCATCTTCCTTTTTCCTGTTGACCTTTCACATTGGGTTATAAAGAGTATCCAATTGAGTTTGTACTCTTTCCAATTTTTGTCTTCACAAAAAAGAGAAGCTATTAAAAAAAACGGATCACAAAATATGCTATTTTAGAGTATTTTGGAAAGTTGTTGCTCCTTGCTTCAAGTTTGAAATTTCTCCACAAAAATGATATTTTTTGAGTTTGAGTCAAACTAACAAAATGAAGATCATCTACTCTAGTTTCTATTCCAATTTGAATTTTGAAAAAATTCCTAATATTACATACTTTATTGCAATTTGAACATTGGGTGTATTTTCAATGTCTATTATTTTCTAATTATAGATTGACACGGAAATTGAGTTTATACCATGATGTTTGTCATTGTGATATACACTTCTGGTGAAATTTTCAGATTTTTTGATATGTTTTTCTATTTAATATGATTTTTCTTCACTTTTTCTTCAAAAATTCTTTAAAAAATTAGTTTTTCACAAAAAAATCTAATTTTTTCTGAAGGAAAGAAGACATGTACTTTCATCTCTGAAAAAAAAATTCATACATATCTAGTTGCAAAATGGTAGCAAATTGAGTGATGGACAATGAGGTTTGAAATCAATGGTCATAAATCCATCATTTAGGGGTTAATCCCCAAAGTCCCATGGTCCCTTGAGGGGCCAAATGAAAGTTCAAAGTAAATTCCTATGATCTCAATTCTGATGCAATTTTCTGAAACACTTTGCCAAGATATGAAAAAAAAAGTTTAGCTTTATGGAAATATCATTTTTATTTCAATTGGTGCTTGGGAAAAAAATTTGTGCCATCTTCAGCTCAATTCCAATTCACGCGATACCACAAAAATCCACAAAAAGTTGAAATTTAACCCCTAAAGCCCTGAATATGCTTTTTTGAAAACATAGCTTATTTGGGCAGCTCACTACAAGTGGAGTTTCTGTTTTTTTTCTTTCAAATTTGCACAGAACATTTTCCCAAGGAGTAGCTTTAAGGCCCAACAATTTTCATAACTTTTGACTACATTATTAAAAAGTTATTGCATGATATGTCATTTTCATAACTTGGCGGGCAACCTGGGCAGCAAAAAAAAACTTCTTTAAAAATCGCTTTTTAAAAATAAAAAAATTGAAATTGGTTCTTTAAATTTATATGTACGCGGGAGGCTTTGAATCATTCCATTTGGATCTATGAGTCAAAAGTTATGAGGATTCTTAGTTTGAGGATATATATGGAATCTCAACTCTAAAATAAACTTTGAAGTCCTTTATTTCACTCAATTTTCAATATTTTTGAAAAAAAGTAAAAACATTGGGTGTAGATTGTTTATTACAACATTACAACCGTTGGAATTGGCATTGTTCAATTCCATAAATAAATTCTTAACAATTTAGTGTTTTGAATCATTCTCTACCTCTTCCTACTTACTATTTTTTTCCTATATGTTGTACAATTCTAAATGATCTGAATTTTTTCAAGCATATATCCAACTTGTCTAGGAAAATGAAACCAAAGAGTAACAACCATTTTGGACAGTTTTTCATACAAATGTGACCTTGTGAAGGGCAACTGCCCATTTTTTCGCAGGGACAAAAAAAGGATTTTTGTCAATTCAAATGCTATTATCTTGCAATCCACAACGTGGAAAATTCTGAAATTTTTTCCACATCTTCTTAAACAAGTTTACTACCAGATCCTATGGTTACATGTGTCCAAAAATGTTTTTTTTCTAAAGTTTGGCACTAGTATTAGAAATGGCAGTATTGGAGCGTTTTTGGTGAAAACATAGTCAAATACCTTTAGGGGTTAAAATTAAGAAAATTATTTCTCATTGATTATATATTTTTTTTCTATACAAAAAGCTTTGATTCATTCCATTTGGCGGATTAGTGATGTGAAATTTATGAAGCTTCCTATTCTATGGACAATCATAGCATTTTTTTGAAAGAATAATATTTTGCATTCATTTTCTAATTCAATTTTCAAAATTTTCAAAAACAAAAAGTTCTACTAGGTTTAGCAAAAAACTTAGGACAATCTTGCTATTGGACCTAGTATGTTTCAATTCTATTTTAGAGCCATTAACAATTTATTGTTTTCTTTGATCTTGTAACTACTTCTACTTTAAAATTTATAAAGAAAGAGAATCGAGTTTTTTTGTTTTTTTTCTACCAACTTTCAATTCAATTCTTCAATACCATTTTTTTCTAATTCAAAATTTGTTGTGCAAAAATTATAAGCTAAGAAGACTCAAAATAGTCTTGTAATCTCTAAGAAAATCCATTTCTTTTACTTTTATCACAAATATCTTAGAATCTAAGGTGAACTGGCCCATTGTGGTTGGATGACCCATAGTGGACACCTAATGACCCCATGACAATTTTTTTGGCCACAATCAATGTCTAACCTGATAGCAATGGAGTGATTAGTGTCCTCATTAGGAGCACCTCCTTTTTCAGTATAAATCATTGTAGGGAGTGACTTTTCATAGCCTTCTATACTAGAAATTACTGTGACCACTTTAGATGATTAAGAAGAGCAGATTGGATACACTTTTTGTTGATTATGGGGTAGTCTACTGACTCTTTTGGACTAAGTTTATTTGAAAAATTCGTAACAAATTCATACTTTGTTTTAAATATATAATATCAATTGCTCTTACTATTTCTCACACTTGTCTTCCTATGGGGAAAAATTTGAAAACTTTTAGCAATGGCATGAGGGTAGACTCCAAAGTTTGACCACAATTGACTAGTTTACCTTATGTAGTCAAAGTCTCTGAAATTTCTTCCACACATACTCGTACTAGTCTACTGCAAGATCCTAATACGATTTATTTATTTATTTGAAAGTACTTGGCTCTGTGCAATAGAAATGACAGTTTTTCTTTTTTCTTTTTCTTTTTTGTTTGGGAAAAAAGTCCTTGTGACTTTAGGGGTTCAGTTAATAAAGGGTTATTAAATGTCTGGTATTTCCTTCACTGTAATAAACATACTAGGTAGGTGTAATTTAGCTTTGATTCTGACGAGTAGCCCCAACAATGATTCTGATGTTTAATTTTACCTCATCATTGAGGGGCCATAATACAGAAAACCTGGCTTGGCAGAAGGGGTAAGGCCTCCAGTAACTACAGGCACCCAGTACTTTCATTGTGTGAGAGAGACATGCTCAGTGACAGAAGGGACGCTTAAGGTAGCGACCTTTTATGAGCTGATTACATTTTGGGGAAGCTAAACTCCTTGAAACAATTTACTGTAGGAAGAAAAAATGAAATCGGCAATTAATTCAAGCCGTTGCATATATTTGGGACCTTTGTGGAATTAGTTACAAATTTTTGAACCTGAAATGTACATTATAGGTACATCGAAGAAAGCAAAATGTACCTCTGTGTTAGTAGTTGCTTTTAGTACAAGGTTACTTTTCTTTTCTTTTCAAAGAGACAATGACCATTGCATTAAAAAACATGAACATGGTCACTTTTAGAATACCTTACTTGAAGTTATGTGGGACACTAGCATACCCTTGCATTGATAGGAATTAGTTTATCTTGTCAGTTACCTTCTTTGGGCATGGACTAGATAAGTGTATCCTAAATCCTACACTAATAATAACTTAACATATTTATTATTGATGAACATCATTCAATTGTTTTGTTAAATCTTATTTGCATGTGAAAGGCAATTCTCATGCACATTGCCATGCATGATTTTGACATCAAATGTATAAATTATGATATTTCAAAATATTGTTTGTAGGTGTAGCAAAAATTGACATTGGACTCTTCTAGGCTCTCTTGTTTTGATTGTGTACATCTTGTGTAATTAATATGTAGGTTTTAGTGTCTCTTTTTAGGTCCAAATGCACGTGTTCCATTTTGGACAATGATTTTTGTTGGTGCAAATATCTTAACCCCATAAGGACTACAACCATTTTTTGTCAAAAAATGTCAAAACTATCATTTCTATTGCAAGGAGAGAAAAATTGTGAAAATTGTTATTTCTTTGTTTTATTTTTTGCGTATCTAATTATAGGAGCTAGAGTAGTGTGAGAATGTGTGGAAGAAATTTTAGAAACTTTGGTCTCATGGATTGCAAGATATTTGGGTTTATAAAAAAAGAAAATAAATTTTTTTGCACCTTGCATGACTAGATTTTTATACTTTGAACCTTCTTAACTTAAATATTTTGCACTACAAAGTTTGAACTTTAAATATATTATCATGAAGGATTGAATCAAGGGTCTATGAAAAAACTTAAAATAAAAAACACTCAATTTTCATTCTAACTTACAAAATTGTTAGATAGAAGTAGGTACAAGATATAACTTACTAAATTGTTAACATCTCAAAATTAGAATTGAAATACCCTAATTCCAATTGTCATAATTGCTTAGAAAAGAAAATGCTATGATTGAACCATTCGAGTTGTTATTTTCTCAAAAAGATGCTCTAATTGCTTAGAAAAGAAGATGCTCTATAACTTTCAAATCACTAATTCAAATTATGAAATGAATCGAAAATCTCCATGTAGATAAAAATAGGATCAATAAAAAAACAAATTAATAAAATTTGTATTTCAATTTTTTATGAATTTCTTTTGTAACCCAATATAGAGAAAACTAAGTTTGGAATGGCATAACATTATTCCCAAGTCTCGATTGAAATAAAAATTATATTTCCATAAAGCTAATATATTTGTCTATCTTAAATTTTTTTTCAAAAAAGCATGATGAAAATTGAGAATGTAGGAGCCTGACTCAAATCTATTTTGTCCTCTATAGTGACTTTGGCACTTTGGAGGTTACAAGACGCTCCAATTGGTCCATTTCAAAGCCACGGAAACCAAAAGGTAAATGACTTGAATTGTGTTGGTTTCAAGTTGCCTTCTTAATGTCCATTGAGGCCGCTCTAAGTTAAATATACCTATCATCAATATACTAAGAAAATTGATCCTCTTTACCAAAATCTACCATTTAAAGACATTGAATGTAAAGCCATATAAAGTATTGGTTTGGGTGCAATATTTATTTTGGGTCTACTTATCTTTGTTACGTATTGATATAAGGAAAAATTCAATATTTATGTCGGTTTTACAAAGGGGACACTAAAATGGCTATTTAGTATGGATGGATAGTTGGTTGTTTGCATAACAATAACAATAATAATAATAATAATAATAACAATAATAATAACAATAATAATAACAATAATAATAACAATAATAATAACAATAATAATAACAATAATAATAACAATAATAATAACAATAATAATAACAATAATAATAACAATAATAATAACAATAATAATAACAATAATAATAACAATAATAATAACAATAATAATAACAATAATAATAACAATAATAATAATAACAATAATAATAACAATAATAATAACAACAATAATAACAACAATAATAACAACAATAATAACAACAATAATAACAATAATAATAACAATAATAATAACAATAATAATAACAACAATAATAACAATAATAACAACAATAATAACAATAATAACAACAATAATAACAATAATAACAATAATAATAACAACAATAACAACATATTTAGAATATATTATACCATCCAAAATATCAAGATGTTAAAATAATATTATTCAATCAACATTTCTTTAATGCCAAGTAAATTTGATGAATAATTAGAATGTCCATATTTTTTTACCATAATGCATGTACTTATGTTAAATAAAATAGACTATACAAAATAGCCTTTTGGGTGTAGCTATGCAATTTAAAGTACCAATTTGGGTATGTTATTATTATTATTATTATTATTATTATTGTATTTCACTTATTCAAAAATAACACTATTAAAATATAATTAAACATATTAATTGCATTTCTTAACCCTTAAACATCACAATTTTTGAAAATAAATTAAAAAGTCAATCCAAATGGTTTATTTTGACATTTAAGGGTTCTAGTCTTGTGACTATAAACCAATTTTTTTTGTTTGACTTGAACAATTATTAATAGTCACTGGAATTTGACATTTTAACCCCTAAAGGCCTTCGGAGGACAAATGGGATTTTGGACAAATATCTATAGGCTGAATTTTTGTCATATTTTTTCGAAACTTTTTAAAGATAGAAAAAATGCTAAGCTTTATGAGAATATAAAGTTTTTCAATCAGTGCTCAGGAAAAAAGTTATGCCCAAATAAGCTCAAAATAGTATTCAGGGGCAAATTTTTTCTGTTTTCTTTTTTTCTTTTCTTATAGGTTATATTTTTGACAATTTAAAAAGACTTGGTTCATTTCATTTGGATTTGTTATGAAAAAGTTATGGACAATCTTGTTTTCTGGGCACTTAGAGCATCTTCCTGGAAAAAACAACTTGTAGGGTTCACAAAAAAAAAAGGTTCATATGGTTTAGTTTTTTTGCTAGAACAATCTCTCCATTGGAATTCATGCTTTTAAATTCCATATAAAAGATATTAATATTATAGATTTTCCTTCTATCTTGTACCTACTTCTATTTAACAATTTTTTTAATAATGAAAATTGAGTTTTTATTTATTTTTATTTTTTCTAGATTCTCAACTCAATTCTCCACTATAAAGATTTAAAGCTCAAAACCCTGAAGTAAAACTTTAAGGTTAAAAATGTTCAAAGTCAAAAAATTCAACCTCACAATGTGCTGAAAAACTTGTTTTTTTCACTTTAAACGTAGATTTTTTGCAATCTGTGCAGTCAAAAGTTATGAAAAATTTTCCACACATTTTCATACTAGTTAGGTGTAAGATATTATGGTTAGATGCGCAAAAAAAAAAAATTTGAAATTATTTTACTCTTTGCTATAGAAATGGCAGTTTTGAGTGTTTTTTGCAGAAAAAAGGCCTTGAGCTTGTAGGGGTTAATCTAATACTATTAAATTGGTGCTACACTTAGTTGAAGTTAAAAAAATGAGATGTCAATATTATGCGTTCATGGTTTTAAGAAGCACTTGCACTATTTTCCATCACATGTTGCATATCTCATATATATATTCTACCCCTTCTAAGTTTCCATATTCCAAGTTTCTCTCATTTATTTTTAGTTAATTTCTACTTGCTTTTTTTGGACGGGTATAATATTGAGCCCTCTACATTAGAACTGTGCCAGGTTTTCAGCACGGTGCAATTTTGGGTGTGAGGTAGAGGCACCAATTGCCAACCACGCCCTACATCCAAACTTTAGGATGTAGTATTTCCAACCAAGGTTGGAATAGAAATCCAACTGAAGCTTGGAATGTGTTTTTTTGGTCCTTTTCAAGGTTGGAACTAATAAGGTTATGACATATGTCCCAAAATAGTGAGCAAGAAAGTAATAAGTCGTAAGCAATAAAGTAGTTCTTGAATGATTAGATTTGGAAGAATACTTTTTGGCTCCCAAAATTCATGGTAATTTCAATTTTGGAAATAAAATTCTAAAAAACTTGCAATCCCTATATTTCCTATCTTTCTACATGAGAAAATTTCCATTAGACCTCATACTGCTCACGATCTACTCCAAAATTGCTTAAGATTAAAGCACCCACAACTATCCATTTAATCAAATAATCATAATTGGAGGTACCTTTTGCTAGATTTTTTTTTATAGTATTGGCAATTGAAAATCATGAATTTTAAAAAATAAAAATAAAATTGGATAAATCATTTATTTTATGTGAATTTTCGAAGTAAAACTTGCTAGGGCATCCCAAACCATATTCTAATAAAGCATACTTGATTTTGCAACCTAAAAAATCAACATCCACCAATAACAGTTAAGCATTGTGACAGCTTCAAGGTACTTTTGGAGACACCTTTAACCCTATAACAACAAATCTATGGTGAAATTTTCATATTTTTTGAATATGTTTTGTATTTGATACAAATTTACTTCATTTTTTTCTTAAAAAAATTCATAGTAATTTCAAATGTCCTCCCAAAATTTGGAAAATTTGGAAACTTGTAGTAGACCTATGACTTTATTTCTATAAATAGATTTAAAAACTTTTATCTATATCTAGTTGCAAAATGGTAGCAAACAGAGTGATAGCAATTGAGGCTTGAAATCAATGGTCAGGGGCTTGTCCTTAGAGTATCATCAATGCTACGCCCGTGAAAAAACACTGCAACGGTATATGTTGTATGCATTCTTGTCCCCTTTTCTTCATTGTAGAATTTCCCGTCACGGGCGCTTGAATGCGATGACAACACTTGAAAGTGTGAACAGTGTAGACACGGAAGCAGGGGAAGCGCAAGGTGAATTGGATGGTGGGAAAGGTTTGAAGCAACAACTACGTCAAAATCTGCACTCAATATATCGTCACTATTATTGTTGTTGACCAAGGAGTGCAAAGGAGTTTGGAGGGCACAACAAAAGACAAGTTTTTGCCGTGCCGGAGCCAAGAAATGCGGAGCCCATGAAGGTAACGCAAAAGGTGCCGTTAGCATTGGGTCAAGTTTCCAGTGCTTCTCTATAATCCACGCAGAACTTGTCGTTGCAGTGCATCCATAGACGTAGCATTGAGGATGCTCTTACAGCCAGGTTAAGGGAACTCTACAGTGCAAACGAGGATACATGGATAAGGAATGGATGCACCTACTTTAAATGATCGGCTACTGGTGCCTCCACCTTACCCCGTGATGTATTTGGTCGCTTATGGTATCATCGTCTGTGCTTCAATGAGGTTCAGTTCCTTGCTGCTGTTCTACGCTAAGCTTAAGTTATAAGCTGAAGCTGTGTCCTGGTGTTGCTTTATACACTCACAAGAAATAACTTGCAGCCCTCACTGCTTCATAAATTAAAGCATTCAAATTTGTCAGGAGTCATGAGGGAGAGGCTGACAGACAGAAGTAGAACCAAAAACATTAGATGATAACTCAATGCTGTGCAATGTGCACTCACTGCTCCACATTATTCACATCTTGAAAACTTGAGAGCCAGAGACCTGGGTGTGCCCATGTGCTCCTTTGAGCATCTGTAGTGGTGTCTCTGCAAACAATCCCTCTATTGGCCATGGAGGGGCATTCCGTGAGGTCCGCATAGTGCCGGGCTTTTTTTTAGAACAAATCAATCCAATGCAAAGCCAACAATCCAAACATTCAAATGGACTTTATTCATTCTAAAAAGAAAGAAAGAAAAGAATCTACATTAACCCCTAAAGTTCCATGATTATGTTCTCACCAAAAACACTCAAAAACTGCCATTTTTACTACAAGTATCCAATTTTTGGAAAAAAACTGTTTTTGACACATGTAACTGTAGGATCTTGTAGTATGCTAACTTGAGAACATATGTTAAAAATTTCAGGAATTTCCACCATGTGGATTGCAAGATATAAGCATTCAAATTTGTGAAAACCATTTTTTGGGCCTTGCAAAAAACAGGGCAGCAGCACTTCATAAGCTCCTTTTTCAATGAAAAAATGTCCAAAATGATGGTGCTTCTTTGGATTCTTTTTCGTAGACAAGTTGGCTATACGCTTAAAATTTTTCACTTCATTTAAAATTGTTCAATATATAGGAAAAAAATAGTAAGTAGATAGTAGTAGAGAATGATTCAAAATACAAAATTGTCAAGAACTTAATTATGGAATTGAAAAATGCTAATCCCAATGGTGGAAATGTTGCAATAAATAATTTACATCCCATGATTTTATTTTCTTCAAATAATATTGAAAATTGAGTAAGATAAAGGACTTCAAAGTTTATTAGAGTAGAGAATCCATAACTGCCCACAAACTTAAAATCTTCATAGCTTTTGACTCATTGATAAAAATGGGACAATTCAAAACTTTTTACCTATATATAACTCTAAAAAACCAATTTCAAATTTTTGTTTTCGAAAAAAATGATTTTTTCTAATCTGCCCAGACTGCCCAGTTACAAAAAAAAGTAACATATTTGGCCATAACTTTTGACTTGTATTTCCAAATGTCATGAAATTTGGTGCATATGAAAGATAGTCCTTGCCCCCACCTTCTATTAAAATTCAGCCCAAAATATGGAAACCTCTAGTCGTACGTACCTGCCCAAAAATTCTATACGGCCAAAAAACGCATGTTGGTCCTTTAGGGGTTAAAGAAAGTTTTTCATGGAAACAAAACAAAGGAAGGTTGAATTGATTAGCATGTGTAACAATGTGGGGAAGGGTTGACAATATTGATTATTTCTACTGGGAGCCAACTTGGAAATTTGCCGGACTTGAGGCTGTGGAAATGAAGGCCCCCATAACGCGATTGCATTGGAGCGCATATTTTATTCTAAATCACTCAGCACTTGGCACAGTGCTGATATAGTCACGTTTGCTGAGACCACTACAAATGTTCTATTAACATGTGTGCTTGGTGCAAATATTAACCTCTAAAGGACCAAACGGCGTTTTTTTCGCAACATAGCAATTTTAGGTAGCTCACTACGAATGGAACTTTTATATTTTTTCTTCTTGTAAATTTCACACAACGTGTGCCCAAGGAGTAGCTTTGAGGTCCAACAATTTTCAAAACTTTCGACTACACGGTTAAAAAGTTATTGATGATATGTCATTTTCAATGGTCGGCGGGCAGCTTAAAAAAAATTTGAAAATCACCTTTTAAAAAAATTAAAAATTGAAACTGGTTTCTAGATTTATATATACGTATAAAGCTTTGAATTATTCCATTTTGATTTATGAGATGAAAATTATAAGGTGTTCTAGTTTGCGGGCATCTAAAATAAACTTTGAAGTCCTTTATTTAACTCAATTTTTAATATTTACTGAAAAAAAGAAAAGCATGGGATGTATATTGTTTATTAAAACATTATTATGTTTGGGGTTGACATTTTTCAATTCCATAATTAAATTCTTAACAGTTTAGTGTTTTGAATCATTCTCTACTTCATTCTACAACCTATTTTTTTCCAATATGTTGTACAATTCCAAATGATCTGAATTTTTTCAAGCATGTAGCTAACTTGCTTTGAAGAATGATTCCAAAGAGAAACCACCATTTTGGATTTTTTTTCATTTAAATGTGACCTTGTGAAGTGCAGCTGCTCGATTTTTCACAGGGCCAAAAAAAGTTTTTTTGTCAATTCAAATGTTAATATCTACATGGTGGAAAATTTTGAATTTTTTTTTACATATTCTCAAACAAGCTTACTACAAGATCCTACGGTTACATGTGTCCAGAATTTTTTATTTTTTATTTTAATTTTGTACTTGTACTAGAAATTGCTGTTTGGGAGTGTTTGGGGTGAAAACATAGTCTCTTGACCTTTAGGAGTTAAGGTAGAGTCTTCTCTTAAAGTGACCTTTTAAGAATTGATAGCATTTTGGAGAAGCCAAAATCCTTGAAACAATTTTCAATAGATTTTTGTAGGAGGAGAAATGGAATGGCATCAAATCCAAATTGTTTCATATTTTTTGGACCTTTGTCGAATTAGTTACAAATTTTTGAAGTTAAAACATTGTGGTCACTAAAAGTGACCACTTCTTGAAATGTACACTATTGGGTACATTGGAAAAAACAAAATGTACCTTTGTATTAGTGGTCACTTTAGAAGCACCCTACCTTAGGTATCAATTCAATGGATGATAGATGTCTACTTTAGAAACTTGACTTCCTAAATCTAGAATTGCCCCATAGTCCATGATAATTTGAATCGATGAACATAACAATTTGTCCAAAAAATTCTCATTCATCCAAATAGTGTTTGAATTTTAATAGGATTTGTTAATGATCATGAAGAGTTAAGGTAGTGCTTGTGATAGAACCCTCAATTCTAAATGCTATTATTGTAGAAACATCATCCAATTATTTAATTTGACGTTAATGATGAAAACCTAGAGTACGACAAACATTCCTATGATTTGTCATAAATACATTTTCTCTTGTCTCTTTGTCTTGTCTCTATATATAGGTTTGGCTACAAACTAGTATTTTATGAGCTAATGGCCCATCAACAACAGACATTGCTTGGTGAAGAATCAAGAGACTAAGCTAATTGCACCTTAAATTGCACAGTTAAGCAATTCAGCCTGATTTAGCATGTTTTTTTACTATTATATTGAATTTTTTTTGTGGGGTCCCATTGGTAGTCAAAAGGGGATTCTAGATTCTCTTAGAATGCATTTTTTGGACACCGTGTGAATAAACTATGAGTTTCCAAAGTGTTGAGAATAGGTGTACTCAAAAGTGATCATAGAGTCATATGAATAGTGGGAGTACATTTTAGGCAAGAATATCCATTGTGCGCTTTTAGGAACCGTGCGATTTTAGGTGTAGATACCTTATTTGGAGTGGGGAACCTACATCACAATGTTGTTCAAGGGACCAAGGATTTAGGTTGTACATGTCTTTCAGTTTTAGCTACAAACAAGTTGCTGGTGCACCTAGTTCTACTTCTAGTTCAAGAGTCTTGGAGAATGGGGTTGTCAAACTATTATAATAACTCCAAAGCAACTTGGTTGGGTTTTTATTATTACTGGAACGGAGCCTGAAAACACCAAAATCGTTTCATTGAGAAGATTTTTGGATGTCATTAGGGTTCATAAGAACAAATCAATGAAATTTTTTGTACACAAGTATGTGATGGATGAAATTGTGACAAAGGTTGCTATCAATACAAGAGCCAGTATATGTCCTAAGTTCACCTTCCCAAACGTGAGACAGAGACAAAGATCACAATCACCAAGGGTAGTTATTTGACAAAGAAGTTAATTTTCCATGATACAAGCCAATGCAACACATGCCAATCAGTTACTCCTTAACTTCCTTGAACCACCCTGAGATTTCTACATCTCAGCTCAAAACACTGATGAATGATACAATAACAGTAATTAGTTACTGTATAATACGCACACACACACACCCTTGTGATGATTTTCATGGGCATCGATGCCATGCAAGTAAATAGTGGAAAAAAATTCCCAAAGGGAGGCCAGGCCTCATTAAATGCCGACTGAATGCCAGGAATTCCAATGGCAGCTCTGCCTGCCTGCCTGCCTGCCACCGTTTTGTCTCCTTCAATGTTTCCTTCATAGCTTGTCCGTGCTGGAAGTAAGCTTAACCAGAGTAAGTTAAGTACTGCAACAATCCCCACTTTGAGCTTACTCCCAGAGAAGTTAAAAACCATCTATAACTTACCAGTCCCCTGCAGCAGGCGATGATCAGATAGCCCTCAACTTAGAGCCTTCAAAACCTCCATTACGCTTCCTCTTTTTTCTTCCTCAAAGAAGCGGTGACTATTGCATTTAAAAAAGCCCATTACGCTTCCTCTTGCTTGCGTGACTGCTACAGTAGCTAGCTTCAATTTCCAAGTCCCCATGCAGGTCAACTCACAGCCCAGTGGACTAGCTCCTTGCTCCTCTTCCCGCCAGCTCACTGAATTTAAATTACTGCGTAATTGATTAACTTTCAAATGGGGCTTAATTTACACATGCTGTGTTATTACGGCAATCTCCTTCTGCTCGTGGCGAGGGAGCTGGGAGCAGCTGGCTTGCTGCAGCAGCAGCCAGCAGCTGCAGAAACAGCAACAGCAGCAGTAGCAGCAGCGGCAGGCACACTTGAATACCTTAACACGTCGGTCCCTGGAACTTACAGCAATCTGATGAGTAACTAAAAAGTTGTTTGCTGCTTCAGTGGCGAGCTCATGTCTGCAGTTGAGCTGCAGCTGAAGCATTTGGGGGGTGGTATGGCTGGGTGACGAGGGATAGCTAGCTCGTTTGGTAGGTGAGGTTTCAGTTCGTAGGCAAGGTGTCGGTGGAAGCTGAGCAGGGGCGGAAGCGCTGGAAGCTGCGAAATCTTACCATTTTCTTGTGGTGAGTTTGGGGAGAGTATACATTCATTGTTTACTTCTTCAGCTGAATCGTGTGTTTTCTGAAAAAGGAGTTGGTTTTCTTCGTTTCTTGGTCATTACAAGAGGTTTAATGTGGTATCATTCACTTGTGTGTGTCATTGCCTGCTTTTGTGTGTTGATAGTGTTCTTACAGTTGAGTGTCTCTCTCACCTCTTGGAAGGCCTTTTAGATACAGACGGAACGCAGGTTTTGGGTGCACTGCATGTGTCTGCATTGAGTTTTTTTTTGGTGCTGTAAACTGCAGCTGGATTGGTTTGCTGTGTATTAAGGAAATGTTTAATGTGGTACTGTGTTTCATTCAAGAAGCCACGAACTCCATTTGAGAAGTCATTAGGGTCTTGCTAAGATCGATAATCATGTTTCGTTGAGTATTTGGGTGTTTGTGATGCCGGTCTTTTCTGCAGTGAGGCCACCACGAGAATGTTAAGAATTCTGTCTGCTGTGATTGCCACAGAGTGGGATTTTTTTGGGAATGGATAAGTGTTTGTGCACTCGGCACGTAGCCTTGGAGTAGTCTTGCACAGCACTCCAGTTTCACATCAGGTTCGGAAGTTCAATACCCTGCAAGCGAGAGCATGCTGTCGGTGAGCTTTTTAATGTGAACTTCCTTCGCTTTGAAGTAGAGTCTCGCTTAGCATCGCCTCAAAAATTACGAGCCACTTCAGAACTGTGATTGCGCTACATCATCGCTTGAACTATTTTACATAACTTAATCCAGGTTCCATGGTCCTCATCAGTCTCATAGGAATGACGTCTTGCAGGAAGCCGAGCATGTCAGCCCTACCCACTTGTAGGCCCCCAAAACGTGAGGGGTCGCCATGAGTAGTGAACAGTAAAAGGCCTGATTCGACCTTTTTCTATTCGCTCATCATCCGAAACCATATATTTTAAATCCTTTATTTCATAAGGCTCGTGGCCACAGTCAATAATGGTTTGATTTCTTGCTCATCTACGATCCAGCACGCAGCAAGATCCGTGCAATTAATTGGTGAAGGTGCTGAGTAGCTCCAACCTCCAGGCACCCCACCTGTCCATGGCCGTGGAATGACGAGGCTGAACTTTGTCCATGCGAAATTGCACAATTTCGACCACGTCTTAATTTACATGATCAGTAGTGAGAATCATAGGATGCCGAACAGCGAGTTTGCCTTGATTTTAATTTTAAATTGCTGATGTCTGAATCCTTCTTGTAACTGCAGGTTTGAACAGGGTGAAGATTGCATCGATTCTTATCAAACTTGGACTTCCGAAAAAGAACTCTAATGAAGAAGCGAGGCAAGGCAGATGCAATGCCGTTTCCCAATTGGAAGCAACTACTGCGGATCAAACCTATGCTTACTGCAAGATGATATTCCAGTGTTCCCCCGTCCCATAAAACAGCTTCCCAAATGACGACGAAGAGAAACCATGAGCTGATTACAGCGCAAGTGGTTGTCACCACTTGCATGATCCTCATCCTCGCAGTGGCAGGTCAAGACTTAGCAGCGGACACACGAGCGTTGATCACGTTCAGGGACGTGTTTGATCCCCGAGGGAACAAATTGAACTGGTTGAACACCACTTCACCATGCTCTTGGAATGGGGTTTACTGCGCCGGGGAAAGGGTCACGCAGATACGTTTGCCTGGAGAAGGACTCCGAGGCGCTATTCCAGCTAATAGCTTGAGCTTGCTCTCGGAGCTTCGCGTTGTGAGCTTGCGGAATAACATGTTAACGGGACCATTTCCTGGGGAGCTTGGCAACTGCAGCCATGTGCATGCGTTGTATCTGGGGTACAACGACTTCTATGGACCGGTGCCGAATCTCACTGGCTTCTGGCCAAGGCTTACGCACTTGAGCTTACAGTTTAATCGGTCAGTAATACTTACCCTCGTTTCAGTGATGCAATTACATCTTACTAAGCTTTCATTTAGCTAGCTTCCATTAGAGGGTTTCAGACTTTGTTGAATGGGTATGATGCATTCCACACGGGAAGTGGCACTTAAAGACATTTGGTGGGAGTAGATATTGGGAGTAG
Organism: Neckera pumila; assembly: GCA_963969595.1. NCBI lineage: Eukaryota > Viridiplantae > Streptophyta > Bryopsida > Hypnales > Neckeraceae > Neckera > Neckera pumila. Next base: position 5,655,391 of record OZ018408.1, on the reverse strand, counting down.
ACATTAAAGCCTTCAGTCGGTTTTTTGCACATGTATAACGAACTGAATCTCAACGAACATCAAATTGCGCAGATGTCATCTTTTTGTTGTGCATCGGCTTTTCATAAGAACTAGTTTTGTTGATCACTGTTCGATAAAATAAGTGCAACCACTTTAGGCCCTCGCAGTTTCTAAATTGATGAATGTTGTAATATTGTTTCAGGTAGCATGATTAACTACATCCTGTTTCAGTGTCCAATTTCTCATGGTCTGAAACATTGTCTTAGCGGGATTATTTCATACTTAGCCATGGTCAGTGTGTACTAACGCTGTGTGTAATGAATGGCAGGTTTAATGGTACCATTCCTCCCTCAATCGGCCTCTTCTCTCGCCTCTACCTCCTGAACCTCCGCGACAACAATTTCACCGGGAGCCTCCCCCCTTTCGACATCGAAAACCTGACGCTCTTTGACGTCTCCAACAACAATTTATCCGGTCCAATTCCAACCCCCCTTACGAGGTACGGTCTGACCGCCTTCCTCGGCAACCCAGGCTTATGCGGCTTCCCCTTAAACACCCTCTGCCCCTCCTCACCATCACCATCACCATCTCCATCTCCCATCCCCACCCCAGGCTCCCCATCATCAGGCAAGCTCTTATCCTCGGGTGCAATAACAGCCATCATTGTGGGTGGCATTCTCTTACTCATCCTCTTCATAATCGGCTTATTCATCTGTTTCTGGAAGAGACTCAGAGGCTGGAGACCAGGTCAGCAACCTCCGGGCCATGAGCAGAAAGCCAGGGAGAAGGAGAAAGGCGTGGAGGAGCATGGTGAGGAATACTCGAGCTCCGTGCCTGGGGAGTTGGAGCGCACCAAGTTGGTTTTTATTGAAGGGAAGCGATATTCCTTTGATTTGGAGGATTTGTTGAGAGCTTCTGCCGAGGTGCTGGGGAAGGGGAGTGTGGGCACGGCGTACAAGGCGGTGCTAGAGGATGGGACGGTGTTGGCGGTGAAGAGGTTGAAAGATGTGGCAACGGGGAGAAAAGAATTTGAGACGCAGATTCTGGGGGTGGGGAAGCTGCAGCATCGGAATCTGGTGCCGTTGAGAGCGTTCTACTTCTCGAAGGATGAGAAGCTGCTGGTGTATGATTACATGCCCATGGGAAGCCTATCTGCGCTTCTTCACGGTGAGCTTGTTGTGCTTGGTACTTGTACTAGGCAAATCTCTCTATTTTCTTGTATGAAGGTATGGTCAGACTTGGTGCGAAGAGTGACCGTGTTAGTGGGGTTTTGGGACAAGGATTTAGGTACATCTTTGTACTTGAATCGCCTACTAATTCCACCCTTCACACCCCTGCTAATTCCATTAACTCCAAGTGTGATCATTCCTTAAAGCTTGACTACACTCTTAACACCAAGTTGAACGTACATACCTTCAGTCTCTCAAGTGAGAGCAAGTGCTTACAACAACATGATTTTCAGGACATCTTGTTGGAACGTGTTAGAACATTAGACATGATAATGTCGTTCCAAGATGCTTCCGACCAGATGGTTCTAACGAAAACATCCAATTGTCGTCAGAAGTTGCTCTTCGCACTTGCTGTGACTCCCCTTTTGTGAATGGTGAGGAGATTTACTGTTGTTGAAGTACTACACTCTAAGGATTGAGTAGTAGTGCGTACAAGGAGCCTAACTATTGGTAGTGGCACAAGGATCTGCGTATTCTTTGATATGTAGAAAGATACCTAGATACTGTATTAGTTGCTTGAATGGTGGGGTGAAGGTGAAATATAAACTGCTGATGAAAATCACGCAATTTCTCTCTTCTATAGTTAGAGATCAATACATTTGCCGTGAAAAATTTCCAACAAGTGTGATTCCACTGTTGAATTTCAGGGAACCGAAGCGGCAGTCGTACACCTTTGGATTGGGTGACAAGGGTAAAAATTGCACTTGGGGCAGCGAGGGGGCTTGCGTACGTCCACACACAAGGAGGATCCAGAGGCGTGCACGGGAACATAAAATCTTCCAACATTCTGCTTAGCAGAGACCTGGACGCTTCCATTTCAGACTTCGGACTGGCGCAACTGTTAAGCTCCTCGACTGCCGCGTCGAGGGTCGTCGGCTACCGAGCACCAGAGGTCACCGAGACTCGGAAAGTGACACAGAAGTCGGATGTCTACAGCTTTGGAGTTGTAAGCCTTACCAACCCTTTCCACAAGGACCATGACTAATTACTGCAAGGAATTCATTCTCGTGCAAGTGATTCATGGTTTGACCTGAATGGTTGCATGTATGTATTTCATATCATTCAAATGGAAACAAAACTGAACGGAATTGGTGCCTAACTAATTGGAAATTATACGAAACAGAGCAGAACTGACAAGATTGAAGTGCGATGTCAATTTCGTCCATTACCCCAAATTGAGAGCGCCCGAAATTGTGAAATTCAGAATCCATTACCCCAAATTGAAAGCTCTAAAAACTAGGATTAGAGTAACGTTTCATCGTGCCTGCCTTGAAATTGCCAGTGCCGTTTTAACGAAACCCTAAATCCTAAACAAAAGTCATGAAAACTTAAGAAGAGTGACACAAACGTCTGACGTATAATCGATTTTGTTGTAATGAACTTAGTAAAAGTCTCCATTAACCATACAGTACATCAAGAGTCTGCATTGACCATACAAGTGAGCTTTCATTGTGTTATTTGTGTAAATACATAATCTATTGACGTTAGGTTTATTGGATTTGATTTTAGCTTAACAAGTGCCAAATTTTAGATGGTGCAATTTTCTAGATTAGTGTAAGGAAAGGTTCAAAGTTCACTTGTATGGTGAATGGAACCTCTCCATTGTTGTAACGTATGGTTAATGGAGCCTCTACTTTACATATGGTTACAACAATAACAAGATTCTCCATTTGCAGCTGCTGCTGGAGCTGCTGACAGGAAAAGCCCCTTCGCAAGTCTCCTTGAACGACGAAGGCATCGACTTACCCCGGTGGGTGCAATCGGTGGTGCGGGAGGAATGGACAGCCGAGGTCTTCGACTTGGAGTTGATGCGTTTCCAGAACATCGAGGAAGAGATGGTGGCCATGCTGCAGATCGCTATGCAATGCGTGGACGCGGTGCCTGAGAGGCGCCCCAAGATGAGTGACGTGCTGCCACTGCTGGAGGATGTGCACTCGTTCTCCTCCGATACGGGCGACGAAGCCTCGCGCCAGTCCGAGAGCTTGTCGGAGGACAAGTCCAGGAGCAGCGAGAAAGACAAGGACTCGCAGGAGAATACGCCGTCCCGCACGCACACGCCGTCTCGGGAGCCTTATCAGGCCCCGGCGGATATTCCTCACAACCCGATTGAGCCTGGGTTAGGTTAAGGTTTAGGGTTTTAGGGTTTAGGGTCCTGATTCATTCGAGGTTCGTGTGTTCGGTTGCGTTGTTAATCCAGTTTCGTGTTTCTTTGTCAGAATTTTTCATTTGTCAGGATTCTGATTTTGAATCCATTCATTTGTTGATTTTGAGCACAGAATGGGGCACTCCTCGTGGCATTCGTGTGCCCTGATCAACAAGATTTCAGACATTTTTTTCTCCTGAATTATTATTATCATGGTGTTGAATTCATTCATTTGTCGTTTGGGATCCTGATTCATTCGTGGTTCGCGTATTCAGCTGCGTTGTTAATCCAGTTTCGTGTTTCTTTGTCTGAATTTTCATTTGTCAGAATTCGGATTTTGAATCCATCCATTTGGTTGTTTCGTTCATTGAATGGAGCACTTGTGGCTTTCTTGCGGCTTGATCAACAAGATTCAGACAAATTTTCTCCCTGAATTATTATGCTATTGCATTCATTCATTTGTCATATTAATAATCTGCTCAACCGGTTTGAGCCTGACTTGTCGATGGGATCCTGATTCCTTCAATGGTTCGGGTATTTAGTTGCACAAATAATTTGTTAATCCAGAGTCTTGTTCCTTGCCAGAATTTTAGATCCTGATTTCGAATCCATTCATTTCACTGTTGGATCTGCAAACATTCTTAAGTTTGGAATGTGTCCTGGGTTTTCGTCTACCTTGAGACATGGCATATAAAGAGTATCACTAGTTTAGGACCTTCTGGACTACACACATTCGTACATTGTGTAATTCAAAATGAGTAAAGTCTTGTTGTGATCCAACGCTAAAGAGCATGTCACTAAACTCCTGGATTTTGTTTTTTGTTTTTTGTTTTTTGTTTTTGACAGCTAAACTCTTGGTTTCAATATTCTCATCTGATCCTTTGATAAGTCAAGACCCAAGAGCCTTTAAATCCAGATCGAGCTCCTGGGGTAGTTGGATCAGACTTATCAAAGGACGTACGTACACTGTAGAAAATTCAAACTGCGACTGAGTGAGCCATACATGTGAGAAAATTCAAACTTCGAATGGCTCAGCAGAGCCAAGGATTGCACAAGTGTCCCTGTATTTGTTAATGAAGCTCCCTGTACCGCAAAGAGCTGTTGGAGACTCAGAGCTTGATTGAGATGGCAGTTAAGACATGTGCACTGTCTGCCAACATTTTCTCAGCTTTCAACTGGGGAGGAGGACTGTCATAGCGTATGACGGATGTGAAACCAAAATATTCATCGAGTGGGTTTGGTTCATTCTCATTCATCGTTCTGACAAATAAGTTCTTTGATTCAATGGGTCATCAATGTTCTGACAAAGGGAAGCATGGGTTAAGTTAGGCTCAGACGTCTGCCTCGTCTTTTCAAATTTCTGAAACTGGATGACTCGCCACTTTGTGAGGGTGGGAGGTAGGCTGCTTCAGCTTCAAAAATTCAAACACACCACCTCAGCTGCCTGGGATCACAATTCTGGAGAGTAAAGTTTTGTGCCAGAATGTGTTTGTGCTGTTTTTGTGGTGTAAAATGTCCATTTGATTAGTGGCTCAGATATCTGGTGGGCAGTATGGAAGGCCTGGTGCCAAATTAGACACGGCCTTGTCCTCCATGAACCAGATGGAAGGGAAGCCACGGGCAGACAGAACATTTTCTGGAACGGAGAAATCATAGGAGATCACGATATCATGCTAGGAGATATCCCATATGCATATGGTAGCTCATGGATGAACAAGAACATCATCAAGATTAGGGACTTGTGGGATAACCATAACCGATCTTGGAAATCTGATGAAGAACTGAAAAGCATCATAGGACGTAGTTACACACACCACAGGCTTGCTGAGATTACCAATGCTATCCCTAGCACATGGACGATGCTCCAATCCCCCCCATTCAAATCGAACGAATGGGTAGTGGAACAATCCACCCAAACCGAAATCGCCCTCTATCAGATGAGAGGACCGCACTCAGGTATACGTTTCTATCACTCCCATCTGCAATTCTACAAGAACAGGGAAGAAGAAGACCAACAAGACTTAAACGGCAAGGAGCTCAAACGGGCAAGAGTCGTGACATGCGGAGGGGAGCTCAGCTGCACCAAAATCAACCCGGAGCAAAATTTCTCCGGCTGCATCTGGCTACAAGGAACAGTTCAAGACCTCGACATTGACCTCGGAGAATGGAGCTGGGAGCGCAAGCAAGGGGCACCACTTGAATTCTTCAACTACAGTACAAGACTCGGCTGGCTACACATTGGGATTGGGCGAGAAGACTTCACAGACCCGGCTCTTCAGGAAAATGGAGCTTCTGCGACTTACGGCTCAAGAGATTAAGCAAGCAACCGCCACCATATGGGACAGACGACGTCCTGCTAAACTTCAATTTTTCCTTTGGTTGATCAACTCGGGAGGTTTACCTACGGCTAAGGGAGGCAACCCCATTTCCGCTCACTTAAGCAATTCGACAGTGTTGCAGCGTGGAGAAGTTAACTGCAGAATTTTTTCAAGTTGCAGAAATAGGATTCCGGAAGGTTGCAAATTTTCCAGAATTTTTCTTTACAAAATGTAATTATTACAAATTTTTTGGCTGAAGATTCTTTCTGTCGCACTCTGGTCCTATAGGCTGTCCTGTTTCCGATCAAAGAGGAGTTGCAAAATTGTTCAACATTCTAACCAATCACGATGCGCCACGACTGTATCAGATGTGATCATTCTTTCTTCCCTTCTTGCACGGAAAGAGAACACCCTACTTGCACGCAAATGGGAGGGTGATCGGAAATGGGACCTCTAACCTTAGCTGGAGCTCAGTTATGGGCTTCCCCCCGAATTACACCAGCTGCCGACTTGGAATCCGCAAGACCACGAAGCATGTCCTCTACTCCTGCAAACACGCCAGACTAGTCTAGAAGGAATTCCGCCAAATTTGTCAAGCCCTCAACCAGTTGAGCCTCTCCTCTTGGCGCAAGGCTTGTACGGGCATCATCAATTACTCTCACGACTCAATGGGTAACTATACTGCCTCCAGTACCCCGCTAGACATCGCCAGTGACATTTTAAGATCAGCCATCCTTTGGAGGCTGTGGAGGGTGAGGAACAACCTCCTTTTCGATAACCAGCAAATCAACACCATCAAGATCTGCACACTTGCCTGGAGAGACATTGTGTTCGCCGGCATGGCTCACAGGAATCATCTTATTTCCTTTTATTACCGTTGTAGTGAAGATAGACAAAACGCCATCACCCAGGAGTTTGTTGAAATCTGGTGTAAGAATGACGTTTTTTGCTCTGGTAGTTTCCACCGCCCCAGGTGGCACTTGTCTCTTGGCTTGCCCCCGAGGCTGACTCGTCCGCGTGAGCCGGACTGATTGTTTTTTCTTCAATTTTGGTTTTTTATGGTCACCTCCTTTTCTAAAAAAAAAAATGTCCATTTGATTCAAGCATGCAACTAGGCTACGAGTGGCTACGTCGTTGCAGCAGTGACTCACTTATAGAGTAAGTTCGTAAGGCAATCTGAACTAAAGGCAACTGTTTAAAGGGCTGGTTTGCCGTTTTCATGTGGTTTTGTGGATGGGAAGATTTATGGTTAGCTCATTTTTCAAACAAAGAGAAATAAATGCAACATGTAGCACAAGTGATTTCATATTTTTTGAAGCATTATTGAATTACATATGAATTTTCAAAGATTTTTATTGTGGACACCTATTTATGACTGTAGGCCTCTCAAAATCTGTTCCCTTGCAACTTGTAAAGAGATATGGGGAAACCAAGGAGAATGATTGGCTCTTGTAATAAATAACACTTTTTCCTTGATTCACAGGATGGCTAAAGAGGTCGATTTAACTTCTAAAGTCCTATTGTCACCTCGGGGGACAATTTGGATTTCGGGCAGGTTCTGTGACCTTAATTTTTAATGAAACCTTTTGAAACTTTCTCATAAGATAGAAAAATTGATTAGCTATGTGGGAATATAATTTTATTTCAATTGGTGACCGGGAGCAAAACTTATACCACAAAAAGCCTAGAGTTGAACTCGGCGGGCAACACAAAAAAAATTGCAAAAACTCAAAATAATATATATATTTTTTTGTAAAATATTATATTCTTGTCTACATATGAAGCTTTAATTCATTCTATTTGGACTAATGATGAGAAAGTTATGGACAATCTTGTTTTTTGGGCAATTAGAGCATTTTCTTGAAAAAATGACTTATAGAGTTGTAGGATTCATTTTTGAATGCAATTCTTACAATTTTTCAAAAAAAATGTTTGACAAGGTTGTGTTTGCTTGTTAAAACAATCTCACCATTGGGATTATTGTGTTTCAATCCCATCTTAGAGCTATTAACGGTATAGTTTTATGTCAATCTTGGACCTACTTCTATTTAACAATTTTTTAAAGAATGAAAATCAAATATTTTTTTATTTTTATTTTCTTTCTAGACTTCTAATTCAATTCTTTGATATTAAAATTTTTAAATTCAAAGTCTGTAGTACAAATTTTTTCCACAAATGGCAATCAAATTCATCTAAAATTGTAGGCCAGTGTTCAAAAAAACTTTCTTTTTCAACCTTGAATGCTAATATCTTCCAATCTATACAGTCAAACTTCATGAAATGTTTACCACATGATCTTAGACAAGTGAAGTACAAAATCCTACGGTTAGATTCTAAAAAAAATGTTTTTTTTGTGTTCTCGGGTGAACACATCAAAAGTGGCAATTTTGAATGATTTTTGATAGAAAATGGCCTTGGAACTTTCGGTATTAAGGACCATGTGTCATATCCATTCCAAAGCTAATTATAAAGTCAATTTGAAGAAGATGGTCACTTGTAGAAGAGACTACATGCCTTACTCAAAATTTATCACATGTACTTTTTGTCAATGCAAACTCTCCATCCATTTGGTCCAAAGCAACATTTCTTATTTGGAATAGTAGAACCCTTGTGCCTTATCTTAGGGGAGCCTAGGGCATAGGTTGAAATGGTTTGAAAAGAGCGATATATTGCCCAAATTAAAATTGTTGGTCTAGAGCTAATAAATAGCTTTTGGACCATAATAAATCTGTTCATAATCTGTAGTCAGTCAATTGAAAATTTTAAACATCCAATCATTGGATTGGATCTTGTATAAGATAGGGACAACCAGAATATCTATTTTTTATTGTACATAATTTCTATTACAAGATTGCTGAAGGTTTTTATTTTGAGGTTGACAAATGATAGGAGATTTCAATGCACTATAAAATACATTATCTGCATACCATAAATAAAAGTTATGAAGCATCAAATTTTTTTGGGTAGATGTTCTAAAATTGTTTCTTCAAAGAATAGGTACATATTAGTTTAGGAGATGTACTCAATGCGAGCATCTGAATAAGTAGTGCTTTTAAGCACCTTGTGCATTTGGAAGTCCCTACCTTAAAGAAATGAACTATTCTTGTAACTTTCAAAACCTAAGTATATATCTATATTAGAGTGAATAAATTTTAGAGAGCTTCCTTCCATTATTTTTTGAAATTTCAAAGCATTAAAAATTATATTTTTTTCAATGTTGTATAGATAAAATAATGTTTCCACTTAGATCTTTGTTATCTTCTAGTTTTATAAGATAAACACTCTACCAATCATGGAAAAGATCCAGTTCATAAGACAATGCCTTGTCCAACAATGCTAGTAGGGAAATGGAAGCAAAGCAAAGTAAACGTTGAACACAAATTTTGAAGGGAAATTTGAAAATTGAATTGATAAAAAAAAAACCTAGTATTATCGGAATAAATAAATAAATAATCTCGTGCTTAGTACTATTTTTATCCATTATTGTGGAATACCAAAAAATCTATAAGCGTGGGATTTTTTAGATTGGTAGCTACTCTTCTAGAACATTGCCTAAAAAATTCAATTGAATCATATCTTATAGCTCCAAAGAGCCTAATGTCTACAAGATTTAAATCAAAATTAATACTAAATATTCAATGCAAAATTCCAAATACCCAATGCACTCCATACAAAACATATCATATAGAACAATTTTTCTAAAAAGTCAAAAAAATCAGAATGAAATTAAAAGCAATAGTTCATGTTGTCGGGCTACAATTTCACGTAAAAATAACAAAAGTATACAAATAGGAACCTTGGATCATTGAATTTAATTCAAAATTTGGTGGCTTAAAATTCTACCCTCAAAAGAATGACGTACCTCACTTCATTCACTACAAGAGAAGGGGTGTTTTAAGTGAGTTTTTAAGTATAGTCATGGATACAAGATTATAAGTAATAACCCATTAGATGAAAATCGGAGGGCTCGGGGGGCTCCGAGTTTCTAGACTGCGTGAATACAGTTGTAGCAGCTAGTTGACGTGGCACAACGATTTCCACTTCATTTTTTTATTTTTATTTATTTTTTTGCTAAAAATGATATTTTTTTATTTTTTATTTTTGAAAAAAAAAATTTGACATGCCCGTACCGGCGTTCATTGAATCTGACCAGATCGGGGAACGGGCCTGAAATTGCCCTCCAAGACCCCCAAATTTCTTCAAATGTTTTAGGAGACTTATAGTACGGAGTAAAATATTACTAGAAACACATATATTTCTAGTAAATTTTTACTAAAAATCTCCTAAATGGTCATCACTTATAATTTTATATCCTATACCATACTAAAAAATTCACTTAACCCCTAAAAGCCCAAGGGGTTTGGACAAAATACAAATGTGTTATAAAATATAAGTTCTAAAACTTTTTTGAAGTTTGCATCAAAGAGGATAAATGTGAAGCACGAAAAGTAGAAAGCATCCGTACGGTCAAAATTGTAAAATTATTCTTAATTTTTTTAAAATGAATTTTGAAGATATAACTTCAAAAATTCACCAAAAATATAACTTCTATTTTTAGCATTTGGATTTTTTTTGGATTGGTCAAAATTGTGGTTTCTATTGATTTGTGAAAAAATGCATGAGATCTAGTAATGAGAACACCAATACTTTCCCCAAATAATAAGTTTCTTAACACTAGGCAAATCTAGACACTTTGTGCTATTTCTCTTATAGTTTTTGTTTGACCGTAGCAATCTGAGTTTTGAATATAAATATTGATAGACAACCCAATCTTTTGCAAAAAAAATTTGTAGATTGTATATGACTATAATGATAAAGTAAAAATGGTTTAATTCACCTATTGGCCTTGCTTGTCCAAGAACTTTGTCTCCATTTCTTTAAAATTGGAAACAATAAAATAACAAAAGCTGTGATAATTATATATCACTCATTTCAAAATACCATCTTGGAATGAAAATTAATAATGAAACCAAAACTAAAATGAGGTATGATTGTAATCTTTCAAAAGCAACCACTGAAGATGATTGTAAATGCACAATTAAGTTGATTTGCCATATTGTAAAGGCTTTAAATTCCTTTGTTTTGATTTGCCTACCACTCATATAGAAACGCTTATCTACTAACCATAGAATAGGATTTGAAGAAGCATCGTAGTTTCTACAATAGTTTCTTTGCTAGCAACAAACCCACATTAGAAACCTTTCTATATAATACATTAGATGGGCAAAATACTTTCCAACTCTAAAATCTTTTGTTACAAGAGATTACATCCAATCTTCACAAGCAAGATTGTTAAGGAGACATCTTGTCTTAAAAGAATTCACTTCTGTCTTGTGCCTTTGAAGCAATGTTCATTGTCATCTTTATAAACAAAAATTGCATCCTATTCTACCATTTTTTTGTAATTATCCATCGTTGCTTTGAGTTGGAAATAAAGTGCTCTTTCTAATACACTTCTTAGGTAGTACATTTTTTTTTGGAAGTTGCTTAATGGCAAGACTAAAATAGTCAATTTCCATTTTTGTCTTTAGAAATTTGAAGTTGACCAATAATGTGATTAAAATATTCTAAAACATTGTAAAATACCTCTTCATTATAATGTGCAAAGAATCTTTAGTAAATTGCAATCTAAAACTCAAGTGAAAAGCTATCAAAATTGTACATTCATCATTGCCTAATAGAAATGTGAAAAATAAGAGTCACCATCTATTTTTACAGTGTACACCAAAAGACTAAAATTTTTCTTAGTAAGTTTTCCATTAGTGGACAATATTTGTGGAGGCTTTGGATTCATGTTCTATGCTTCTGTTAATGTTTACTAGTGACATCTTAAGGTTGTAGCCTTGCCAACTTCATATTGGCACCAAATGGCTCTTTAGAACTATAAGACCAAAAAAATTGTCCTCAAAATCGGTTTATCAATGCATTTGGGAGTGAAAATTTCCATTCTATTGCTTAAGATTTCAATTCAATATCAATCTTGACCAAGAAATTGATTGTTTAAATTTACTTCTTTCTCACTATTTGTATTTCATTTCATCATGGGCAATTAAAGACCTCCATGAAATTCTTCACTAGTGCTAATAAGCCCTTGCATCTTGTCGGTATTGTCAAGGTCTTTGAGTTTTTGAAAAAGAAGGAAAAACAAACCTCTTGATTCAAAAATTCTGGACATACTAGAATTTGGTTTTCTAGAAAATATAATTAAATAATAAAAAAATAATAATTTGCTTGGTCTCACACGTACGTTATAATCCAACAACATCTTTTGGGTTTTGGAATAGAAGGAGAAATAAATTTCTTAGTCCCTTAAAAAAATCATCTTTAACCCCTAAAGGACCAACATAGATTTTTTGGCAACATAGCAATTCTGGACAGACTAGAATTTGCAAATTTTAGGCTCAAATTTTAGTAGAAGGTGGGGACAAGGAATATTTTTCATATGCATTAAATTTCATGACATTTGAAAATATGAAGTAAATGTTATGGCCTAAATGTTACATTTTTTCGTAAATGGGCAAGTTGGGCAGATAAAAAAAATCACTTTTTTCAAATACAAAAAATTTGAATTTGGTTTTCTAGATTTATATACACGTGGAACCCTTTGAATCATTCCATTTTGATCAATGAGATGAAAGTTATGAGGAGTTTTAGCTTGCGGGCAATTATAGATTCTCTACTCTAAAATAAATTTTGAAGTCGTTTATTTAACTCAATTTTCTATACTTTTGGAAGAACGAAATCATAGGATGTAGATTTTTTATTACAAAATTGCAACCATTGGCATTGGCATTTTTCAATTCTATAATTAAATTCTTAACAAATTAGTGAATCATTCTCTACTTCTTTCTATGTACTATATTTTTCCTATATGCTGTACAATTCCAAATGACTTGAAATTTTTCAAGCATGTAGCCAACTTGTCTAGGAAATGAATTGAAAGAAGCACCACCATATTGGACATTGTTCCATAGAAAAGTGAGGTTGTGAAGTGTAGCTGCCTTGTTTTTTGCAGGGCCAATAAAAGGATTTTTGTCAATTCAAACACTCATATCTTGCAATTAACGTAGTGGAAATTTGGAAATTTTTACCACATGTTCTCAATTTAGAGTACTACAAGAACCTATAGTTACATGTGTCGAAAAAGTTTTTTTTCAAAATTTTGGTACTTGTACCAAAAAAGGCAATGTTCAAGTGTTTTCGGTGAAAACATAATCATGGAACTTCAGGGATTAATTACACATCAAATGATTTGATCTTTATAAACAAACCAAACAAAAATGAGGAATATAAATGGTAACCTATAGAAGATGGGTAGCAAATTCACGAAGTGCCATTATAAAATCCAAGGTGCTTTGTACATGCAAAACCACGTCAAAAACTTGGCCATAGCGGATTTCCTTGTTGGCACCAACATGCCGGTGAGAATTTTATGCCTCACATTTGCTTGCATATTAGAACTTTGTTTTTCAAGATAGCTTGAAGAGAACCTCGGGCAATCTCAGGGTTGGATTCAATGACATATTTTATTCAATCGTCTAATAGAAAGCCAAGATATCATAAATCATTCAAAGAATTTTTTTTCAAGCATATGCAAAATACTAAAATATCCCAAAAATGACAACATTGGGAGAGCATATCATGACAAACATTACAAGAATGATAGAAATTCATGTACAAAATCCTTTAGGTATGGCAAACCTCCATCCTAATTAAAATTCAACCTCTTGATTAGATTTGTTGTTGTTGACAGGGTCATTCCGTAGAGGGTGAGTATGCTTACACAAATAAATATGTCTAGATCAACACATTGTTGTGAGGCTGCCGCAACAAGTCTAGAGTAGAACTTGACCCCATTGGAACCGACATGGATATAGCAATCAAAAAAAGTATATTCTTGACAAATTGATTGGGGCTTTTGAACTAATTAATATAAACATAAATATGTCAAAAAGGCGTCATTCAATTCCAAAAAAAAGTGCTATGCGTGATGGAGAGATCTACTCAATGACCAACTTGTGAGAACTATGACTTCTGTGTAGATGCTTATTTATTCATTCAACAATCTATTCTTGAAGACGTATTGTCCTTGAATCTCAAACTTAAGAACTAAGGCAACCATTTTGGTCCCCACTAAAGTATCCACTTTGCCAATTAGACAAATTATTCTTGTAATATAACCAAAATAAGCAATGTATGAGGATCTCCTCACTCTAAACTAACTCAAATTAAGAGGTGGGTTGATCACAAATCTCCATAGCAAAATACTCAATGTTATGCTTAGGCTAAAATTGCAGTCATTCAATAAGATCTTCCTAGCTCTAATAGATCCGCCCTCTTTGTTGGCACTAATGAGTGCTTGAAGAATCCAAAGTGATGCAAAGAAAAAGAAAATTGCCTATTCTTAGTTTCCATTTAACATTTTGTTACGGAATTTTAAACCTTGGAGTACTATAAGTTAAGACTCTTATTGGATAAAATTTTGAATTTCTTTTTGTTTATTTGTAAAGGATTGTCTCTTAAAGAATGTTTATAGTACCAAAAAGTTTGTTGACCTTGAGGATTTATTGACTCTTTATATAGATTATTAGATATATCTGATCATTTTGTATTTGGAATAGGTTAAATATGTACATATCTGAATATTATAAGAGACTCATACAAGAAATATTTTCCTAAACTAGTCTTGTCTATTCTACCTAGCAATCTTGAGGTCTAAAATTAGCCTTTAGCTGATGACCAAAATTTGATGTTTCTTGTTTATTGCCCATTGAATGAGTCCCGTTAGTACCATTACTACGCTCTTGTCAATTTAATTGTTGGAAATTGAGTCATGTTTCCTAAAATATTGTTATTAATATCTCTATTAAGGCATGGAATTGTGGACCATGTGTTGGTTGTGGGCTAATCTTTTTAATGTATCGGCACCAACTAGGTGATATGAGTGAGGTCAAATTTGACATTGGAACTTTACATATGGACTTTATAGCTTGTAAACCAAGCTTCTTTGCAAGATTCTATTGGTAGTAGATACATTGTTGATAGTAAGTAGTAACTAGCTACAAAAAGGTGCTAAGTATTGTTGAAATCAATTGCTCTTGAATTCAAGTTGATATCTAAGAGTCAATATTCAAATTCATGCCTCCAACTATACGTGATTATATAATTAATCCAACTTATATTCACAATGATTTAATAAATGATTGCAAAGAATGGATTGTAAAGATAGAAATTTAAAGAGAAGGTTACTCTACCAAGATTACATGTATGGATGCGTAGATTTTGAAAAAGTAAATTCTTTATACTTCGTATAGGTGTTAAGAAGGCTCTTTTGGGCACTCATTTTTAGACATTTAAAAAGATTTCCACAATTTCATTAGTTGTATTTCATTTCTATAAACTTTTTAGAAATTGCCTATTTTTATTTTTTATTTTTAACATTTTCTCTATTTTCTAACAATTTAAACATCAAAGCATCTTTTGGGGTGAAATTTTCTATTAACTTATTTTGTGCATAACCACTTTTGGAGATTATTTTTCTTATGCCTAAAATTTTGAGAATAGGATATTTGTAGTATTTTTCTAATTATATGTTTTTTTATTTTATTTTTAAACATTTTTTAAAAAATCTCATAGTACTCACAATGCTAATTTCTGAAATGGTTGAATGCAACAAATGAACAAACGTTTAAATAATCCTCAATTGGATGATACAAGAAAGACTAGTCCTTTTTTTCATCACATTAAGATGGATTTGATAGATTTGTCATCTGCTACAACTTTTGAAGCATGAATCCGACAAACTTGAAATTTTTATAGGAGATGGTTGTCTTGATTGTACTCATATCCCTTATTTTTCAGAAAAATCATTTTATATTTAAAAGATTATAAATTTGCCTTTTTAATTTATCCATTTTTCATCAAGTGTTTTATTTTATGGGATCTACAAATCCTGCAATGTTTAGAGAATGTTGTTGAAGCATTTAACGTGAAAGTATAGAAAGAAAATATATTTCTTGTATTAGATTCAAATTATTAGCTATACAAGCTAGATGAGTTTGTGGAAACTTGACGTGTAAGTTTAAATTTGGGACCGAGGATTCATAATAGTTTTTGACAACAAATGTTTTTTTACCAAAACCAAGGCTTTCAACAAACAAAGAGGACCCTACAATTGTCCAAACATTGATCAAGTCAACATAGTACATCAATGACATTTGTTTTGACTGCCTTAGAGCAATAAATGCATACTTTCTATTTTAAATATTATTATTATTGTATTCTGTGAATCCTAAATCATTTCATAATCTATTATAAGTATGATTTCTAAACCTTTGCATCATATCCTGACATTGATAGGTATTCTTCTAATTATGTAATGTGAAATACTTATCATGCTTTCAAATCCCTATCATTTTTTCTAAGCCGATGCATCTTTGAAGGTTCAAAGTTAAAAGCAAGTCATTACTAATTCCTACATAAACAGAAAAAGCCATCTATGGTATTGGATATCGAGTACACACAGTCATAGGTAATCCAATTAAAATCATCGTGTTTTTGAAAAATAATATCTAGAAAATCCTTACGCCCTACTCCCTACTCTTGCTTCCTACGTCCATGATAGCATTCTCCATCCTATCACTGTATGAAAATTTATCTATGACCATGCATGCAATTTGGTTATAGAATGTAGTATAGGTTGTAAAGGTTTTGGATTGGAGATAACACTGCTCTCAAATAGCAAATTCAACACTTTGGTGCCAAATATTTAATCAAAGTATAAAAATAACCTTTATAGCTTTAAAATATCATTTAAAAAAAATTGGAGTTAAATTAAAAGACATCAAAATCTTTGGATACTATATTATGTAGCTTCAAAAGCCATTTATTATGTGTGTATAGAGATGAGAAGACAAGGAGTCTATATAAGTGGAGTGGTAGGAGGTAACAACTATATTATATAGTTTTAGAAGCCATTTATTATGTGGTATATATAAACTTAGGATCAGTAGGAGCTCGCTCACTTTTGGTTAAGTCAGAAACAGTGAATTGTGTTCAAAGTAGAATTTAACACTTATGGGAGCCTAGAAAGTAGGATAAGTCATGTTAGTGAGGAAAGTAGAGGAAGGAGTTAACAGGGGTACAATTTTTTGGTTTATCCAAGGGTAAACTAAACATCTTACCACAATTAACGTTCCTTGCTAATAGAGTAATGGTAGATAGATAATTAGGGTAAGACTAGTAGTTAAAGTTTCTTGTTTTTACTGAGAAACGGAACCGGATTGAGATCCGGGATCATTCCAAATACCGTAGCCGGGGAGGGTATCAAAACACCTATTGGGAGGTATCCTCAGGGAGTTACCATTCGGGAGAGGACAAGTTGCCCCGTCAGTCAGCAAAGGAGGATAGCGGTTCCGGATCCGGATCTGAGTTAGAGTCCCAACCTGACTTGGAAGAAGAAGAGGAATCTGACCTGGCCACAATTTCTCCGTCCAGCTTCAAGGAGAAGAATTCAGCTAAGGGTAAGACAGCTAAGCCTTTAGCCAACAAGAAGCAGCCACCAAGGAAGGGCGTCTCCAAAGCTGAGGAACCTTCTCCAAAGAAAGGTAGAAAGTTGAAGTAGAAGTATGAGTTCTTAGGATAGACTTGGAATAGTAGGTGGAAAGTAAAGTATAGTCCAGTTAAGTTAATCATAGGAAAGTAAATGATAAGTTTAGTTCAGTTAAGTGAAGGAAAGTTAAAGTTTTTGAAGTTAGAAAGCTAGTTGACAGCTGCTTTTAAGCTGCATGCACCTAAACGTGAGTTTCCAAGATTTTAGGATCTTGAGATCTACATTTTGCAGATTGGCTTTTAGAGTGGAAGTTAACTGGAAAGGATAAGAAATGACACCTGTCATCTCCTTGTCCTCTGATTTTGTTCCTTGGGCCTGTTAGGGTTCCTTGGGGTTAGTTTTTAGGGGTTGGAAGTTAGTTTCAACTCCAGGCATTTTTACACTCTTGTTTTCCTATTCAATTTCTGCAAAGAAAGCTTGGATTTCAACTCCATGAGTACTGGTCTGAAAAGTTTTGGTCTTGTGTTGAGGGGTTAGGCGGTGCTTTGACCATTGCTAGTTCAGGTAGCTTGGTAGTAGAAACTTGAGAGGAGGAGGAGTTTCCGGATCCTGTCTAAATTCGGTTTCGAGAGTTGAAGTGAGCTGGTTAAAATACTGTGTGTACTAGGATTGAAATTTAGCTACTGTAGTTACTTGGACGCTTTTGTGTGGATAGCCGCTCTTAGGTTGGGTGCATTTTACAAGAGGCAGGCGTATGCTGATTGATGTGTTGATGAGGTCCTACTATAACCAGAAGTAAGTAATGTGTAAGTAGTTAGGATCGCCTAGTTATCTGGTCACCAGATTTTGCCTTAAGGAACCGAGTTTGGATAGGTCTGTCGTTGTAGTAAAAAAGGATTGTGGAGGTTTCCTGAGTGACCTACCGGTTCGGATTGATTTCCGGATCAGTTGTGAGGAAGAATCCGCATCCGGGTTTTGTATGTGTGTTTTGTATTTTCTTTAAGTGAAACTTCAGTCACTTTAATCTATTGAAGGGTAGGATATACGTTCCCTTCCTAAATCCAAAGAGCAGACCCCTCGGTTATAGAGGTTAAACTATTTCATTGGTTACTTTGCTTACTGAATCCAGATCCGGGAAAGGTACAGGATCATGAAAGTCCTTCTGGTTTCGCATTTAGTTAAGTAGGACACTAAGTTACAGCTACTATTGGGAAGAATGCATACCTGTTCTAAATGGTCTATGGTATGGTTATTAATATGAGTTGAGAGAGAAGGTTTAGGGAATACAAATGAGGAAGTGCAGTTTCTAGTTTTCAGTCCCAGATTCTTTTGCCTTGGATTTGGTTTTCCGGATCCTGTTCCGGTAATTTTGAGGAAACTACAAGTAAAATCCTGTGGGAACGATACATGAGTCATCCTGGGTGTTTTATCAGTTAAAACGCCTAAAGGTAGGATTTATGCTTCCTTGTACTACGACAACACTTCAAATAGGTATTGTAGAATAACATTTTTTCAAATTTTTTTTAACTAAATTAATGTAGGAAATCAAACTACATTTTCATCTCTAAAAATACATTTGAAATTTCAATATTCCAATCAAAAGTTGTGGATGAAGTTCGGAGAGGGGTTGGAAGGGACAATTTTTTGACATTTTCAAACATCCTCTCAAAATTTTCTCCATAACTTTTTTTAGAAGCTCAAAATCACAAAAAAAGTTTCTAGGGATGAAAGTTAAAGGCTGAGTTCTTTGATCAGGAAATACAAAGGCCCTCAATGACACAATGACCAACATGCCTAGAGCATGTGATTTCTACACCCGTAGTCCTCATCTAGATCGAAGGGGAGGAAGTGTTTGGCTCTCATAAGTGTGAACCGGATTTGCCAACTAGATTTGAATTTGACCCCCCTACACCATCTTGACAAGGTGAAGTTTTCTTGACCAAGAATAGGAACTTGTTATAATCTTCTCAATTCAATTAGAATCATCTTTCATGGCATTCATGAAAAGGTCAATTTTGATGATATGATGATGGTCAATCATCAAGTCTTGAAGCTTTTGCGGACATAATATCCAATCACTACATGAAAAAGGGGTGTTTTAAATATAGTCCTATAAGTAATGACCTTTTAGGAGACTTTTTGTAAAATCTTACTAGAAATACATGTATTTTCAACAAACTTTTACTAAAAATCTTCTAAAAGGTCATTACTTATAATCTTATATCCAGGACTATTAAAAAAACTCACTTAAAATACCCCTTTCTCTTGTAGTATGAATGGCCGTCATGTCAATTCCACGGGTGAGACAGGCATTGATGAATCAAAATGACACATTGCTCAATTGTCAAAGACATCATGCAAGGCTTGTTTTGCACTCCAAGCCATAACAAGAAGAAAGTGCAAAGCTAAGATTGTTTAGAACAATTAGACCACTACCACTCCTACCTAGATTGGAATGATAGATAATTTGAAGAAAAATTGACTTGAAAAAATGCAATTTTTCTTCTACAACAATGACATTGAGCGGTGCACAAAAGACACTAAAAAACGGTAGAATAAGTCTAAACCAGACATCCCAAATATTTGACTTGTGATGGTTGGTACAAGTTTTTTCAAATAATCAATTCTTATAGTTACTGGAAGTAACAAGATTCCAACTGCCACTACGTCCCAATACATCTCCAAGAAGGTTGTTTAGACATGTTGGAGGACGCCCCATATACATTCGGCAATTTCTAGATGAGGAAGGGCATCATCAAACTGTAAGATTTATGGGTTGCAAATGTTCACAATTGAAAAAGTAATGAAGCCATATACGCCATGGTGGGAAGTAGCTTCTCACAAGCTAAGAAGCTCAAGATTATTAACTCAGCCCCAAATTCTTGGTCCTTAACCCAATCCTTGCCAATCAAATGCTATGACTGGATTATGAAATACTCACACCAACCTATAGCAGTCCTTTACCAGATGCAAGACAACTATAAAGGTAAGAGATTCTATCCCTTTCATTCAAAATTCTACAAGTATTATGAAGAAGAAGAGCCTTACGACCTTACAAGCAAAGACCTTAGACGGGCAAGAGTCATCACGACAAGTGGCGAACTCACCAATACCCGTATCAACCGAGACCATAGCTATGTAGGAACTGTTTGGTTGCAAGGACTAATCCAAGACTTGGATTTCGACCTTGGTGAATGGTCTTGGAAATCGCCTGTAGGTCAAGTCAAGGAATTCTTCAACTACTCCACAAGAACGGGAAACAACATCAGCATGCACAAGAAAATAATGAAATCAAGGCTCTTCAAGAAGATGGAGACGTTGAAGCTGACGACACAGGAGACGGACCGTGCAACTTGTATTATTTGGGAAAAATAAAGACCGTCCAAACTTCAGGCCTTCTTATGATTGGTCAACTCAGGAGGCCTCCCTACTATAAGCTGGAGCTCTGTCATGGGATTCCCCGCCACCTGCCAAAGTTGTAATCAGAATTTGACCGAGACTACGGAACATCTCCTTTATTCTTGCAGAATTGCCCGCTACGTATGGCAGCACTTCAAGCACATACGACGAGTCCTTGAATCCTAAACAATTTTCTTGGAGGGAGATTGTTACAGGCATTATTCCCGGATCTCATGACCAGCAAGGGCAATACACCCCTAACCTTACTCTTTTCAACATTGCCTGTGACATATTACGTTCAGCCATCATGTGGCACATCTAAGGTAAACCTGCCTATGACAGGCAGAATCAATGATTTGGTCTGTTGCCATTAAGGAAATAGAATCAATTTTTTCTCTATACAAAGACAAATTGAGACATGAAGGAAGCAATTGAAATTTTAATTTTTGGACAAAGTATGAGTTAGTTATGAATTTCCAAAGTGTTCTGTCCAATTGATCTAAAAGAGTTTGTAGACTACCCCAAATCAGCAAAAAGTATTTCCATAATGGTCATCTTACCACCTATTGCAATCATCATATTTTCTAACATGGCTACAAGATTTCCTAATATGGCCATGACGTGAAGGAATAAAAAAATAACTTTCTATGTCAAGTTTACACTAGAAAGGTGTAAGTGTCCTATGACAATCACTAATCACTCCATGGCCATCTTCCAAGGCATTGATTTTGGCCACTAACCAACCTAATGAAGTCATAATCTTATTTATTGACAAAAATCTGAAATGGACTGAAATGGGTGGTTTTCTAGATGTCTGCATTAGGTGGTCTGCCAGTCATAGGCAAGTTTACTTTAGTGTGCCAGGAACAAGTTTATTTTTGATAGACAAGCTATTAGCATCTCTAAGATTAGCTCCCTCGCATGGAAGGACACCATCCTTGCAAATATGGCTTATAGAAACCACATTCTCTCTTTTTACAATCGTAGTGGTGAGGATAGACAGGCACTTCTCTGCCAAGAGTTTCTAAACACTTGGTGCAAAAGTGAAGTCTTCTGTTCTAGCACTCTCCACAAGTCCGAGTGGTATCTTTCACTCAACCTGCCACCTAAACTAAGAGCTCCATGTGAGCCGGATTGATTGTTTCCTTCCTATTTTTGATTTTTATATGAACACCATTCTAATCCAAATATTTTTTTAAAAAAAAGGTTGTTTAGAGGTGTTGACTTAGATTCAAACCTCTTGATCTACCTTTCTTCAAGTCTACCAGGTGACTTCTTGAATTTAAGACTAGAAAAGAGAGTACAGAAGAACTTGAATGTGCCTTCAACAAGACAAGGAAACAATTGTGCTTAGACAATGACCTTAGAGGCTTTAATGAAGAAAGTTACAATGATTCCTCCTCCCGGGTTTGGATGTGTCACTACTCATGACTCAAGTGTAGGTCCAAATCTGGAGTAGTACTTGATGACAATAGTGTTGTTTTTTAATTGCTCATGTCCAAACTTCTAAAAAATGGTTATAAAAATGTTGGGAAAGAAAGAGCAATGGACTTGCTGCAAGCATTTGCATTGTTACATTTGGACAATCATATACAACCTTAGTTTGTTAGAAGGACATTTTCATTTATGTCCCTACTTTTTGTTTCAATGAAGTAAAACTAGTCTTAGAGAGTGGATTCTTAACCTTCAAGAATTATAGGAAACAAAACTCAAAACCCTAAATCACTAATTTAGTGATGAATACAAAAGTATATACACTTGTGTACTTTAACATTTGTATTCTATAATAGTAGTGAGACTAAAAAGGCCACTAATGCCATTATCTTTAATACAAATGAAGCTTCGTTTCAAAAATTCCTTTGCTGGTAGTAAAAGAATGGCCCTCAATGTAGATACTAATCCTAAATCTAGGACCAAATTAACCCCTAAAGTTCCATGACTATATTCTCACCAAAAACGCTCAAAAATTGCCATTTTTAGTACAAGTATCCAATTTTTGAAAAAAACTTTTTTTTACACATGTAACCGTAGGATCTTGTAGTATGGTGACTTGAGAACATATGTTGAAAATTTCAGGAATTTCCACTGCGTGGATTGCAAAATATATGCATTTAAATTCACTAAAACCATTTTTTTGGCCCTGTGAAAAACAAGGCAGCAGCACTTCACAAGCTCACTTTTTGATGAAAAAATGTCCAAAATGATGGTGCTTCTTAAAATTATTTTTCTTAGACAAGTTGGCTACATGCTTGAAAATTTTCACTTCATTTGGAATTGTACAACATATAGGAAAAAAATAGTAAGTAGATAGTAGTAGAGAATTATTCAAAATACAAAATTGTCAAGAATTTAATTATGGAATTGAAAAATGCTAATCCCAATGGTGGCAATGTTGTAATAAATAATCTAAATCCTAGAGTTTTATTTTTTTTCAAAAAACATTGAAAATTGAATAAGATAAAGGACTTCAAAGTTTATTTTAGAGTAGAGAATCCATAACTACCTGCAAACTTAAAATCTTCATAACTTTTGATTCATTGATCAAAATGGGATGATTCAAAGCTTTTTACCTATATGTAACTCTAGAAAACCAATTTCAAATTTTTGTTTTTGAAAAAAGTGATTTTTTTTATCTGTTCGGACTGCCTAGTTACCAAAAAAAGTAACATATTAGGCCATAACTTTTGACTCGTATTTCCAAATGTCATGAAATTTGGTGCATATGAAAGATATTCCTTGCCCCCCACCTTCTATTAAAATTTCAGCCAAAAATATAGAAATCTCTAGTCATACGTACCTACCCAAAAATTCTATACGGTCAAAAAATGCATGTTGGTCCTTTAGGGGTTAATTTGAAAAATGCACAAAATGTGAAAACATTTCTATAAATAAAACAAAAGCCACAGAAAAAAGACGTTCTAAAATTGTGGTCAGAGGTCATCCACAGCCATGTATGTATGTATGTATATATATATTTATACACACACATACACATACACATACATATAAATTACTTCAAAGAAAAATTCATTTCTAAAATCCAACTTCCCTTGCTTCATTGTTCCTTCACTCCCTTGCTTGTATAGTGTATAGTAGCATTGTTGGTAATAGGACCCCTCCTATAAATTTCCCCTATATCCCTACTCCTAAGATCCTTGTTCATTCTCCCATCTTTGTACCATATTTTGGAATTTTCCAAAACTAGAAGAAGATGGTCACATGCCTTGACATGGTAGCATTGTACTTTAATTATTGTGGTTGCTAGGAGGTCTCAAGTATGGAGCTATTTTGTGGTCTTTATATAACCTCATCATTAACTTGTTCAAGTTCAAACTCTGAAAGGAATTTGAATCCATGTTTTGTTCTAGCCAAATATTATACTTGATTTTTCTTAAATCCACGTCTTTATATGGGCTTCTTTGAGAATCATCAAAATATATTGGAATCTAGAAATTCAATTTTACAAACACGTTACAAAAACTTCAAAAGAATTGATGATAATACAATAAAGATCAATGAGCAAGTAGAAGGCCTATATTGCATCCACTTCAACAAGTTAAATGAGCAAGATTTGACTAATTTGGAATCTAGCAATTCATCTTTATGGCATTTGATAGTCTAATATGATTCAAAAATAAAAAATAGTTGACAAAGTTTGAATACCAATATCAATGTCTATTTTTAAAAGTAAAAAAAGCTTGTCAAGGCCAACATATTTGTTTAGTGCCATCCAAGTTTTAGAATTGGTGCTTGCCTTCAAGGCTTGAAATAAGCACCATGGATTAAATTGCTAATTTTAGGGCACTCCATTATGCTGAAGTCTATCTAAGATGTTATACAACAATTAAACAATGCTCACAAATGCCCAATCCAAAATATTGAAAATGAATCCTTTAGAGCTAAGCTGCTTGTTTTTGTGCACTCTATTCATTTGATAATTATAAAGATTGTCTAATTTGCAATTAAACAATCAAGAGAATGCTTACTAATGCCCATCTCTAGAGAGTGTATTAAGCACTTTGGGCCCAAATTGTTTATTTCCGTGCACTCAAGTACTATTAAATCCAGTATTCAATTGAACAATGGAGGCAACGCTTGCAATTATCTAATTGAAGAGATTGAAAATGAGTATCTCAGAGTCAACTTGCTTGTTTTTGTGCACTTCATAGTTATGAAACCCATCCAATGTGTTTGACCTTGCAGTTTTCAAACATAGTTTTCATGAAGGGCTCTAAATGCAACTTATGATAGAGTTGTTCTCCAAAAGTCCTATTAACAACTCTTGTTTTTTTACTTTGTTTTAAAATTATGAACATGACCTTCACCTATTCATCTTATATTTTAAAATGCTCTTTAGAAGTTGCTTGCACTAAAATTGTCCATGAACTTCTGTGCAATAGTTGTCATACCAATGAATGTTCTTGATGCCAATACCATTTTTAGTATAATTTCATACCTTTTTCAAAAGTGAATTTCCTAAGTGGTAATTAATAATTTTCCAATTTGTGAGTTTAGATTCCAATTTTGGAAGCATATTGTATTTTATCTACTCAATTGACACACAAGATGTAGATGGAATTTAAATCATGTTGTAAACAGCTATATCATAAAAAAAAATAAAAAAATCCCTACATTCCTAGATGAAGAAGACAATGAAAAAAAAATAAGAGGTCTAAAACCTAGTAATTATGCACTAGGGATCTTGTCGACTACAAGAAAGTTCAACTATAACATCAAAAAAAATCCTGTAAAAATAAATTTTCAATTAAATTTTGAATTCAAGGTTTTGAATTTTTGGTTTTATAATTTATCAATAGATATTGGTGAATGCAAAGATTGATCTAATTATGCAGATATATTTGTAAGTTACTGATAGCTTATAACTCTATCTCAAAGTCATCACTAAATGATTATTCTATATTGCACCTTATAATACATCTTTGAACTTTTCGAAGTTTAAAAAGACCAAAGAACCTTTCAAGGATCACTAGTACAAATTCACACAAAAAAAACATTTCAAACTATAGTTTGTATTAAATCTAGTTTGAAACAAACACAAATGTGTTTAAAATAGCTCAGATTTAACACAATACCATGGTCAATTTTTTATTTTTTTAGTATGTATTTGTATTTGTGAATTAAATTACATTAGTCCAAGAGTTGCTATAAATGTAAAGGATTGTAATCCATAACCAATAAATTAACAACATTTAATCAATTTGGACATTTTCCTACCTTATGTTAGAAGAACCTTAAATATGAAATGAATTTAAGAATTTGAGACTCTGAAAAAATTAGACACAAACAACTAAACCCAAAAAATAATTACAATATACCCAAAGTTTTCCAATGCATTCTTTATGTGGCACAGTTAGTGTGATGAAGCTTTAAAAACCTATGGCCGTAGGATAGAATTGCAAGGATCTTCAACCATCGTAATAGATGACATTTTTTTTAAATTAGAAAAAAATTGTTGATTTCATTTTCTTGTTAATTGGAAAAAAATTTGCTATAATTTTCTAATATGTAACTTACTTTTTATACAACACTTTCTAGCTCTTGGCTCATTTTAGCTTCACAGCTTACATCCTTGCTTCATTGCCTCTGATGTCTTTACAAATGAGCATCACAAAAGTGGTCAAAATTCAAAAATAAAGCAAGATGTCCTTTGGTGTGTGCTAAAGGTATACTAGAATTAGGTGCAACAATGACTTGTTAAAACCTTTGATTGATTATTTGTAAATAGATGGAATTATGATTTCAATTGCTATTCTCTCTAGAATTGTAGGATAACTACAACTTTGCCTAGAGACTCATTAGTTGAAACAACTTGGTTTTAGAATTTAATCTTGGATTCTTGGTTGTGCAGGTTGAACGAGGCATGGTTAGTGTAAACTTGTTCCTTTTTTAACATTTTTGTATTCATACCATATATATATATATATATATATATAGCAAATTTATGATGTTTAAAGGTACTATAGTGTATATACTGTAATCCCAAATATATTTGAAAAATAGTTAAATTAATACAATTATTTTGCTTCCACTTCTATAGTTGCATCTAGAGACCAATACAACATTCAACATCTCTGATGTGTTATTTTGTTGCTTTGCATGGACAGACTCTAGCCATGGATCAATTTAGAAGTTAAATGGACTAAGACAAACTAATGTCACACGTATATAGACATGCAATTGAAGAGCATATCAATCAAACATCTACAATGAAGAAATATAAATAATAATACCAGAAAGAAATATACACACTTTTCCCAAATTACAGTTGTGAAGAAAAATGAACATATTTCTTTTTGGATATTGTTCACAAATTGCAATGACCTTCTGCAATCACCATTTTTTTTTCATGTTAATAAACAACTTACTTTTCTTCACATGACTGTATGGTTTTCAATTTGAATGAAGAATTGATCAAATGGAATTTAAGGAATACTTGACAATATATTCTTCACTCTCAAACAATGAAAATCCAAATTTTACAAAATCTAGCTAGGAACAAGGTTTGTTTTTATTTTTTTGAATGTATACACATATGGATGAACAAATGAATTTTCATGCATATTTTGCATGTTTCATCCATGTCTATGGATGCAAACAACTTCACCACTCTCTACATTAGGCCAATCTTTTATGCATTGTTCAAAATAAATGAAACAAACAATTACACAATGAGAGGCTCTGTCCCTATAGCACTTGATTCATTTTCCTAGTAAGGTCCTACTCAAACATTCTCCCATGCACATAGCTTTGATGATGCAAAGCCATCCTTTCAATCCAAAGCTACTAGTAAA
This sequence comes from Neckera pumila, assembly GCA_963969595.1. NCBI lineage: Eukaryota > Viridiplantae > Streptophyta > Bryopsida > Hypnales > Neckeraceae > Neckera > Neckera pumila. The sequence continues at coordinate 5,627,939 of OZ018408.1, read as the reverse complement.
CCTTCTCCACATGAAATAATTAAGAGCCCCAAAGTCACCCAACCTTTTATTAAAATGAAAATGTACTTTTAGAAATGCAGATTTTTTGATTGAAATCTTATCTTTTTTCTCCACAATTTGCATCTATTTGAGCATTTTTTCATCCCCTACACCACCTTCAATCTAGTTTCAACTACAAAATAATAAATCATTGATTGCCACTCTAGCTATATAATTCATTGTAAATAAAGTCTTGAAAACATTGTACTACCAACCCTCTAGGAAGGGGGCACCATGTAGCCAAAATTCACTATTGCAAAATAAATCTCTACTTTTCTCCAAGTAAAATATATATATTTTTTTCCATTTTTTACCCAATCCTATTTCAAATACAAACAAAGTCTCCAATTTTGGATGAAAAATGCATGTATATTATTAAAAAGTGATTTTTGATACAAAAGATAGATGAATTTAAGAATATGGTATTCTACCAAATTATAATTGATTACCATCTTTTGTACTTTCTCAAAAACAAATAAAAGCTCAATATGCAAAAGGGATTTTTCTCATTTATTTGGGGTGGTGGTGAAAGGGATGTTCATTCGATAATGATACATGGATGAAACATCAAAAATATGGATTAACCTTAAATTATTCATCCAAAAGTACATACATTCATCTAGATAGTTGCTATTGTCTTAAATGTTTGTAGCTATCCACCAATATATTGCCAAAAATTCTATTGCCTTTGAGCTAAGGGATGCTTTATATCTAAACATCGAGTGAATTCTCCTTAAAGCCAATTGCACAATTTTAGCCTTTTGTCCAATTAGTGAGAATCTTGGGCCTCTTACACAACAAATTGGCCTTGCCTCTACAATAGGTTTAAAGCATCCTTAAGGGCCGCTCTACACCAAGAGGCCGGGCTAATTTTGTATGTCAGAGGCCAAGAATCTTGACTTCTGATTGGGCAAAAGACTAAAATCAACCCCAAACCTTTTACACGAAGAAGCTGGGCCAATGTGGTGGATTGAATTTTTTATTCAAAAAAGACATGATCTGACATGGCCCGAGCTCCCTGAATTGGGTGCACCAAAAATGAGAGGCCAATTCTTGGCCTCAAGGCCAATGTCAGATTTCAATTAGAAAAATCTTTTCAATAAAAAATTATGTTTTTCAACTAATCACTACCATTGGATTTTGTGCAATTGGCCTCACGGGGAATTGGACTAGCCTCTAGGTGTAAAGTGGCCCTAAAAATTCAGCCCCTCTCCCTTTCTTTTGTAGGTTTTATTGAATCGGACCAACTTCTTGGCCTTAAGGCCTTTACATATGGAAAAACTGGCCCCCATTATAATCTTATTCTAATGGGTAGTTGAGGCTGGCCTCCAGCCCAAAAGGAGCTGAAATTTTGTGCAATTGGCTTGAAGGAGAATTAACCCGACCTCTTGGTGTAAAGCGGCCCTAAATATTGCTCCCAGAAAACCCTGCGGCATCGGTGCTACCAAAGCTGCATAATGAGTCGTATGATCAGTACAACGGCTTCAATATTGACCTCCAACTGACTGCAGTAAATAAGGGCTCCAACTGAAAAACCATAATAACACGAAGGGCCATAAACCGGGTTACCGGTGGGGTACTACCGCCCCACTCACACCCACACCCACACCCACACCCACACGAAGAGCCATTGAATGCCCCCTGACGCCAAACGTTTCTCTGGGTCTCATCACTCGCGCAGAGCTTCTCTGGCAGTGATGGCGACCACGCACTCAACTGCTCGTCTCGCAGCTCTTGAACAAGCTCTTGAAGCGCCCCCACCCCCTCCTCTGCTGTTCTTTTCATCACTTCTCTTCTTCCCATGCCAGTTAACGGAAGTCAGCTGCGTGCCGTTACCCAAGTTGGGTATCATCGATCCTGCCTGTGTACTTACTTGAGCACTGCGCAGTCGTTGTAAGTTTATGGCAAGGTCAGCACACAGCTTGCATAAACATAGTTACGCACAGGTACGGGCCAGCTTTGCGCGTGGTCTGACAGTGGGCACTCATGCACCCATGGCCAAGACTTCGGATTTGAATGAAATCATGGCGTCTTATTTCGTTAGTGCCACTTTCGAGGCGGGCTTCATCGCCGGGGGTTCAATGTTCTAGGTAGGCTTCGTACCGTTGGCCGGGATCGAATGTTTATGATATTCAGGCAATGTCGTACTTTGGAACTGCTAGCTGAAAGTCGGTGTATACCTGATTTATAGACGTTTTTGGTATCATTTGATCGAATGAGGTTTTTGTGGTTTCATCTTCTGTTGAGTGTGGAGAAGTTCGCATTTGTAACGACTGACGTGTAGCTAGTGCTATGAACGTTGTTGTGTCTGTTCGTTTGGTGAGTGGGCTTTGGTCTTTTAATCGTCTTAGCGTGTTTTTGGGAGCCATTTTGGTCTTGGTTCAAATACATGTCAGGTTCAGGCTTGTGTGTTGTTGAACTGCATTCGTTTTGAGGACGAAGCAAGTGTTCATGTTTCTGGTGTGAGGAGCCTGCTCGCTGTCAATTTTGGCACTTGAAAGACACAAAAGAGTCAAAGTTGAGATTAACTACAGTTTTTGGCTGTAAGCTTAAACACGATGTGGGACACTTTGTTTAGGCCAGTCACGGTCAGGAGGCACCACTCACAATGTGAACCTCATAGAATGAAATGAAGCTTGTTTTTGGAGCCAACTTACAAGGGGATCCCAAGTTTGTTGACTGCGAGTGCAGCTGGGCTATGGCACAAGGTGCACAGCATGGTGATCTTACTTTCATGGGTCCAGCTTAAATTTAGGTAAGTCTCGATCAGTCAAACGAAACGAAACATGAAAAAAGATGACCAAAATACTTCAGTTTCACGGCTCATGCATTCATGTGGGTACTGTTGTTCAGATAAAGCGTTGAACTCTGTCATACAAAACCTCAAGGGACTAGGTAATCAATCACCGACCAGCTGGATTGATGAAGACACGAGAGGAACCAGGTGGATATCTGGTTAGACATCGCAACAGGAGTACCTTCAACACGGCAATGTAGGCTTTGGGGGTCATCTATCATTTCGGCCTAGTTTTGGAAGAATAGTAATTGCTGCACAGATAGCTAGAAAGAGATGACGAAGCGGAAGCAGAAACCCCAGTGGAGCATAACGGCGGCCTTCATAGTGTTCCTTGTGGCTGTTGTTGCAAGAGTGGCAGGCCAAGACTTAGCAACGGACACAAAGGCGCTTCTCACCTTCAGCAACGTCCATGACTTTCAAGGAACGAAGCTGCACTGGTCGAACACCAGTTGGACTTGCAACTGGAGAGGCGTCACCTGTAACAAAAACAGAGTCACCGAAGTGCGCTTGCCGGGGAAAGGCTTCCGAGGGAACATCCCTCAAGGGAGCTTGAGCTTGCTTTCGGAGCTCCGAGTTGTGAGTTTGCGTGGGAACAAACTGACAGGCTCCTTTCCTGGGGAGCTCGGACATTGCAAGAATGTGGAGGCGGTTTACCTGGCTGGGAACGAGTTCTATGGACCGCTGCCTGACGATCTCTCTGGTCTCTGGCCACGGCTCACTCACTTGGGCTTGGAATATAATCGGTCAGTACTCAGCTTTTCCATTCGTCAAATTCTATTTCTCTAATTTTAAAATGACCAACCAAGTTATTGTTACGTTACAAAATATTAGGATGCATTCCAAGGCTCTCAATGTTGAATAGAGAATGATGTCCACCTGACAGTCTGGGTGTGGACATTAAAATGTTTGGGGTTAATCTCGTTTCCTATCTCTCCCACTAACATAATGGGACTGTGTAGAATCGATTGTTGCTAGCCAGTTTGAAACTTTCTTGAGCGAACACTGTCTAGTCCTCTTGTTGGTCACCTTATGACACGGTAATCGCCACTTGGAATTGTCAAAGTATTTTCTGTTAATGAAGTTTGGGTAAAGGACACTACATGGCCCGATGTAAAACTTGTTGCTGTTCTCCTCCACTTGAGAAACGGCATGGTATATAATTGATTGTTTTTTATTTCACCTTCATAGCTTGTGCGAGCGTTGCTTACAGTCCTAATTGTTTGTTACATTAATTGTAACATGAAAATCACCTTTTGGGAGACTCAAGAGTGTCTCTTTGTTGAATGCAAGTAAGTCAGTTCAACCACATTCTCTTTCAGCATCTATTCCTCAGTGAGCGTCTGAAACCCACTATTGACACTTGTGTGCTTACGGTTTCTGTTTTCAGATTGAATGGAACCATCCCCGAGTCCATCGGCCGACTTACCGAGCTCTCCATGCTGAATCTACTTAACAACTCGTTCTCCGGAAGCCTTCCTGCCTTGACTATGGTCAACCTGAAGGTGTTCAACGTCGCCAACAACAATTTATCCGGCGCTGTGCCGACCACGCTGTCAAGATTCCCAGCGTCTTCATACCAGGGCAACCAGCTCTTGTGTGGCCCTCCTCTCGCATCCCTCTGTTCTCTATCCATTCCAACGCATTCCCCTGCCAGTCCCATTTCGTCCACCCCAGAGCCAGAGATATCAAACGGTGGCAAAAAGCTCGCAGCGCGTGACATCGCTGGCATCGTGATCGGCTCAGTAGCGTTTCTGGCTCTCGTCCTACTTGGAGTTTACCTTTGTTTGTCCCGAACGAAGAAAGGACGGCACCTGTCGATCAAATCTGAAGGGCGTGAGATTGCTCGTGAGAGGACTCGGGAAAGCAAAGTGATGGAGGAGAATGGGGAAGAGTATTCCAGCGCAGGTGCAGGGGAACTGGAGCGGAATAAACTGGTTTTCTTCGACGGGAAGAAGTTTGCATTCAATCTGGAGGATCTGTTGCGAGCTTCTGCTGAGGTGCTGGGCAAGGGCAGTGTGGGAACGGCGTACAAGGCGATCTTGGAGGATGGGACGATCATGGCGGTGAAGAGGTTGAAAGATGTCACCACGGGCAAGAAAGAGTTTGAGTCTCAGATTCACGTGGTGGGGAAGCTGCAGCATCGGAATCTGGTGCCGTTGAGAGCGTTCTACTTCTCGAAGGATGAGAAGCTTCTGGTGTATGACTATTTGCCCTTGGGAAGCCTCTCTGGTCTTCTTCACGGTGAGTGATCGTCCTTTCTTGGACTGCCTTCTCCTAGTATATGATCTGAATCCGTTTCTGCGAATTATAGTTTCCCTTGCAAGAGTACTTTGCAGATTTGGTCCGTGAGGTTTACTCGATTCCACGAGTTGTTGAGCATCAATGTGTCAAAAAGGTCGCACAGGTTTAGAGTCTATGCCAACTTGGGTTCGTATGGTTGAATTTTTAAAACATTTTTTTATCAATTAAATGCAATGCTATCTAGTGGTTGGGCAATAGTGAGTAGAGGGACTCTGATTATTTGAGGTCAAATGACGGTCAAAATTTCTTCGAATGCCACTTGTTGTGGGTGCTGAGGAGAATGATTCATTCCATGGATTTTGCAGGGAATCGAGGCAGCAGTCGAACACCTCTGGATTGGGAGAGCAGGGTCAAGATTGCGCTGGGAGCTGCAAGGGGACTAGATTACCTGCACGCACAAGGAGGCCCCAAATTTGTGCATGCGAACATCAAGTCATCCAACATTCTGCTCAACAAAGACCACGAAGCTTGCATCTCAGATTTTGGACTCGCTCAACTGTTGACTCCGACCTCTGCTGCTTCCAGGATTGTTGGCTACCGTGCTCCTGAGGTCACCGAGGCTAGGAAAATCACACAGAAGTCGGATGTCTACAGCTTTGGAGTGGTACATCGATTTCCCTGCTGGCTGAAATAATCATTTCTCTGTCAATGCCAGAGCGCAAATAATCGACTTTGTGTGCACGACTTTAGAAGAAAACCTAGCTAATTTGGCTCCTGAATTCCCAAGTTGCTGACTATCCATGTATCAAGAATTCATACGCTTATATCGAGATTTAGAGTAACGGATTTTTGTGTCACATGTTGCATATGTTATATCGAGATTTAGAAGTTCTGGAAGGGTTAATAAATGCAATAATTGTGATGCACAGGGAACTAAACCCCTTGGGGAGTAAATGACTGGAATATCTTCTGATGATCGATGTCTTGCTTTGTTTTTTGCAGCTGCTGTTGGAACTTCTGACAGGGAAAGCACCAACGCAAGCGGCTCTCAACGATGAAGGCATTGACCTGCCACGGTGGGTGCAATCGGTAGTGCGGGAAGAATGGACAGCGGAGGTCTTCGACTTGGAGTTGATGCGTTACCACAACATCGAAGAAGAAATGGTGTCCATGCTGCAAATTGCCATGCAATGTGTGGACCCTGTGCCGGAACGACGCCCCAAGATGACCAATGTGCTGATGTTGCTGGAGGATGTGCACCCCCTCTACATCGACAACGGGGACGAAACGTCTCGACAATCGGAGAGCGCTTCGGAGGAGAAGTTCAAGGGCAGTGACAAAGACAGAGCTTCACATGAAAACACGCCCTCGCGCTGTCACACTCCTTGAATTCACCGTAGTCCGCCTGGTTTTCTACATTCTGGTCGCAAGCGTCCGCCAGATTGTTGTCAGCATCCATTCATGCATTCGTTGGATTCATATTATGATCTTGGTGTAATTTGTAGAATTTATGCCTGCTCATATGTTGTCCGGCTTGGACTGACCTGGGCATTAGGTGAATGAGTGCATCGATCTGTTGGTACAAGAGACTTTCTCAATTACTTCTGTTCAGACTGTTCATGATCATAGAAGCGTGTTGACTTTGTAAGTCTTCTGCTGGTCCCCATGAAGGTATAGGACAAAGCAAAAACTATGCAGGACGGATTCATGTAGAGTATTTCCTTGGCAGACGAAGATTGATGATTTGTGTGGACTAGAACAAGTGTATTATCTGGCTTCTTCGACCTTTCCAATGCCAGTGTCAAACCTCTGTAAGATGTGAAGTTCTTGTGATCATGTATAGTGAATGTGAACCTATAATTTGTCCTTGAATTCCGAACTTGCTGGGTGCACAGTTACAGCCCTGTAGGTTAGATGCCTTACCTGACATATGATTTCATGCTAAAAAAGTAATAAATTATCAAAATGAAAGTGGATTTCAGAACCTACAGCTTGATTATATATTGAACACACAGATCTTAGATTCATAAAATAATAGCCACAAATTGTACCATCAAAATCGCGCTTAGGCATTTGCAGCTGCAGGCACCCGATGGTACTGTAGTGATGAGTTTGCAAATACTGATGGTGAGTAACCGTAATCTCAACATCTGCTGCCTAGGAAGCTACCGCAATCTGCATCGCTGGGCCTGCGTGAACTCCATGTCCACGGACCACGGTATATCACTGGAATTTTTGGCACTAGAGCATCCAGAGCAATAGCTCATACCAAGCATATTGGCCAGCCATTCGTACTTTACATGGCTTGAAAGTATTTCAAATGTTGCCTTCTTTTCTTCTCGGTTGTTCTGATAAAATCCATTTTGCCACCGCAAGCTTCAAACATTTTCAAATAAAATTCTTGTTCCATTATGTTGTTCTAAAAAACAGGAGAAAAAGAGATTCAATTGTAGAAACATGGAGCATTGGCTCCAAGAGTTTTATGTTTCTTTGAACGAAAAATCTTTATATGCTCATCAAGGTTAGGGCAAGGATGCTTGGTGAGAGAGACGTGACATATAGATGTTGCAAGTTTGAAGTGCATGATAACAATTGCATTGAGGCACACTCGAATTTCCTTTTGAGGGTTGCACCCAATTTGTGACATTACGATAACCAAGTAACGGTTAGAATGCAACTCTTTTTATGAGTGTCATATTCATCCTTGCCATGTACTATGGTGGTGGTGAGTGCTTGCAATTTCTTTAAACTATCTACAGTATCCCTTTTCCTGCAATCAGTCGGTTGGAAAGAACCTTATCACATGATCGAATTGTTGTACTATTTGAATATTTTCCAATACCATTGATGGTGCAGTGTAATTGGAATATCACAGTTTATGGTCGTATTTGTTAACACGGCCTGTTTACCTGTGACTTACAAGGGCCCAGCGACTCTAAACGAGGATCGGTATAGATCTGAGGTTCCAGGGAAAGTGTCAATCTCTTGAAATTTAGCCATTGATTTTTTATTCAAGGAAGCGGACGTCCTGCCATAATTTCACTGAAATCCGCCATTTTCACAAGAATGACTATGAACTTATAATATTACTCCTCTCATGGCTGGATATCTAGATAACCTAAATATACTTAGTTTAATACTATATGTAAAATATTGTGGCGGTTGGTACTTTAAAATACTTCAGTTGTTTATTATCACTAGATGGGTTGCAGGTAAGTATAGATCGACAATTCCTTGAAAGTGGCAGGATTTTGTGAGTTCCACCTGCACAAAGCTCCATAAACTAAGACTGGTTTAGAGTTACGTTCAAGCTGCCCTCACTTAAGATCTAGTGCCAAGTTAGTTGTGCCGAACAGAGTCCGCCAATTTAACGAAATTGAAGTTTGAATCAGTCCTATTGTGAAGGATACTTCATACTGGAATACACATGGTTTAGAAATAGAGTCTCGATCAACTGAAGCTTGCAGAGTCAAATCCGCTTCAAAAGGCAGAAGCGTACTCCATTTTCAAGTGTAAATTAATGATTTCACTGCAAGAATGGCATCGCTTCTCAACACATTGTGGTGACAGAACGACAATTCAAAGTAATGACTTGACCCCAATTAAAAGCAGTGAGCTTGGTCGCATAATCCGAAATTTCCCACAACTGTTGCTCGTCAAACCCGACGCCTTCCGTTTCTCACAGTGCACTCGCCTGTGTCCTAATCGTTGATCCAAAATGGGTTGGAGTAATGCGCGTTACAAATAAAATTATAGGCCAGCCTACGATAACACCCAATTGTTGCTTGTTGGCGCTTTGTGCATTGGTGCTTGAAGGAAACACTTCTGGCTGCAGCTGCCATCCAACCGCTCATATCAATCCAAGGTCTGGCCAGTCCCAAGAATGAAACATGCATATGAGCTGCTGTGGATGCTGGCATTGCTGTGAGACTCGATGGGTTTGGCCGTCACGGCAGTATTTCTGGGATACTTGCTGTCAGTGCCGGGGAAGCTCACGTGGTTATGTAGGATCGGTCCTTTATGAAGGTTACCCACGCTCATTCTAGTGCTTGATACACTTATGAGTCTTCTTGCCATTTGCTACACTGTCTGGGCCTTGTATGTATGGGCCTGCCATCGGACTAACCTATCTGTTTGTTGAAGTGGGTGGCTTCAGCATTGGAGCTTGGGTGTACTGGTTACTCAGTTTTCCTTCGCATGAAAATCGTTCTTTGGAAGAAGAAGAGGAGCAACCCCTGCAAACTCCCCAGACTGCTCTTATGCCGGTGTGAATCGATCGAGGGCAGTTCCTCTCAAAATACTCTGGAAAATCTGCCCAACTAAGGCGCTTGGTGTGACCTGTAAAGCCTGCTGAATAACCTGAATTTAGAGCATAATTGTAATGCTTGTCCTTGGAGAAGCAAGAAAGAGTTAGTATATCCCACACTCAAGCCCCGCGTGAAGAAAGAGTCCCTGTGGTACATCGTCCTTTTAAATGTACCCACTTATCAAATCCGGCAATAGGCTAGATATGACACGCAAAACGTTACCAAGTTCTAAATAAGGACTCGATCAGCGCGGGGAAGTGTTTAAGCACCCCTGGAAGTTGCTAATACTTAAATAATGGGTGTTGCTTCTAGTACCTTCTCTCAAGAGTCAAGAGTAGCTTCTATGACTAAAACAAGACTTAAAATAGTTGAAAAAATAGTTGGACATATCCCTGTACATGAACAAGTTTTGAGTATTGAAATGTACATTTTTTATTGATTATCAAACTCTAATGAAGTGCCAACTACTTCAGACGGCGTTCTGGATGCTCTCTTAGATCTTGGCCGGGCAGCTCTTCTTAAGACTCAAAATGCAGCTCGGCTTCGTCCTTAGAACTCGATCTGTTCGGACTTGGAATCAGAATTAGCTTGCTTGTAGGGACGGTGATTACATTAGATGGACTAACAGGGGCCCTCTCCCTTGTTTCTTCCTCGAATTTGTTCCGTCCCCTTTTGCTCTCGTTTTGCTCATCTCTCTTCATTTGACCAGCCGTGAGGCTTGGCTGTTATGTTTCTGGTTACCTTTTTTTTTAATGCAATGGTTCACCCATCTGTTATAAAAAAAATAAAAAAAAACTCTAATGAAGTATTGAAGTGTGCAGTTTGATAGATTTATGGATTGATATAAATTTTGATAGTTGATTTAAAAAAAGAAGTAAAGCTGCCATGTAAAAGGAAAGAAAAGAGGGGTACAACTAGTCCGGCTCATGCGGACTGGGAGGAAGGTTGAGAGTAAGGTGCCACTAGAGCAAAAAACGTCGATAGTTGATTTTTAATAGAGAATATGTAAAGTTCATAAATCTTAATGCCTGTGATCCAATTGGGCCGCACAGACCTGGGTTTGTGTGAAAGCTCTTCGGGAATGCTGCCCAAACTGCTTGTGATTTATCAATGCGATTTTGTAACCATGAATGTTGCATTAAACGTCAGTTTTGTTAAAGTGGCCCGATTCTGACGCCCGAAATTGTGACATATCTGTATCTAAAGGACCAAAAACTAGGATAGTCTAGATGATTCATGGATTTATGTATCAGAACAGAGCACCTGTTCTGAAAGGTGCCAAAGTATTACTTAGAATTCATACTACATTTTAACGAAACTGACGTTGTTGCGAGTGCTTGGCAATGGAATTTTGTGCCTGCATGTGGAAGTGACGTGAGGGAACTGGCATTGAAGTGCTAGAATTTGATGTCCCTTAAATAGCCGAATCTTGAGCGCAGTGCTGGGTTTCTCTTTTAGCAGCACTCAAAGAGCGAGGTTCAGAAAGTATTTTGGAATGCTATGTACGAGGAAGTGTACTGTACAAATGTTGCAAGAAGAGAATCGGAATTGTTATCTGACAAATTGTTTTGGAAGACTGAAGACTCGTGAACATGGGGGAGGCAAGTTTACGACGACTTCCAGAATACTATTTTGAACTTATATATCGGACTTGAACTTTTTGTTTGCTTTTTGCATGTTTGATCGACATCAAGGCAAAGGGACGGGTTCCCTAGAAGCACGTGAAGGCATCGATCATGAAACACGACTCAAGGCAATTCCGACTGGCTCTGGCAAAACTAGAAACTCAATTTCCAGTTCCGACTTTGCATGCAAGTTCAATTCTCTCTAACAAGAACTAATTCCAAACCCATTCAACAAAAGGTAGTAAGCTTAATTATGTATTAGGAGGCACGAGTCCGTTTTGTTGCGTGCGTCATTATGAAGGTGACCCTATCTTACGGTACACTTTAGTTTCCTGTGGATTTCTTAAAGAATCAATAGTACATGCTTGTGATCAGGAAACGAGTGCTTGCACGGAATTGAAAGCCGTGGATACAGATTCTCCACTGGCGTGGACGACGTTGGTTCTCTGGTTGTTGACGAGATCAGCGGATCGAAATGCCATCAGCAAGAATTTAAGCCATCATACTACTAAAATCAGAACTCCCTCTGTAATATCACAAATGCTACCATTAATAATAGGGGCTCATGCTACGCATTCATTGTATCACATATTAATAAAATTTTGATATATTTGAATAGAATGCATAATAATGAATTTCAATAAGTCTTTGAAATAATTAATTTAAATATTTTGTAAAATTAGTTTCAATCATGCATACATAAAAATAATATTTTCACACAATGTTATATTACAGAAATAGAGTAGTAGTTTGCAATCACCTCTGTAATATCACTTTTACAGCTTCTATGATTTCAAAATTCTATTGCTACTACCAAATGATTTGAGAAATTTCTTCAATTGAAGTGATTTTGGATTTCACATCAATTAAATTGTTCATGAAGTTTTTGAAATTTACAAGTTTTTCTTTTCAATTCACCAAGTTTTTGGGTTGCCATTGTTTGCAACAATTGAGTCAACTTTTGAATGCATTACAATAAATGTGTATCTTTTATAGTATTCACTATTGCATATATTTCATTCATCATTCAATAAACTTCTATTGTACATTTCAATATATGCTTACTTATAAACAAAATTATACAAAGATTTTATTAATTTTTATTTGAAGATTTATTGAAATTTTTGTTCTGCATTTTTTCTAATACATAAAAATTTTAATAAAATTGAAAATTCTAATGATGAATGCGTAGCATAGCAAGCGCCAACTGCTAGTTCAAGATATAATACTAAGACTTGGAGGAGAATCAGTTGCCGTCTACAAAGAAACAGACTCGCTTTTTCGAAGACAGAGTAATTAAAAGTTGAATGAGAACATATCTTAGAGAGTATAATCTAAATGGAAAATTTTATTATGTCATTAGCTTGCATTAAGAACATTGGATGCATTGGATTAAAAACATAATTATTAAAATAAATAAAAATTCCCATGTAAACTATTCAAAATTGCTCAAAAAATGTGAGGCCCAATTTGGGTTTCTTAGTACGTAAAGGGTTAAGCAACGTCCCCAATCAATTTTGCATTGCTTCAGTTGGCGCTTGTTTGGCTAATTCTTTTCGCACTTTTCTTTCCAAATGAAATTTTTTGTTAAAATGGCGGTATTTCATACACCGTTTTTTCATTCATTTCTAGGATGGTATAGATTTAATTTAGACTACATGGTCTGTAAATGAAAGTGCCAAGTTTGTGGAATGCTGCCATTTTAACACATTAGAGAACTTTTGGACTCTCTAAAAGGCTGCCAAGGTTTGATAGGCCAGTCTAATTCCGGAGTCCCCCTACTGGGCTACTAAAAGGACAGGAATCTTTGACAGAAGAGAGATTCACCTTGTGTGAATATCAAGACTGACAAGGAGTATATATTTGTTTCCTATTCCGCAATTGTCAGAGGAGGGTACTTGTCATGCTTCTATTGAATTGTGACTAGGCAATTGTGAGTCAATGATCTGACAATTAGATATACAAATGATGAAAAGAATTAGGGAGGAAGTTAATGCATTGCCAAAATAAATCTAATCTAGGGGTCCCTTTTGCCACTTCTTAGCAACCTTTTGGAGAGTCCAAATTTTCTCTCATGAAAATATTGGTTCCTAATGTCAACATGAGTATATCTTCATATTGTAGATAGACATGCTTGTAAATGCAATGCAAAGTTTTTTGTTGATACCACCTCAAAATATTTGGGTTGCCTTTGAACCCCTTAGTAATTGAGTCTTTTCTTGAATTTTTGCATATTTTTGTTTATATCTTTATAAATATATATCATTTATCTCAATTTCATCAAATTCATTATATAGAGAGTGTAGTTGGGTGATTGCATGCAACCCTTGTCTTTTATTTTGTCACTTGGATAAGTGTTTTTTTGTTCATAACTTTTATGTTGTATGTCAGTTTTACATGAAATTTGAAAATAAAGTACATGTGGTAGTTGTAGAAATTGAGTAAATTTTTGCATTTAAAAAAATTTATATTATTATTTTTAAACAATCGTCCAATTGGATGCCTATCTTGGCCATTTTGGGGGGGAGAAATAGTACTATTTTTTATCCAAAAATAAAAATTATTTGAAGCTCAAATTGGGAAACAAGGACATCTAAAGTTACACAAGCCCTCAAAGAGATTTTCAAAAAATAGTAAATTTTCCACCTTCCACATGTGCTTAATATAACATTTAGTAGCTCTACAGTGATGGTGTAGTATATTCCACACCTCAATAGTGTTTCATCAATAACTATCGATGAATTAGACAGGTGGAGGATGTAGACGCACACCATCACTGTAGAACCAAGGCAATATCAACACATGCTATTGAATGTTATGAAAGTGCACTACCTTTGTGCAAGTGTAGAGAACACAATTTCTTATTCTAAAGATGGAAATGATTGAGAAAGAACACCTTCAATTTAGAAAAAATGAATATTTTAATTTTATTTTTTTGAATATTTTTAAAGATTTTCTAAGAATCAAACATCAAAGTGTCCATTTTATAAGCATTTTCTATTTCCTTGTTTTGTACATAACTTTTAGAGATAAATTTTTCTAGGTCTAAAATTATAAAGACATATAATTTTTAATGCTTTGCAAATTTTACACATTTAATTTTTCTTAAGAAAAATTATTCCAAAAGTCATAATACTCACTGAAATAAGCTATTTTGAGACAAAAACAACAAGCATTTTCTTGCAAAAAATTGGATTTTAAAAAGTCAATCATTATTTTGGATGAATGAAAAGTTTCATAGTCAAAAATATTGTTGGAACTTCTCTATTCATTGTCCAAATTTTGGATGATGGAGTCATTACAAAAAACTTTAGCCCTCCGGAGGGCTGTTCTACCGTATCAAACCAAGCTATTTCAAAGCTTAGTCTGTCATTTTGAAAAAGTGCCGCAGTGAGCAGTTAGCTTGCTCAGCTAAGCAGACTGCTCACCAAAACAATCAGATTTTGCAATTTAAAAAGTTTTTTTTTTTTTAAAGATTATGACTATTATTATTATTTTTTCATAAATTTTAAATTCTTAAAACTCGGTTCTTGCACCACTGCCATTGCAATTTTAGGTGGGCGGGATAAAGGAAAAATGGATTTTTCAACCCAAAAAAACCAAATTTTAGGGTATCTTGGAGAGCTATGGAGCAGCCCTCTGGAGGCATGAAATTTTCTCTAATGTACTAAAGAGTGAAAGCAAGTAACATTAGAAAAAATCTACCTGTAGATTCCCTAAAGGATTGTTTGACTTTCGCCAGTTGTGTAAAACTGTAAATACAATAAATTAAAAATATATATTTAATTATTTTTTAAAAAGAAATTACAATTTGATATGATACTTGTGTGATCACATGGCACATGATTTTTAAACAATTTTTAAAATTAATTAATTTTTTAATTTAAATTTTAAAAAATAAAAATTATACTAAATTTGCAAAACTGGCCAAAGTCAAATGGCTTTTTGGAGAGTCTAAAACTCCAAATTTTCTCCAATGCGTCAATTTTGTTGAACTAGCACAAGTCCATGACAAACTATTATTCTAACTTAACAGTATACATGTTGTGAATTTAAAGCAATTTACATATCTTTTAATATGGGCAATTTCATTAAAATGGCGGTATTCCAAGTGCCACTTTGATGGTGTGATATCTTCACCATCTAAGACAGGTACAAATTTCAGAATGGCCATCCTAAACCATCTAGGACAAGGATAGATTTAGAACAGTTGCTCAGAATTGTTTTCACGCCATTTAAAAAAAAGATCGCCATTTTCATAAAATTGCCCATCAGTACATTAAGCAAATATTAATGCCAAAATGTTGTATAAAGCAACGCCAGTTTAACCCCTAAAGGCCCGAGGTGACCATTGAAAGTATGGAGGTGATTTTTGGGTAGGTGTATTATTTTGAAGTCATTTTTAAACGGATATTTAATTTGAAAATTATGGTACAAGGTGTGAACATATACCCTCTCAGTGGGAGTGTAATTTTTTTTCCAGTCGAGTGCCTAGATCAAATTAAAGTTATGCTGCCCTGAACTCATTGGAGAGCATGTATAAAACTCCAATTAATAATTTTGAAATTTGGCAGATATGTAATTTATATGATGCAAGATGCAAATATAAAAAACAAACATGTATGAATAGTGTAAAATTCTCACTTTTGGAGTAGTTAAAGTCTATTGGCTCTCTCAGGCAAGATCAACAAAAAAAAATCTTTTTCTTCTAACTTCAAATATCGTACGATTGAATTTTGAATTTTGAATTTTTTTTTTCTCATGGCCCTGAAAAAGTGGTAGTTTTTCACAATTTGTGTCCAAAATGTGCCTCCATCCTTTAGGGATTAATGAAATTGATATATTAATTAAGTGTTTAATATTAAGCAAGCCACTCTATCAATCTCCATCGAAGTAGAATTTAGTTAACCCTAGAACGTTACCGGCGCCACTCTATGGCATTTGGATGACAATACAATGAGCTGTAAAGCTATTGGAAGCATTTTTTCATCCCCTTTTCCTTGTTGACTTCTCATATTGGGTTTCAAACAGTATCCAATTGAGTTTGTAGTCTTGCCATTGTTTGTCTTCACATAAATGAGAAGTTGTTAAAGAAACATGAATCACAAAATATCCTATTTTAGTGTATTTTAGGAAGTGTTGCCCTTTGCTCTAAATTTGAAATTTCTCCACAAAAATGATATTTTTGGGTTTGAGCCCAACTGACAAAATGAGGGTCATCTACTCTAGTTTCCACTCCAATTTGAATTTAGACAAATTCCTAACATTGAATATTTTGTTGCAATTTGAACTTTGGATGTATTTTCAATGTCTATTTAATTCTAATTATGACCTTTTAGGAAATTTTTAGTAAAATTTTACTAGAAATATATTTGTTTTCATTAAGATTTTACTAAGTATCAAACAGGCTATTTTCTTATGTAGTATTCTATTGTTTTGTAAAAATTTGACATAAAAAACATATCATATAAGTTATAAATTTATAATTTTATTTTATTAATATGTATATATATATATAAATATATTTTAAATTTTTTTGAAGTGTATACAATTGCACAAGTATTTTGCTGATGATTGATGGATTGCATACAAACTTATTTTAATTAGAAAATTTATGATTTGACAAAGACAAGAAGTAGTGGTGTTTTCAAACAATATTTATATCACTAGAATGATGGATTTCACATTTGTCTTATTTAAAATATTATTAATATAAATATTATTAGAAGGCGTTTTCTCAATTGTTGAATTTTTATATAGAATTGGAAAGTTTATAAAGTCTACGTATTCATTTAATTAATTTTGGATTATGAAAAAAACAATATTGCAATTGAATTTAACAAAATATGCCATATTAAATTCTCTATTAAATCAATATTAAAAAATTAACTCCCAAAATCTAAATGTTCATAAATTTAAACATTACATTACAATTACAAATTAAAATAGGTATTATCATGGTTTCAAGTAATTTTTAGGCTATCAATTGAATCAAAAACAAAAAGAATTATCTCTCTTGTGAATGAAATTAGTAAAATTAGGTTGTTTTATAACGGTTAAGCAACATTTCTTTGAGGTAGTAAAATTAGATTGTTTTAAAATCAAATAATACAATTAATCTCACAATTTAAATTGCAGTTGTTATAATTATCAAGATTTTGCAAATATTTTTGTGATTGATATTCCATAGAGGTATTGATACATTATCAACCATTATTATGACCTTTGAAATATTTCCTCATGATTCATAAATCATAAGAAAGATTTGATTTGTTAGTGTTGTTTTTCAAATGTCATTGAAACAATCTCAATAAAACCTTGTTTTGGGTGATTGCAAGAAATTTTCAACCCATTATTTGTATCAAACTATATTTTTTTAGCAATAACACTAGTGGTTGGCGCTTGCTATGCTACGCATTCATCATTAGAATTTAATTAGAATTTTTATGTATTAGATAAAATGCAGAACAAAAATTTCAATAAATCTTCAAGTAAAAATTAATAAAATCTTTGTATAATTTTGTTTATAAGTAAGCATATATTGAAATGTACAATAGAAGTTTATTGAATGATGAATGAAATATATGCAATGGTGAATACTGTAAAAGATACACATTTATTGTAATGCATTCAAAAGTTGACTCAATTGTTGCAAACAATGGCAACCCAAAAACTTGGTGAATTGAAAAGAAAAACTTGTAGATTTCAAAAACTTCATGAACAATTTAATTGTTGAGAAATCCAAAATCGCTTCAATTGAATAAATTTCTCAGATCATTTGGTAGTAGCAATAGAATGTTGAAATCATAGAAGTTATAAAAGTGATATTACAGAGGTGATTACAAACTACTACTCTATTTCTGTATTATAACATTGTGTGAAAATATTATTTTTATGTATGCATGATTGAAACTATTTTTACAAAATACTAAAATTAATTATTTCAAAGACTTATTGAAATCATTATTATGCATTCTATTCAAATATATCAAAATTTTACTAATATGTGATACAATGAATGCGTAGCATAGCAAGCATGAGCCCCTATTATTAATGGTAGCATTTGTGATATTATAGAGGGCGTTATGATTTTAGTAGTATGATTAGGGACAATTGCAATTATTGTCTCTACTAGGATGGACTACAAAAAATATCATAATCATATGTTTTTGATAACTCCTAAAAGTTTTGTGAGTCAAAAAATTAAAAAATACACCCTAAAATTGCCAAAAAATAGCATTGTCTAAAAATAGGATTACAAATCTAAAGTACAATAGAACCTCTCTAAACTGATAGCCCCAAGACTAGACTCAAGTCCCCAGGCTCAATAATATCAAGGAAAATATTTGATGTGTTATTTTTGGATTGGCCCTCGAGTAGAACTAGACAATCAATGCTTTACCACTTTAAAGAGGTCATTGCTTAGCAAAGTTCACTTTAAAGAAATTCTATTGTATTCACTTTTTAGAATTTATACTATTGGATCTTATTATTGACTCATATTCAAGTCTTATATAAAAAAATCAGGGTTTAAAAGCAATGAATGGATGAGATATGATCAAGCAAAGATCAACACATTATTTTATTCAAGGTTGTTTTATTCAAATTTCTGAGCCCCATAATTCAAATTCTCCTTGGCAAAAAGATCTAAAGAATTCAAATGAATTCTATAGGAGCATTTTCACACGTAAATGAGAAGTCTGATAGAAAAAACAAAGCTACCAATGAATTGAGTACACTGTAACCATTAAGATTGACTTTTAAAAAAATGAAATTTTCCAGAATATGAAATAGTAATCACAAATTGGTTGCCGTGTTGTGTAATGGCTTAGAGTTAAATTCAAATTTGGTACAAATTAAACTGCAATACGTAAGTGTAGATCTACCTTAGGTGATGATAGAATTGGCAAGAACTGCACCTACGGATTGTAATGATGGACCAAAGTTGAGTTGATCTCAAAATGATAACTAAATCTGTGGACCTTAGAAAAATATTTTTTCAATAACCAACCCATTATTCTTGGATTGTCCTTTATCGAAAGTTTCTTTTCTATTTTTTAGCCAATGGAAACATACCCCATAGTCCATAAAAAACATAATGGATTGTTTTACCTTAATCCTAAAATACTTTGAAGATGTAAGATGTCTTTTGGATGACTTCACTTGAGATTATAGGATGGAAAAAATATTTTTTCATTCATTAAGTTTTAGGGAAGTTGCATGAGTAAATTTTCATTGAATAGTATCATAAATTGCTTCATTATGATATTATTGATTTTTCCAAAGAAGAAGATGCTTATTCTATGGATCACCCTTAGTTATAATGTATTTTTGCCGTTCTTGTTATTTAATCTTGATGTGAAATTTAGCCATAAAAGTGATCTTTTTTGAATTTGAATCCAACGCATGATATGAAGCCTATGAAGTGTAGTTTCTGCTTCAATTGGAAAATTTTGAGAAATTTATAAATTTCAATATTTTATAGCAATACGAACTTTCGGCCGATAACCATGGTTTGTTGATTTTTTAGTTTTAGAGTAGCAACATAATAACTTTGGTTTAAATTATGATGTAATACACTATAATATACATCCAAGGTGAAAGTTTTAGATTTTTTAGTATATTTTGTATTTGATATGAATTTTTTAAATTGAAAAAAAAAAGTTCACAATATTTTTAAATTTTCCTACAAAAAATTGAAAATTTTATGACTTCTAGTAGACATATGATTACATCTCTGGAAAATAAATACAAAATATTTCATATACATCTAGCCATGTATGATTGCTACAAATACTAAGTGTTTGATGAATGACTTTAGCTAAGACTAGAGGATGGAAAAATTGTTTTTCCATCCAATTTATTTATTTGGAGGGCACTTGAGTACATTTTTGGTGAATGGTGTTGCAAAGGGTCATTGCATGAAACACCTATACTATTTTTCGTCACACGTTGCATGTTGATTAGTTTTTTGGCTCTAATTTTTTCGTTTTGACTTCAAATGACTTCAAATGGCTATTATACACCTTGTCTAGTTTTTTGGAAATTTTAGAAAATGTTTTATTATTTAATAATAGCCCCTGATATTATGTCACATTTGGCAATTTGCAGGGTTTTAGTACTATTTCGTACCCAAAAAAATGAATTTGGAGCTGAAATTTGGTGGAGATGGTCTTCTAATAGACTTATAGCTATTGTCCAAAGCAATTTTAAAAATATTCAAATTTATGTGGTGTAGAAGTTCACAAAGTGAGCTTCATTCAGCTTCCATTTTGAAACAAATAAAACATATTTTTGGTGGTTTCTTTGATGAATGACCATCTACATAGAGTTTTTAGAAATGGAAATTTTTTTATTTATTTATTTAAATTTATTTCCTATTTTAACTAATTTAAACATCAAAATATCTATTTTCATGAGTTTTGGCACTTTTCTAGTTCTCCTACTTAGAGAATTTTTCTAGGTTTTTCCTTTGGTGGTTACCTTCATCTTAAAGGTGTATACATTAGCCATATTTTTTTTATATTTTTTAAAAATTATTTTTCTAATTTTAAAGTACTCCAGAAAAAAAAATCATGAATACTATGAAAATGCAACAAATAGTACAGGTGTTTCGTGCAATCACCCCAAAGTGCCTCATTATGATCTCTGATTGACTTTTCTAAAGAAGAAAATGTTCAAACCACGGATCACCTCAGTAGTGTATTTGGGCCCGCATTTCGTGGTGTTTCCTATTGATGTGAATTTCAGCTATAAAATTGATATTTTTTGAATTTGAGTTTAACTAATGAAATGAAGCTTATCCACTTTCTACTTCAATTGGAATTTTTTTGAATTTGAGTTTAACTAATGAAATGAAGCTTTTAACACATTTTGTATTTGATATGAACTTTTCTTATTATTCTATTTTATTCTTAAAAATTTTAAATAATTTTAATTTACAATAATTTTAATTTACAATAATTTTAATAAATACAATAATTTACAATAATTTTAAATTTTTCTAAAAAGGTTGAAAATTTTACAACTTGTCAATAGCAGATATGCGATTTCATCTCTGAAAAATATATATAAATTTTTTCCATTGACATGTAAGCTAGTTGGAAAATGGTAGCAAACAGAGTACAGACAGTGAGGCTAGAACTCAGTTGTCATGGGTCGGTCTTTACAGGGCTAGTTACAAAATGGCAGCAAATTAACAGAGGCTTTTGAAATCAGTGGTCATGGCCCCGTCCTTCTAGCCACTCAGGGTTATGTTAACTGTGTAAGGGCAGATATTAAACCAATTATTACAGTTCTAGCCTAACGTGTCACCCAAACTGAAGGTGGGTCAGATTAATTCCTGTAGCCAGTGAGCAACCTATCAATTCAAATATTAAAATAAAAAAAAATAAAAAATGAATAATAACTGCACATCACTGGTTGGAGAGACTGAGTGCTACTGTGGAAGTGTAGATTGTGTGGAAGGTGTGGACAGCAAAAATATCTCCGACGAAAAGAGCTCCATAATTTTATTTACAGTACACGTACGAAATCAGGACCTAGTACGTGTCACCACCGCAGAACATCCTGCTTATCCGGGCTCCATCCGTTCGTTGACTGCACTATCCAATACCGTGACCTGGTAGCCCGAAGGGAGCCATATGTAACCGTTTCGCTGTCGGCACGGGCGGACATACTGACTGGGACCCGTGATTCGGGGGGTCCCGGCCCGCGATTGGGGGCTTCCAGCGGTGACGGGCGCTTCTTGCCTTGCCGCTTCTTCTGCTACAAATGCTCTCTCCCTTCGATGTTTCACTTGCCAGGACGAGCCCGATTGCGCAAGTTGGGAATGCATTTGCACTCTCTGTTGTAATCTTCAGTGACGTTGTGTTCTCGTTGTTTCTGAAATCGTGAGAAGGGTTGTTGTGATTCGGTTTATTCTTGGTCGCCGATGCTTCACGTACTTGCCAGGACGAGCTCGATTGCATAAGTTGGAATGCATCTGATGAACTCTCGGTGATCCTCAGTGCACGTTGTGTTGTCGTTGTTCTGAAACCGTGAAGATTGGTGAGAAGGGTCGTTGTGATTCGATTTTTCATGGTCGCCGCAGTCGCTGCTTTGATTGAGCGTTAGATTTCATTTTACAGGGGTTTCGTAGGGTTCGTCGTTGCTGAGTGCAAGAGTTTTGTGGGTTTGTGATTTCGCTGGTCGGCATTTTACGTTTTACTTACGGATCTGTGTGTGAGTTTATGTCCGTTTAGGGTTTGGTGGGTTCGAGTTTTATTTGCAGAGTAGTTGTAACCGTTTTCTGAGTGTTGCATTGGTCGGCCGATTGAGGTCTTCGCGTCCTGTGATCATCTGCGGTGATTGTTTTCTTTGTGGAATCAGGAAGGAGATTGGCTCGAGGACTTGATAGGTTGTTTTCAAAAGTTGGCGCCGGTTCGTGATTTGATTGAGCATTGGAACGCTAGTTTTCGGTTCTGAAGGGTTTCCGGTCTTTTTTGTTGGTGCAAAGTATCGTGAGTGTTTTGGACTTGTGATGTTCGTGGCATTTTATGACTTTCAGGTGCGTTGATCTACGTTTGAGTTCATAGGGGTGAGGCCGTGTAGGTTTGTTGGATCCGAGCTTGAGGAGTAGTTTTGGTCGTTTCTGTGTGTTGCAGTGATCGCATTTAGATCATTGCGTTCCCTCTTGTGTAGAGGGAGAGAGACCAAGCAGATGCCAATCGGCCTATGCATGAGGGCTATCCTAGGTTTTGAGTCTTTGAAAGAATCGTCGAGAACTGCACGCCTTGAGCATCAGCATGGGTATATTCTCAAAGTTTCGCGAGAATGCGGCTGAGCAGAAAGAGAATGGAGACGGAAAGAACCATGTGGATCACGATGTAGGGGTTCCTTCCTCGTCCAAGACAGACGTGGCCTCCACTCCTGAGAAAGGCATAATTGAAAGCGTGGGGGAGATGCTTCAAACTTCTGCTAACAATGTGAAGGAAAAAGTTTTCGGCAGTGCCAGCGATGGCGACATTGAATCCTTACCCTGTGCCTTGGCGATGGAGGATCCGTTTAGTCAGAGTGATAATGTCCTGGCTGCCGTGGTTGAACGCGATGTGAGATCGTCAAACTATGGACTCGGGGATGATGCGCAGGGGAAGACGATCGCTCAAACCGTGAGGGAGAATCTTGCTTATTCGGCTCACATCGTAAGGGACACTGTTCTCGGTCACACCCACGTGGCAGAGTCAAACGGAAACGTTACTGCACAAGCGGCGTCTCCTGTTGAGGAGGAAACTAGCAATGGCGGCACAGATGAACACAGAAGGACCATAATTGAAGCCATGGGAGAAATGATGTCGCATCCTGTGCAATCTGTGAAGGACATTATTGGGAATCACAACAACGTGGTCGAATCCTCTCCCATCGATCCAAGCTTAAGCAGCCAAGAGAGAGAAATCTTCGATGATGGTGATGACAGAAAGAAGACCGTTGTGGAAAATGTGAGTGAAATGCTGACGCAATCTGGGGAGACGGTGAAGGAGGCTGTTCTTAGGCACACCTCTGTTGAGCGTGTGGACATGTATGACGTGCGCTCAGCAACCTTGAAGCAGGAGCCATCGAGCATTAATGGTTCTAGAAGTTCTGAGGCGCCTGTGGAAAATGGGGAGGTGAAAGGGTTGATGCAAAGTGTCAAGGATGCTGCATACGAAGTAAAGGAGGAAGTAATGGAGGCCGTGCAAGATGTGAAAGATGCGGTTATGAGCAATGACACCTTACAGAATGTGCCAGGTGCAAAGTCAATCGTCTTCAGCAATTTGGTTTGACAAGGAGTGCAATTGTATTCAAAAGCTTGTGTCCTGGAACATGAGCCTGTGATGTGTGCTATTCTTGGAATCTGTAGTTTGGTTTGAAGGTTTGGCAGCTATTCAGTACATCGTTTCTATTTGACGCACTCAGTGTGTATTGAAATAATGATTTGATAATCAGTAAGAGGAAATGTGACTCCTTCGATTTAAGGAGTTGAAACACAAATTTGCTCACATCCTTCGTTTGATATTGTCAGCAGAGTGTATGACTGAGGATGCAGGGGAGCGGCCATCCATGGAACTGGTGCACACTATTGTCCATGATTGAGATATCTGGACTTGTAACTATTGTGTATAGATGACAGGCGTAGCTTATCGAAGACTTCTTCTAATAATGGTGTAAGCGGTTTTATTTTTTTACCACTAGATGAAGTTCCTGACATGCAGTTGTACAGTTTTTAGTCTCCTTCAAAAGTTGATGCTACATTGTAGCAGCTTAGCATATGATAGAAGGATATTACTATCAAAGGTTATATTTTGTAGATCTGACAATCAAAGGTAATTGTTGTATTCCATTTTTTGATAAATAGAAGGTTTAGGAAAAACGAGCAGGGATACACCTCATTCTGGTTTCTTTCTGACGAGAAGAACTCAGCTTGAATTGTGCACCATCCATATTGACAAGTTCACCTACACACCTGCAGTCATGTTCGGTGGAAAGGAATGAGACTCGCACACTATAACTGTTAGTTTGAATTCATTTGACGACTCTTTTTCGCGATTTCTTCAACAGGGATGATTGGCAGTGATTTGATTGTTAAGCTTACATGAGTGCCTGTATTACCTTTTGTTACCTCAGTCCTCAGATATGTAATCACAGACTCCAGTGAGCTTTTGTCTACCAACAACAGACTCTTTGTTCACTGGCCTATTGGATCAGAGTGGTTTGTTCATTCTCTTTGTAAACTTACTAAACACATTCAGACACATATTAGTATCAGTTTGCATAGAATGTGCACAATTGTGCTCTGTTTAGTTCAGATATTGTGATGAACATGACTGTTGTTTTGTATAGCATTTATGTAAGTGATTAATTTTATTTCTATTATGTTAAGGCAAGTTTTCTTTCATTGTCAAAGAAGAAAACCTACTTAAGGTAGATCTCCCATTTCCGATCACTTAAGCATTTCAGCATATGTGTGATTGAGAAATGGTGGAGGAGAAAATTTTCTCCAGTGAGGAAATAGGAATAAGAAAGATTGCCATTTTTTGGTAATTTTTCATCAAGTGTAGAATGAGTAAAAATTAAAGAAGTGGAAAAGTCAGGGTTTCTTATTTCCAATCAATAGGCCCCCCATTCTTGATCGATGGCAACTTTATTAGGTGTCAATGTGTTATTCATTACAAAAGAATCAAATAAGAATCAAATGGACTATAAAGCTATGGTTATAAATGAATCAATCTATTGATTGGAAATGGGAGGGTGATTGGAAACGGGGTGGCTACCTTAACCTTGTGAAGATGTTGAGGCCTTAACCCTGTGAAGATGTTGAGGCAGAAAAAATGTTCGATGATTGTAAAAAGCAGCAGATTATTTTTGGCAAAATACTTTGGTGATAGAATTTAATCTTTTGTTGGTTACCAGCTAGAAGCAAAATGAAGGCATCTCTTATTATTAGATTCCTCATTAAAAGAATTTCAAAAAAGCATCTACAATTACAAAATGAAGAACAATTGGAGCATTTTGGAATATTTAAATATAATGGTGTGGTATCATTGTCCTAATATAGTATTGAGTTGTTAAGGTAAAACAGTCCATTGTGGTCAAACTTTGGGAGTCTACCCTCATGCCATAGCTGAAAGTTTTCAAATTTTCTCCCACATAAAGACAAGTGTGAGAAATAGTGAGAGCAATTGAAATTATATTTTTCAAACAAAGTATGAATTTGTTATGGATTTTTGAAGTGATCTGTCCAAAAGAGTTAGTAGACTACCCCATAACCAACAAAAAGTGTATCCAATATGCTCTTCTTAATCACCTAAAGTGATCACAATAATTTCTAATGGAGAAGGCCAAAAGAAGTCACTTCCTACAATGATTTACATTGAAAAAGCAAGTGTTCCTAATGAGGTCACTAATCACTCCATTGGTGTCAGGTTAGACATTGATTGTGGCCCATAAAATTGTCATGGGGTCATTAGGTGTCCACTATAGGTCATCTGACTACAATAGGCTGGTCTACCTTAATTGGAGTGTAGAGTGTGTTCCAACGATCTCAGAATGGGTTCAGAGATTTTAGCCAAATATTCATTTTTGGAAGATTTTTTTTGAATTTACACTAAGGGCATGAAACAATTAAGTAAAAATTGAGCAAAATTTAGCCCATTTTGGGTGCGTTCTTATTTGGCATTTGCAAACAACTGAGGTTGATATTTGCAACTTGTCAATCTTGTGGTGCACTTTGAGTTGAATTGTAAATTGAGTGGCAACGTTTTTACTTTGAGCAAAATTATGCACTTGTCAAAAGGTTTAAATCCGTGATACTCCCTCCCTCTAGATTTACTCTAGTGCTCTAAAGACTTCTAGCAGACATTTGTCCAAACCCTCCTGTTGTCCAGTGGTCTTTGCATGTTGCAAACTAGAAAGTTTTGTATTTTCACAATATTGCTGTGTATAATCTTTTTTTATACTTTTGCAAGTGTTGATGCAAAGGTTTGGACAAGAGTTGTATCAAATGAAGGGTGTAACAATGATATTACTTGTTAGAGTTACCTAGTTATTGTCACTCAAGATTCAGTAATTAATAAATGTTCCTTTGATATCCTCGATAAGGTTGGGCTCAAAAATAGCTACAATTGCCAAGTGGAAAAATACTTTTAGATAAGGGATTTCAAAATCAATACTTTAATCATTGAAGAGATAGTAGAACTAATTATTTCAAAATCATAAATATAGCAATACAAACAATTGGTCCCATACAAGATAATAATAATTTGATGGAATTGTTAAATGTACAACGTCAATTAATTAGAGCCTATCTAAAGTCTATATTGTACATGTTTTTTCAAAATGTATATTATTTATAATTTGTACAATAAAAGCTAAATTGAACATTGAATGAACTATTTATTGTTGTCTTTGGAATTTCAAGACACTTTGCCATACATTAATTTTCAATCAATGATTGCATTCTATAACATCTTGAATTACGCCATTTCAATAGTGCAAATATTAAAAGCAAAAACTATCAAAGTCATTGTTTTAGAACTATAGTAGAGCCTCTCTAAAGTGATGGAGTATTGATTGCCCAATTCCGCACTAGGCCCAATCCTAGACACAAATTAGATAATTTCTTTGAAATTTGAGAGCATGGAGACTTGAGCCTCTTAGAGCTATTACTTTACAAAAGTCAGCTTTTGTAATTGCAAAACAAATGTACAAGTCATCTTTGTACATTCTTAGGCTATGTAAGTTATTTTATACAAAGTACTATTTTAATTTGTCTCATATAAAAGACAAAAATTTATGAAGAAATCTAGATTTTAATATGTATAACAAATGTACATGATAGAAACTCACAATTACCTTACCTATCATTTAAATAATTGATGTAAGTGACCCTATTTGTGTCATGGGACTATTTGTACCACTTTGTAGTCATAATTAAATCAATGTACTGTACATTCAAATTAGTTTTAGCATTGGTGGTCCAAATAATTTAGTTTTGAAATTTTTACAATTTGACAGCTTGATTAGATTTTCCTGAACTTTCGGCACGTAGATCTTCCTAATTTTTGGCACTCTCATTGTAGGTTTTTTTCTTCTAATGTGTAAATGCGTTCCTTTTTCTAAATTTTCTCAAAAATAATGTTTGAATATTCAAAATTGGTAACAATTAAATTTTCTTAGATTTTCAGAAATAGTTGTATAATTTTTCATATTATTGACATATATTGACCTACACTTAGGGTAGTACATATGAAAATGTACACAATTCATATATAGTGGCATCAATAGGATGCCTTCATAATTGTGGCTCAATTAGGGTCTCTTACCTACGTGAAATAATTTGCTTGAAATGTTTCGAAGAACAGTTGTGGAACTGAAATGTGTGTAGTGGTAGATTTATGAAGAAATCTAGATACCAGAAATCTACAATAATTTTATGATTAGCGTGATTCTTTTGCTTGGGTTTCATCGCCAGCCCATTCCTCCTCGCGCAAGACTCTTTTTCTCGTTGCTGTACTTGTGTGAGATTATTAGTGTTGTTGTCTTCGACGCTGCAGCAGCAGCAACGATTTATGGACGCTTTCGTTGTTTCGAGTTGAGCATTCTCAGTATCTGAGCCGAGATTTCGATTTTTTTGAGCTGAAATTTAGATAGGAAGTCGCTGGGAGAGGCGCATCACCATGGCTGCTTGCTTGGGAGCGCAACCGTCCTTGAATTCTTGCGTTCGCGGATCCAATTCTTCCGTTCTTACCACTAAATCTCAGCGAGTGTGTGCATCTTTTCCAATCGAGGTGAAGCCTCTACCGAGGGGACGAGGAGGAGTCGTGGCCAATTCATTCGGAGCTGCGTCGTCCGTGGAAGATGAGACTCCAGTGAAGGATACCGGCGTGAAGGAAATGGTCGACAAGCACATGGCGGATGCTAACGTGGAATTTGCGGAGATGGACTTGCAAGAGGCAGCGGAGAAGTATAGTTTGCAAGAGCAGTTGTTTACTGAAGTTGATTATGCTCAGGTTTGCCATTTGCCAAATCCACTTAACCTCATTGTACTGCTCGTGAGGAATTTGAACGTTTTTCTAAAGCGTGACTGGAGTCTTGCTATCACTGTCCCGAACGATTTAGGTCTCCGATGAAGGTTTAGGGTTTAGTGTTCTGCGTAATGCCGTTCCCTCGTGCCTTTAGGTTCTCGGCCATGGTTTGCCATTAATTTATGGACGGTTTGTGTCGGTCAAGATGGGTTAGATATGTATGGAAAAAATCTAATCACTAGATTTTACTCATTTTGGTAATTGTACATCCCAGTCAGATGAATAAAAAATTTTGGTCGAGGTCCTGGTTCTCTGCATTGACTGGAATTGTCATTATGTGATGCTAAACTTGAGTAGCCCCCATGGTCCTTCTGGGGTTTTAGGAGTTAAACCATTGCATTCCTCTTGTTTTATTTTACTTATCACAATTGTGTTTCTGAAATGAGTGCCTGGAATTTGACTGAAGAGCATTTGCCCAGTCAAGGTCATGAATCTCAAACATTGGTGATGAATTGACAGATAAATGCATTCACAGATCGAGCATTTAGTGGCAATCCAGCAGCTGTAATTTTCTTACCTTATGAAAGGAATGACAGATGGCTGCAAACGATTGCGCGTGAGTTTAATCAAACGACTGCATTTCTGGTGAAGAGATATAACTCGCGTAACGACGACACTAAACAAAAGCGCAAAGATCTTGTGCAAGTCGATGAAAGCGGCTCCGGGCTGAAGGCTGGAAAAACCGACGGCCCGTTACCTGTGGAGAACGAGTTTGATCTCCGCTGGTTCTCGCCCACTGTCGAGGTACACCTCCCAGATACCCGACGTTTTCTTTCTTTGAGATGTCGCAAGTTTTTGCTTACTTTTTCTTACTTTTGCTAGTCTTTTCTCCTCTTTATTTGTTTATTTTGAAAATTCATGTTTGGACACTGTTCTATTGAATACCAAAATTTTGTTAAAATATTACTCTCCACCTTACTTGACTAGATTAATGGATTCCATTGGTGCGAAGCAGATCATTAAAATTATGAGTAGTGTCCATTCTTTTGTTTTTTCTTATTTGAATGACAGAAGGAAGTCAAAAGTAGATAAATTTGAGGAATCTGAAAGAAATATTCATTTGAAAGAAGATTCAACATAAACGAACATTAAACAAAACTAACGGATTTATGAACGGTCAATGTTTTGTCGGCGTTGCAAATTTTTCAACTAAAGTCTTGCTAGATGTTGGTCAGTTTCGAAATTAAAAATTTATCTCAAGTAGTTCAATAAATTTTAGCAGAGGCCGGGTCATACCAGCTCATTTTATTTAGAAAATAATTCTCATAGACAAGAACTCTCAAAGTTTGGTCGAATCCAATTTGGGGGCTCCTTGTCGTTTGAGGGTTAAATCGCTGCTGGTTATCCTTATTGTCCGTTGTACAGCCAGTACATAAAGAGCAATACATTTCGAGGTGTTTATTAGTTCTTTTCAAAATTTTATTGTACAGTAGGTCTATTTTATGATGTACGGTTAGTATGTGGACTATCTAGTTTGTCCTACCTATTGGTTCCTGTTTGGCTGATGACAAAATTTTCTGCAGCTTGATATTTGTGGACACGCGACATTGGCGTCTGCACACTTGTTATTCTCAGCGAAGATTGTGGAGGGAGACACAGCGGTTTTTCATACTAAAGCGGGTGTTTTGACAGCTAATAAAGTGTCTGGTTACAATGAGTTTGAGGAAACTCCTGAAGACGAAGCCTCCCCAAACTCTCAAGAAAGAAAGAAACCATCTAGCTTGGGTGTGGTTGAACTAGATTTTCCTCTGGAAGCAGCTACTGACTGTGACGAGGCTTCTTTACTTTCGGAGGCTTTAGGTGGGGTTGAGGTCAAATGGGTTGGAAGAAGCAACTTGGGTGATTATCTGGTAAGAGTTGATTACATTTATTGTTGGTGTTGATGTGCAACGTGCCATCGGTTAATTCATATGACATGTTTTGTATGATGACTCCTCTTGGTTTTTTGAAGAAGATTCTGAAAGAGTGAGAGATCATGCGAGCGGTATATCATTATGGAAATGAGTCAGTTATGGAAAGTATCTCAAATGCCTTTAGCAATAAGTTGAATTCAGCAAACGATCTGGCTATTTTGTCTGCAGGTGGAGTTGCAGTCAAGTGAGGATGTCGTAAATTTAAGTCCCAAGTTTGAGAAGATGTTGGATTTTCCTGGTCGAGGTGTAATAGTTACTGCCCCTGCAGCTGCAAATAGCGAGTATGACTTCATCTCTCGATTCTTCTGCCCTAAGATAGGGATTGATGAGGTACTGTCCCTGACGTGCCAACTTTCAATATTCATGTGATTCTATGTGAAATTATCCCGGAAGTTCCAACCATCCGTGGATTATTGGTGTCAGCTTTGTTTTCCTTGGTTATATTGATAAACCATGTTCTTTCCGCATCTGATAACAATACTCTATGCAAGTAATTTAGTATATGACTTTCTTTGTGGAGGCTATCAGAACCTCATTGCGTTTACAAGTAGTCAGACGGTTTCCTTTTGAGGCGGTCACCGATGCAACATAGCATCACCATTCATAGTTTTCCAAGTGCAATTTTCCTAGGTTAATTGTTTTTTTTCCTATAATTTGCAATGTGTTTGCTCTCAAAATTAACAATGATAGAAATTGCCTTCCCAGGATTCTGCAACTGGAAGTTCTCATTGCACGTTGGGACCATATTGGGCAACCAAATTGGGCAAGACAGAGTTAAATGCTTATCAAGTAAGTGCCTTCTCCTTATTCATTAATTTATCATGATGACTCTGCAGCAAATAGCTTCAAATTGACCGTTGGCATCCTCTTCATGGATCCATCTAATGTTGATAGTTTGAGTAGGTTCAGGCTAAATTTACTTCAGAATCGGCCTCTTCATGTTCTATGCTGCACGTCATTGAGTTCTATGTCCAAGACTTTTCTGTCTGTTTTTGCTTCATAGGATTTTGGTGTTTGAACTCAACGCTTGCGGCTAGATTGCCTCATCTTTTTTAAATCTTTCAGGTGCATGATTTCCGACAGTACTTGTTCCACAGAATAATGTTCCGAAATTATCTGGGTAAATGAAAAATTTTAAAGTAATTATTGCACTCGTTTACCGATTTTATGATTGTTAATCTGTTTGTTTCGATTTTGGTCAGGCGTCAGAACGTGGGGGCAAGTTTTTCGTCCGCGTGGATGAGAACGCGGGTCGTTGCTACTTGCAGGGTGGCGCTATTTTGGTCATGCTTGGAATCTGCCTTAATACGAAGCAAATATTGGTATGAAGTGTTCTTGAATGTCCCTTGGATATGAACTCTGTCCTTTGCCAGTTCTCTCGAGGCCTGCTCTTTTTTCTTTTCGTGCTACGGCACTGTCTCAGGAGCTGGCACAATTGTAGAAAGTAAAATCAGATTGCTTCACTTCTCTGTTTTGTACAATTGAATGCCTGGGTCGGATGGCTGTTTTCCTTGAGATCCTTACGCTAATTTGAAGCAGCCTCATGTGGCTGAGTTAGATCTCTGGCATCTTTTCTACTTGAAGAGGTGGAACATATCTTAAGGAATGCTCCTAATTTTGAAAGATTGAGTGTTCATGATCTCATTTTGTCGTCATTAGTGTCCGGATTTACCATGTGGAACAACAGTCGACGTTATGGCGCACAGCATTTTGACCCATTTGGCCATTTAAAGTGTAAAATATCCCTCCGCGAATAGAAAAGACTTTGGTGAATGTCGATGATTAGTACTCAATGAATCTCAATATTGATGCAAATCTTGTTTTTAACTATGTGGGGTAATTTCTAAACGTCATGCCTCTCGTCTTCCTAATTTGTTGGACTCGTCTAAACCGTAGCTCCATTCTGCACTTCAGCTTAACGAACTCCACAACTACTCCGTAATATAGCAACGAGGCTGCTTACTAATGAAGCAACCCAGTTTGGGCATCTTCTAGGTCCAGTGCAGGTATCACATTTGAGGGAATTTAAAGCACAAATGGAATTCTCTTGTGTAGGTCCGGTTTGCCTTTTTCAAAATGCCCTTGCACATGAAACTACCTCTCCTCAGTTTGCGCGTGTATCTTAATCCAGAGATCTGCGGATCAAATTGAAGTATCTCTTAAGTTTATTTTTGCATATTCATTCTCAATTGGTGCTCCGTCACCAATGCGTCGAGCGGCACGAGCATGCCCTTTTTCTTCGGCACGAGCATGCCCTCTGTAGTGATTAAGACCTGATTAACCCCTAAAAATCTCAATCCTTTTCTGAATTTTGGCACAATTTTGCTTATATCTTTGTACAAAAACATCATTTATTGGAATTTCATGAATTTGGCCATTAACCCTTTAAGGACTGGTTGACTACTTTTTGGTCAATTTTACAACTTTTTGTCTCCTACTATTCATAGAACATCTGATTTCAAAAAACTTAGAAAAGAACGCAATTAGAGTGTCTTCATACACTCCTAACAGAGCCAATTCCAAGAGAATGCGTGCAATATTGAGTGAGTTGTGCTTGTTTAAACTTGAAATGGCCTAACCTTTCATATTGGAGTTTTCAAAGAAAAATGCATATTTCTTGTAACAGACAACTATATATATGTGTAAAGGAACTAGCCAAAAGTTTTTTGGTCAATTTTCAAATCATATGCTCAAATTTATGTTCAATTGTAGCAAACCCTAATTAGAACTAGTGCCAAAGGGTGTTTATGACACATCAATCTTCAAAGAGTAATTACAAGGATGTGAACCATTGGATCACTTTCATTTTTTGTTTGCTTCAAGGATCTAACCCATAGAACCAATTTATACAATCTGATCTAGAATTACATCTTTGAAGAGGGTATGAAACAACACTTTTTCATAAATGTATGTAAAAACTATGCCCGCCCCCCAAATCAACCACGATCCTTAAAGGGTTAAGAAAGGTTGTCTTTTCTAGATTCAAATATTACATTGGATGAGTGAAAACTTAGTTGGACGAAACAGTGTCTGGAAGCCCTCTGTTCATCGTCCAAAGTATGGATGTTGGAGCACTTTAGAGTTGACTTACAACTGGAATCATCTTGGAACTAAGGGTAGGCTTCCATGTGATCATTGGGCCGGTGAAGCCCACCGATAGTCGGTCAGATGGGGAGTCTTGTTTTTTTGGAATTCCTATCTAACCAACTATCGGTGGGCTTCACCCGCCCGATGTCACGTAGAAGCCCACCTTAAGGGTGACTATATGGACATGCTGCTAAGGTGCCAATCAACCTCAACCATCTACTTTTTTTTATTTTTTTTAATTTTTTCCTGTATGTGCACCCTGCGGGTGTCAAAAATCACGCAATGGTAGTCTTATTGAAGGCTAAATTTTTTTTTAATGTGAATTCAAATCAATGTTAGCCAGGTCAAATCAACGCTAGCTAGACCATGTGTGTGTATATAGTCAAAAAAATAGCTGAAAAATTATTGTATTGATCTTAAATTGCAAGTGAATACTTCTCTCTATTTGTCATTCTCAGTCTCCACGACATTCAATGGGTATCAGACCTTCTTCATGGTGAAGGTATGACAACCCCTATTAACAGACCCATTTTGAACTGGATCCAATTTTGTTCTCTTTCATCCTAATGTTAGCAGTAGAAATTGCACTTATGGTGAAAACACCCCAAATTGTTTGTGTACCCAAATTGGCAAGCAAACTTCTATTGAAAGTGTTTCCAAAAGTGCAATTAAATTGTTTCCATATTCAACCCCTAAAGTCCCACTCTCTCCTTTGGAGATAAATTGGATTTGAATACAATTTGAATATTTGTCATGATTTTTTGAATTTTTTTGTAAAGATAGAAAAACATATTTCTTTCTACGAATATCATTTCTATTTCAATCAATGCCTAGGAGGAAAAATTATGACACAATAAACCCAAATCTTTCTTTAGTGGGCAAAAACAAAACAAAACAAAAAAACTTGAAATAAAAACTTTGTTTCCACGTAGGAAGCTTTTATTCATTCCATTTGGATTAGTGATGTGAAAGTTATGGACAATCTTATTTTTTAGATAATTAATGCTTCTTCTTAAAGAAAATGAGTTGTAGGATTCATTTGTAAATTCAATTTAAACAATTTAAACAAAAAAAGTTTGGCAAATTAAGATTTCTTGCTAGAATCTTAAACATTACTCCCAAACAAAGGGATGGACTTTTCAAAGCTTGTGAACTTTGAAATCCTACGTTATTTAATTGTGGATGAATGGGACCACATTACCAAGGTAGTCAGCCAAAATGATCAAATCCATAAGTGAATAGATGCATTCTTCATCAATATAGTCTCCTTCGAAAAGTCTTCAGACAAACCCATAAAATGATCCCTACAATACCTCCACTCAACTCCAAATTTGCATTAATAAGGCCAAAATATGCCACACATGTCATTTTTCCTTTGTTGCTTTTGAATGCCAACAAGGGCGAGGCAGGGGGTCCATTTTTCCTTTGTTGCTTATGGCATATTCTGCAAGTTTCAGGTTGTTTAGGATTTGTTTAATGGGAGGGGAACAATTTTAGGTTTTGAGATAATTTATAGGTGAAGGCTAAGCAGACTAGCTAGGCTGAAAACGAACTACTATACCGGTTAGATAAATAATCTACTAAGAATAGTCTCCCTCATTCAAGCATTAGGACAAGTTTCAGCCCTCAAAGGGGCCGCGTTTTGCACCCCCGAGGTGCAATTAGGGAAAAAAATAGAAATAAAAAATTATTTTTTATTTTAAAAAAGTTGGGTGCTGACATGGCACTACTGGTGCCATGTCAGCACCATGTCAGATTTTTTATTTTTTTAATATTTTTTATTTTTTTAATATTTTTTTTTCAAAAAAAAATATTTTTTTATTTTTCTGTAATTGCACTGCGGGGGTGACGAAATATAAAAAACTTGCAGCCCCTTGCAGGGTTCAGAATTCTTGTAATGATACTTCATCTTCTTCCATCTGATAAGGTAATCTGCTCTAAAAGCAAGAAAAACGTTAAATTGTGCCATCCTTTGTGGGCCCAGCAGGGTAAATTCGGATTTCACGAGGATAAAAGTAAATAAAAGCCCCCTATGATTGAGCCGTGTCTAGAGATACTTACTAGCCCCCCTAGCTAATTTGGGGCCTCTGATTGCAAATATGAATTCAGATTTTGAAAAAAATAAATTTGTGACAAATAAAAAATTCCAACGTTTTCCTTGGGGTAAATTTGGCCCGTAGGGCCCACCAAGGATGGCACGATTTAACGTCATGCTAAAAGCAACCGTCTCCTTCCAATCGCTTCATAATTGATTAATTCTAGAATGGATATGAGGTGGTCTTTGAATCGCCCTCTTTAGCCACTGAGTGGATCGAGGGAAAAGTATTATTTGTTGCAAGAGCCAATCATTCTCCTTGGTTTCCTCAAATTGTTGTACATGGATGGATTTTAGGAGACCTACAGTCACAAATAGGTGCCTACGACACAAATCTTTGAAAATTCATAAGTAATTCAACAATATTTGGAAAAATACAAAACTAGTTGTATTACATTCTACATCTAATTTTTTTCTCTTAAAAACGAGCTAAAAATATTTCTGTCCACAAAAAATCCATGGAAAAGGCAAATCATCCCTTAAATGGTCACTTTTAGAACAGACTACCTTAGTCAAATATCTTGAACTGACAGGTTCTCCATTCTCTCCAATACTAAGGTAGTTTGCTCTAAAAGCGACCTTGTTCTAAATGCAACCCCTATCTAGGAAAGACTGATGTGTTGCTTGAAACATCTTCTACTGTCAATGATGAGTTAGGTAGGCTTCAATGGTCGCTTTAAGAGCATACTACCTTAGCTATAGTACACCTTGGTGTTTGAATTGGAGAATCAATCCAAAACTATACAAATTAAGATGGAAGCATCAATAGTCGATCATTTAAGGAGTTTTGGAGCATATTGTCCGATGTATGAAGTGGTGGAAATTTTTCCCATGTAGGAAGATAGGAAATATAGAGACTGCAAAATTTTCATAATTGAATTTCTAAAATTGAAATTACAATAAATTTTGGGAGCCAAAAAATGCATTTCACTAGTAGGCAATGTCTAGATCCTTCCACTTCCAATCGTTCAAAGATGCTTACTATTTTGGGACACGTGTCATAACCATATTAGTCCCAACCTTGAAAAAGACAAAAAAACAACATTCCAGCCTGATTTCCAACCTAAGGTTGAAAATAGTAGGTTGGGTACTAGAGTGGTCAAGAACTCCCAATTTTTTTTGGCTATTTATAGCCACATTGCTACTAAAAGAAATCTTTGGCGATTGGCCTTTGAACATTTTTAGTGTTAAAAGGGTCTTGAAAGCCCAATGGCAAAACACGTCTTGAGTTAAATTGCCAAATAGACTCCGCGTGAAGAATATGTAACCCTTGGTGTCGCTAGACCCTTTTACAATTTGACACCACGGCTTAATCCCTCATTGCCGGAGGGGACCAAAAGTGTCCTGACGTCTAATTCAAAGTGCTTGTAACTTTTGCATCCAATGTCCAATTTCGCTAAAAACTTGTTGGCAAAGTTGCGCTCTTTCATCTAGTTTATGTGGTAAAATTTTCAGATCAATCCAAGATGTATTGATTTCTTGAAAGCCAATCAAAGTTCACAGGTTCAATTAGAATTCAGCAAATTGCATTTGAAGGCTGAAACTTTGGGGGCTTATATCTCCTTCATCCAATGTTTGATTTTAATAAAAAAAATTTGGGTTATATTCCCCTTGAAGTCTTCTAATTGTGGAAAAATTTTCATGTCAATCCAAGTTGTTTTGAATAAATGGGAGCAGTTCAAAATTCAACATCCCGAAATTTTTGGATTACAATGAACTTTGGCGGCTTGAATCTTCTTCATACAGTGTCCATTTTCAATAAAAAAAAAAATGGAAAGTTGCGCATAGTAGTCTAGTTCTTGTGGTCAAAATTTCATATCAATCCAATAAGTAATGAGTGACTAAAAAGCACTTTAGTAGAAGGAGGTTCTTGCTTAGATGTGTTTTTTGCAACTTTTCTTGCTATTTTTTTGACATTTGCAAGCCATTTTGTAGACACAATGAGTCAATTTAATGGTATTTTCTTTCACCAATGTGTTTGTATGCTAGTTTTGAATCACTTTATAGTTTCAAGTTTTTTCATTTGAGTAGGTTTAGAAATCGAATTTCACCTCCAAATCTATGTTTAGGAAAATTTCAGCATCCTTTTTCAACAATAAAACATTATAATCTGGCAATCTATGGGGTCAAATGACTCCAAATTTGATACACGCCATCTACAACACATACACTACAAGATTGTATGGTTAAGATCTCTATAACTTAGTGACATACAAATCTATAAGACTTCAAAGGCAATGATGTTTTGGAATTCAAACGGGCCTTAGGCAATGAGGGGTTAAGGTGAGATCGCCTAAACATGTCGAAACTCTAGCCTTTTTTGTCTTAAGATCACCAAACTGCATTCCTCCTTTATGGCTGTGTTTCCCATTTTGATTGTGAGTTAAATGCTATATATATAGCTTGATGGACTCTTCTTCTCATTGCATTAAAGCCAGTTTACATCTCTCTTATATTACCTTATCACCAGAATTATGTTCATGGTTGAAGGCTAGTAGCCTAGAGGTTGTGAACAGACTTTAATTTTCAATGCTAGTTAGTAGGATTTTGTGAACCACTACAAGAGAAAGGGTTTTTTTAAGGAGTGTCCTAGACATAACGTCTTTTAAGTAGTTTTTAAATAAAATTTTACTAAAAAGACAATCTTTTTAAGTAAATTTTACTTAAAAACTTACTTAAAAGATGTGATGTCTAGGACACTACTTAAAACACCCCTCTCTCTTGTAGTGAGCGATTCCTGAATGCGACAGAGTAGAGTAGAAAGCAAGTGCAAGGTGCAAGTGTTGCAATGAGGGGGCTTTTAATTTACTCAAAATGGGAAGAAGTATGTTTTTGCATCCCATTGCCCACATTTTCTCTTGTTGGGCACTACTCTATGTCACTCTTGCCTCACACCATCGCCTTCACTCTCTCTCACAGTCATTTTTGTCCTTTGCTTGCTCTTGGTCTACCTTGCTTAGATTACCTCTTCATCTAATTTGCTTGGAATGATTTCTTCTCCGTTCCTTGCTACTCTTGGTCTACTTGATCAAATTACCACTTCACCTAATTTGCTTTGAGTGATTCCTTGTTTGTCCCTTGCTTCAGTTGCTTCCTCTTGGTCTACCTACTTAAATTGCCTCTTCACCAAATTTGCTTTGAGTGATTCTTTATTTCCATTTGCACTATACGCTTCAATAGTTTGCACTTGTTTGCTTTTGTGTATACCTTGCATGGGTGGTTGAGTTTGCCATAGCTTACAATTTAGGGTTTGTGTAGATTTAACCCCTAAAAGCCCATTGTCCCTTTGGGGGACAGATGCGTTTTCGGGCAAATACCTACGAGCTAAATTTTTCTCTTGATTTTTTTGAAACTTTTTTGGGAGGTAGAAAAGCTAATTAGCTTCATGGGAATATAATTTTTTCACAATTGGTGCCCGGGAATAAAAGTTATGACCAAATAAGCTCAAAACAAGGGATGGCGGGCAGCAAAAAAAATTTGCACTTTTTTTTTTTTTTTTTAGTATTATTTTTCTCATAGAATATAATCTTGTCTACTTAGAAAGATTTGAATCATTTAATTTGGACTTGTAATGAGAAAGTTATGGACATTCTTGTTTTTTGGGCAGTTAGAGCATCTTTTTGAAAAAAATAAATTGTAGGATTCATTTCTGAATGCAATTTTCAAATTTTTCAATTTTTTTTTTGCATGGTTTAGTTTATTTGCTAAAACAATCTCACCATTGGGATTAGTGAATTTTAATTCCATCTAAAATCCAGTCCCACAATGTGCTAAAAAATTTGATTTTTTCACTTTAAACATTGATATCTTGCAATCTGTGTGGTCAAAAATTCTGAAATTTTTTCCACACATTCTCATACTGATTAGGTGTAAGATCCTACGGTTAAATGTGCAAAAAAATATTTTTAATTTTTTTTCACTCTTTGCTAAAAAAAATGGCAGTTTTAGATGTTTTTTGGCAGAAAAAAGGCCTTGGGCCTTTAGGAGTTAACAAATTTGGATATGAAAGCCCAAGAAGCTGTATACACGCTGGAGAATTTCCCTTATGATGCATGTTTCAAAAAATGGGTCCATTCAATTGAGAGATATTGCTATGGCACGAACGTCTAGTTCAGTAGAATGCTTTCACATTTCAACCTTTGATTGCACCTGCGCATGATGCAATCTTACTTGGACCTTAAGAACTAAATTGTATTTTGCACAAACAATTCATGTGAATCATAAATATGTATCGCCAACTATTTCCATTACAACTTGATTTTTTTTTAAAAGGCTCTGAAAAAAATAAATGGAAAAATAAAAACCAAAAAGAAACGAACTTAAATCGCCATATCAAACATAAAACTTTCAAATAAGTAGCCATCTAAGCGTTTGGCCCAAAACCAAAAAAAAATCACTGCAACAACTGGTGCTTCTACTTAACCCCTAAATGCCTAAGGCACCCAAATCTAATGTTTGCAAAACTTTGAAGTTAAATAAAACCTAATGAAATTGCTATTTTTAGTAGTTTATATTTTTAGAAAGTTCTTTTTGAAGTCTAATTTTACCACCAAAAATCTTATCTTGAAAATAAATGATAGTGATTTTCTATTCAAGTTTTTGTACAATGGTACCCAATGCAATCTTGACTTCCCGTAGTGTTGAGAGCTCTTGGAAATGAGCCTCAAATATACTAGATCTTGGAAAAAAAATCACATTCAAAATTCATTCAAAAAAATTATAGAGTAGATTTTAAGAAGGCATAAATTGATCAGAGTTATGCAAATTAGGCCCTTTAACCTCATATTTTTTGGTCACCAACTTTTTAGATTTGACTTGTGTAAAGAAGATTGAAATTTTTTTCAATTTTAGCACCCTCATGGTCAAACATTATAATCTTTCACTCCATAACTGATATTGTTGTGTTTTCTTTTCCTATGAGATCTCTAACATGTCCAATTTGAATTTGTACGGTTACAATTCAAAAATAATTGATACAACTTATTAAAATGTTGGCATTTTGTTCAATTTAGAGCAAATTCCAGGAAGCCAAAAACAGGCCTTGGGCATTTAGGGGTTTAACCTCAAGTGTCTCCACTTGCAGTAGTAGTGGCTTGTCTCCTAAGAGCATCCCCACCAGGGAATTCTGTTTTCCTAAAAGTTTAAGGAAGAAGACCTGAGATGCAGACAGGGATACAGAAAGTTCACCACACCAAACTTTTTCAAAAATATGTATCCGTAAATTATACAGAATTCTAAAAAACTCTCACCGAATCCTGTATCCAGAGGCCGATCTAGAGAACTGGCGAGGTCTCATCTGTATAAAGTCAAGGTTGACAGCTTTTAGACTTCAAGTTTAGGGATAGAGAATAGATTGGTGGGGATGCTCTAAGTTGACAAAAATACATTTTTCCCCCAACTTGAACTGGTACACAAATCTAAGATATACACATGGCTCTGAATTGATTGCTTCATTGTACAAAAGCAATGAATATTTTTATAGTGTGGAATGTCAAGAAATTAGTGTGGGACAACCTAATTTCACTATTTTGTGTAGGTTCAAGGGTGACGCACTCTCCTCAGTTCGAGAAGAATTCCGCACGGCGCGAGTCCCGAACGGCTTTCCTTTCACTACAGTAGTCTAAAGGAGAGGAGATTGAAGATCCCGTCTGCTCATACGGGCAGAGGCAGGAATCCCTGACTCCCAGGTGTCGAATCCACCGCACAAGTAGCCCAGGGAGATCCTCAGACTGGTGGCCTCAGAAAGAGTCAGAACCAGTGTTTTTGGAAGCCAATTTAATGCCCGTTGCCTCAAAAGAAAAAAAGTCGGTGGGCAGCTTTAAGCTTTTGGGGAAAAAAGTGGGTAAATATGTTTAACCCATAAACAATACCGCGGCCATTTTCTGGTCGATGAATGAGTAGAGAATCCTTCTGTGTAGAACAAAAGTGCAACTATTCATCCTCGGAATTTTGAAAGGGGAGATCATTAATAGTAGTTTGACCTCTAGTGAGTACTTTTGTTTTTTTCAAAGAAGATGATGTCATACACTCATGCAGTGCCAAAAGGGATGATTTCCACGCCCACCAACCTGGTCTTCAAGGGTTAAAAATGCTGGACTGTAATCATGCCACAATGTTTCCAAAACCTCATTTCATTTGTTGTGTAGATTATAGAGTTGACAAATATAAAAAATTGCATACTCCAAAATGGCCACCTTCAATTCGAGCCTCCCCCAAAAGAAGGGATAAGAAAACCTAGGATCTTCTTGAAAGAAAGGCTACATAACCATTGGTTCAAAAACAAAAAGAAAAGCACTAATTTAGACTTTAAAGAATTGCACAATCTAGTTGAATCTATCGAGAGAGTTGAAAGGGCATGCTTGCATCATGGAGATTTTTTTTTCCATTTAGATGATTTTGAGTAGTTGATTTTAAACTATGCAAAAAGTGATCTTTGATGTGATGAATATGCAATCGTTGACATCTACATATATAAATGGATGAAATGTGCAAAATGAGGATGAAACTTAAATAATTCATCTAAAAGAGGTGTACATTCATCCAGAAAAAGCAATCATATTGTTTTTAGAATATGTAACAAATCAATTACTTCTTTCCACTGAAAATGGGGAATAAATTGCCTAGTATTAACCTCAAAAAAGTTTTTGTATCGCTTGCAAAAAAAACCCCATCTGCTCGTACAATCAGAGCATTGTGGTCCACTAACTTCGGGCAATCACCACCTACTCTTGACCTGCACTGCCCTTGGGGCTGCCGGCACCAGGGGGTTTTATTCATTGATTTTGGGAGGGAAGTAGTGAAAAAGTGTAGTAAGGTAAGGTGGAAGCATCCAAAACCGTCAATATTAACCCTTAAATGCCCAAGGGCTGTTTTGGGCTTCCTGGAATTTGCTCTAAATTGAACAAAATGCCAGTATTTTAATAAGTTGTATCAATTTTTTTTGAATTGTAACCGTACAAATTCAAACTAGACATGTTAGAGATCTCTTATGAAAAGAAAACACAACAATATCACATATAAATCAAAAGATTATAACGTTTGACCATGAGGGTGCTAAAACTGCAAAAATCTTGCAATCTTCTTTACACAAGCCAAATCTAAAAAATTGGTGACCAAAAAAATATGAGGTTAAAGGGCCTAACATGCATAACCTTGATCAATTTATGGCTTCTTAAAATCTATTCTATAATTTTTTTAAATGAATTTTGATTGTAATTTTTTCTCCAAGATCTAGTGTATTTGAGGCTCATTTCCAAGAGCTCTCAGCACTATGGGAAGTCAAGATTGCAATGGGTACCCTTGTACAAAAACTTGAATAGAAAAATCTCTATCATTTATTTTCAAGATTGGATTTTTGATGCTAAAATTAGACTTCAATAAGAACTTTCTAAAAATAAACTACTAAAAATAGCACTTGGTTAGGTTTTATTTAACTTCAAAGTTTTGCAAATACCAAATTTGGG
This sequence comes from Neckera pumila, assembly GCA_963969595.1. Lineage (NCBI taxonomy): Eukaryota > Viridiplantae > Streptophyta > Bryopsida > Hypnales > Neckeraceae > Neckera > Neckera pumila. The sequence goes on along the minus strand of OZ018408.1, from coordinate 5,584,772 downwards.
TGCCTTGGGCATTAGGGGTTAAGCAATTCAGCATAGTTGAAAGCAAATTTTCCTAAAATTAATATTTTCGTAGTATTGGCGAGTGAAGACTATGAATATTAAAAAAAAAAAAAGATTTTTTGGATGTGGTATGTAATTTCTATGATTTTTCAAAGAGACTGCTCCCTAGACCACTAAAATTGCCACGTAGGTGGACCCAAAATTGAAATCAACAAAAAATCAACTGTCACTTAATGAGAATTAAACAAGTGTCTTTCAATAGCATCAGCAAATTATAATTAAACATTTGTAGGACATTTTAATGGATGCTTACGGACAAAATTGGTAACAATTTAGGATTCAAAAATGGGGGCAAGGGACGGGAATGGGTGTTTCTACCTGAGAGGCACCCAATGGCAATCATGTATCCAACGGCGTCCTTTTTTAGGAAGGGGCGTCATTTCAGAACCTAAATGCAGACATACCAAACATAGCTTCTTATTTTTTGATTGAAACTGATAATAAGCCATACATGGTCCACCTAGAATTGCATTTCAGATTGACGTTCCTTCTTAAAAACGGATGCCATTAAGTACAAGGTTACCATTGGATGCCTCTACCTTATGAGATGAGATGAGACCATGGTGCTTTCATGCAATCGATAGTGTCCACGGCGGATTTTTTTGGGTTTTTTTTGGACTTTCTAGTGCCAAATTGCACCCAAAAAAATGAATTTGGCTAAAAAATGGCAAAATAATCATGAAGTTTTTTGCCATAAAACTTCAAATTAAATATAAATTTTTATTGAAATCACCAAAATCAATGGATGAAAATCGAATGATAAACATGTGATATGTGCTAATGTGCTATTTTTTGTCCAATATGTATAATGAATTTAGAGCACTACTATAACATTTTATATCGCCACTTTGGCACTTCATAAAAATAAAATGAAAAAGCCTTGGTTCACAAGGATTCAGTCAAGAGGTCCATAATATTGTACAACTTGGCAATGGCCCTTACTATGCTCAAAAGGTATTATGCTTTACTAGAGTAGATGCCTGGGAGGGACTCAGGGCTAGTTTCTATGTGGAGTTGAGGATGGTGAAGCTCACTAATCAATGAGAAGTAGACCCCCCCAAAAAATAGACTCCCATTCCACTACTGATTGGTGGACTTCACTGGCCCTGATTTCACATGGAAGCCAATCTTTGTCAAGTAATTCAAGGATTGGAGGTGGCTAAGGAGTCATAGAAGACAATTTTGTTCAAGGATGCAAAAGGACTCCTAGCCTCATTAGTAAATAATGTAATGTCTTTTCCAAATGTAGTGCTGAGGAAAAACCAACATCTCGTTTAGAGTTAGCCTGGGGGAATCGAGAAAAATCTAATTGCAAATTGAAAACATAAAAAAAGTGGTGAAAAAATCTATAAATTTTCTACTTAGAGCAAAAAAGAGAAAAAATAAACGGACTTGATATTTGAAAAAATTGGTTCAATACGGAATTTAAAAGAACATCACTGGTAAAACTAAAAAACTATCCTGAATATTGTCCTACACAAGTGCGTTGCCTAAAAAAAAATCAGACATACGCAAAATTGGGGCAAAGGTAAATGATACCAGTAACAGAGAATGTTCATTCACATTTGAAATAAAGAAATGACTAAGTCTTTTGAAAAGGATCAAGGAAATGAATAAAATGTCTTAATTAATGAAGAATGAAAGTGTCACATAAATCTTGGGCTCCCCAATTAAAACACCATCAAGTTCATTAGCAAGGTCAATGATTGAAAGAACATTCGTCTAATTGTGCAATAATCACCCATTGTTAGAATATGAATAAAAATAAAAATACTACCTACATTATTATATCCAATTGATCATCCAACTATATTTAATCCATTTGTATCACATAGAATGTATATCTACATAACATTCTGCTTCTCTTATCCAAGGAATTCATCCATCCTTATAAAAATGAAAGAAAGATAAATAACAAGTTGATGCTTTATATTTTTATAAAATGAATCATATTAACTTATTAACTTTTGAATTTTTTTTTTTCAAAATGTCTATTTATTTTTAAAATTATTATTAACTTGTAAAGGACAATTATTCTTGAGTGGTATGCTTGCAAATTTGGATGGATTCTTTAGAAGTCAATTTTGAATAGATAGTTTTTAAATTTTGACACAAGGTGCAAAAAAAAATCCTCTTTTTAAAGGGACCAGATTAGATGCCTGGATCAAGTAAATGTGGCATAAATAATAATATGATAATGCAAGTAATAATATGGTGTAAATATGTATTTATTATATTCATCCAAATTGTATTCATCTATACATATTGCCAATGTCTCTATACTTGTATTCATTCATTGGTCAAATTTTCATTCATCTAAAAATCTATCCATCTGAATGGAATGATCCTTCAAATTATGCATACAATACTTGAAATGCATGTATTATTGGATGAACAACCTCCAAAGTTCCAATCCTATAGATTTGCTTGTCATCCATTCTATCTCGGGCACATAAATTTTTTTTGTCTCCACTACCAATATCTAAAGTTCTATACTTGCCTTCATGCATTTGTTCAGTCTAGTTGGTACATTCAAACCTCTTTAATTTGACCTTCCATACAAAGATATTTTGGGATGTTGTGCACACTTGCCCTACTCATTCTTTGAAGTACACACTTCTCTCTCCTACAAAATAGTCACTTGTACTATGACAATCTCCTAAGCCATTTGATAAGCACCCAAAAATGTGCCTTTGACCCAAAATTGCCATCATCACTATGGGTACATTTCCCCAAATCAATATGTAAATACATATGTGGAAGAAACAATTTTAGAACCTCTACGGCATAAAAAACTTTGACCCTTTATAACTTTTGCATACAATATCCAAATGCCGCGTTCTTTGATGCGTTGGGACCTCCTTTCACTTGCCAACAAGTTAACACAAAATTTTGACCAGTCTATTAGTAGTAACTATGCACAATAGCCAAAAATGTCCACCTGAAACATCCTGAATATGGTCTAGTTCCGAAATTCTGTTTTCTCCTCCTTGATGGAGAAAGTCTGTGGTGGATGACTCTGTTTCCACAGCTCCCACAATTCTCTTGGCAGGCCTCCTGCTGACCAACTGAACGCCCCCTCGCAGTATGCGCTGCTCTCCCCGACTCCTTCGTACCCCACAACATTTCCCACGTGACTGACACCACCATCTTGTAGCTACAGTAGCTAGCTAGCCACGACCATATTCTTCGGCTCTGGAGGCTCTGCAATTCAATGCCCTTGCGCATTCTGCCCACACAAGACCGGACCAAGCCCACGACGATCGACGATGATGATGAGTCTCCTGGGCCCTGCCGCAATTAAATATAAGCTTATTCATAGTACCCTGCCGCATGAATGTGATCGTAGATAGGTCTCTCTCTCTCTAATGAGCAGGTCCACTTGCTCCAAACTTCAATCCATCCTAACTTTAGCTTACCACAAGACTCTCGGCAACAGTATCCCTACTCCGGTTACTCGCAGCGAGATTTTCGTGTTTGCAATCACCTGACGGTGCAGTACCTTTACTGCTCATAATAAGTCAAAACAAAGCCAAGATCGATGGGAGTGCTCGATAGACGTACCAATGGGCTGAGGTCGCCTTGCTCTTCAGGGAGCTCCTTGTTGGAACTTGGAACGAAGCGAGCAGTCTGTGTCAGACTTGGGATTTTGCTGTTGTCGCATGTTAGTACGGGAAGGAGATTCTGTAGGAAATAACGCTGTAGCTGTAGGTGTGTGCATCGTGCACGCTTTGACTCTTGTGGTGGTGGTGGTTTCAAGGGGAAGAAGCAAAAGCCGGCACCCATGTATATGTATTCTCGCAAACAAGCATGTGTGGCGTTCTAGACAGTGGCCGCACTTGCAAATTCGACAAAAGAGAGTGAGGGGAGATTGAGAGAGACGTAGATTTGTGGGTGTGAGGGGTCACTTTGGGAATTCTAGATATGTCTGCAGCAGAATAGAAGCGATGGGCGTGGATTTGGTAGAATCCACGGGCAATTGACGCTGTAACAGAGGAGTTAGCGCTATGAGGGATTCGGCATGGCGCCATGTCTGCCTTGGTGCTCTAAGGATATTCATGCTGCTTGCCGCCTCGGCGACGTCGGCGTCGGCGCAGGAGCCGATTGCCATCGGAGGGGTGCTGGCGTTCAACTCCTCCATCGGCCGAGCGGCCAAGGCGGCGATGGAGCTCGCCATCCGCGACGTTAACAATGCGAGCGCCAATGGCTCCGCGCTCGTCCCGCAGCTGGTGTTGCACTTGGGCAATAGCAACTGCAGCGCGTTCCAGGGCGCGGCAGTCGGTAAGCGCAGATCTCGCTTGGGGTGTCACAGGTCACCGCAAGTCTCTGTTGTTTGTTTCCAAATTCCGAAATTCTTCTGAGCGCCACAATCTGTCATCAAAGCACTAGTCCCCTCGTAGAATCTTGAAAGCACGTTGTCTAAATTGCTTGCTTTTTCATTGCAAAATACTTGCTGTCGCACACCCCCTAGTACAGAATTGAATTGCTTCGACGTCATGGACGATGTGAACTGAATTGCTCCGATTTCCACATGAGAAAGTATGTAGTTCGGGTGTCAGGGTGTCACGATTTAAGTCACGTGACTCCGCGTTTTGTTTCCAAATCCGACCCTACGTGATTCTGAGTTCCAGTACTAGGCTTGAAACCTGAATAGTGCTGCTCGCCTCCTTCACCGGAGCGCAACCCATGCCCTAGTATGTCGGTGGTGAGATTGTGTATGGGTGTTTTTTGTGGCAGCGATGAACCTACTGAAGGAGGAGGTGGTGGCCATCGTGGGGCCGCAGACCTCGCTGGTTTCTCACTTCGTCTCGCACATGGGCACCGCCACCCAAGTGCCGCTGGTGTCCTTCTCCGCCACTGACCCGTCGCTTTCCGAAGACCAGTACCCCTTCTTCGTCCGCCTCATTCACAGCGACGCCATCCAAATGTCCGCCACCGCAGGTCAGTTTCGCAGTTGCAGTTTCGCAGATTAATCTCAAATGCAATCAATTTCGGCGATGGTGATACTGATGATGACACTCCATTGATAAATTTATGTAGGCGTCATTCAGTACTACGGGTGGCGTGAGGTCACGGTTCTCTACCCCGACGACGACTTCGGCAACAACGGCGTCGTCGCCTTAGGAACAGCGCTCCAAGCCACGGGCTCCAGCCTCGTGAATAAAGTGGCCCTGGACACATCCATCACGAGTGATGGCCTGGGCCTCGTGCTCACCCAGCTCGCGCAGCAGGAGTCGCGCGTGCTGGTGGTGCACATGGAGCCCAATCTCGGCCGGGAGCTTTTCGTCATGGCGCAGTGGCTGCAAATGGTCTCCGACGAGTACGTGTGGATCGTCACGGAGGCCATGGCGAGCGTCATGGATGATCTCGTGACCGATACAGATTTCAGGGAATCACTCCAGGGTGTGATCGGCATCCGGAGCTTCATCCCATCCTCCCCAGAGCTTCAGCGCTACAAGGATCAATGGGCAGACTATTACGCGAACGACACCTCCCTCGGAGCTCCACAGATGAACAACGTTTACGCCTGGTACGCTTACGACGCTGTGTGGGTGATCGCGCACGCGCTTCATAGTTTCACAGCCCAGGGCGGCAACGCGACGTTCGTCACGCCCGCGGCGTATCCCAGCGACGCGGGCGGAAACTCCGAGCTCGCGGGGCTCAAAGTGTTTCGTGACGGGAAGCGCTTGCTGCAGAATATCATCACCAACAATTTCACGGGGATTACGGGCTCCCTGCAACTGGATCCCCGAGGGGATTTCATTGGGTCGGAGTTTGAGATTGTGAACATGGTGGGGAAGGGGTTACGCGTGGTTGGGTTCTGGTCAAACGCCACGGGATGCTTACCCTTCGCTCCCGTTGAAAAGGCCGCCACGAATTCGCCTGCAGTGGCGCCCACATCCGGGTTGCAAACGGTGATCTGGCCTGGCGGCGTCACGGAGGTCCCGCGAGGCTGGGTGATGCCCAGAACCGGGCGCTCGCTCGTGATCGGGGTGCCGAACAGGATCGGGTACAAGGAATTCCTAAGCTCATCAACAGATAATGAGAATCGAACGACTTTTTCAGGTTTCTGTGTTGACGTGTTTCAAAAAGCGCTGGAGTATCTACCTTACGCTCTTGACTATAACTTCTCCTTGTTTGGCAACGGAAGCTCCACGCCCGATTACGACGCGCTCGTCAACGAAATCGTCGAGAAGGTACAACTGAACATTCTCTAATAATCCTTCCGCACAACTCTTTAACAATTCTTGAGTTCGAATTCGATCTCCCGTGGCTGTAAGATAGAGGCTCCATTAACCATACATGCGAGCTTCGATTTTTGCTCTGTGTGAAAATACTTAATCTATTGACATTCCATTTTTTGCAATTGATTTCTAGCTTGACACAAATGAAAAGTGCAAAATTTGACTAAGATGGTGAAATTTTTTAGATTGCAGTAGGATAAGGGTCATATTGAATTCTTTGGTATGGTGAATGAAACCTCTCCTTTACTGTGTGGTGAATGGACTTTAGAGGTAGAGGCTTCATTATCCATACAGTTCAGTACATTAGATGCTCCATTGAACATACATGCGAGCTGTGATTCAAGTGTGAAAATACTTCGTCTTTTAAAGTTCCGTTTTTTGCAATTGATTTTTAGCTCGACACAAATCAAATGTGCCAAATTTAAGATGGTGAAACTGTCTAGATTGCTGTAGGAAAGGGTTCAAAATTCACTTGTATGGTGAATGGATATCGACTTAAATGGATATTTCGTTAGAATGGCAATATTCCACAAACTTGGCAATTGTAGGTTTAGACCATGTGGTCTGAAATCTATAACAGTCCTAGAAAATAGATGGAAAAATGGCCATTTTAACAAAATATCCGTTCTTTCCATTACTTGTGAACCCGAAACTGTTTGATCAGCATGCCCGTGTAGGTGGGGTGAGCAGAAGTTTGATGCGGTGGTGGGGGACGTGACCATCACGGAGAAGCGATCCATGATCGTGGACTTCACGCAGCCGTATACAACTTCGGGGTTGGTGGTGGTGGTGCCCGTGAAGCAAGGCGAGCGGAACCAAGCGTGGGCGTTCATGCGGCCGTTCACGCCGCTCATGTGGGTCTCCACGGGTGTGTTCTTCTTCTTCACGGGTCTCGTGTTGTGGCTGCTGGAGCACAAGAAGAATCGACAGTGGCGAGGGAGGCCGAAGAAGCAGGTCGTCACCACGCTCTGGTTCATCTTCTCCACGCTCTTCTTCTCGCAACGTAAAGTCACTCCAAACTTGGATCCATGGTTGCATACGTACTCTCATCTTGAGCCTGCCTTGGTTCATTTTGTTTACGCATCCCTGATTTGGATCCATGATTCCATTCCCTCATCTTGAGCCTGCCTTGTCCTTTCTTTGTTTCTGCATCCGTCCCTGATTCCATACTCTCTCGTCTTTGAGACTGCCTATTAAATTTTTTGTTTCTCCATCCCTGATCTGGATCCCTTATTCGTATTACAGGGGAGAAGGTGAACAGCACGCTGGGTCGGGCAGTGCTGGTCATCTGGCTGTTCGTGGTTCTCATCATCATCAGCTCCTACACCGCCAGTTTGACTTCGATTCTGACGGTCCAGCAGCTGATGCCCACCATTCAAGGCATCTCCACCTTGCTCACCAGCAACGTGCCCATCGGATACCAGACGGGCTCCTTCGTGCGCGACTACCTGCTGCAGCTCAATGTGGCGAAGAGTCGGCTGGTGCCGCTGGACGCGAGGGCTGCGTATGCCGCGGCGTTGAGCAAGGGCCCATCCCAAGGCGGCGTCGGGGCCATCGTGGACGAGCTCCCTTACGTGCAGTTGTTTCTGTCCTCCGAGTGTGACTTCACCATTGCGGGACAAGAGTTCACCAAGAGTGGATGGGGCTTTGTATGTCTCTACTCTTTTCTCTCTCAATTGTCTAGCTGCATTCAAGATGCAAACAGTCTTTAGCTCTCGTTGAGCATGATTGCTCTAAACATTGCATTCAAGAAGTGACTATGTTATGCCGTATTATCCTCTCCTACGTGGTAATCTAGAAAGTAGCTCCTCTGTTGATCATTCAGGGCGACCACATATGTTGTTAATGGCAAGATAACAAACCAACGTACAAGCTTTAGCGTTTATGTTGCTAATGGCAAGACAGCAAAACAGTTTACAAATTTTAATGTTCATATTGTTCACAGCATGACAGCAAACCAACATACAAACTTTCAGGTTAGAATTGGATATGTGACGGACTAGATTCTTGGGTGCAGCAGTGGGCATCTGAAGAATGTGATGAATCCTGCCATTAGTATCACGATTAGCTTGATATCCAAGTAGCTACAACTAATGGCCTTGGTAATTGTGGTTGAATGTGGGTTCAGGCATTTCCCAAAGGCTCCCAGTTGTCCATCGACTTCTCCACGGCCATTCTCAAGCTCTCGGAGAACGGAGAGCTGCAACGCATTCACGACTTGTGGCTCAAGACGGAAAGCTGCGCCAACCAGAACAGTTTGGCCAGCGATTCCAACGAGCTGGGGCTCAACACATTCTGGGGACTCTTCCTTGTCACGGGGTGCGCTTCGGTTCTGTGTTGCCTCATTTACTGGACTCGCATGATCATCCGCCACCGCCGAATCTCGCGCGGACGCCTTGTAGACACCAGTGAGGTCAGAATCACTGCTTTAATTCCTTGCTCCTGCACTACTTGCTGTTATGCCCACCTTTTCTTTGTAGCACATGAACTCACTTGCTTCGTACTAACAAATACAGACCATATTTGTAGGTACACCCACGACATACATAGTGCATTGCAAGCAGGACTCTCAACTCATACATTTAGATCTTCTTCATGCGTAATCCATTTAACATTCTTCAACGTCTAAGTAAGGTCCCTGTAGTCGACATGTTATAGGAGGATTAGTTACTGGAGTATTATTCCTTCCTTGGACGTCTGGGGGAGGATTGAATCCCATATTTTAGTGAGTATCATGCTGCCACGTACATCCTAGTCGGTGATTCACAAATCAGAAGAGTGTCCTTGAATTCGCTAAAATGGGACCTTGATTAATCTATTGAAGAATGTTAGCTAGCCTGTATTCGGCTGACAGAAGAATCCGTGTCTGCCCTTGTGTGACCTTGCAGAGGAAACTGTCACGTTTGGAAGCAAGCAAGAGCTTCTTGCGGTCGCTGGTACAATTTATAGAGGAGGAAGAAGTTTCCAGTCCCAAGAGGAAGAAAAAAAAGGGCAAAAAGGGTGACGACCCGTCTGATCCAGTGAGCGCTTCCTCAAGCATGCCCAAAGCTGACTCCAGACGGATCTCCAGGTCAGTGTCTAGGGAGCAATTTGAGCCAACTTTGTAGTCCATATGTGCAGTTCTCTATTATTACTTGGTTAACATTCATTGATAGGCTTTGGTTATTCCTTGCATTTTAGTTGAAATTGGAATATTTGTTGAGCTAGTATCCATCTGCTCCGAGAGTTCTTGCAACCTGGGGTCTTCTGATATGCATAGTAGCAGCAGGGTTCATCTTTAAACATCACTTTTTTTGGTCACCAAATTTAACACTTCCTGCATGAAAATCTAAGATCCCGGCGGGAAAGTTTAATTTGAAAGTGGTTGATCCCTCTGTAGACCGCTAACACAGTTTGTAAATATTTTTGAATTGTCAGATCGATAATTCGCCAAAGGTTGTCATTTTGAGTCGGCTATAAATTGAGAAAATGAACCAGCTCATCTCATCTGTAACTAACTGGCGATTCTAACTGGCGATTCTCCCCGTTTTATGCTCCAGGTCACCTGCAGAGTCCTTCCGGGACTCGGCTCTCCAAGAGGAGCTGTCACTGCCAAGGAGCTGGACTTTCGAATCCCAGCCACCAACCAGCACTACCAAAATTACTCCGGTGACCGCCAACGCGAACTCCACATCTCCTTAGTAAGGCTCCTTAGCTTGCGGCATGTGGAGATTGAAGCAAGATGAGCCTCCTTGCCATGTACAGTACACTAGACTAGGAGCAAGTGCAAGTCACGGCCTGATTTTCAAGAACTCTTCTTGAATGGAAAACACCTGAAAATGATGCATGATCGAGTAAGTCTGTGCAGGACGGTGTTCTTCATGCAAGGTCTACCAAAGCTATGAATCATAGTCTGTTGAATTCAGGTCGGGTTATTCACCCAAACTCAGAGACTGACACGGTTGCATGCTTTTCTAGTTCCAGAGTTTGTTCATTAATTTGCACACTCTCAGGTCTCTTAATCTGACAGCACAGTACATGGCCATCTATTGGAAGACCCCTTGGTATGAAATCGCTACTGACTCTTGGGAAATTAAGCTTCAAGGTTTAAATGGGGTGTGAATGTCGCTCAAGGTTTCAAGTCTTGTGACGGTAGTGAATTGCCTTAGTGCTCAGTTGCTCACAGTAGAATCGTTTACCTTTTTAAGTAAGGCAATAGAATTATTCTTTGCAAAAGATGTAATAAAAAGGATTTGACATTAGAGGTATCATAAAAATCACCCTTTTGCTTTTCTACCATGTGTTCAAATGCCTAAGCTTGAGGTCAAATTGTGGAAAGGAGTCAACATGGCAACAAATGGATTCACCAAGAAAAGATGAATTGTTGTGTTGAGTTTTTAAATCATATTCATGAAGAGAAGAAGTATTGAAGAAAGTGTAACTCGTCACCCAACCATAGAAAAGAGGTATTGAAGGCCACAAGTGCAACAAAATCAACCCACTCGGTGTTTGATGCTTTCACTCTGGTATACTACTTAAACATTTGACATATCTACATACCATAGAATATGTAGGGTCTCACTAGGTGTATAATTGTCCACTTAATTTCTAAAGAAATAGCCTTTTGGTCTTCTAGCTGCCTTTGTCTATGGGGCTCTAACTTCCTTAGTCCTATGATTTTCTAATTTCCTTGGTCCTATGGTGCTCTGGCTTCCTCAAAGTCCATAAGCTTGAGGTTGAAATAAATAAATTACCATTAAGTAATTCAATTCCAACATTAGAACCGTCCACTGATAAGGGAGCTTCAAGGCCGCTTACAACTTACAGCAGAGTATGAGTGCCTTTAATTTGGTTCAATCTCTTTCAGTGAAGCTAGGATCTCGATCTATGTTGCTTGAAATAATGTCTATAATTTGGGTGATTCAAAGTTTAGTTGTCAATTAACATGCTTCTAGTTTATTTGAAAAGTGTTCATGTACATTCTTAATTAATTCTCATATCTTAAGTTGTTGTTGTGCATGTGCAACATCATAGTAATCACATAACTAGACTGGCTTTGGTCTTATCAACAAACCGTTTACAATATGGAATCTGAAAGCCTTCCAAATATTGACTTCTTCAAGTTTGTGCCCGAGGCACAACACGCCTTGAGGCAAGAGAGTAGCGAATTATACCAAAGTTGTTCAGATTATGCACTATTGAAGATGCTGAAGGAAGGTCTTTATACAGACATCACCCTTGTCGCCCAAGGAGGCTCCGTGAAAGCTCACCGAAGTGTGTTGGCAAGTGTGTCGCCTGTTTTCGACGCCATGTTTCAGCACAATATGAGAGAACAGATCACATCCTCCGTGGACATTCCTGACATGACCATTGATGGTCTACAGTTGTTCTTGCTTGTGCTCTACACCACCAATGAGTATACCTTTCTCGACCACCCGAAACCAATGGCGGAATTGGTTAGCGATGCAATTGACAAGCATTTTGTTGAGTTTTGGGGGGCAATCCACAAGTACCAGGTGGTGACCAGGCTCGAATATGAGCTTGTGCAGGCTTTAAAAAGGAATTTGACTCCTGACAATTGCTTGGACTGCCTCAATATGTCACAGCAAGTAAGTAAGGCCACTTCTATCTGTGGGTACTACATTCTGGACCACTACAACGATGTTCTTGAATCAGAGAGCTTCCTAAAGGAGATGAGGTGCAATCCTCTCAAAGTACAGCACATCCTAAAAATGGTAATGAAACTGCAAAGAAGTGACAAAAGGGAGGGTTAAACGTAATGTTTGATTAGTCTTGTCTCGAGATAGTCTCTGAGTGAAAAATTCTTACAACCTAATTCCAGGAACTGACTTACAGATAGGGGGTTAAGGTGCATGCTCTCTCCTGTGCTTGATGGAATGGTATGGATGACAACGATGTACATTCAATTCCTAATTCCTTTGCCAAACTGGATGGTACAACTGGCTTGTATTTCAAAAATTTGGCTATTCAAGTCTACTGCTCATTATGAAAGCTCGTGATCAGACTTGTGATGCTGAACTTAAATGGATTGATGGAATTTTTTTGTCAAGCGACGGCCGGCAATGTAGACACACTTTTACCGGCAATGTAGACACACATTTGTGCAACCTAAGCAAACACACAGACAGAGATGCAAGAGAAAGCGTTGTTTTCCAAGTATCAATGGTAATGTTTGTTTCTCCAGAATCGTTGCAAAACATTGGTCCTATAAAACGTAGACGGCTTTTCAGACTATGTTGTAGCCTTTTCTATGACTGCCACGAGTAATGAAGAATTCGCGGACTGGAATACTGGATCAGATGCACAAACTCCGAGTAGTCCGTAATAGTGCAAACCACAACAACGACTCCTAAATTCAAGCTCCTGGAAGCACGAGCTTTATCTTCCTCCATGGAGTAGTCCAGACTCCCCACTGGGTGGTGCTCTTTGTGGAGTCAGTGTGCATCTCAGGTAGAAATTCTTTATGACAATGGTGAAATCATGGAGTGTGTCCCATGTAGGAATCCATTTCGGAAATGGTGAAATGGCAAAAATCAAAACTAATCACTGATGAAGTTGTTCTCACTTAACTTATTTAGTCTTCAATTAATAAATGAAAATGCCATATGAATCTCCATTAATGCATGGCCAAATGCTGAATATGATTTTTGTTTTGGAATTTTGCTGAATCTAAGCCTTAAAAACCTTTCCCGCAATTGTGTGCACCTGAGAATGTGTCACCCTAAGCATTGCTATGGACACGATCCTCAGAGCTTCAAATTTGCAGCACCCGAAGAATGTTAGTTACTGCTATTCGGAAACCACTGACTTCAAGGGATCGATCGATCTCACACTCTCACAGTACATCGACAGACACCTAGAAATTACCCAAAGTCATCGATCGATCTCTCTGAAAATACATTGATAGAGACTTTTGAAGCGTCAGCAATCGATAAAAAATTTCGGAAACAATTGAAAGAGATGAAAAAGATTCCTTGGATCGATCAGAGAACTTTTCTGATCGAAGAAAAATCCGTAATACCCAATTACGTAGGTGGACTTGCATAATGCTCTGATTACGGGAAATAATTCGCCCTGCAAATGAAGGGAGAATTTTCTGCCGGGGGTTTACCGTGCATCTCAAGACCCGGAAATCATTTGTTGGAAATCAATGTGACTTTGCGGCTGTCTCTGTTCAGGAGAGAATGAGCTAATCCTAAAGACTCTGTGGACTTGGTTAAACTTAGTTACATTTGTCAGTGGGATGACTCCTTATTGCACTTGTATTTGATTTGGAAGACCATGTGAAGCGCTAATTCTCAAATCCATAAACATCTCATACATATATCAAACTCAACATCTCAGACGCTTACACTGACTCATAAACAAATGCTTTATTGAGCAAAGGCCCAGCCAGGCACATATATACCTGAGACTTGAGAATGAATGAAGACCGGAGTCCAGAGTAGGACAAAATTCGTAAGGTAAGAATAGTGAGGTGGCAGGAAAGACTTTCAACAACACCCTCCCGCACCGAGATTCCTACGTGATCCTACAATTCTAATACTGTACCCAGAACACACATAAGAGAGCTTCCTGCAACAATTTCAATGTCGGAGATGTATGACAGCATACAGGGTCATCATCATCTTCCAGAAATGTCGATGGTGAATCGTTGCTCTATCTTTTTGTACGGGATTGTTGGGAGAATCAGATGATAAGTCTGTTGTTAATACTACTATCTGTCTTGCAACTTGAAATATTTTGGTTGGCTCTCATGTTGACGGTACTTCAGCGTCTCCTGGATTGGTGTTGTGACGTCCTTTTATCATTTGGTCGTGAGCTCTTTCAGCAATGGCCACAAGTTGGATCTCGTCAAGTGAAGTTTGAAGCAGAAGTTCGAAGTACAGATCAAACTCAGGTTAAAGGCAATACCGTGAGGAAGTATTATGCCTTGAGAAGAGGCTTCAGACCCAGGTTGTACCAGTTGTACTACAGTTGGATTGTGAGAAAGAAATTAAAGGATTCGGTAATGCTAAGTTTGGAACTTCAATGCTTTGGAAGAGGCAGATAGATATCTGTAAATCTGCTTCAATACAATAAGGTTAGATCAAGTACCCCCATTTCATCTCTAAGTTTTATGAACCTCTTGCTCATTTTCGTGCAGTGCTAATATTGCATACGCAAAAAAATAGTTTTTCATTGTAGCACTTTGCACTAGAAATGAGAGTTTTGAAGTATTTTCTTGGTAAACTTAGTTATGAAAATTTTGTGGTTGAAGCGCTTGGCCTTGCCAGACATTGGGATTGCCATCCTACATGTTTTGATTTAATAATTGCAAAATCGTCATTACTTTTCAAAATGACAATTTATGATGCATTTTTGCTGCCTTCATGAACTTCCATGGTGTAAGTTAATTGACAATTGGCAACACCTAATCTTACACAATTGTGAAAGGTTCAACAAGGCCATCAGCCCTGTCACCAATTTGTTAACTTCAGGAACTCCGTCATAAGTTTGAATCCCAAAGTAAGATCCACACTGTAATTAATCAGGAGATGCAAGCCATTGACAATTCAATCAAGGTCACCGCCAAGAGGTGGCTGCATGTTAAGTTTTACAAATTCATGATGTTCTGTGCATAAAGTGCTCCCTAGCTAAGTTAGTTCCTTGCCTTGGTTGTTTAGACGTCTGTGTTCTAATATGCCGTACTTCATAAATTTGAGGCTCCGCTTTGCTAGTCCATCTATTCATGCCCAAGAACTGGAGACGTGAGAACTGTCATCTGCTTGGGCTATACAAGCATTCGATTTCTGCAAGTATCCAAACATTAGATAATTTATTAATTTTGAAATGTTGGGGAAATGAAGAATGCACCTATTCATCCAGGACATGACCCTACTACCAAAGTGCACGCATCTCTACATGAAAAAGTGTTTGTAACCTTTCATTGTCAAAGCAGCTGAACTTGTTTTGACTCCTTTGAGTTGCACCAATGGCCTTCACCCACAAAAGTGTGTAATAGTCAACATGTTAGGGAGAGAAGTTGATTGACAAAGCCAAGGAAAATTGACCCTTCATTGCCCTATTGTTTTCATCCTAGGAAAAAATGCCAAAAATGCTAATTTTCTTTGTTATCATCAATTACCAAATTAGGACAATTTGAATTCATATTTGGAGTCAAAGAGCTAGAGTCACCTACGAGAGACTAAGAAACACATATTTAACTGCTAAATGCTCAACCATCCATGTGGTGGATGATATGTCGTGAAAAATAGTATACTTCATCAAATTCATTTTCATTGAAGAAGCTTTAAAAAAAATCAAGTAATATATCTAAGGAAAGAAAAAAGAATGCTCTAAATATACTATTGATAAAGAAGTTTTCAACTATTTATTATAGATTTTCAAATTTTATTTTACTATCCTAAAATCAAGCATTTAGGAATTAACTAACTACTCCGGAGTACGAAATAGGGGGCCATTTCTTACATTTAGCAGACCCAGGCAATGTCGGGCCTGGTCTTCTGGGCCGACTGTATGCAGACACTCCGACTCTGTCTGTCGTTGTTCTGTCCTTGCGTGCACCATCATCTTGCGCAGTTGGAGCTTCAGAAGCTGAAACTGGACACTCAATTGACTTCGCAACAGAGTCTCGCTTCAACATCTGACTGCACGCTCCTCGAGGTAAGTAATTCGCATCCCTGGAACCTTGATCGCAATTTGTATGAACGAAATTTGGAATTGCTGACCCCAATTGAACAGGGTCGATGATGTTTATGCTCTGGAAACATGCTCTTGTAATTTGAGAATTCGGAGTGGGTAACAATGGATGATTGCTACACAATCTAGCGGCAATTGGGTTTAGGGTTTATGTCTGTGAGGGCAAGTTTATTTCAACAACTTTTAGGGTTTATGTCGGTGAGGGTAAGCATATTTCAACAACGTTTAGGGTTCCAATTTGTGAAATTCTGTGATGTTAGCAATGGCCAATTGAGAGCAATTTATTCAAAGATCAAAGTGCTGAATTGGTTTTGTTTTGAGCCCATTCAAGTATTGTTTGGTTGCAAATTTTTGTGTCTAACTTGGTTCTTGTTGTTGCAGGAGATTATATGTGCGATTGTAACTGGATTGGCTAGTATTGGTGTCTGAGTTATGCTGTTTGAGTAATGGACTCAGTTACGAATGTGGACATCTACAAGTTCCTGGATCTGGACCAGATCCCGGGGTCGAAATTAGAAGCAGAGCGAAAATGTAATGACCATATACTATTGAAGATGCTGGAGGAAGGGATTCATACTGATATCACCCTTGTAGCGCGAGGAGGCTCTGTCAAAGCTCACCGAAGTGTGTTGGCTAGTGTGTCACCTGTTTTCTGCGCCATGTTTCAGCACAATATGAAGGAGCAGCTCACATCCAC
Source organism: Neckera pumila (assembly GCA_963969595.1). NCBI lineage: Eukaryota > Viridiplantae > Streptophyta > Bryopsida > Hypnales > Neckeraceae > Neckera > Neckera pumila. The sequence goes on along the minus strand of OZ018408.1, from coordinate 5,568,068 downwards.
TGTGCACATTTCTGACATGACAATTGATGGTTTGCAGTTGTTCTTGCTTGTGCTCTACACCACCAATGAGTACACCACCATTGAGACTGACGCAGTGCCAATGCCGCAACTATTTAGTGCTGCTATTGACAAGCATTTTTGTGAGTTTTGGGAAGCAATCCACAAGTACCAGGTGGTGAGGCGCAGACTCCGACGTGTAGCACTGTCGGCTCTAGTCAGGAACCTTAGTCCTGATAATTGTTGGTACTTGTATGACGGTTCATTGCAAGTCGATGGTCAAAATGGTGGCTTTTCTACTGTTTGTCACAAGTACGTCCTAGGCAACTACTTGAAAGTGATCACATCTGAAAGTCTTCTAGTGGAGATGAGGCGCAACCCTGAGCGAGTTCAGGGCTTCGTGATATCAGCGATGAGTCCAGCTGCACGTGAAGCGGCTCTGGAATCTTTTAACAAGGCAAAAAAGTCTTACAAACTATAGAAGATAGGGTACTTTGTATACATTCCATGTATAGCTTTCTGAAGAAGTATTTATGTTTGTGGGAACAGCTCGCTGTCAGTGAATGCATGACTAGGGTGCATGAATCGTCAAAACTTTTGAAAGGACAAAATTAGAGTTTAAATCAGAGTTCATTTTACAAGAATGATGAACCATTCGGCTTTTACAATGAATTTCAGGGAATGGAATGCAGCTAGCACCCAACTTTGATGGACTCCTACCGATGTGTCTGGTTCTGCTTCTCTTCTCATAAACTTTTCCTTGTGCTTGCTAAATGGAATTCCATCATGTTCATCCTCAACAGGCATAGTTTATCTTAAGGTATGTACGCTCAGACCTCTTTGATCTGACCCTCTCCTCATTGACATTCTAGAATATCTTGCCCACTTGGCACACTATTATTGACTGCAGCACACTTGTCTTACATTCCAACTATGTGACCTTTAGTATGTCTATCTTCGAAGCACTCACATTAAGGGAGCTAGAGTGTAACACCATTGAGTGGAATCAATGGGGAGCAGGTTAGGACACCTACAATGTACATTATCCACCTAATGTATTGCCTACTTTGTCAAGACTAGCAGTTAGATTCTGGTGCAGTTTCTACAACTGCTCGTAACAGACTCTTCACTCACGTTGGTCTGCAGAATAGAGTTATTTTCCTTCTTCTTGCCTACTCTGTAAGTTTGTGTTTTACATTTCCAGACATGTTTAGTTGTGGGCCTCGATTTCTTGGCATTGGGTGTGGCCCATGTGAGTGGCTTTAAATTTTGTCTCTCTGATTTAACATGCTCGTAAGAGTAACGGACTATCAGATTTTCGTGGTTATGTGGAGGGCAGTTCTTTGGCTTTGTATCTGCACATGCTCCTGCATTGCAAACTCTGTGCAGGGAGATGACAAAACTTATTTTGGTCAGTCGTTTTTTCTGGATTTCTGCAAAGTATTACGTTGATAGTGGAGATAAACATAAAGGACAGAATAGCTTTGACAGATTTATTTGATATTATGAACACCTCTTCCGGTTGCCAAATTGGAGATTATTGGCAAACCAATGAAATTTCTACTTCATACCCACTCTGTTGAAAATTTGCAAAAGCAAGTAGTGAACATTATCAGTCTTAATCCAGAGAGGTAATCTGCCTCTCCTTATCCAGTTGAAACATGCCATGACAGCAAAACCCTCTTGCATTGAGATTATGATTGAAATATACATCGTAAGCACAATAGACTTGAGAATAGATTGGGATGTAATATGGACACAATCATGCCTGGGTAGCCGTCTCTTCAACAAAGTTGTGTGATGCTCTAATTGTACAGAGTCATTGAGGTTACAAAATAAAAAAAATTCACTTTTGCGTTAACTTACGATTTGCTATTGAATGTTTGATCAAAATTCATTGACATTGGCTCATGGGTGATTGCCAAGAAACACCTGTCGATTTTGTGCCGATTTTGTTGCGTTTTCACAATACTCATGCTTTTTTTTTCTAGAGTACTTTAAAATTAGAAAAATAATTTTTTAATGTTTTTAAAAAATATGACCAACGTATATACTTTTAAGATGAAGAAATCCAAGTAAAGAAAAGCATAGATAAATTCTCTAAGTGGGAGAAGGAAAATAAATAAAATAAAAATAAAACAATTTTATGTCAAATTCCAATTTGGGATTTTTTAGTACTATTTAGTATAAAAAAATGAATTTGTAGCTGAAATTTGGAGGTAATGGTCTTCTAGTAGACTTGTAGCTATACAAGATAGGAATTCTAAAAACAATTAATTTTTTATTGTGTAAATTTAATAGTTAAAATTGGAGGCTATTTTTATATAGTAAAACATTTTTGAAAATTGCAAAAATATTAGTGCAAGGTGTATAATAGTTATGAGCACCTTTTCTATAAATCTTAAGTCCTTTGGATCCAAAACACAAAAGTTATGCCTAAAAATCAAATCAATATGCAAAGTGTGACGCAAAATAGTACAAGTGTTTCTTGCATTCACCCTCATGTGCAATTTAGCACTTGTTAAATAACTAATGAAGAGTCATTTCCAAGAAGGCTTGTCAAGAAAGTTTAGAATCCAAAACAAGAGTTCATTTGTTATGAGATTCAAGAGACAGTCTTTCAATTCTCACAAATAGAAATGGCAACATTGTAGCAATTTTCAAGCATCAATTTTTCACCAAAGTTTTCAAGATCACATAGCTTAAATCTATGTACCCCTTGGCTAGTAGGAGGGGATACGTTGCATACTCGAGTAGCATGAAGGATCCCAAATTGAGTTTGGAATTTCCAATTCCATATTGTAGAGCGGTTGTACAAATTCTTGATTATAACCAAGAATAGCTATCCAATTTATATGCTCTTGCACACAATCTTCTAGCTCCAACAACAATGCAACTAAAGGTTATTATGAGTGTTAGGAATGCAAACACATGTTAGACAAACTCTAAATCTTAAACTCTAAGAAACAGAAAATTATATCCTAATATATAGTTTCTCCTTTCCTAATCTTCATGTATATACAAGTGATGTCTTTATTGTCTTTAAATATTATCTTTTGGTCTATTAATTAAACTAAAAGCAATTAGAAAACTTAAAACCTAATGTAAAAGCTAAATTAAAAATAACTACCAATTGACCTTTGAATCATCAATTATTTTCACATAAAGACATCATAAATCTAGATTCATAAATATTTGCAATTTGGTAGACCAATTGCTCTTGGTCTTTTTCCCAGGCATTCTTCTACAACCTTTTCAAAATTCTTAATGCCACTCCTCATGACATAGCATAGTGATCCATGGTATATCCATTGTCCATACCACCTCTCCACCCAATGCAAACATCTTTCCATTGACCTACACCTTAATGTTTGTTATATAGTCTGACTTTTCCTTCCTCAATTTTGATAAAGACATTTTTAGGTTCACAAACTCTTCATATTTTTTTGAAAATTCAATTTCTTCAAATTTTATAAATGAAACAACTAGCAAATGCGTCGGAATCATGTCAGGATCCAAAAACAAAATTTTCTTTTTTTTTTTGGACAGCCTGTCCGTCAATTTGGACGGAACGGACGGATTGTCCAAATATATATATATATATATATATATATATATATATATATATATATATATATATATATATATATATATATATATTTTTTTTTTTTTTTTTTTTTTTTTTTTTATTTTTTTATTTTTTTTTATTTTTTTATTTTTTATTTTTTTTTTTATTTTTATTTTTTTTTAAATTTTGGATACAGACGGACGCTAAGGTTGGATCTTGACATTTCATCAGAGTTACATCCGTCCAAACGTGTTGTGACGGTGACAACCGTGTGCCTTTCCCATACCTGATGTCTTGTCAAGGATTTTTGAAGCTCTTAGAGAGGCATTACTTAATTCTCCAATATTTTTGATGATCTTGCACTGATGAGGACGCATGGCCTTCAAAGTTGGGAAGAGCATAATCGCCTCCTCACAAGATCTAACGATATTGTCCAACTCTTCAACAATCCAGAAGTGTGCGACTTCATTACGGGCTAGTATGCAAATTTGTGACATAGATTTCACCTCTGGAACTTCATTAGCCATTCCCATAGCTCCTGCAAGCTCCTGCATACAAAATTGCAGATATGTCTTGTTAGTCACTTGAACAAATTTGAAGTATATAAGCAAATGATATGACCAAGGCTACACCATGTTGAATTTCATACCTAGTTGGCGTACTCTCTCCTTGTTTCTTAATCATTTCTCAACTACCACTATAAGAAACCCGTGTCTTTTCTGGTGTCCAGGTCCAGACATTGATGTCCAGTAGGACATGGGATTGTCTACAAGCAATTAGCCTAAAGTGTTGGATTCCCGTCGATGTTGCAGAAAGCACGGGCAAATTTAGTCAAAAACAATGTATTGCTCTAACGGACGGTTATTTTCTTTCAGACACAAGTGGCGACAGACATTTGTTTTTCTAAGTGTCAAGAAAAATATGGCTTGCCACGTTAGTAGAGTCTACAATTTTGACTGCGAGTAAGTCAACAAGAATTATTTCAGTCAATGGTAAAATACCTACCCAAGTCCCAAAAAAATGGGGAAGGGCAACCAAACGACCTGCCCATAAAAAACAAACAAACATTGCATCTGATGTGGCACGTGACATGGAAATGTAGTGACATGGCAGTTTGTATTTGCTGACATGGCATGCCACGTCAGCATAGGGGCCTACTAGAGCCCCTTCTCTATATTATTTTCTTCTGATGTCTTTCTAGACATTTCAGCGCCTATATAGACATCCCAGAAAACAACGTGCGTTTTGTCTTTTATGCAATTGTCCCCTTCTGTGCCTATTTGCTGGAGCGGACGCTTGGCTGTCATAGCTGATGTCTACATGTTAGATGACTACATCTTGCTTGTCCTCCACGACATCTCCATGCAACTTCTATTTGTAATACAATTTATACGTTTTGTATATCCAATATGGTTTGTCTTACCTCTTGGCACTCCACTTATATAAAGGGCTCGTCTTGTCTTCTCTATTTACATCATAATAAATGGTTTTTAAAACCATGTGATGTATTTGCCAAAAATGGTGTATTATATATGGCATATTATATACAATGTATGGTGTATAGTGTATGTTGTACTATGTATGAGATGTTGTGTATAATATATTATATTGAATATTATAAAATGCATATGTGTGTTGTGTATGACATGTGTCGCTGTCTATATTAATATCATATTGAACAATGCATTTAATCATATGAACATTAGAGGTGACATGATTTTGTTCATTTAAATCATACTGGACATTTCAAGAGGTTCATGTTTTAAATGGGGACATCTAAGATGATGTTGCAAAACACTTGGATGTTTAAGTTAACATTGCAAAAAACGTCCGGATGTCTAAGTTGACATCTCAAAAAACATTTGGACGTCTAATTTGATGTTCAAAAAAATGTCTCAAAAAGTATCTAGGGGTGAATGCAAGAAACACTTGTACTATTTGTTGCGTTTTCACTATTTGATGCTTTTTTTTCTAGAGTACTTTAAGCATAGAAAAATAATTTTTAATTTAAAAAAAAAATATGGCCAATGTATATACCTTTAAGATGAAGAAACCCTGAGAAGGAATAGCATAGAAAAGTTCTCTAAGTGGGAGAACTAGAAAGTGCCAAATCTCAAGAAAATGACATTTTGATGCTTTAATTAGTTAAAAATAGTAAATGAAATGAAATTAATTAAATAAAAATTGGAAATTTGTAATAACTCTATGGAGATGGTCATTCACCAAAAGAACCACTAAAATAATATTTTATATATCCTAAAATGTAAGAAGAAAGAAGCTCTATTTGTGGACTTCCATACAATACAAAATTAAGTAATTTTAGAATTTCTTTTTTGTATAGCTACAAGTCTACTAGAAGACCGTTTCCTCCAAATTTCAGCTCCAAACTTTATTTTTTGGGTACTAAATAGTACTAAAAACCTCCAAATTGGAATTTGTGACATAAAATTGGGGGCTGTTTTTATTTAGTAGAACATTTTTGAAAACTGCCAAAAAATTAAGCAAGGTGTATAGTAGTTATGAGCACCTTTCCTATAAATCTTAAGTCATTTGGATTCAATACGCAAAAGTTATGCCTAAAAAACAAATTAGCATGCAAGGTGTGACAAAAAATAGTACAAGTGTTTCTTGCATTCACCCCTAGACGGCATAAAACTATGCTGACTAGGCATGCCACATCAGTCTTGGTGGATGCCACGTCACTTTTTCCGCAGACACATCATCTGCCACATCATTTGCCATGTCACCAACAGCCCGGATGAAAAAATGCACACGTGGCCTCCGTCGCTGACATGGCAGCCACATAGCTAAATTTCAATAGGCCTGGACCCATGTCCCTTCTGATGTTTGACCCTTAATAAGGCCATGCTATATGAGATTCTTGATGTTTTTGGTGTGTCTGCCATGACACAAAAAAGTGACATCTACGCTGACACGATTGGACACCACAAAGGATGCACTCATGTCAAAATCGCCTATCTGCAAAAGACACGGGTTTCTTATAGTGTACATGCTAATTATAATTAGTTCTCTTTCAGAAGACAAAGAATCCTCCTCCCCAAGACATGACACTTTGAAAAAGTATTTCTGCACCTCACCAAATGCTTGACCCAAGGCAATAGGTACTTGTATTACTGCAGCTCACCAAATTTTCAAACAAATTCTATAGTTATGAAATAAATCTCTATACACAGCACTCCTGTGAATTTCAAAACAGTATCCAAATAGCTCTCCTATGAATTTTTGTAATACTACCCAACAGCAACCCATCTATTCATATACTTGGTTGGATTGGTAGCAAGTAGACTAAGCATGATTTCGCTAAATGGCTATGGCCATAGATACTTCGAATAGAAATGAGGTTATTCAATCACTTTATAGAGCTCCTGAACCTCCCACTACAAATGATTGCATAAGAAATTTACGGATAGTGATAAAAATTTAATCTCAACGTAAAACCTCAACGCCTTGCCTCTTGAACCCAAAGTAATCTTTCCAGAGTCCTATATTGTGAACTAGATTTTCCACTTTCACAAAACCTAGGAAACAATAGTATAGGAGTTCTTTGTTCTAGGGAAAGGTTTAATCAGTCTAATGTTTTATGACTAAAAGTCACTTACAAATAGATTTATGTTTACAAGTTTAGTATAATATTATATCACTCTTATTCCCATGTGTAAAATTTGTTGGCTAGTCCATTACCAATGTATGTATAAAGTCCCAGTCTTATATAGTGTTCTAAAGGAGGTCAAAATGTCAAATCATTCTTTGTCAAATAATCAGGTTTTGTCAAATGAATCTTATATGATGCATACGCTAGGACTTAATCATGACAAGATAGTATTGATAAAATAGTATATATAATTTGTTCATTATACCTTTTTATGTTTTTATGTCAAATAGTCTAGTCAATCTATAGCTAATGCGATCATGCAAGAATGTCTAGCGTTTCCGTATTCTATGTCAAATGATTCCTAGTTGTGCAATGTATGATGATATCAAATATTTCTTATTTGCTTTTGCCAAATTATGTCAAATCAATCCAAACCAACAAGTGTTAACATACAAACATACCCTTGGAATAATTTGCAATTTCACCACATATAAAACTTATGACCAAAACTAAAAAAATAACTTACAATTCATGTAATCATATCAAACATAAGATTTAAAGGGGAATAAACAATCAACAAGATACAAAGGATTTAAAAACATAAACCAAAACATAGATATATGTATATATAAATTAACACGTAATAAACCAAGGATCTGGAACTACAAGCATATAAAATAATATTCAAAAATCAACTATATATGTTTATATGTATATTAGAATAACTTAAAACCTAAAAACAGTCCCTGAAAACACTAAAATTCACAAATTAATGGTCAAAAGACCTATAACCGTGGACTGCAGCCCCTATGGCCGTAGAGATTGGGATCCTGTGACCGCGCAATAGAAACCCCAAGACCGTGTGAACCCTGCTTTCAACGCAGGCACGCAGCAAGCTTCCACAGACTGCGCAATGCTTTCCGATCACCAAAAAAAATTCAATTTGGGTGCAATTTCTGAAATTCTTGAGGATTTGCTTGCGCAATTGATCTATCAAAGCATTAGTAGCCCACAACAATCGAATTCACTCGGAATTTTGTAATTTGATTCTTTTGCGATGAGATTGAA